>OY728164.1:1523636334-1524261334 GCA_963277665.1 Viscum album | reverse complement strand
TTTTAATATAGGGAAGGTTTTATTACTCTCTTTATAATTTGTATTTTAAATAAATGTAATTTTAATGTTTTAAAAAGGTTCTTTTCATAATCAAATATTATATCATTGGCTCCACATTTCCAATAGTAAAAATTATATCATTTTTAGGGATCTATTATTTGAAATTATTTATAAAATTAAAAGTCTTTTAAAATCCTTCACTTCATCTTTTCAAAAATTACTTTTGAATGTGACATGTAATTTTTTATTTTGCATCAATGTTTAAAATGTTTTTTAAAATCTCTTTTAAGTTTTCACCTCCATTTTCATTTTCATATTTAAAAGGATTTACACTCATGGTATTTATATTACATGATTTATTCTATAAAAATATATATTTTTATAATTTAGGGGATCTAACTCAATGTATCAAACAATTTGATTCTTGATACCTTCTTGTGTGGTACCGTTTCAAGCATTATTTCTCAAGGATGTTTTTCATCTATGTCAACAAACTTTTGAGTTTTATTTATTACACTAGGGATATGTTTTTTTATACCATAAACTTTCTTTATCTGGATAGACTGTGTAATATTCCATTCCATCAAAGATGTGATCTATCACTTCCTTTTTCTTTACTAACCATCCACCATAAATCGGTATGACTTTTTCTTCCAATTCCTTTTCATTCCTTTGATTCATGTTTATTCACCTAGATTTCAAATATTGATTTATTAGGGAGATTATTGAATTAACTATATAGAATTAATCCATATGGTTTTAGCTTCAATTATTCTTATATAGAACGATATTTTATTCACTTATTGGGGAACTATTGAAAATATATATATTTAGTATTATGATAGAGATGTTTATCGATTACTCAGGAAAGAAAATTATACATTGTTTACCTATCTACCTTCTTTATCCATATGGTTTATGATCATGTTATCCCTTATATTTATATGATAAAAGTATTGGTTTTTTTTATGTTGTTATTCCAATATGGATGATTGTTTTAAAATATAATTATGTATTGTTTATTAATTTTCTCATATGATGAGTGAATTGGACTAAAAAATGTGAAGGATGGGGCCCAACAACATATATAACTGTTATACATCATTAGGTCTCATGAGACAGTCATGTTTTGGTATTTGGTATATGATTTACTAATTTGGAAATATGTATTGACCATGATATTGATGATAAGAATGATTAATTGTCTATAGACTTGATGGAATGAATGATTTCTTGGCTAAGGCAATGATGGTAAGATCATGATGTCCAAAATTATACATTTTGTCTCCATTAATTCAGTTGTTTTTATCTAGGTGATCTATTTATTTTCATTATCATCCCTGGATATATTATGCTCTCAGTTTTAGTTGATTAGGGAAATATTATCATTACTTATTCCTATCATAATATGTATGACATGTTTATTCCATGATTTCCTCAATTGTATATTTTCCCTTGCTGAATGTTTGAGCTCACCCCTTCTAACGTTTCTATTTCCCCATGTTATAAAGAAAATTATTACACATGATATGACTATAATAATGAATTTTTGGGGGGTATTTATAAGATATATTGAATAAATTTTATGGTTTAACCAATTCTTAGTATCTTGGGGGAGCAATGTTCATTTGATTGTATTTATTAGTTAATGATTTTTCCTATTTCTCGAAAGATTTAAACCATAATTTTCTACGGAATGTATGTCATACAATATTTTCTTTAATTCATTTAATTATAGGATAGTTTTGTCTATGAATATTTAGATAGTGTCAAAACTAGTTGTAGACACCATGAAATGTGTTCTATGCACTGCTTTACAAAACAACATCAACCGAGCTCGAAAGGTTTGAAATGAGACTCGGCATTTTTCATGGGGGTAGTGACAGTAGTAAAGGAACCAGCTCGAAGGGCTAGGACTAGAGCCTGAAACTGATCCCAATATTGGGTACGAGGGTGAATCCCTTATGGTAAGGAGCATCTATTTCACCTAAGTCTCTATTGAAACTCTGTTCCATCACATTGATGAAAAGTTACAAATGGAAATTACTTATAAAAAAGAACAGAAAATATATAGTGAATTAAAATATTTGAAAAGGTTCAAATTTTAATTCTTCCAAGGTATCTTGAATCACCGGTGGTGTGTAAGCACTTGCGCTCTTCCTCACTTCTATGCGACCTCACCACTTGCGTTCCAAGTCACCATCACTCAGGGTACCATGTTTTCCTATAAATAGACCATTGATATCTTCATTTTTATGGAAAAATATCCATGAATCCCGATTGCTACTCTGGTCACCCTAATGCGTCACTCAAGTCATCAGAAACCTCAAAGGGAGTTTGATAACACCTAAAGAGATGGAATTAATAGTGTATAGTCAAACATATGTTCTCTATGTGTTAATAATTAATAACACTTGTGTGAATCATCCACCCAACCCCGTAATTTAAGAACACTTTCATGACTGCCCTTCCTCAAGAGGGAAGTTTCACACCTCACTTATGGGAATACTTAAGAAGAATCTCGAAGGATTTATCCAAGTATCTCCCAAGTCTAGTAATCTAGGTTATTTTTCACTTAAGGTGACATCGGTTTTCCCAAGCCTACTAGAGTATCCCATACCTATATTCTAATTACTAGAGAACTCTTCCTTGATGTTCACCCAACCTGTCATCTTTCTCAATCCATCCATTAGTCCTCTCTCAAATCCACTTATGGAAAGTCATTTTCTTCTCTAGCATGCTTGTTTGAAAGATACCATGTTGAAACCTTGACCAAGACCTCCTAATTTATTAGACTATTTCAAAAAGTCGCATATGTGTGTCTCCCATTTAAATTTGGATATATATGGTTAGAGGTTTCTCACACTTATCCTACTAGTGGGTAAGGATCTTCAGAGTGTCTGTAGATTTTTATATCTATGGTCACATAGACCTTTATAGTAGGGGCAATGTTGAGGAGTTCCCAGTCTTGGATTTTAGGGATAGGAATCTATCCTCCCATTCTCATCTCTGAGACCTAGAGCCTCTGGTCCCTGGTAGGGAGGATACGATTACCTCCCAAACTATTTCCCATTCAATAAAATGTTGGGGAATCCCATATAGAAGTGTTTTATTTTCAAGGACCTCTGACAAAAGATGGGGGAATCCAGGAAAGTGAAGCTGAAAGATTCACCAACCCAAGTATCATGTGTTTTTTACAAATCAAGATGAGTAATGTGAATAGAAACAAGTAAAAAGTAAGAATGCTCATAAATTTGATGAGTGGATGGTCAAAAAATTAATCAACTGAACTCATGACATTTTATGAACACAATTGAAACAACCATCTATGTATCCTACTATTTCTATTATATCTAGGTTAGATTTATTAAAAGCCTAGTCCTCTGAAGGCTAGTCCTCAAAAAACAACATGGCCAAAAGAATAAGGAGGAATATAAAGAATATGAGTTTGTTTAAAGTCCAAAGTTATCCTTTAGTTTAAAAAATTTCATGCCAACCTTAAAAGAATGGGCATTGCCCTACCAAATGGCACAACAAGATTTGTCCTATTAAGGAAAATATTCATCAGATAAGGATTTAATCTTCAGTTCCTTTAAGGTTATTCACTTATTTGATCTCTATGAAAATGAATATTCGGATTATGAACCTGAGTTCCCTATACTTGATTGGGGAACAGGGGGAAGTGGTCATAAGGGTTGAGGATATAGGGGAAGATATGGTTATTCTAGAATCCACTACTTCAATCACACCCCTGATCAAACTATCTATGCAGTATAAAATCATGGGAGAGCCCTATAGTGGTCTTAGAAAGAACAATGAAACTCTCCCGCACATGATAGGATCTTCCCTGACATGATCATCTTGGTAGATCAATTATAAGCTATACCACCACCTTCTCAGCGAGTGGGCGGACCTATCCATCCTTGTACTCTAAGTGCATAAGTATTTCCATCTTATACCATGACAAATGGTCCATCCACATCAGAAGCATCAGCTTACAATGAACCTAAAAAACAACATCTTCATATTAGAAAATGAAAACCTACGGATCAAAATTATGATGTTTTGAAGCAATTGGCCCATGAATGGGAAAAATATCAATCCTGAATGTTCTAAATCTATCAAAATATCTCCAGAAATTACTTACTAAGGCATTATCAAGCCCTAAAGAGTTTGAAACTGAGGTTACATCCATGGAGGTTTACCATATAAGGAATGAACTATTATAATTCCATATAGTCATATCTTTTATAGACTAGGATGAGGATTCTTTCATACATGGACAGATCAGACCCTTGTATCAATCTGGAAAGATTAATGATATAGACATCCAATGATACTTCTTTGATAATGGCTTAGGGGTCAACCTCATTCCCATTTGGACACTTTTCTAATTGGGACTCACTGAATCTGATTTATATCCCTCCACATTAATGTTATAGGGTAATGAAAATATTGAGAAAGAACCTCTCAATGAGATTATGCTCCAAAATCAGATTGGGGATCTTATATCTAATTCAGAGTTCATGGTTGTCTTGTAAGACACATCTTTCAAAATTCTATTAAGGAGACTTTTTCTACACCAACATGTGTCTATTCCTTCATCATACCATAATTGTCTTAACTATCATTTCAATGGTCAAATTAGGACATTATATGGTGATAAGTCCCCATTCAAAACTTTTGAATCTTAGTACATTGATGTAGAGTTATATTTCACAAAGGTAAACAATGCATGGAAAATTATGTTACTTGATTCAATGCTCTGAATGTTCTAGAAAATATCTTAGAAAACCCAATAAAGCATGTCAGTGTAGATTAAGTGATGCTATTAATCATGTTTAAAGGGTAGGTATAAATATGAGAACTCATCCAGCGGTTTCCATAATGTTAGTTGTGGAAAATGAGACATACATCATAGGAGAAATCATTGACTCATCAAGAAGTCATAAAAGAGTAAACAGAGATGTCTCCATTCCATCCATCAAACATCAGAAAGTATCTACTTCATCATCTAGGCTAGAATAAGTTATCACACAAATGAGAAAAGATAGGGATGTCAGTTCCTATCCCATCATTTTCCCTTAAAAACATAAACAATACCCTTTATCATTTGTTGGGTTGAAGATGGTTTACTCTTCTTCAGGATGTTAAAATACCAACTCCTACCCTAGATTTGAATTTGTTTACTTCATTACCTTCCCTAAAAACATATGTGGACGAAGTAACACATGAAAAAGAGGAAAAAGAGGAAGGGAACCTCAGGGATTCCCCTTCATCATTTGAGGAATGAATTCCCACCACTATGGATGGACTCAAGGAAATAAATATGGTAAAAAAAATAAGATCTATGCCCAACTATGATTAGTTTGTACATGACTCAAGAAGAGAAAGAGGTGTATACATCCTTTTTAAAGAAACACTAGTATGTGTTTTCTTGGAATTATATAGAAATTATATGTCTTGAGCACTTGGTGGCCACCCATTATTTGTTTTTTTCAAAAGAGCATCATTTATATAAGTAGGCAGCAAGAAGAATGGACCCAACTAACATCTCAAAAATTGAGGTTGTTGTCAACAAGATCTTCAAAGATGACTTCATCTGAGAGGTTAAATATCTAAATTGGTTAGCTAATATTATCTAAGTGAAAAATAATAACAGGAAAATCATTGTTTTCATTGATTTTAGAGATCTCAACTGGCATTATCTCAAAGATGAATTCCCAGTTCCAATCACAGAACTCTTGATTGATCCAACAGCTAGCTACAAAGCTCTCTCCTTTATATAAGGCTACTATGGGAATAACTAAATCCGGATGGCCCTAGAATATGAGGAATCAATAGCCTTAAGATACCCTCAAGGTGTATTTTTCTATCAGGTAATTCCATTTGTCTTGAAGAAATTTGGTGCGGCATATCAATGTGAAATGCACCACATATTCAAACCCTTCTTGGGGAAATTTATCGAATTATATGTTGATGGTCTATTAGTCAAATGCATACAATTTTCTAATCACATTACTGACTTGGAGACCATATTTAGAAGGATTCAATAGTGTAATCTGAAGATGAACCCCTTGAAATTTTCTTTAAAGGTATCCTTGGGAAAATTTCTTAGTTTTTTTGTATGACATCGCATTATCAAAGTTGATCCTGGGAATACTAAAGTTATAACCGGCATGTCAACTTCTTGAAACATGAAAGAGTTAAGAGGAATTCAAGGAAACTTGGCCTAAATCCAGTGATTCAAAGCTAATCATGAAGAAAAGTGTTTTACTTTCACAAAATTAATGAAGAAGGGGGTCACATATCAATGGACCAGTGACTTCCAAGAGGCATATGATACTCTTAATAAATACCTCTCTAGTCCACTGGTATTGATGCCACCTGTTGAAGGAAAACTACTCATTCTTTATGTGACAGCCTTGGAAAGATCATTGGGAACTTTCCATGGATATTATAATGATGTTGGGAATAAAAATAGGATTTATTATCTCATTCTAACCATGATCAATACAGATACTCGATATTAATATATTATTAAGACTTGCCTAGCAATAAAATTTTTAGGTCAGATGCTAAGGTACTACTTACAACATCATGAGGTCCACTTGGTCTCTTGAAAGAACCCATTAAAATTTATCCTCATTCATCCTATATTGATACGAAATCTGGCATAATGGGTAGTTATTCTTTAGTAGTTTGATATATAGTTTGTGCCTTAGAAATTAGTAACGGTAAAATCCTTGGCAGACTTCCTTATTGAACACCCCTCTGTAGAAGAGACACCATTGATTACGAAATATCATGATGAAGAAATCTTCTATATCCAGGATAGTCCTCGAACATGGGAAATGTACTCTAATGCTTCTTCTAGAAGTCCAACAGGGAAGATAATGGAAGAAACTAAGCTTAAAAATATGGGTTAGGAATTCTACTTATCTCTCTAGAAAAGAAGTGTCGCCATACTCTTTCTTGTTATCAAAAGGTGGTAACAATAATGAGGTAGAATATCAGGATCTCATTGTAGGTTTGGAATTAGATCTCCATGTAATAGTGGATCACTTAGAGGTGAATGGTGATTTAGAATTGGTAATCAAACAGATCAATGGGGATTATTCCATTAAAAAAATAGAAAATTCCCCTATGTGATTATGTCTAAGGGTTAATGGTTAAATTCCCCTCAGAACCAACATTGTCTTATGTACCACAGTCAAAAAATTTCCATGCTGATGCATTGGAAAATGTAGTTATAGTTCTGGTAGATCTGAATTGGGATGAAACAATCATCAGCATTGCTCATCATTGTGATATTTCACCTTTTTTTCAAATCAGGATAGAGGAAGTCAATGAAATCAGTCCCATTTATGAACCATTTGGTCCTACTATGGAATGGATGACACCCACCATGGAATATCTCCAAGATATAGTATTTCTAATAGATAGTGCTAGAAAAGAATAATTCTAATGATAAGTAGTTAATTTCACTCTTTATAATGGTCCAAATCACCAAAAAACCTCTATTAATGAGGCTTCAACGGAATTCTCCTCAAATGTATTGATAGGGTTGAAACTATAGTTTTCATGAAAGAAGTACCTACAGGATCCTATGGTTCCCACTAGTTTGGGAACATTATTTCTAATCAAACCGTAAGGCTCTGATACATTTGTCCTTCAATGATGTAAGACTGCAAAGATTTCACTAAGAAGTGTTGTCCTTGCCAGGTTCATGCCGACTTCATTCCTCAACCCCCAGAGTTTCTACATATAAATAAGTACTCATGGCCATCTTATATATGGGTAATGGATGTAGTAGGACCTTATCCTCTAACTATGGATAAGTAGTTTAAGTACATCCTTACTGCTACCTATTTCTTCTCTAAATGGGCTGAGGAAATACCTCTTAAAGAAGTCAAATCCAAGAGAATTGTTAGCTTTTTCAAATCTAATATCATTACCAGATTTGGGTTCCCTTATTTCATATTGATGGAAAATAGTACCAATTTATATTATACTAAGTTAGGGAGGTTATATCAAGAATACAATATCAAATCCAACCATTCATCCCGCTATCGTGCAGTGGAAAATGGATAGATATAGGCTCTCAATAAAACCTTATCTAATATACTCTAGAAAATGGTGGATAAATATAAAAAATATTTTCCTAATAAACTCTTTAATGGATTTTGGTATTACAGAACTATTTCCTGTATTTCCACATGGTCAACCCCGTACTCATTGGTATACAGGACAGAAGCAAAACTTCCCGTTGAAGTTCAATTGTCTTCACTCTGAGTTACTATTTGTGATCAGTTATCTATAGATGAACAGCCTCAGAAGAGACTAGATGAGTTAGAGAAATTTGATGAAAATATATTTCATACCTTTCATCACATAGAAGTCTATAAAAAATGAATAGAATGCACTTTCAACAAGAAGGATTGCCTTCATTCATTTCTCTAAGGAGAATTGGTATTGGTCTTTAGGAATCCAATGATACTAGGAAATAAGCCTTCAAAACATTATCTAAAGTGGGAAGGAACTTAATCCATACATAAGGTCTACTCTAATAGAGATTATTATTTAATCTTAATGTATATATAACTAACTACAACTCCAACCAATGAAAGGTTCCTAAAGAAATAATTTGTGCAATCACAAAGAGTATGTTCTGGTTTCATAATGTTAAAATAAATAACAACCCATATCCTAGTTGCATGATGTTAAAATAAATAACACCATATAAATTTTTGTTGTATGATGTTAAAATTCATATCATTTCCATCCTTTTTACATGACGTTAAACTACACTACATGAGGTCCTAGTCGCATGACCTGAAACTGAAAAACGTCATTTTTCCTCACCACATCACATAAAACAATATGGTTAACGTCTCCTTCATGTGACATTAATAAATCTACCAAGATACCAAAAATTGACATTCTTTTTTGTCCCTATAAAGATGAGTGTCTTTCATGCATAAGAAATACTCACATTATTTACACTCCCTAGTGGCACATAAACCCCATTTCTCCCTAGGTTTAAATCAGATCTGCATAGGGAACCCTTTTCAAGAACTATGTGTGGCTTGATTCTCATTCAAATGAGATATATAGTGACACACAGATCTCTTATATTGTTCCTAGACACAACCATAAAAGAAAAAATTTCCCCTTTCCATGTATATGATTTAATTTTATACAAGGAACCCTTTTAGAAAAAATGGATTGATTCTCATAATATCTTGTATTTTTTGCCTGACCATTATTTTGGGAAGTATTAAAGACACAATTTCTCATATCAACCTTAAATTAGTGTGGGGAACAATCCTCGGGAACTATGTGTGTCTTGATTATTTCCCTAGAAAGATGTGTAGTGACACTTGGGTCCTATCCCCTACTCTAGCAGCAATATTTCCATATTTTCACATCGGTTCATCTTCGTCCATACCGTATGATGTTAAAATGCATGGAAAATTTCAAAAAATATGTATGGATTGATTTATACCCATACAATATATGTAGTGACACCCAAATATCTTATCTTAGGTCCATCCACAATGTTGAAAAAACTCCCTTCACCCTATGTGTGTACGAATCAAACCTATACATAGAACACCTTCAAGAACTACATGTAGCTTGAATATTGCCCCAATAAAATATGTACTGATTCTCAGATCTCCAATCCTACATCCAGCCATGATTAATCATTAAGTTCCATTTACTTCTTGTGTATGATTTAGATCTACATAGAGAACCTAACAAGAAAAACATGTGTCTTGATTCTTTCCCCTATCAAGATACATAGTGATGCTTGGGTCTTATCCCCTGGTCTAGCCAAAATATTCCATTTATTATATACCACCCACATCCTTGTCTCATGATGATAAAATTCCCTAAAATAACTATGTTTGGATTGAGTCTCATTATAATGATACATGTAGAGACACCTAGATATTTTATCTCAGGTCTAGCCACAAATAAATTAAAATTCCCCATTCCCAATGTTTATGAATCTAACCTACATTGGAAACATTTAAAGAACTAAGTGGGTTTGATTATCATCCCAATGAGATACGTAGTGATGCCTCGGATATCCTAACCTCAGCCCAACCATAATTTTGAAAGATAAAATCCCTTCCTTTCCCCATTACATGAGTTATATCTGGGTAGGGATCTCCTCCAGGACTTGTGAGTTTATTTTTATTACAATGAGAAACATGGTGATGCCTATACTTCCTTCTTTAGGCCCAACCATCATCCTAGAAATTATAAAAATCCCTTTTCCCCATGTTAAAACCTGATTGATATGGGGAACAATTTCAAGAATTACATGTGTCTTGATTCTTTCTCTAGCAAGATATGTTGTGATACATTGGTCATATACCTTTTCGCATCCACCATTTAATCATCATACCGTTATCTTTAACTTGTGTTAACTTTTTGTTGAAGAATAAACCTTTCATGCTCTATGTTTCTCACATCAATCATAGCTCACATGGGATTAGGAATTAGGTAAAAAACTTCTTTACATAAATAAGGTGTCTCAATTCCTATTGGGGTTATCAATGGTCCTAGATGTAAGACCTTAAAGGTTACACTATATTTCCTTTCCTCATGATGATAAAATTCATAGAACTTAATTTAGAGAACTATGTATAGATTGATTCTCATCCTATTTGAGATATGTAGTGAAAACAAGGCCTCATATCCTAGTACTAGAAATAGGATAAATGAAAATTCCCCCATTCCTACATACAATCAAAATCTATACAGAATATTTTATTTTGCTCCCTCTCCTTAGATGTCCCATCAAGGAAATAAGAGATTCCATTTTTATACATATGATTCACATCTATGTAAGGGAATCTAAAATCATGGACAGTATCAATCCAAATACTTCTTTTATGCATTGCAAAATGCATTTTCACACATCATACTCATAATATTAAAATACTCTCATATCTTTATAATCATTATTTAGTTTCCAGTGACATAATTTATGATACTTAAGATATCTTTTTTCCTAACTATGCAATAAATTCTCTATTTGACCTTGCATAAAATTATCCTATGTAACGGGCCCATCAGCCCAAATATGTCACTATTTGGATATACAGAACATGCTCTAGTTGGACCTACCTAATAAATCCCTATAAAGGGTTTTTCAAATGGTAGTAACTTAATTACTAGGAGATGCCTCTTCTTTCCCTTTAATATTTAATAATGGTATGAAGGTTCCTGCAATTTATAATGGTCATAATTTTTGTATTTTTCTCAAATCCTTTCTCCTAATTTTAAATTATACAAGACCAAGGTTTAAATTTTTCATTCTCCGTATGTTCAAAGCATATTGGAATGAACTTGGGCCATTCGACCACATATAATCCATTTTTTACATAAAATTATGGTCCCAGTCATATGACCTAAAACTACAAGCACCATACTTTCTATGTTTTGTTCAGACCTTCATAGAGAGCATATTTCTCATATTATTTGGAAATCATGACTAGAAATAATCCTTCTAAATTAAATTACTTTTCTTTATAAATTAGACTCTATATTTTGTGAGATCTAAATCTCCATAAACATTAATCATCTTTTAGAAAACATAATGTCATAATTCTTATGTTCTATTTTATCTGACTATGCAGTATGTGCCCTAATTGGACTTGCATAAAATTTACCTATATAATGGTCCTATTAGCCTAAGGATGTCATTTTTTTGGATATGAATCACATTCCCTCGTTGGCCTTACATAATATATCCCCCATAATGGGTTTTTCAAATAGTGGTAACTTAATTCTTAGAAGAGACCTCCTCTAAATTCCATTAGCCCTTTTCCCATGTCATTCATTATATTCATAAATACCCAAATTGCAGCTTATGATTATTCCTTTGCATATCTAAATATGGTAGCACATATTCAAATGAGTTACCAAGAATTGGGGTACCATAAAATCATTTTTTAGAGATAAAGACCTAAAATTAATGCCCCATAATATCCTTAAAACATGAATTTAAAATTAATATCCCCATGATATCCTTACTCCATGAATTTAAACTACACATCCCCCTAATGTCCTTACTACATTATTTTAAACTACATCGAATATTATCAAAAATAAATTAATTTCCTTTCTTCATGACTTGAAACTATACAGCATAATGTCCTTGTTGTATGAATTTAAACTTCATAAAGAAACATTAGAAATATTTTTTTTGAAAAATATACCCTTCTTTATACACTAAATTTGTATAGGAGTGATTCCTCATTCATGGCTTATATTATCATAGATAAACCCCTTTATTTTCAGACACCTTTCCTTGGAAAATCCACCCATTTTGGTCTTGAGACATCCAAATTTTAAAACCATTTTTCTATCAGTAGTAGAATATCAAAATTTATAAGAAATCATTTACCTGACTATGTATTACATTCCCCAAATTGGCCTTGTATAAAATTCACCTACCTTATGGGAATGTCAGCTAAAGGGTTACACTATTTGGCTATGCAACACATGCCCTAATTGGCCCTGCATAATACATCCCCCATAACAGTTTTTTCAATTATAAGTAACTTCATTCTTGGAAGAGACCTCCTATATTCTTATATTTAAAACTTTATATTTGGTGACCATAAGAATCGGGACTCAAGATTCCCCTTTTAAGTATCTAATGTAAAATATATCGAAAAATTCCTATACATACGCCCTTTTTTGGGTTCTAATTTAAAAATTCATGGTCAAATATTTTTGACCTAAAACACTAGCTTTATTATTCCAACATTCCTAATTTTAAATTTTCCATAAAAAAGACATATTACCCACAATGCGAAAAACTCGCAAAGGGCACTCTGGATAAACGTTAAGTCTCATCACACTAAATCTACACTCTTTAAGTTCTAGTAAATATCACGAAATTAAAAATTAAAAGACACAAAGTTTTTAGGGTTCCCATATGACCCTAGTAGTAGAAAAACTATGTTCAGTAGGCCCCATGGATTATGAAAAAATTAGAGCATCCTTCCAAACAAGAAATTGCTCCAAAACCCACAAAATGATGTTCCAAAGCATCAAAGTTCCCTACTATTACCTTAGAACCATATTCATTTCATTCCAAAAGAATATAATTATAGGGGGGATTTTGTAGACACCATGAAATGTGTTCTATGAACTTCTCTACAAACTTCCTAAATCGTGCTCGAAAATTTCATGATGTGACTTTGTATTTTTCATGGGGATCAATGACAGCAGCGAAAGCACCATCCCAAAGGGCCGAGACTATTGCCCAGAACCAATCTCGGATGGGGGTGTGGGGTCTCAACCCCCATTATATAGAGAATCTATTTTTACTAAGTCCTTGTTGATAGTTTGTTCGATCACATTGATAAAAAATTAACAAAGGGAAATGCCATAGAAAAAATAGGAGAAAATATATGTATAATTTCAAGATTTGAAAAGGCTCAAATTTGAGTTCGTCCAAGGTAGATTGAATCCTCAGCAATGCACAAGAACTTGTGCATGAACTCACTTGTTCACCACCTCACCAATTCCGCACCAAGTCACCATCACTCAGGGTAATATATTTTCCTATAAATAGACCCTTAGGGTCTTCATTTTTATGGACGAATTTCCTTAAAGCCTGGTTGTTTCTCTGGTCTCCCTAGTGATTTTCCCAAGTCCTATAAAACCTCCATAGTTGTTTTCTAACACCTAAAGTAAGGGAATTAAAGGGTGTAGTGAGACTTAGGTTTTAAAATTGTTAAAAATTAACAACACTTTCCTGAATCATCTATCCAAACCCCCTAATTTAAAAACACTTATGCAACCTACCTTCCTCAAGTAGGAATTTACACACCTCACTTTTGGGAATACCTATGTAGACTCTTTGATGGATATATCGATTCTCTCCCAAGTATAGTAATCCAGGTTGTTATTTAATTAAGGTGAAATTAGTTTACCCAAGCCTACTTGAGATCCCTGAACCTAAATTCCACTTACTTGAGCTCCCTTACTTGATGTTCACCATACATTTCATAATTTTCAATCCATACATTATTCATATATCAAAGACACTTCTGGAATAGGCTTTTCTTCTCTGGATCTCTTATCTTAAAGATACCATGTTTATACCTCCACCAATACCTCTTGATTTATCAGACCTTTGGGAAAAGGCACATCTGTGTGTCTCCTATTTGGATTTGGATTTCTATGTTAAGAGGTTTCCCAAACTTTCCCTACCAAAGGGTAGTGATCCTTATAGTGTCTGTAGATTTGGATATCTATGGTCATATAGAACCTTACCCTAGTGATAGTGTTCAGGAGTTCTCGGTATTATATTCTAGGGATAATACTCTATTCTACCCTTATCATCTCTATGAACAAGAGCATCTGGTCCCTAGTAGGGAGGGTAAGGATCACACATCCTTTTACTTTTTATAAAGGATAAGTCTCCCTCCTCACTATGGGACCCATTTTAGGGCATCCATCCTAGTGTAATCCCCTAGACATTCATGTAGGAGGTTCCAGTCCCAATCCTCTATACACCCTTTAACTTCATCTATTTCTTACCTTGGACCCACATATAATGTAAATATAATAGGTTAATGTGTCATAGCCATGGCTTATTCCATCGTAGGCTTGACCTCTTCCATTAGTAGAAGAGGAAAAGTGTGTGTATTTTATTGAATATTTCACATCCTCTAGTTTCTCAAACTGAGCTTGAATCATGTGGGGTTAGAGGTTTTTAATGATCACAATATCCAAAAAAACCACTTGAAGGAATGAACTATGAGAACTTGGATTCCCACCATAAGTAGGATATGTAGGAAGCCTTCACCTAGGGCCTGAGCTCACTAGACATCCTTCTTAGGAGTAAAACCTTATTTCTCCTAATCTGAACAATCTCTTTAGGAGTAATCCAAGAATTAATCCCCATTAAATTTCTATGAGTTAAGACATCACTTGTAGACAATTTTATAATGGAATACTCTTTATAAGTAAGCCCCAAACTATTTCTCTCAAAGTCCATACTCCCCTATGAAACTTATCAAACTACGTCCACTTTGATTTCCATCCAAATGAGATATGTAAGAATCCTCCCTAAGGTTCAATCCCAACACCCACAAATCAACCCTATTCTTTATAGGCCACATTACATGCATGTCCTAAATCAACATGGAATTTAATGTCCCTTACATGTTCCTTGGGCTGTTTTTTGACACAATTCCCACACTAATATTTGATTGGGCATCTGCTGTCTAGATTTCTTTACCATATGGCATTAAACTGTATGGTTGGGTCCTTTTCACATGACCTTAAAAGGTATGACATTTCATATTAAATGGAATCAAACTACATGGGTTTTGATTATTTTCACAATAATATATAGGTATCCTATTTATGGGTTCAATCCCAACATCAAAACAATTTTCATCTCCCTAGATGAAAATAAACTCCATAGTAATTTTCATCTACTTAGATGACCATAAATTCCAGAGTGGACCAAAGAGTGGCTTAAAAACCATAATTTTCATAATAATGATCATAATAATCTCTAATTAGTATATAAGAGGATACCATTAATGGAGAAACTTGAATACATACAGATATATCTATTGATAAAGAGCATATAATACATATGGATGATTCTAAATTCCAAACATGATAATGATTGATTGAAAATTTCAAGGGAAACCTACATTAATCTTGGTAAATTAATAAGGATTCATTTAAATATCTTAAATATATAGGAGAGTCTAGGAGCAGGAAACAATTCTCCTTGAAAAGGTGTGATGAGCCCGCCCTCTCATCCTCTCGACCAATGTGAGTTCTATAACGACCCAAATCTGGAGCCCCTCCACTGGTGCCCCGTACCCGGTTCTCCATATAACCTCAAGCGGGTTTCACCAAACTCCAGAGGCTGCCGACTAGCAATTAGGGCCTTGGTGAGTTGGTGGGGAAACTATGCCCTCATTCGGTAAGGTATACAGTAGAAAAACAACAATAATCAGTAGAAGCAGTAAACAACATGCGTACAACAAAAACCAAAAAGTGGAAGCATTGTAGATATATAACTACGATGACAATGATGCAGCAGTTTCAAATATCTAAGGAAAACAGAAAACACACCAACATGCTGATGTACAACTGAAACCAAGTGCAAAAGAAAAACAAAGTAAGCTCCTCAGCATCGCGAGACACTGATCGGTCCCATGCTCCCCAGCTCCTGGTGAACTCAAGATCCTGAAGAAGTAGGGTGATTTCCCTTGTCTATACCTGCAACAACATAGTCTTCTTGGGCCCAAAATCATGGCCCAAATAGGGTGTGAGATAAAATCCGAGTAGGCAATCACCTAAAGATTTATGCCTTACAGTCAAATGAATACATGGAAGTAAATAATAAGAAACAGTAAAAAGGAAAGCACAAGCAGCTACAATCCACAGTTCTAACAAGTATAGCACACAAGTGAGCAGTTAACAATGAAGAAAACAGGTAACCCTCTTGGCAGCTCTCACAGCCTAACCCCTATGGTTCATCCTATATTACTAGCAACCCTCTAGGAGGCACACACAGTCTCACCCATCTGGTTCAGCTACGTAACTAAGCAAACTCTCTAGGGAAGCACTCACCGTAAATTCCCCCTATAGTCTCGTATCGTGCTAAAGGCACTCTAGGGAAGCACTCAATGTCAATTACCCCTGTGGCCCGCGTTGAGGATCTAAAGACTCTATGGGGAAGCACTCAACGTCAATTCCCCCTATAGTCTCGCATCGTAATTAAAAGACACTCTGGACAAGACCTTCCATCAATTCTCCCTTTGGTCTTCTACTCTAGGTTCTCACAGTCCTGAGTATAACTAAACATGCTCAGCACATGTATATCGTCCATGTAAACCTCAAGAACTACTTGGCTATCATTCTACGGCTCAACAGCAATAACAAAAAAAACAGTTACGCTATCCTACAACTAGGCATGGAAACTGGAAAAACGCCCAACAGGAAAAACAAGCATGGAAAAGCAACCAGAGCACAATATAAATTACTCTACTCACAACCAGTAACCTCTAATAAAGAAAACAAGCAAGAAGGAAAACAACAGGGGAAAAACAGGAAACACGCACTACCCCGTTCACAGGTATTGGTGGAATTTGCACATAATATTCATCAAATTTCTACAAAAAGGAACAAACCACCTACCTCGATCCTAGGTGATCTATATACATGAACCACGGTGACAGATTCCCCTTAGAATGACGTAGATATGAGAAAACGCACAAAACACTCAACATATGATATCTTGAAAACAAGTAGGAATCAAGAAACAATGATCAAGGAGAAGGAAGAACTAACGGCTACGATTCCAACGCAGTCGACCGTGCTCAAATCATAGAATGGACGGCGGGGTGGAATCTCGAAGAAGATTCGGCTGTACGGTCGCTTCTGGGCGGATGAAATCTGGAGAAGAAGATTATTTTGGGGGTTAGGTGCGACCCCGGTCCATTTAATGAAAAAAAGAAAGTACACGACGTGTACTTCTTGAGTACACGACGTGTACTTCAATTTTTTGTACTCTGAATTAATCGGCCTCCACCTTAGCCTTACACACCGTGTGTGTGGCCTAGACATGACCAGCACACGGCTTCGATCCGTAAAGAGTACACGGTGTGTACTCCGAAAGTACACAGCATGTACTTTTGAAATTTCCAAAAAAATTATTTTCCCTAAAAACTCCAGAAAAAGGGAAAACATACCTGAATGAAGATCCGGGTTCCTAGAAACTTCCCCCCCTTAAAGAAATTTGTCCCCAAATTTCCTTAATGGGGCATAGAAGAAGAATACCCAAATATTTCTGGCCACTGATCGTACATCGGCCTCCCTCTCCTAGGTCTCGTCATGTACTCGCTCGTGCTGCCATAGCACTCGTACCAGAGGAACAGACCACCCATGGAGAACCTTCGTACTGCGATCGATAATCCAGATAGGATTCTCCTCGAACGACGCATTCGCTTCAAGCTCAACTTCCTCAGGTTGAAAGGCGTGAGACGGGTCTGAAAAGTAATGTTGGATCTGAGAGACGTGGAAGACGTCGTGCATGGCCCGATACCTCTGAGGTAGCTGCAACAGATAGGAGACCGGTCCCACGCTCCCCCGACCTCAAATGGTTCGACGTACCGTGGTGAAAGCGTACCCTGTCTCCGAATCCTCCTGTGTCCCAGCCTCGGTGCGACGCGCAGGAACACCTGATCCCCAACTGCGAACTTCAGAGGTCATCTCCGCTGATCAGCATAAGACTTATGTCGAGACTGTGTTGTAGCCATCTTCTTCTGAATCAGCTCTATCTGTTTTGAGGTCTCTTGAACGAGACAAGGTCCCAGCAAATCTGTCTCTCCTGCCTCTAACCAGCATAAGGGTGATCGGCATGGCCTACCGTACAAAGCATTGTATGGTTCCTTCTGAATGGTCGCCTGGAAACTGTTGTTGTAGGCAAACTCCACCAGAGGAATATGCTTCTCCCAAGAACTACCAAAATCTAGGATGCAATCTCGGAGCAGATCCTCAAGCACCTGGATAGTGCGCTCAGACTGGCCATCATTCTAGGGATGGTATGTTGTACTCAAAAGTACCTGTGTACCCAAGGCCTTATGAAGTCCCTACCAGAACCGAGAGGTAAAGCACGCATCCCTGTCTGAAACAATGGAGTGTGGAACTCCATGCAGACGAATGATCTCTCAGATGTAAAGTCATCCCAGATCATCGACACTGAAGGTCTCCTTGATCGGAAAGAAGTGAGCAACCTTCGTAAGCCTATCGACGACAACCCAAACAACATGGTTTCCCCGAGGTGACCTCAGCAACCCGGTCATGAAGTCCATCGCAACATCGTTCCACTTCCATTTAGGAATGGTTAACTGCTGTAAAAGCCCCCCTGGTAGCTGATGCTCTGCTTTCACCTATTGACAAGTAGAACATTTCATGAAAAACCAGCAACATCCTTCTTCATACCTGGCCACCAGTATTGGCGATGAAGGTCCCGATACATCTTGGTGATTCCAGGATGAACTACCCAAACAGAGGAATAGAAATCCTGCATCATCTCCTCGCATATGTCTATTGGCACCCATACGCATCCTTGGAAACTCAAGATCTCATCCTCGCCCACTTTCCATCTAGGAAGAGGGTCCTCTCCTGACACACTCTCCCGTAGGACTAATCCTTATGAGTCTGATAGCTGCCTCATCCGTACCCGATCAAGTAGCGTGGAGGTAACAGCTACAGAAGATAGAAAATCTTTTCCCTATCTATCGTGCACCTCCAGATGCATCTCAGAGAACAGAGCCGTCAGTTGCCACTCACTACTGGCCTCCTGAACTTTCTGAATTTGAGTTCTCCTGCTCAATGCATAAGCCACAGTGTTGCCTTTTCCCAACGTATAGGAAAGCTCGAAATAAAAATACTGAAGATACTGGACCCACCTGCACTGCCTCGGATTCAGATCACGTTGAGTGAAGATATACTTGAGACTCTTGTGGTCAGTGAAGACCACAAAGTGATCTCCTAGAAGATAGTGTCTCCAACAGTGCAAGGCATGAACAACAAAAGCTAACTCCAAATCGTGTGTAGGGTAGTTCTTCTCATGTGGCCTCAATTACCGAGTCTCGTATGCAACGACTCCATCTCCCTGCATGAGCACACCTCCCAGCCCGATACCTGAAGCATCACAATAAACAGTGTAGTTCTTGCCTGGCTCCGGCAAGACTAGTATTAGTGATGACGTCAACCTCCCTTTCAGCTCCTGAAAGGCTGACTCACAAGAATCTAACCATAAGAACTTTTCCCCCTTCTTGGCCAGACCTGTCAAAGGTGCTGCTAGACGAGAAAAGTCTTGAATGAAATGTATATAGTACCCAGCCAGCCCTAGGAAACTTCATACCTCAAAGATGTTCTTTGGCTTCTCCTAGGAAACTATAGCTCTCACTTTCTCTGGGTCCACTGATACTCCTGCCTCTGAGATGACGTGACCCAAGAAGTGAATCTGATCCATATAGAAGTGCCACATCGAGAGTTTAGCATAAAACTGATGCTCTCTCAGTGTACTCAGAATGATCTGACGATGTGTGGAATGGTCATGTCAAGTGTGATATTACACAAAGATATCATCCACGAAGACCACAAAAAAGAATTCCAAGTAAGGATGGAACACTCCGTTCATCAGGGACATGAAAACTGCAGGCATGTTCGTGAGACCGAACGGCATGACCGTATACTCGTATAGACCATAACTACTCCTAAAGGTTGCCAGAGGTATATATGATGGTCTAACGCACAACTGATGATAACCAGACCTCAAGTCGATCTTTGAGAACACTCAATCTCCTCAAAGATGATTGAAAAGGTCATCAATTCTTGGAAAAGGATATCGTTTCTTGACCGTCAACTAGTTCAGCTTTCCATAATCCACACAAAGCCGAAGGGTACCGTCTGCCTTCTTTGCAAACTGGACAGGCGAACCCCAAGGAGAAGTACTGGGTCAGATGAAACCCTTAGCATATAGCTCCTCTAACTGCTTCTTGAGCTCCTGCAACTCGGGTGTGGCCATCCTATAGGGAGGAATGGACACCAGTGCTGCTCCTGGAACGAGCTCAATAGAGAAGTCTACCTCACGCTCTAGAGACAAACCTGAAAAGTCCTATGGAAGGACGTCCCTGAAGCGATCCACCACTAGAGAAAAGTCCAATTGTGGAGTCCCCTGATCATCTAGGTAAAGGCTAGCAATCTGGGCTATCACCCCTCCTATCCCAAGATGCACGAGTCCTGCCCGAATTGCCCGAACGTCCCATTCTCCTCTATGAAGGAAAGATTCACCCTCTGGTGAAATGAAACTGACTCTGCGGTGATAACAGTCAATGACTTCCTGAAAGGTAATAAACCAATCCATGCCAAAGATGACATCATATCCTGTCATCTCTAGGACATAGAGATCCCAAAAGAAGCAATACCCTGCAACCTCGAGAGGGCACTCTCTACACTGGCGTACACTAGATGTCCTCATTCCCAAAGGTGTGTCTAATGTCAACGAGTCGACAGAAGAAAAGGTGCAGAGTCCAAGGCTCTCCACAACAGCAATAGAGATAAAGCTATGCATAGCTCCAGTATCGAGAAGGGATGAAGATAAAATTGAGGCTACTAAAATCGTACCTCGAACAGTATAAGGGTCGGGATCCTGCTCCTGATAAGTCTGCTCCATGGCGAAAGACTGGCCTGTACTGTGGCCCTACGCCCATAGCTGACCACTCTGAGCTGAAACACCCTGCACGTGATGAGGAACTGGTGGTTGACCGCCACAGCCACGACCTCCACCTCATCCCGAATGGCCGGAAGAACTCCAGATTCCTGACTGGTGAGAAACTGGCGGTGCTGCTTTTGAACGAGGAGTCATGGAAGAACTCCTGTCACCAGCTGCTGGTGAGAAGACCTGAAAGAGATGCTGAAGGTGACCCATCTTGCTAGAAGATCGGCAATCCACGGGGTCCCTCTGGCATTGTGGCCTCGTGTGCCCTATCTGGCCACACTGATAGCATGTCACATGGATGCCTGATGATGCGTCTCGCTTCCTCGAATCACCACGCGTAGGCTCCCTACGACGCTTCTTACTGTCATCTGAAGGATGGATAACTCTAGAAGCAGAACCGCCCTGGCTTGAAGCTCTAGAGTCTCTCAGATTGTGCTCTTCAATCAATGCCTGATTGACGATGGAAGTAATGGAAGTCAGCTGGAAGATGTTCACCTGCGAGCGGATCTCCTGCCCAAGTCCATCCTCAAACTTCCTCGCCAATAACACCCCACTCCCATCCCGAAGGGGTGTAAAACGCTGCAGTACAGTGAAACGAGAGGAATACTAAATGACAGATAGATTACCCGGCTCTAAGCTCATGAACTCCCGGGCTTGATCGGCCGTCAGGGTCTCCAGGTAGAAGTAGTCGTAGAACACGCGCTGGAACTCCTCCCAAACCATAGCCTGTTGCTGACCTTCCTGTGAGATCACTTCCCACCACCTCTTGGTGGAGTCTCGGAGCATGTAGGTGGCGAGCTTCACCCGCCTCTCTAGAGGTGTCTCCAGATGCTCAAAGATAGTCAGCATGGCTTCCATCCATGACTCTGTAGCCTGAGGTCCTCCCTCCCCCGAGAACGTGGGAGGATGCTTCTGCTGAAAGACCCACGTCAAGTCTGCCATGGACAAGGCAGGAGGTGGTGCTCCCTAGAAGGCCTGCATCATCCTCATGAAACCTTCCCTGAACTACGCATCAGCGCCCACAACTGGTACAACAACTGGTACCAAGGCTGGCTCAATTGGGGGATCGACAGTAAGTCCCTGATCAGCCATGTCTGGCATCTGATCACTGCCTGACGACAGACATATGACCGAAGGACGTCCTGGAGGCATAGCTCTGAAATATCAAAAGCACACATTATATCAAGAAAACAAGGACAGAGAACACAAGGGTACAAAACGGGAACAGGGGAAGAAAAACACAAAAGTTTTCAAAACACGACTACACGGCGTGTATAAAACTACACGGCGTGTCTTCTTAACCCACTGACATGGGTGTGTACTCCAATCCTACAAATCATGTACACTTCAAACTACACGGCGTGTTGCACCCACACATGGCGTGTACTTGAAAACGGTTCCCCTGCCCGAGTCTCCTTACACGGCTAACCCACACGGTCTGACATAACCTGAGACTACACAGCGTGTTCTTAACATACACGATGTGTACTAGACAAGGCTTCGGCAACCCATGTTTGTGAAACACATGGCCGTCAACACGGCTAAACCTTACACGGCATCCTCCGAATAAACATGGCGTGCATAGGAAAGGTGACCTTGTCCCGGGTTTTTCGTGACACGGCCAGGTACCTGAACAAGACTACACGGCATGTTCCGAACAAACACGGTGTGTGGAAAAGAAGGTAACGTCGGCCCGTGTTGTTCGTGACACGGCTGGGTACCTGGATAGGACTACACGGCGTGTTCCCTAAGGACATGACGTGTTCTACCCGAGCTTCCCCATCTCGTGTTGTTAGTGACATGGCCGGGTACATGGCTCCGAACTTGCATGGAGTGTACCAATCGTACACGGCATGTTCTCGAAGTTACTCCCACGACACTGTTTTCTTCTCACACGGTCAGTGACATGGCCTGAAAACTACACGGTGTGTATCCAAAAAGTACATTCCGTGTATTCTGGATTTTTCTGGGCAGTAGCTTAGAAACAGCTCAGACTCCCAGAAACACTAAAACAAGGGAAAGAGGTGCCAAATTTTGATTCGTGATGGCCCATACTCCCTACGAATCAAAGCTTTGCATCTCCTGTAGTCACATACAAGGGAAAACAACAGCTCTCTAACATAACATCAGGGATTCTATCAAGCGTCTATCACAACAGCATGCATAATCTACACAAAGCCTATCACAACAGCATGCAATCGCTAATTCACCCTAGATGGCATGGCAATAATGCATGGAATGTGATTTCTAGAAGTTCCTGTATGATGCATGAGATGGAATACCCTCATCTCATCGGGTTTCAACAGAAATAGAACTGAAATATCAAAACAATAACCACACAAGTCATGCGAATCACTCTAGGTGAAAACATATCAACCATAAAACTGAAAACCAGCAAACTGCAATTAACGAGGTAGTATGGCCTTTCCCTATACACGGGTTAGCTACTCCCAAGAACAACTTAATACCAAGTACCAAATCCGTCTTATCCCTGGATAAAGTCTCCAAATAGTAAAGTAAGAGAAAAGAACCACCTATGAAACCACTTTGTAACGACCCGAATCCGGAGACCCTCCACTAGTGCCCCATACTCGTTTCTCCACATAACCTCAAGGGCGTTTCCCCGAACGCCAGAGGTTTCTGACTAGCAGCGAGGGCCTTGGTGAGTCGGTGGGGAAACTATTCCCTCATTCGGTAAGGTATACAACGGAAAAACAACAATAATCAGTGGAAGCAGTAAACAACAGGCATACAACAGAAACCAAATAGCGGAAGCATTGTAGATATATAACTATGATGACAATGATGCAGCAGGTACATGTATCTAAGGAAAACATAAAACACAACAACATGCTGAAGTAAAACTGAAACCAAGTGCAAAAGAAAAAAAAGTAAACTCCTCAGCATCGCGAGCCACGGCTCGGTCCCATGCTCCCCAGCTCCTGGTGAACTCAAGATCCTGAAGTAGAAGGGCGCTTTCCCTTGTCAATACCTGCAGCAAAATAGTCTTCTTAGGCCCAAAAGCATGGACCAAAAAGGGTGTGAGATACAATCCCAGTAGGCAATCACCCAAATATTTATGCCTTACAGTCAAATGAATACATGGAAGTAAATAACAAGAAACAGTAAACATGAAATCACAAGCATCTACAATCCATAGTTCTAACAAGTATACCACACAAGTAAGCAGTCAGCAATGAAGAAAACAGGTAACCCTCTCGGCAGCTCTCACAGCCTAACCCCTATGGTTCACCCTATAGTACTATCAACCCTCTGGGAGGCACACACAGTCTCACCCCTCTGGTTCAGCTACGTAACTAAGAAGACTCTATGGGGAAGCACTCACCGTCAATTCCCCCTATAGTCTTGTATCGTGCTAAAGTCTCTATGGAGAAGCACTCAACGTCAATTCCCCCTGTGTCCCGCGTCGAGGATCTACAGACTCTCTGGGGAATCACTCAACGTCAATTCCCCCTATAGTCTCGCATTGTAATTAAAAGACACTCTGGAGAAGCCCTTCCTTAAATTCTCCCTTTGGTCTGCTACTCTAGGTTCTCACAGTCCTAAGTACAACTAAACATTCTCAGTGTGTGTATATCGTCTAATTAAACCTCAAGAACTACTTGGTTATCATTCTACGGCTCAACAGCAAAAACAAAACAACAGTTCCGCTATCCTACAACTAGGCATGGCAATTGGAAAAACGCACAACAGGAAAAACAAGCATGGAAAAGCAACCTGAGAACAATATAAATTACTCTACACATAAGCAATAACCTCTACTAAAGCTAACAAGCAATTAGGCAAATAGCATGGTCAAAACAAGAAACACGCAATACCCCATTCTTGGTGGAATTTGCACATAATTTTCATCAAATTTCTACAGAAAGGCACAAACCACCTACCTCGATCCTAAGTGATCGATATACGTGAACCACCATGACAGATTCCCCTTAGAATGACATAGATCTGAGAAAACACCCAAAACTCTCAACCTACAATATCTTGAAAACAAGGAGGAATCAAGAAACAAGGCTCAAGCAGAAGGAAGAACTCACCACTGCGATTCCAACGCAATCGACCGTGCTCAAATCAAAGAATGGACGGCGGGGTGGAAGCTCAGAGAAGATTCGTCCATATGGTCACTTCCCGGTGGACGAAATCAGGAGAAGAAGATGATTTGGGGGGTTAGGCGCGACCCCGGTCCGTTTAATGAAAAAAAAGTACATGGTGTGTACTTCTTGAGTACACGGTGTGTACTTAAATTTTCCGTACATTGAATTAACCGGCCTCCACCTCATACTTACACACTGTGTGTGTGTCCTGGACATGGCCAGCACACGGCTTCGAGCCAGAAAGAGTACACGGCGTGTACTCAAAAAGTACACGGCGTGTACTTCTGAAATTTCCAGAAAATTTATTTTCCTTAAAAACTCTAGAAAAAGGGAAAACATACGTAAACGAAGATCCGGGTTCTTACAAGTTCTTAAGCATCATGGGTCAAAAATATTACCAACCACATGACTTTGGAAAGAAGGTCCCTTTGGATGTAGAACGGTTGGGTGTTTTTAGTTCCATGAAAAAAATCCTTTAGAAATCGTTCGGAAATAGTGATTCCTAACCAGAACACATGTTCTGAGGGAAACACCAGTATATAAAGTTTGTGTTTCCAACACTGGATTTTGGAATTTAGCCCTGTGATTCCACAATTAGAGAACCCAAAATCCAAGGATTTTAATGGTATGAATTCTAAACTTTTGTATTTATTGGCTCATAAACTTATTATGTTTATATTGCTATAAGATCTCTTTGAGAAATCACAAGAGAAAAAATGAACTTTTTTACTTGTCAATAAAATAAATAGGACTTATAAAATAATGTAGAAAAGTGTTTATAATAAAATAGTCCTAAAAAACTTTATGGATTCAAAATAGTGGAAATATTCTCTAGTTGAGTGGGAATGATTCCAATTCAAACACCCAAATTAAGAAAAACCCAATTGAGAATTGGATAAAAATATAAATTGTGGGAAACACATCCTACCTTCTCAATATATCAAATAATTAAATTTTTATAATTATACAATATAGTGGATAATAGTATATAATCATTGGAAGATAAATATCCCGTTGTATGTGTGTTATATGTTTTGTCAATAATGTTATTAGAGTGAAAGTCAATGTGTGATTGTGATCTTAGGTGATGGAATTAGTATCCATCCAATAAATAAGGAGTTACCCATGTGTTTGGTAAAAGAAGATTAGGAATGGATTCTTAGTGAGAATCCCAAATATATTATGATTAGATATTTATTGCTTAATTCAATTAAAGGTTATGAATTCGGATAAGTATTTTCTAAAACATTTATAAGAAGTGGATATGTTTAAAGAAGAAGATATGGCTACTGAACTACTCAATAAAACATTCATAAGATATATTTAACATTGTTATTACCATTTAAAAGTGTTTTTTAGAACTATATTGTATTTGGAGAACCCATTCTAAGGGTTCTTAGAATGTTGATTATTGTATATAGTGTTTAATAACTCTTAAAGGAAGGGTGTAGAGTATTGATATATTTTTAAGAAGTCATAGAGTCATTTTAAGAAGTATGGAATTTCTAGAGTTATAATGTATGAATTTAAAGTGCCTTTATATAAATTCCTTATTAAGTTTATGACTTTGTCTTCCAGGTATATAATAGTGAATATTGGCTTACTGAGTATAGTGTTAGACTTTAATATTTGGAATAAGACTTTGAGAAGAAAGAATGAAACTTTTAGCTGATGTAGTGTATAAATTTTCAAGTTACATCATGTGACTTTGGTTCAAGGCATATAACTTTTCAAGAATATCATAAGACTTCCTAATCCTAGGTATGAATCTTTTGAGGTGTGTATGAATTTAACACTGAATTGATTTTTTGAAATTATTTTGTATGAAAAATTAGATTCCATAATTTGTATTTTTAATAGAGAAATAAATTTTAATAATTCTTGTGTCTTTTAAACATGTTTAAAACATCATGAAGCTTTAAAAATTTATTATCCAAGACTAAAAACTATATCATTATGTTTATGGAGAATAAGATCAAAGCATGGAAAATTTTATACAAAAATTAAACAATGTGAAATAATTTTATTG
The DNA here is from genome assembly GCA_963277665.1 of Viscum album. Lineage (NCBI taxonomy): Eukaryota > Viridiplantae > Streptophyta > Magnoliopsida > Santalales > Viscaceae > Viscum > Viscum album. Next base: position 1,524,233,895 of record OY728164.1, on the reverse strand, counting down.
GGTTTTCAAGAATGATTTATTTAAAAATTATTCAAAGATCAATCTATTATTCATAAATTATATATCACATAACAATTTTTTATTATTGAGGATTTATGGAAGATTAATTATGTTATTAAAAGGGAAATACTGATTGTGATAGAATTTAAATTTGGGGTGAGCTATGTTTCACCATGAACCAAAAAAGTAATGTTACGACAGTAAATTTTCTAGGAAGTTGTGCACATAGAAATAAAGATTATTTCTATTGATTTTTTGAAAAAGATAAAAATAGTTTCATTTTTTTAAAAAACTTGGATTTTTTATGATATTAATTCATGGAGAATGGATACTAAGGGAATTTTGGTAACTTTTCCAAGAGTTCTAGTTGATGTTGAATATATATTTAGAATCAAACATATCATCATAGGGGAAACTAAAAGAATTTATTTTATAATCATGATATTGGATAGAGACTAAATGGTTTTTAACATATTCCATTTATGGATACTAATGTTAATGAGGTTAAATTAAGATCCTAAAATAGATTTCCCTTGATATTTTCATGCCCATAATAATAATATTGAGTGGGAAGAATATATTGTGAAAAATATGAATAATATGTGTATGAGAACAGCAAGAAAAATTAATTATACTAAGTGAATTAAGAAATCATGAGGAAAATGAAGAACGATATCTGGCAAACCGGTATTGAAAAATAGATCATCTAGGTTTTGAAGAAAAAGAAAAAGAAGATTATGTATGTTGTATATTGTTTATAAAATAATTAGTGAGAATAATAAGGAGAAGAAACAATAGGATTATGTAAAGCATCATACAGTGAGTAAGAAAATACATGTGATTTATCCTGAGGTAATTTTTTGTGTCTAGTTTTTTAAATAATTGAGAAATTTTGATGAGTAGTAGGATTCAGTGAATATATTTTATATTTAGTGGACCTTATATTGAAGTGATTACTTGATTCCAGTGGTTTTGATTGAGATAATAATATATTATGGTTCTTAAAGTATTGTATATGAGTAGACTGGTGATCCAGTGTATTCATGGTGTAATATCTAACACAAAGAAATATTTATTTTCCATTTTTGGATCGTAATTGTTATGTTAAGGGGGACTCTGGTTGACTAAATATTAGTTCGACTATAATAAGGTATTTCTAATGATAAGTTATAAATTATAAAAATGTGGGACACAATGTTGGTATGTGAAGCATCATGGATTATGATAAAAACAATACACACCACTTGAAAATTGGTAACAATATTATTAGTGGAGAATATATTTTTTTGGGGAATAACCAATCATGTAAAGTGGTAGGTATCACACATTAGGGATGAACCTTGTAAAGACATTGTATGATATATTTACTTGCCTTCCATCATTTCATGGGGTGTTGGTTTTTTGTTGAATTATAAAAATATCAATATGTACTAATTGAAAAAAATGGTTTAAAACACAAAAGGAGTAAAAAAATTATTAAACCATTTTGGAATTGGAAAAAACTTACCAACACTCGATCCCCCCCCTCCCCACACCCAACTCAGGTGTATTCTTTGATCTTAGCGGTACTCTCAACTGGTATCAAAGAATAGGTTATATTGATTATATTTATACAATTTATCACAACTAATGAATGATAAAATGACATATCAAATTGGATTAAACAAATTTTGTCCCCTATTGTATTTTCAATTGAATATGTGAAGTGTAGATTTGAATCCATATTAGAAGAGAATTTATATGCTCGTTAGATAAAAAATACATATTTTATCCATGTTTGAATATATTTAAATGTTTCTACTAAGACTTCACAAAGTATGAGAAAAAAATGATGTCAAAAGGAAGATAAAATTATTAAATTGGAAATTGGTACAACCACCATATTAATTCAATAAAGGTGGTATTTTTCATGATAAATCCATTTATTATAATTCCCCTGATTAAGTAATCATAATTTATGAAGAAGATGACTTTTGGGAGTCACTCAATGATTTATATTTTGAAATAAAATATTATTTAAAAAAAATTCCTATTTAAATTATCAATTATTACATATATCAAAGGGACATTAGATGATAAGTCATATATAAATGTAAAATTTGATTATATGTAAGATTCATTGGAAAAAAAGCATGTTCTTGTAGCACTCAAACAATAATAGTGGAGGTTAAGGTATAATATATCTTAATTTCCAATGAAAATATTTCTTTATTTGATATAATTGTAAAGAGTTATTTTTAAAAAATAAATATTTCAAAATGTTTTCAAATTGGGGTTCCACTTCTTTTAGAATAAGGACTTGACCAATAGGAAAATTTCCCTTTATTAAATGGAAATAATGTTACAAGAGTCTAAAATGTGACTTTTTTACAATAGTGATTTTTCTAAAAATAAAGGAGATCATTAAGAATGTCAACATGCCAAGTCAACTCACTGGTCGTCACCCCTTTGTTTTCAACCCCATCAAAAACATAATTTTTCTCATGGAAAACAGGTGTAATGATATAATTCAGGTACATAAGGGATTCAAAGAAAAAATTCCTCCTGACAGTATGCTTCCAGAGCAAGTGAATTGTTCCATCTCTAGTTTCCTTCAGCCTAGTGGTTGAGTCACATTATATCCATATATTAGACTATACTTGATGTTATGTAGCCTCAACCACATTGATGATACCGGGAATCTTTACATCAAAGATGTAGCAATATTTCAAGGTTTATAAATACATCCCCTTGAATTTTCTGTATGATCTCTGAAGATATCATCATACCCAACAAGTCTTGGATTACCTCTTGAAGAACCATCTATATTTCATTTGATCCATCCAAGAAAAGTAGGTACCCATAAGACTTCCAAGGTGCTATAGTGAGGTTGATAATTACTTGTGAATCCATATAATTTAAGAATAGTAAAATCATGCCAAGATTTGTCACAACATCTAGATTGAGAAGTGTTTTCCCTTTTATAGTAGAATAAATACATGTGAGAGCAGTTTGAAGATTGAAAGTAATGACTGTATGAATGATCTTTTTACAATTTCCCCATAAAATATGAATAACTTCTATACAGGCCATGCATAGAAAAATTTTCAACTACTGTAAGATCTACATATGAATGTAGGCTTCTATAAGATTTAAAATAATAAAGAAATATAGGGAACAAAACTAAAACATGTCAGCCATAACATCCCACAGATCAGTAGCTATTACACAGCATAGAAAAATTTGGTTTATTTCATCCTTATATTGATTTAATAGGACAAATTTTGAGAAGATATTGATACCAACTATTTATAGAAACTCATAATTAGGTATCTTTTAGTGAAACACTCACTTGGAAAGAGTAAAATGAGATCGGAGAAGCCAAGGCTTGTTGAGAGATTTTTCCCAGTTGTTTTGTGTGTTCTAAAATCACAATATGGTAGAAGGATTTTGAGGATAATATATCATTTACCGTATGCTCCTAAATTCGGAAATCATCCCCATTAATGAAATTTTAAATAGACAAAACCTATTTAATCTCATCAGGAAGGGTGTCCAAAGATACCTCAATTTGTTCGTTAATTGAAATTTTGATATTTGAAGGCGGGTCATTAGAGACTAAACTAGAAAGAATAGTATTTCCAGTCCAATTTTCCATCCAAAAATTGAGAGAAGAATTAATTATGAAAATCCAATGAGAATAAATCATGATTTTTGAATATGATTTCATGAATGAATGCCATGTGGAGGATTCCACATAGTTAACATTTCTATATTTGAGATTACCAAGAAATATTTCTCTTATAAAATCAAGAGATTCAGATTTCTCATGGATAAGCCTCCACATAAAACTAGCATGTAAAGAATGATTTAATTTTCGCAAATTCCTAATCCCCAGTCCACCACAATCAATTGTTTGATAGCATTTTTTCCATGAGACAGTGGAAATTCTTCATTGAAGGATACTTCCACTCCAAATAAAATTCTTGATAGAGATTATAATTATTTTTAAGAGAGAAATCAGCAAGATATAAACTATAAATTAATAAATTAATTTTGAGATAATGATGACTTTAAAAAGACTGATTTGACCTTTTATCAAGATAATTTTTCTTTTCCATGAGGAAATATAATTTTTGATTTGGCTCACAATATGAGAGAAAGGAACTACATGAGGTTTTCCCAAAAACATAGGGATGCCAATATATATAAAACAAAGATTTTATTACTTAACCATTGAGACATTGATGAATCTCACCCTCATAATTGTAATTATACTTTTAATAAAGAAAATGAAGTAATTTTTCCATCTAATTTCCAACCCTAAAACATTTTTATAGTGAAGGATATCATTTTTTAAGTTATGAATATTTCTGTTTCCTCTTTATATTAAAATAATGATATAACCAACATATAAGATATGGGTGGGTGAAACAAGGCCTCTACCAGCTATAATGGGTGTGATCTTATTCTAAAACACCATTTTAAAGAGAAACCTAGTTATGTAATTCTTTACAATGGATAAGAAAGTGGCTAACAGGGGCCTCCTTTCCTAAAACAACTTGAGCAAGAGAAATATCCTTTATGATATCCATTTATCAGAATAGAATTGTGGTCTACACTCATGAGAATTTTCAACCAATTAGAAAATTTTTCATTGAATCCAAACCTAGTCAATACATCACATATGAAACCCCAATCAAGAGTGTCAAAGGATTTTTTGACATTTAATTTAATAGCAATATTGTATCCTCTGCTGGGTTTCTTGAGAATATTAACACATTTAGATGATGTTACAAGATATTCCTGAATGGTTCTAGATTTAATGAATCTAAATTAATTCAAAGACACAATCCTATTGCAAATGTGTGATATCTTCTTAACAAAAATTTTACCAATAATTTTATAATTGGATTTGACCAAAGAAATAGGCCTTAATAAGTGAATCTCATTTTTATTCTAAATTTTAAGGATGAGGGCCAATAATTGAGCATTGATACCCTAAGTAAGTTGAAAACATTTAAAGAAATGAATAACCAATCTATAGACATAAATGTGAATAATATCCCAGAAAGTTGAAAGAAGGAGTTTTTAAAACCAACTGAACTAATAGATCTCCTTTAATTATGGATAAAAAATCTCTTTGATCTCTAAGGCAAGAGTATTGGAAGAGAGATTTGATTTTTCCTCTTGAGTGATAATTTATGGAGTGATATTTTCTAGAGGTCATTGGGAGTACTAGGGAATAAAAAAGATTCATATTATGGGATATAAAATGTTCTATGAAGCCTTCTCTCTTTTCAAATAAGTTCCCATTATCATTGAGAATATCTAGAAGTCGACAAATTTTCCTATCCCTTGAAAGAGTGTTGAAACAATTGGTGTTTCTGGCACTATCTTTTAGAAATTTTACTTTTAAGGATTCCCTCTACATTCACTCTTTAAAATTCAGTAAAAGTTTCATGTCATGTGTGACCTTATTTTTCTATTCAATACCTGTATAAAAATCATTGACTTTGGATTTCTCCTAGATTGAAAAGAGGAAGGAGTCAAGATATGATAAATTATCACCAATGTGATGAAAGTAATTTTTACTCCAAATTTTCATTTTTTTCTTGAGGATCTTAGTTTTTAAAACACAAGAAAGGGCATTATCCTTGATGTCGAGGGAGATCGAAGTTTCTTTAATCAGAGACTTATAATTAGAATGTGTGATCCAGGAGTTGATAACCCTACAGGGGAAAGGAGGCTTGTATACTATAGAAATAAGCTTTTCCGGTATATGGTGATGATAAAATTTGAATCTAGACAGGGTTTAGAAAGATATATAAGATTGAGCATTTAATGTTAAGGATATTTTAGATCAACTGAATATGAGAGAAACATTCATATTATTAAATTATAGGATATGGAAATCAAGTTGAAAAATATATAACCAATACAAAAAGGAACCTCCCAATAAAGTATTGAGAAATTATATGCTACCAATCAAACATCAAAGATTATTCTCACATCTAAGAAGGAAAAAAATTATAGCAAGATCCTATTGAAATCAAATAGAGATGATTCTAGCTTAGGATCAAGCAAAAAGAAATTCCACAACACTAAAATATTAACTTGTAGAAAATATAGTTTTATAGAAGTGCCTGAAAAAAAGATAAAAGCTATAAAAATATGAATGAGACAAAAATTTAATACATAAACCAATATAAAAAGGATAGAGGTGATCATATTTAAGAATATTAATTCACTTAATATAACCCAAATTGTAGTTTTTTATCCCAAATTAACAAGGAACAAAAGCTAGATATACTACATGTGCTGGAAAAATAAAAAATATTAATTGGTAGATTTTGGTGATGTTATATATTTGGTAATAAGCCCATTAATTTTTGTCACAATATTCTAGTATCTAAAAGTCATAGAATTCCATAATCAATGGGGATTAGAGCTAAATCTTTCTTTTAAACTATAGTGCATAATAAAATTCCACGATGAATGAATAATCAATAATTAAAAAAATAGATTTGAATATTATGAAAACTTATGTTATTAATTTAACATATATGGCTACTATTATGAAGAGTGTTAGTATGTACTAGACCAAAACAACTCTTATATTAATGAGATTATAACATTATAACAACAATTTAAGAAACAAAGCAATATAAGCTAGTCTACCTTAGAAAAAAAATCAAAGGAACAATAATGAACATGCTATATCCAAAAAGATAATCATAAAGGTTTTCAAACATATAGGGAGAATATTCATCTATTATTTCAATAAATTTCACACCATGGATCACTTCAAGATGTACATGGATTTTAAGAAATAAGGGATTGATTTTTAAATCAATAATAAAGGATTAAATACAAGAAAGAGATATCATGATTATCATGGTTTATAACATCTCTAATAAAGATATTTAGAAGATATCAGATAAGGAAAAATTATAATCTTATTAATATGTGTGTGGAAGGTACAGTCAAGTGGGACATGTGGCTCTCAGATATATGTCTATTTTTTTAAGAAAAATAAATAAAAATTGAAATCACTAATGGCTCCTAGAGTTAAGAAACCCACTTTAAATAAGTATTCTATATGAAATAGGAAGGATGAGTATGTACCCAAAATGTATTTGTATATATGTTAGACCAGTTGGAAAAGGACAAGAATATGGATCAAGATGAAAAAAATTAAATTTTTCTATTTTCAATAATTAATAAGGTCATTACAACTAAGAATATAGTTTTAAAGAGACCTTCATGCATTCCAAATAAGGAAAAAATTGGAAAATCAAGAAAGCTATAATAATTAAAAAAACAAACATTTTATATCATCAAATAAGGAGGTATCTATGTTTGAAAATAGTTATCATCCCTATTTATACATTTTTTGAATTGATTGAATTACATTATATTACAAATTTTACTATCCTTCTGTTTAAATGTTGTAAATTGATGGTGATAAAGTATGGAGAGGGGAAGATATAAAAAGAATCAATATTACATAGATTTAATTATTTCTTATTAATTTTGAAATTCTAGACAGTCACTGTAAACTTTATGTATAAGGTATGATTTTCAATCTCTTGCTTCTTTTTATATATATTAAATATTTGTATCAATGGGTGGTTGTATAACCAAATGGGGGAAGAAACATAATTTTACTTTAAATTTTTTTGGATTTTTTTGTTGAGCGAGCACGAGTTCATAAAAATTATTTCAAAATCTATTTAAACAACCCCAAAAAATAGAAACTCTGAGTTGGTATCACATCAATTTCAGTTTATTGATGTATTTTTTATCTTAAAAAATCACTATTTTTTCTACACTATGTTATCCCATATAGATATATAGTTAATTAGTTTGTTGAATATTCCTATGGAACTACAATGATTTCATACTTCTCTAAAGGATTGTTTTGTGAACAAATGGAATTTTAAGAATAAATAGAGAGAAGAAGTTTCATAAATTTAGAAGTGTTAGTTTGAGAAAACCTTCTGTTGTGTTTCTAGTGTCAATAAGGGGGAAAATAAGCTTTCCTCACTTTTAATTTCTTATCAATAATGATAGAGAAAAAAATTCAATTTTGAATTATATTAGGTATTAATAACAAATCCAAAAGGTTAATTTTAAGAGATCATTAGATTTTGATTGTATTTATTATCAATAACGCTGTTAGAATAAAATTTAATGTATGCTTGTGAGATCGGGTGATGGAGTTAGCATTCATCCAATAAAAAAGAAGGATATTCTCATATGTTATTGTGTGGTTGAAAAGGTAAGGATTATTTGTGATAAACCCATATATATAAGGATTGGAGATATGTTCCTTAAGTCATTGTTAGGTGATGAAGTTGGGTAAGAACCATTAACAACATTTATAAAAAGTGAATTTGTTGTAAAAACAAAAGTTGTCTAGTGAACTGTTTTGTTGTAAGAAAAAATTAGGTATTCTATGATCTAGATTTTATCTATATACTAAAAAGGTCTTCAAGGTATTATATTTATGGATATTGATGCTCATGAGAGTAAACCAATGGACCTTAATGGATAACCTTTGAGATTATTGAGACCAATGAAAATAAAATTAAGTGGAAATATTATATTATGGAAAATATACAAAACCTTAGTATAAGAACAGTGAGAATAACTAAGTGTTCTAAGAGAACTAGAAAACAATTGAGGAGGAGGAGGAGAAGGGGAGAGAATTTGACAGAATAGGACTCTTGAGGAAGAATAAGAATAAGAGATATCAAATTAATATTAAAAAAATACCATCTAAGTTACAAAGAAGAATAAAAATTAGAGTGATCATATGGTATACTATTTATCATAGAAGTGGTGAGAAGAAGAAAGAGAGTAAACTATATACCTATGAAGTGATTCATGCAATGATTAAGAACATACCTATGATTTATCATGAGGTGATTTACTATGTCTAGTTTTTTGAAAAATTGAGGAAGTTCTATGAGTAGTAGGATTTAGTGAATATCTTATGGTTTTCGAAGAACTTATGTTGAATTGATTATTCAAGACCAATAGTTCTAATCAATATCATTATTTTTTGTAGTTATTTTAGTTGTGTAAATGATTATACCATATATATAGTGTGTTTATAGAGGAATATCTACCTCAAATAATGAGTTATTTCTTACTTATGGATCAAACTTGTTATAGAAAGTGGGACTCTATCCAAGATAAGATTAATGTGACTTCGATTTGGGAAGCCCAGTGACATGCTAGAAATTGTAACACTATGGGACTCAGTATTGGTTGTGTGAAGCACTATGGGTTAGGATAAAAATATCCTAAGCTACTTGTAATTTATAATAAGATATTTAGTGTAGAAACAGCCAGTGGGGGACTAATGAATCTATAATGGATTGGGTTTCAAACTTTGTAAAAAAATCATGTTCTGTTTTTATTTTCTTACTACATTGCAAGTAGTGTTGGTTATTGGTTAAATTATAAAAATATTTATATTTTTTAACAATAGAAAAAGGTTCAAAAGAAAATGGGGTGTAAAATTATTTATAGAAAAATTTGGAATTTTTAAAAACAAGTCAACACCTGATTCACCCCCCCCCCCTCTTAAGTATTTATCTTTCCATGAATCTTAGACACCAAGTAGATAAACAGTCTATAATAGGATTATTTTTATCCTTGTAATCCTCATGTTGTGGGATTTAAATTTTATATATACCATACCTTTTTTCATAATATTCATTATTATGTTGATCATATCATGATCCTTACACTAACTGGAGAAAAAGTCATGGTTTTTGGAATGGTAGAAAGAGTGAAGAAAAATTTATTACAATTCAACAACTAGTTTACCCCTAGTGGTTGGGAATATATATTTTGGGACCAAATATAATTATATAATAATGAATATAGTGTATAAAGATACATATTATATAAGATATGTTAATATAAATATATGAATGTGTTTGATGGATATCACATTACTCCCCTTAATAGATTGATTGATAATAGTGTTTCGATAGAGTCCTCTCTTTTCTTATAATCATGTATTTGAATTTTATAATAATTATCAATTATATGGAGGCTAATAAGTTTACACAGTAGGTCATGTAATGAGAATTAATTTTATTATGAATTTTTTGTCCAAAATGTGAGAGACTATACTATAATCAAGACAAAATATGTTTATGTGGATTCACTAAGATTTGTGATGTTTTTAATAAGGTTTGTGAAACTATAGTGTATATGAGAGATTGTTTAAATAAAGCATAACCCATGGCATGGTGAGATTCGTCGTAAAATGGAATGTGTAATATAATGGTGTATATGATGAATTATATTAAATATAACTTGGTTAACTAACATATATTTATTATCATGTGCTATTCATCTTATGATAACTAATTTTATGACATTTAGATATATTATTGATTATTAAATTAGTTTTACAATCACATAAATAAATATGGATCCATTTTAAGAGTTACAATAGAAGATATTAGGATTTATTTATTTCATAATGTAGAAAATATATGGATTATAGAAAACTAATTGATTCAATGAAAGAATTATATAAATATAGTTCATGGACCTCAATTGTGGTGACATGTGATTATAAATATTTCTCTCTAATATGATTCTCTCTTTAAATTTATTCACTTCATTTTACATTATAAATGATTTTTTGGTGACCATTTAAAATAAAATGGGTACTATCAAATTGTTTGGTGGTTCTAGTGACTAGTGAATACCATTTAAGGTAGGAACCCATTGGATAGTACTAAGAGTTATCAATCAACTATCTATTGCAAAGGATTCATTATGGGTAGTAAGGTGTTCTTTATTTTATGTTTTCAATTTTATTTTATTAATTCCACTCCCATTATATCTTATATATGTTTTTTATTTAATTATATTTGGATATATATTCCCCCCCCCCCACCCTTTAATCTCAATATAAATGAAAGAATCACGAAAAAAAGAATAATTGGAACCATTTTTTGAATGAAACTATTGTTACTCCAAGAACTCGTGATCAAACTAATCTCAATGATATAATATATGATTAAAATATTGATTGAAAAGCACTATATAGCCAATATAATCACATCACAATCACATTTATTATATATAATATAAGAGAGAAAAAACATTTTTACTGAGACGTCCTTTCTAATGCTAAATATATCACCTTTAGAGGATATTGATTCCTCTCACCTGGATAAAGATCGATGTCATGTTCAAAGTCCCCCTTCATTTTACTCATTTGGGTTCACCAAATACAAACTAGCATCTTACATATAAGTTAGGTATGTGAAACTCTTTATATACTCTATATCATAACAATATTATATATAAACTAGTAATTACCAAGGAATAAGCACCAGTTTCCTCTACTGGGTCTCATTTACTCAATCTTTCTAAGAGAAACAGAATCAAAAAGAAATTCATCATCCCAATATCTCCTATTGGATTCAGCCTCTGAAAGGATAACTATAAAAATAAACCATGCTACTAGATTATCCTTTCATATATAACAAAATAGTTCTAAAGGATGCTAAGGATAGAAACCTTGATACAGGTTTTTAGAGGGAATTATTGAAAGTACAGGGAAAAGTATAGATCATAAGATAGTGGGAAACTCAGATTTATCAGAAGAATAAAGAACTAGTCATGTTAATGGCTTGTAATAGACATAATGAAGGATAATATTGTTTAATAGAGAAGTATAATTATCTGATACAAAGGATTTAATAAATAACCATAAGATAAAACACACATAAAAAGGAAGAACAACCATTGTATAAAGCTAATCAATTGCCCAAGATAAATCAAAATAAAGTGTTCTAGATTAATATATGTTGGATAAAATAATCACCTCCTAAAATAAGTCACATAATGTAAAAAATCTTGACAATAAATCCCAACTTATAATGAGTAAATATCCCATAATATAAATAATCCTAGCCATATATAATAGCCTAATAATAATTTTTAACCCATCACAAAATATATTTTAATAAATGTAAAATAGTTTTCACAGTCTTGTCAAACATTTTCACAAAATCATGAAAATTCCATTTAGTTTGAGATTTTATCTTAAATAAAATTTTCCAAGTCTCTATATTTTAAAATAAATACATTATACTAACACACCCAAGATATTCTCGTACTTATCAATTACTTCAGAAAAAATCATGTTTGACAACCTAAAAAATATAAGAATGAAAATTGAAGACTGTAGTCATAACATCATTTCAATGTTCCTTAATGTATATCATGTTGATACAAAAATTACTAAAATAATTAATTTTAATTCTAATTAATAACATGATCATTATTAAATTCAATAAAATCATAATGAAAATTGAAACATTACCAACCATATACTTGAGTAACCCATTTAGAAAACATCATCAAGGTCTTCCCAAAACTTCTCTTAATCACCTACTTAACAAAAAATAGAAAAGGATGTTAAAAAATTACAATATGGAATAACATATCAAGAATATTCAAATAAATTATCACTAATATATTTAAAATAATCATACATCAATAATAAATAAAAAAATCTTCAAGTATACAATACAAATAATTAACATGTATGCACTGATATCAATATAGATCCTACTGAATAAACTCAATCCCCAAAATCTGACAACTATATTTATACAATATCCTACCTATGAAGAAATTTTTAAACCACATTTATTATGACTCATATTTATATGAATATATAATAAGTATGAATCTAAAAATGATCTCCGACTATAGGGAGAACAATTTATAATCCTACACCAAAGGATGTTCTATATTAACTTAGTTCCACAATAAAACCTATGAATCTCTAGTCATGAGGTCTTTTAAAGAACATGAACATATACTTAACTCTACTCATATTTTTATACTATATATTTTTAATGTAAATTAGCACTATTATAACCAATCTCTAAAAATTATATTGAACACTACCATAATTTGGATCATTTTTTCCCATAAAGTTCCACTTAAAATGGACCAGTTTCCCACACTGATAGCATTTATCATTTTTAAATCTATAATGAATCTAATTATTCTTATTAATATTATATTTTTACTCCCATATATATAATTTTTTTCCCTTTACACTATAATTATCTCCATTAACCTTCACTCCAATCGTATATTTCAAATCCCATAAAAAAAGACTTAACTTCTTCTAATTTTATTAATTACTTCCCATGCATGATTATGTCCCAAATAAAATGGTAATAACTATATTTAGAGGTAAAAAATAATAAAAAGACCCTCATCATATAATTTAATTCCAATATTAGTCAAGTCAAGTAAGATCTTGTTGAACTCATCAATACGATCATAAACCAGAGTACCGGGTTGCATCTTAAAATTAAAAATTAAAATTTTATTTTTTATGACTACTAACTAATGGATTAATCATGTTTATGTGAGGGTTTTTAAGAATAGTTAAACTAAAAAAACTAATCAAACTAAACTGACCTTTGACTAACCATATTTTTTTTAAACTTTATTTAATTATTTATTACATAAATAAAAACATAATACAATCCCAAAGGATTGAGAGGCCTAGTTACTTTTTGTAATTAGGTAAATAGAATAATAACATGAAATAGGGATACAATTACATTATTTATAAACACAAAAACATGCCATTAAATTACATTGATCTTCTATTAGCGCATGGAATAACCTAGTGATGTACCTAATAAAGGGGTGAGTTATGAAGCCTAGTGAGGGAATTATCATTTGATATACTAATTTAAAGTAGTACATGTGAGTCAATATAAAAAACATTATGGCATGGGAAACTGATAATCATAGTCATTAACATCAAATAATTACATAAGATGATAACATAAAGGAATCAGTTTATTGCAGAAACAACATAAAACCTGGAATCATAATCATAACACAAGGTTGACGACTCAGACATTATAACATAGTGTTATTATTTTAACCACCCATGACCATACATGGTATCTAATGAGATAAAATAATTACCCAATTCATTGGATAGTTATATAATTTAGGTCCCACCCATCACATTCATATCATGTACATGAATTTTATGCCACATAGATCATCCAAAATAAGTACATGTTTTATCACATATAATCTCATGATTGAGGATTTTAGATTTTATAAATGTAATTCAACAATAAATTATCATTATGAATAACTAGGTTAATACCCTTGAGTTTAAATGTGTAAGGGTATTCAAAACATAATGGTTTAGCATTGAAAAATGTGAAATAATTTTAGTAGTGTAATGGGTGTATATAAAGCTTCATGGAAGGGGTTAATGAGAGTGAAAAGTGATATCTAATTACATGATCATAATAAAGATATTAAAGTTATTTTTAAAACAATATTTCAATATGATCAATTATAAATCAAAAATCTCAATAAAAAATTACTTTAATAAACAGAAAGTGGAAATAATCCCTTACCTTAAGGGGTACTTCTAAAACCCTGGACGAAGCTTCATAAGTACTTGGGAACACCTTAAAAGGGATTAAAAGAGGTGTAGAGAGAGGAAATTATTGATAAATGTGTTTTTACTCTAGATTAATGGGAGGTTGGGTGGGTATTTATAGAAAAAGAGAGGGTAATTCGTTATTAATTTCTAAACGTAGGTTTTGGACTCCAAGTTATAGAATAATCAAAACCAAAAAACATTCTAATGGTTTTTTCCCAGGTATTATTACAATGATAAGTGGTTTATAATATTTTATTATCTTGGGAATTTAACTCATTAATATAATACCATTCATGATGTGGAAGTGCGTTATTTTCACAAAGAATTATTTTTAAAACCATAAAATATAATATACGTTTTGGAGGATTCATTATAGGTTGGTTAAAAAACAAAATAACATAAAAACCTATTATTTTAAAGGAAAAAAATATTTTTGGTCATTTATTTCTTTATTAGTATTTATTACATCACTTTTTGTTCTACTATGATGTCCTAATACATACTGTATAATTACACTGTTTTTAATTTTTAACAAAAAAAATCAAATTTATTTGAAAATAATAAAAAACCACCATTAGGTAATTTAGAAATTATTATTTAAAAAATTATATATATTTTTCCAAAATAATTTTATAAATATAGTGACATACACTTTTTAAATAAAAACCCATATTTATTGAAAATTACTAGTTTTTACTATACAAACTTTTTGACCCTTATAAAAATTACTTGGGACTTCATTAAATAATATAAACATTTATATTTAAATCAATATTATTTAATAAGAATATTTCAAGAAAATAACATTTATTTCAAAATATTAGATTTATGAAAAATAGTGTTTTAATTAAAACCATATATTTCCAAAAAAAATTGGTCTCTTCATATCAAAATTTAGATTTTATCAAACTCATTAGATATATATATATATATATATATATAATAATTAAAAGGGTGGGATAACAACATTTTAGTGGTTGGTATGGTGCTTGATTTGAAAACCCCGATATCCTACATCCAAAATATAAAGGTTTAAAACTAGGTAGAAGTGATTTCCAAAGTATTGAACTGGAATAGTAGTAAGGCACTATAGCAGTAATGAACTATAGTAGTGGTGAGACTATAGAGGGAGTGGGCACTATATCTCGTACTGTAGTAGAATTGGTACTATAGAAGCTATGCTATTGTTGTATTACTATACATCGAATGGGCCTTTGGGTAAAAATAATTGACTTTTGGGCCTAGAATTATGGATTTCATGCCTCATGACCTTTGGGCCGTGTTTATAGGACATGTGGTCTTGAGCCTATGAGATATGTAATGGGTATCCATATACTTAGATAGAAATGTCTATTTTCTTTCTTTATAATTAAAATTGATAAATATAATCAATAATTTGTTAAAAATAAAATATATAAATTCATACGACTAAGGTTTAGATACATTATCTGTTATTACACCAGCATATACCCTAAAGGTAAGTTGTGTGGTGGCAGTAATTTCTTAGGATGGTTCGAGGAACATGGTTTGGGAGATGATCTCCATAATCTTGAAATTCTCACATAAAGTATTTTTATTGAGTTTTTGTTTTTTAATATTATCTTGGTATTGGTCAAGGGAAAATCCCAATGATTTTATATCCCTTAGAATCTTCAATAAATAGGATTCATAGGGTGTGATCCAACAGGTCGAGGTCTTTACTTCTTTCTTTTGTATCAATTAGATATTATCATAACCCTAAATATATACTAATATTAATAGACACTATAGAATATCTATATTAAATAAATTTATGATGCTTAATGGTCTTTGAATCCCAATAGTCAAATTATGCATCTATTTTATAACAGTCCAAAATAAAAAAAGAAAAATATAGTTTATGTGTTTCTTATAACTACATTAATTAATAAAAAATTAATTCATTTATAATAGAATTTCCATTATAAAATTTTGGGCCATTACATTTCTTTCACCTTTAGAAATTTCTCCCTTGAAATTTCATTTTAGACACTAAAATAGATGAGGGAACTTTTTTTCATCACCTCCTCTAGTTTCTATGTTGCCTTCTCAAACTTGTGGTTCTGACACAGTACTTTCACCAGGTGAGTTGTCTTGTTTTATTTAAATTTTTATCTATGGTTTAAAATATTCACCACTTAATCCTCATATGAAATATAATTCCTTAAATGTTACACCTCTAGATTAAGTATATGTAATGGGTTTGATATGTACTTTATTAAGAGAGATGCACTGAACACATCATGTATTAAAGATAGCTTATGTTGGGGTTATCTTCAATAGGAAACAACTCTGATACAATCAATGATCTTAATGGGGTTGATGTATTTAATATTAATAGTTACCTTCTTCCTAAACATCATTACTTTCTTCCATGGTGATTCATGAAAGAACACCTTATCTTTGGCCCCAAAATCTAGGTCGTGTTAATGATTGTATGCATAGTCTTTCATTTAACTTTTTATGGTTTCATATAACAATGAATGGTTTGATATTTTTCTATAATTTATAGGATAATATCCAGGCCAATTAGCTTCCTCTCTCTAACTTTATACCAATATGTTGGAGTCTGGCACATCTTCCCATATAGAGCCAAATAAGGTTTAATTTGAATACTAGAATGAAAATTTCTGTTATATGAGAACATTACTAGGGGAAGGTGTGGATCCCAACATCCTGGAAAATAAATTAAACATGATCTCATCATATAATCTAGAGTTATAATGGTTCTATCAAGTGAATATCCATATATGGGTGATAAGAAAGTTAAATCATAGCTCTGTATTCAAAACTTACTTAAGGGTTCTCCAGAACCATGAGGTAAACATCATATCTTGGTCAGATATAATGGAGAGTGGTACTCCAAGAAAACTTTCCACTTATTTTATGTATATCTTAGAGATCCAGTATGTAGATAAATGTTTTTTGATAATAATGAAATGTGATGAATTTTTAAGAATATCAACTACCATATAAATGTAATTGTGGCCTTTATGTGTCCTTAAGATTCCTATGATTAAGTCTATGGTTATATTTTATCATCTCCATACTAATATGGAAAAAAATTCATCATACCCTTATACTTATTTTGTTTGTATTTCACTTGTTATAGAACCAAGAATAAATATAGAAATTCTAAAATATCCCTCTATTTATTATCCCACTAGAATTTTTTCTTTAGTTATTTATAAATATTAGTGCTTCTTGAATGAATAGATAAGGATGAGTTATACACATCTTCCAAAATTTGTCTCCTTAGTTCTAGTTTTGATTTGTCATATATATATGAGTTCCAAACCTTATAACTCCATCATTATAAAAATTTAACTCTAGGATATTCACTACCATTATATGTAGCTCATAATTTAATTTTTCGGCCTCCTTAATCCTCGCAAGAATGTATAGTTGAGTGGTTATTTGAGAAAGGTAGGGTAAAATTTATTTTATGATTCCCATATCTATCATTTACATGTTCATGAAGATTTAATACCATTAAATCCTTATAATGGATAGGGTTATGGGATCCCTTATACTCTGAGTATTTTCTACTTTAATTTCATTCTCATGAAGGAATAGATTGAATGGTCACAATCCTTGATCATCTCTAACCACCTTCATTAGCGCATATTGTTCTTATTTTGTGTGAGTATATAATTAAGGTCTTTATGATCTTTATATGTATTTTTGGATCAATAGTAATATAGATAGGATACTGATGGTAGTATCAAACTATGGTTAAGATACTCAATATACAAGAGGGGGTGAATTGTATACTTTAAAAATCCTTATTGAAATTTTTCATAAACAAAATTCACAACACCTCTAAGCTCTAACAACTTGCTTGATTCTGGAAAAGTAAATATAGAAATGAAACTTATTAAATTTTTAAAAAACTAATATTCTACCTTAAAGCATATAGAGTCCTATATAATCAGAGTAAAAGTCTGAGGAAGTATAAGAAAATTATACTTTCCTCAACAACAAAAATTACAGTGGAAAATTTTTTGAAACACTACAAGTAACAAGTAGTAGCTCTTTTAGCTCAAAGAGAAGGGTATCCAACAACCCTGGATAAAGGTCCCTTGATTTATACTTTCAAGAAAGTCTCTCTTACCCAAACCCAAGTAGGCCCTCAATCCAAAGATTGGTATCTATCTTAAAATCCCCGAAAGCCCTCGATTTGTAAGTAAATCGGCACCTCTGACTTCACAACCCGAAGTCTCTGATTTCAAGTAAATCGCTCCTCTTCACAAAGAAAATATGTATGAAGCAAAGTTTTAACAAGCAGTTCAAACTTTCTACATAAAGCCTAAGATTTTATAAGAGTCTCTCTCTAGAAATCACTTCAACAACATGTAAGCTCTAGATTGATCTTCTTATATTCAACTCTTTAAAATGAGCTCATATTTATAAACACACCTCAAACGGTCAGCTCCCTCCTCCAATGGTCATATTTTTCCTTGAATTTTGGAGGTACGTGTACATGCGTCACTCAAACAATGGTTAGTTAGTAACTTAATGCACGACATCGTTCTATAACAAAACTAGGTGTAAGAAAAAATATGGTTACATAACAAAAATAAAATATTCGGAATGTAAGAAAATAAATGTTCGGAGTCTAACCAAACACACATTCGGTGTCTATAATACAAGGATATTCGGATTCTGCTTTCTAAGGAATTTGGAACCTGAATTCTATAGAATTATGGAGTATGAATTTCAAGGATATTCGAAATTTGAATTCACAAGAATTTGGAGTCCGAACTCATAAGAGTTCGGAGTCTGAATTTAGAAAGTTTAGAGTTAGAACTCACAAAGTTTGGAGTCTGATTTCATCAGAATTCAGTGTCTGGACTTACAAAGTTTGGAGTCTGAATTTATCAGAATTCAGAGTCTGAACTTACAGAGTTTGGATTCTGAATTCATCAGAATTCAGAGTCAGAACTCATAAGAGTTCGGAGTCTAAATTTAGAGAACTCGGAACCTGAATTCGGATCCTGAAAATAGAATGCTCTATATCTAAGTATTATATGATTCTGAGGTTTTGGATATGAAACAGAATTTTATACTTAGACAAAATGAATAAAGAAAAACATGGTAAGGATAAATTTCCTTGGGGAAGGAAAATTTTCCTTATGAAATTAAAACATATGGTAAAATAAAATTTTCCTTAAGAAAAGGTGTTTGTGATTTTCAAAACAAGAAGGGATGGTAAAGTCATAAAGAAAACTTATTGACTCAACAATCTCTCCCAGGTATGAAGGAGTGGAATATTCATAAGGAAAACCTTGTTGACTCAACAATCTCCCCATTTTTGGAAAGCACAAACATCCTTACGAAAAAGAATATAAGGACTTAGAAAATATTTTTCTAGACATTGAAATAAAACTTATCTCCCTTTAAACATGAACAATAATGAATATGACTAACTCCCCCTTAGTCTTTGGAACTCTACGTATCGTATTCTAGATTTTTTTAATGATATTTTTCATTATCTTGAATATAGAAATCTATCTAATGAAAACTCCCCCTTAGATAAACTCCCCCTTACTTGGGGATATTTCTTCTTTACTGAGAATTATTTTTTCTATTCTCCCTCATTGTGATTATCAAAATGAATTTTAGGGAATGAAAAAGAAATTATGGTACCTGAAATAATAGTATAATACATCCAAAAGATAAACAACCACAAATTTCATTAAGATTAGAAATAATTTGTACAAGGAAATGAATACAACAAAAGATAGGATTGCAAAAAAGTTATCCTTCCTTTTCATTTGGAATCAACTTCTTGACTATAGTCTTTAGCTTTTTGAACTCCTTATGACCTTTCTCTGCTCTCTTAAGAAGCTGATCCTAATCGTCATTTTTCTTCTCTAAAGCCTTGATTATTTCTTCTTGAGACTAAAGAGACTCTGCTTGAGACTTCAGGACTTCTTCCTACTTGACAAGATTTTCTTATATCTCAATCCAACGGTCTCCATCTCTCTTCCATCTTTGGGAAAGAGAATATAATTTCCCATTCAGATCCTTCACTTCTTGAATCCGAGTATTCTTCTCAAGATTTAGATTTTCTTCAAAAAAGGTTGTAAGATCCTTGATCCTACTATCTTCTATGTAAAAATCCTCTTTAACACCATCTTGGAATTCATAATGTTCTCTCAAATCTTCTACTGTCCTCTTTTACCAACCAACCATTTTCTTACAGAACCTTTTGTGGGCATTGTAGTTAATGATGAAATTATTGAAATCAGCCTCAAGCTTGACACACTTATCCATCACCATAGACACTGAATCTGATTTCTTATTTAGTGTGTGTTGAAGCATCTGGCATCTGGAGTCTATGGTTGGAAAAATTGGAATGGTCCCAACAAGCTTCTTCAAAGACTGAAAAATGAAAACATGTCTAAGAGATGATGATTCTGATTCTGAGACTTTTCTTGGTGAGGGATATTTCTCCAACTCAGTAAGTTTCTTCTTTGAAGATCCACCATCTTTCTACTTCTTTATGAAAACTTTAGTAGGTGTATCAACAACCACCTATTTTCCCTTATCAGTTTTCGGAACGACTTCCTCATCCGGAGATTCATGTTCACTATTAGACAGCTGAAAAATCTTATCCTTATCTACTTCTTCTTTCTAAGCTCCTACCTCATCATCTTCAGGATGAATAAAATGACGATTATAACTTTCTTCCTCAGTTATCTTTTTAACTTCATCTTCATCCTTATCATCTATCCTAGGAGTAGCAAGCTTTGAAGATTTGTCTTGAGAAGTTCATATTGACAATTTCTCGTATGGGCTTTCTTTCTCATGAAATTCTTCCACTTGCTTAATCAAGTCTTCGATATCACCACTTATTTCAGCATATTCTTCTACTCCTTTGACAACTTCTTTTTCTTCAACAACCTTCTCTTGGTATTTTTCCAGAGTCATGAACTTATTCCCCAGAGTCTCAGGTAAGGGTTCTACTAGAAAGTATTCTAGTACCGGAATTTGTTCGGAAGCTTTTTCAGTATCCCTCAAAAGGGATTGGATAATCTCAGTCTCGGACATCTTTTTCTTTAACATCTTTTCTTTAGCTTGGTTATCAAGCTCATCAGCATTATTTTCTTTTAAAGCCTTAGCTTCTGCAGGATTAAAGCTAAATTGTGGCTCTCCAACCTTCTTATTTTTATTATCTTCCCTTCACTTGGCTACAACCTCATCTAGATATGATTTTTTCTTCTTAGGTTTTGGAGATGCGGATTGAGCTTCCTTATCTTTTGGGGATTTTTCTTCTTCTTTAACTTCCTTCAACATCATCTTCTTTCCAACCTTTTTTGATGGTTCAACCACTTATTGATTTTTTGGAATAGCTTCAGCTTCTTCCCCTGGTAGGTCATAAAATTCTCCTGAGTCCTTATAAAAACCAATGTTCATCATCTTCAGGGTACCGTCACTGACTAGCATGACTTTGCAATTTCTAGGCTTCGAACAGCAAGAAATTTTGAAAGACTCTAGACACCGAACAATCAACTTAGAAAGAATGGTCGGGTACATGATAATATGGGCCTTCAAGTTTCCATTCTTGATATTATTGATCGTAATCAAAATATGCTTAACCATATTAACCTTCCTCAGGTTTACCAAAAAAATTAGGATTAATATATCAATCTTTTTCAAGGTGTCCTTGTCACCTTTTCTCAGAATGATAAATCTTTGAACCCACAATTCAAGGATCCGATTATTTGTCGAGAGATGAGAAATTTTCGGAGTCTTGACATCAGTAAGACTGAGGCACTTCTTAGATATCACCTTTACAAAGCTTCCTTTAACATCCAGAAAATTGTGGGAATAGAATTCAGCTCCTCCTTCGTAAGGAATACCAACTAATCCGGTTGCATTGGTATATGAAAGAGCATATGTCTTTCCATAGATTTTGAAGGAAAACATATCTCTTCCTTCTTCTTTAAAGAAGTTGACTGATTCATAAAACTCAACAAGAAAATATGGATATACCAAATCTTGATCCCCTAGCTTTGATATAAAAACACTCTTTTATCCATTCAACTCAATATTTTTTGGTATTATATAATCATATTTGTTGAAAAAATTCAGATGCACCAACCTTTCTCTATATACCTGCCACTCCGAAATTGACTTGACAGTAGACATATATTTCTGAGAGGATTATTCTACAGACATTCAGATTTGAGAAAACTCTGAGAAGTTCATAATGGGCTTAAGTAGAGAGGTAGAGCTTTCATACGCTAGAGCTTGAGATCGATGTGGGACAACCATTGGTGGTCCTTTATATTGTCACTTGATGGGATGGTTCATCTTCCAAAGTCAATCCAAAGGATGAAAATCATTCTGATCAGATCTGACGGTTGATATGATAGCCGCAAGGAAAACCTGATAGAATCCGATCTTTTGATATTTTTTTTAAATAAAAATATTCGGATTTAATGAAAAAAGAATCCAAAAATTTTAAAAACAAATATAAATACCAGTAAGTAAATGATGATTATGAAAACTTAAGAAAGGAAACATACCTTTCTGATTTCAAGGAATATTAATCATATTGAGGAAAAATATACTTGAAGAGCTTCAGATTCTGAAATTTTTATTATGAAAAATAAATTTGGAAACGAAAATATTCATTATGAAAATTTTGAGTATGAAAATCTTCATTTCGAAAATTTTAAGTATGAAAATCTTCATTACAAAAAATTTGAGTACGAAAATCTTCATTACAAAAATTTTGACTACGAAAATCATCATTACGAAGAAAAACTTCGTTACGAAATTTTTTTAGAAAAAACATAATTACGAAAGATTTGAAAAATCTGACTACAAAAATTTTAATTACAAAAGATTTGAAAATCTAACTATGAAAATTTTCATTATGAATGATTTGAAAAATCTTTCTATGAAAATTTTCATTACGAAAGATTTGAAAAATCTTACTACGAATATTTTCATTACAAAAGATTTGAAAAAATATGACTACGAAAATTTTTATTACAAAAGATTTGAAAAATATGACTACGAAAATTTTCATTACGAATGATTTGAAAAAATCTGAATATGAAAATTTTCATTACGAAAGATTTGAAAAAATCTGACTAACTAGAAAATGTACTCCCCCTATAAAAAGGAGTTTATTACTAAAAGGAGATTGGTTTCAACAGAAATTTAACAAGGAATATTATATTATGGTTATCATTCCTAACTTCTGTTTAATGTATTCAAATATATCGCAGGGTAAAGATTTTGTTAAAATATCAGCATGTTGATATTTTTTTCTGATAAATTGAAGAATGATATCTCCTTTTTATGTGTGATCCCTAAGAAAGTTATGCCTAATATCTATGTGTTTTGAATGAGAGTGATGTGCAGGGATTTTTCTTAAGGCAATGGCACTAGTATTATCACAAAAAAAATTTGTTCTGGTAAAACTCATACCATAGTCTTTGAGTGTGTGTTGCATCCACAACACATGATCACAACAGCTTCCAGCTACTATATATTCAGCTTCATAAGTGGAGAGTGCTACTGAGTATTTCTTCTTTCATGACCAAGAAACTAATGAATCTCTTAAGAAATTACAAGTTCTGGATGTACTCTTTCTATCCATTCTACGTCCACCAAAATCACCATATGAAAAACTTTTCAAAATAAAATCATTTCCAGAAGTATAAAAGAGTCCTAAATCCATGGTTCCCTTTAAGTAGTGAAAAATTATTTTCACTGTCTTTAAATAATATTCCTTAGGATTTGATTAATATCTTTCACATAATCATACTAAAAACATTAAGTCTGGATGACTAGCTGTCAAGTAAAGTAGGATTCCTATCATACCTCTAAAAGATGTTTGATCTATTGGTTTCCCAGCTTTATCAAGATCAAGTGTGTTTGAGGTACCAATGGGAGTACTAATACTCTTAGTGTTGTCATATCCATACTTTTTAAGAAGATATTTTATATACTTATGTTGGGATATATAGATTCCTTTTGGTTTTTGAGAAATTTGAAAACCAAGGAAAAATGTTAACTCACCCATCATACTCATTTTAAACTTAGATATCATTAGATTCGATAATGAATCAATTAAATATTTCTGAGTTGAACCAAATATAATGTCCTCGACATAAATTGGAACAATAAAAACATTTTTCTTAACTTTATTTATAAAAAGGGTTGGATCTTCATTTCCCTTAAAGTAATTATTTGGATGCAAAAATATTGTAAGTCTATCATACCAAGCTCAAGGTGCTTGCTTAAGTCCATACAAAGCTTTGGTAACTTTATAAACATGTTCAGGATGTTTTGCATCTTCAAAACCAGGAGGTTGTTAAACAAAAACTTCCTCTTGTAAAAAACCGTTAAGGAAAGAACATTTCACATCCATTTGAAAAAGTTTGAAGTTGAATAATGCTGCAAAGGCAAGTAAAATATGAATATATTCAAGTCTAACTACTAGATCATAGATTTACTCATATTCTATTACTTCTTGTTGATTATAGACTTTAGCAACCAATCTAGATTTATTTCTTACAATGATTCCATTTTCATCACACTTATTTTTGAAGACCCATTTTACTCCAATAACTGAAGTTTCGTTAGGTATTTCAACCAAGGTCCAGACATTATTCCTTTCGAATTAATTTAGTCCATCTTGCATAGATTTTATCCAATCATCATCACCTAATTATTCATCCGTTATTTTTTGTTCTAATTGAGAAAGGAATGATAGATGTTCTACTTCATTTCTTAATGAACTTCTAGTCCTTACAAGTTCATTTAAATCACCAATTATACTATCACTGGGATTATTATTAAGAAACAATTGATTTGGGTTTTGTAAAACATGTTCATCAACATAAGGTAGGAAATATTCTTGGGTAAATGCTTCAGAAGCTTCTTCTTGGACATTTTCCTTATCAGAAGGATCTTCTAACAAAGGTTGATAATCAGTTTTTGAAAAAACATCCGAAGATTTAGGTTGGGGTTTTTTAAAAATAAAGGGATCAGTTTCATCAAATTTGATATGTAATGTCTCTTCAACAGTATAAGCGTTTTTATTTAAAACTCTATAAGCCTTAGATGTTGCGGAGTAGCCTAATAAAATTACTTCATCAGATTTTGGTGATAATTTGTGTAAGTTATCTTTAGTATTCAAAATTAATACCTTACAACCAAAAACCTTGAAGTAGGAAATTCTAGGTTTTATACCATTCCATAACTCATAAGGGGTTTTATTTAGAAAAGGTCTAATCAAAAATCGATTTATAGTATAACAATCAGTACTTATAGCTTCATCCCAAAAATGTCTGGATACAGAATATTCACTCAACATGGTTCTTGTTATCTCTTAAAGAATTCTATTTCTTATTTCAACAACACCATTTTGTTAAGGTGTTCTAGGTGATGAGAAGTTATGAGTAATGTCTTTTCTACTACAAAAAAGTTTCAAAATCAGAATTTCAAAATTCTCCTCCATGATCACTATAAATATTTATCAACGGAAGGTTTTTCTCATTTTTAACATGGGCTCTAAAACTTTTGAAATAATAAAAAGCTTCAGATTTATTTTCTAGAAAATAGACCAACGTAAATCTAGTGTAATCATAAACTAAGACAAATACTTAATATTTTCCACCAATTCTTCCACTTTGTGTTGGACTAAAAAGATCCATATGCACCAACTGTAATGCATTAGTGGTTGAGACTTCACTAACCAATTTAAAACTTGATTTATGTTGCTTTCCATATTAACAAGGATCACAAAATTTTGAAAAATCAAATCTAAGCACTGGAAGATCCTTAACAAGTATTTTATTAGAGAGTTTACATAGGTTCCTAAGGTTACAGTGGCCTAACCATCTATTCCATAACCAAGAATGATCTTCCATTGCACTAAGGCAAGGTAGATCTTGGCTCCTAAGGTCTTCCATGTTTAGTGTGTAAACATTTTCTTGCCTATTAGAAGATAGAATAAAATCTACCATGGAATTGTGTACTAAGCACTTTTCATTCCTAAAATTCATAATTTAACCTTCATCACATAATTGAATTATTCTTATGAGGTTGTTCTTAAGACCCTTGACAAATAAAACATTTGAAATCAGAGTTTTTTCAAGGAGAAAGATGTTACCTAAACCAATAATTTCTCCCTTAGCATTATCTCTGAAAGTTACATTTCCTCCTTTCGTCTTTATAATATTTTCATAGAAGTTTTTGTTACCAGACATATGCCAGGAACATCCAATATCCATGTACCAAGTATTGTTGTTGGTACCTTCTTTATTTTCCTGAAAATAATAAAGTTAGACTTTTGGAAACCAAACATCCTTGGATCCAGAATTGTTAGAAAATAAAATTTTGTGTATCCACATTTGTTTAGAAAAATAAGATTTATGAAACCCAAGATATTGAACATTATTTAAAGAGAAATGTTTCTTCCAATGCCCACTACTTTAACATATAGTACAAAAATGGGCTCTGGAAGGAATGAAATAGTTGTTTTTGAAAATAGGTTTTCGGTGAGTATAACAAACTCCAGTAGTATTTCCTTGAGGTTTGATTTGAGAATACATATTGTCAAAATTTTCCTTACCACAAGAAAATTTTGAAAGAAGTTTTTAAGGGAATATATTTCAGATTTTAGTCTGATGACTAAATTCTTACCATCAAGAATTATTTCCATAGAGTTATATTTTCTCTCAAAAACATTTATTTTTAAAATAGAATTCTTAAGATCTTTAGAAAGTTTTTCCTTTTCAGAATTTACTTCCTTAAGGTATTCAAAATGTTTTTCTAAAATCTCATCCTTATCTTCAAAATCTCTAGAGAGGTCTAAAATCCCTTTTGTAAGATCTTCTTCTCTAGTATTTTCCTTGTCCAATTTCATAGAAATTTTGAATTTTTTTGCTTCTAACAACTTGGAAAATCTAGATACTTCTTCATAAGAAGGTATTTATTCATTATCTGAAGATGAAGTATCTTTATTAGAAGTAATATCTCCAGAATAGTAATTCTTATAAAGAGATACATTTGTTAAAGCCTCGGCTGAGCGTACCTTGGCCATAAGACATGTATTAGGGAAGGAAGTAGTAGCAATGAATCCAATATTTTTCTGTGAGAAGATTCACTTCCTAAATAATATCTATAGCTAGCACTCCAAGTATCGTTCTATTTAATACTTTTCTTGTGCTTTGAGAGATAGTACTTATTTTTTTTTCTTTCTGAATTCCTTTCCTTCCTTTCCTTCTTTTTCAATAGAGGGAAATCAGGTCTGATATGGCATATTCTTCTACATTCATAACAGGTAACTTCTCTGTCTTTATTATCTTTGTAGTATCTCTTCTTGTACTTATTTTGATAGTTCTTTTAAGCTACTATCAAGTTCATTTTCAGAGTAATATTACCTCATTCATTTTCAGACTTTTCTGTATCACTAGATTTTGACTAAATAGTGAATTTCTTTGACTTTGATCTAGTTACTCTTTCTGGAGTCTTGTATTTCATATGTTTAGTAGTGGTTGTAAAATAAACTCCTCCATTCCCATTCTTCTTTTTAATAGTATCATCATATCTCTTCATTCTAGTCTAATGATGAAGAATAGGTCCAAATAGCTCGTCTAAGGAAATCTGAGTAACTTTCCTGTTCTCATCAATTGTTGTCCTCTTGGATTCCCACTCATTTGGCATAATATCAATGATCTTATCTAAAAGAGCCACATCATCCAAAACTTTTTCTCCCATAAACTGTAAGCTATTCACAATAGTCATAAACCTTTACTGAACTTTTCTTATAGGTTCTCCATAAGGAAAGTTAAATCCGTGGTATTCAGCTCTCAACATAGCTCTTCTTATCTCTATGACCTTAGAAGTACCTAAATGTGTAACTTCAATTTTCTTCCAGATACTGTTTACAGCTTCACATGAAGATATTTGACTATAGATATTCCTATTCATGTAACATAGCAACGTATTTATTACTCTGATATTTTCTTGATATTCTAATTTCTCCTAATTAGTAAAAATTCTCAATTCCGTATCAGGAATATTATAGTCTCCTGTAATCATTGGGTAGTTATCAACTACAGTGTTAATAACTAAAGTCTTCATCCTATCTCTCTAGTACTCATAATCATTTCCATAAAAAATATGAGGTCTGGCAGGATTTATATTTTCAATAGAACCAACATTTAAACCTGTTATCTTAAGGAAATTCTTTCCACACAAACCTGATAGTAATAAAAGTTTGTAAATCAAAGAAAATATCATGATCAAGGAAAATAGAACTAGTGTATCTCTAAGAAAAAATGAATCCAAACTTTATGGATCCAAAAATATGATTCTGAAAAAATGAAGAAGAAGATTTCTCTCCTGAATCTAATCATGAGATTAATTCAGATTTAACCAAATGTCTGAAGCCAATTGATGAATTGGTTTAGGATTCAAGGTCACCTCCTCTGATACCAATTGTTGGATCGATATTAATATAGATATGATACTGATTGTAGTATCAAACTATGGTGAAGATACTCAATATACAAGAGGGGGAGAATTGTATACTTTAAAAATACTTAAGAAAATTTTGCATACACAAAATTCAGAACACTTCTATGCTCTAATAACTTGCTTGATTTTGGAAAAGTGAATTTGGAAATTAAACGTAATAAAAGTTTTAAAAAATTAAGATTCTAACTTAAATCATATATAATCCTATATAATTAGAGTACAAGTCTAAGGAAGTATAAGAAAATTATACATTCCTCAATAACAAAAATTATAGAAGAAAACAAAATTGAAACACTAAAAGTAACAAGTAGTAACTCTTTTAACCCAAAGATAAGGGTACCCAACAACCCTGGATAAAGGTCCCTTGATTTATACATTCAAGAAAGTCTCTCTTACCCAAACCTAGGTAATCCTTCAATACGAAGATCAGTATTTGTCTTTCTATCCCCACAAGCCCTCGATTTGTAAGGAAATTAGAACCTCTGACTTCACACCCTAAAGTCTCTGATTTCAAGGAAATCACACCTCCGCACAAAGAAAATATTCACGAATTAAAGTTTGAACAAGTCGTTAAAACCTTTTGCACGAATCTTGAGAGTTTATAAGAGTATCTCTTCAGAAATCACTTCAACAGTACGTAAGCTCTAGATTGATCAACTTATATTCAGCTATTTCAAATGAGCTCTTATATAGAGACACATCTCCAATAGTCGGCTCCCTCCTCCAACGGTCATATTTTTCCATGAATTTCATAGGTACCTGTACAAGTGTCACTCAAAAAAAGGTTAGTTAGTAACAGAATGAATGACATCGTTTTATAAAAAAACAAGTGTAAGAAAAAATATAGTTACATAACCAAAATCAAATATTCATAATGTAAGAAAATAAATGTACGGATTCTAACCAAAAACACATTTGGTGTCTATAATACAAGGATATTTGGATTCTGATTTCTAAATAATTAGAAACCTGAATTCTATAGAATTCGGGAGTCTGAATTTCAAGGAAATTTGGAATATGAATTCACAAGAATTTGGAGTCTGAACTCATAAGAGTTTGGAGTCTGAATACAGAAAGTTCGGAGTGAGAACTCACAAAGTTTGGATTATAAATTCATCAGAATTCGGAGTCTGAACTTACAAAGTTTGGAGTCTGAATTCATCAGAATTAGGAGTATGAAATTAAAAATTTTGGAGTCTGAATTCATCAGAATTCGGAGTCAGAACTCATAAGAGTTCGGAGTCTAAATTTAGAGAATTCAGAACCTGAATTCGGATCCTGAAAACAGAATGCTCTATATCTATGTATTATATGATTCTGAGGTTTTGGATACGAAACATAATTTTTTACTTAGAAAAAATGAATAATGAAAAACATGTTAAAGATAAATTTCCTTGGGGAAGGAAAATTTTCCTTATGAAACTAAAACATAGGGTAATATTAAATTTTCTTTAAGATAATGTGTTTGTGATTTTCAATACAAAAAGGAATGGTAAAGTCATAAGGAAACCTTATTGACTCAACAATCTCCCCCAAGTATGAAGGAATAGAAAAGTCATAAGGGAAACCTTATTGACTCAACATATGTCACACTTCTCCCCATAAATATAACGTCACAAAATATTCATTGTGAAGATAACAACCACCAATTCTAGATCTTGTTTTGGGTATTTCTTCTAATGGTATTTTAATTAGAGGGAGTCATTGGATATCAATTTTTAAATTTTCATGTGTCAAAACCCCAATACGTTTTTGGACACATCATTATATATTAGAAATCATTCCCCATTGGTGAGTAATGTGGAAATAGGTGTGGTTTTTGGCATCTTCTTTAACTCTTTAAATATCTCCACACATTCTTTAGTCAAGAAAAATGTTACTCTCTTTTGAGTTATCTTGGTTAGTGGGTTTTAAAATTGTGGAATGTTTTTCAAAAATTAATGATATTGCCCATCTAATCCAATGAAACTACCTGATATCTGTCACATATGTAGGTATGGGTCATCCTTTAGTTTCCATTATCTTAAAAGGATCCACATATATCCCCTTTTTTGTGATAAAATTCCCCAGCAATGTTACTTCATCCACCCAAAACTCACATTTATAGTACATCTCATATAAATTTTACATTATCAAGGTCTTCAATATAGTTTTAAAATTCTCATCGTGTTACTCCTTTTTCTAGAGTATACAATAATTTCATCTATAAATACTACAAAACAAATTTCAATGTAATACCTAAATACTCTATTTATTAAGTCCATGAAGATAGTTGGAGCATTAGTGAGTTTACATAGAGTCTCTACGAACTCATAGTGCATATACCTTGTATGAAAATTAGTCTATAGGATATCCTCCTTCTTCACCTTTACTTGATATTATCCTAATTAAAGATCCACCATATAGAATTACTAGGATTCATATATCTTTTAAAAACAATTCATCAATTTTTGGAAGGTTATATTTAATCGTTATTTTGATCTTATTTATCTCACAATAATCCACGTAGAGGAACATTGACCTATCCTTCTTAACAAAAATGACTGATTCACCCCATGGTGAAGAACTTGGACATATAAATTGTTTACCTAGATTCTATTTTAGTTTCTTCTTCAGTTCTAAAAGTTCAATAGAGGTAATTTTATATGGATTCTTTGATATTGGAAAATATGCATGTTTTATTTTGATTGATAACTTAACCTATCAGTTGGGAGAAAGACCAAGAAATTCATCGAGGAATACATCAGCATAATAACATACAATGGGAATGTCAAAAAATATGATATTTTCCTTATTCTCAATCATATTACAAAGATACACTTACTAATAGTTTAATAATATTCATTCATGAGATGATGATTCTAATGGAAATTTTTCCTCCTCCTTGCACTTCTATAGAATCAAAGGTAAATTTGTGGTCCGAGGTTGATTTATTTCTCTTATAATTTTATGTTGTATATAAATGAGGAAAAAATACAAACCTAGAATAGAATAAAAATATACTAAAGGAATTATCATAAGGATCCCTGAGAAATTAAACCTGAAAATATTGAGAGGGGAAAATCTATATACTTGGGATGCAATAATCCCCCAATTTTTTCACCAATAACTCAAATTTTATGTTTTTTTTGTAGTGTTTGAATAGTTCTTCTAAAATTTCATGATATGAAATAACACAAAGAACCATAATCATATAAGACATTTGAAGTTCATTAATGGATAAAAAAAAGCGAATTTCACTATTTTATTTTGTTTATAATCATTTATTTTTTTTGAAATTAGACTTAGGTATGAGAATTATCAAACTATTAAACATATAAAATGGAAACTATAAACATTCAAGGGATGACTCGTAAATGATATTTATTCCTTATCCTATTAATTTAAATGTTTCAATCTAAGTTATCCATAGTCTATTTCCTAACATTAAATTTCATAGTCATTTTTATTTCCTTCATAATGGTTTGTAAAAAAAATGTGATTAACCAAAGTATATTCCAAAGGAATTTCTAGGAAGGAATTAAGTATTAATAATATTTATCATGCACTAGGTACAAGTTGAGTTAATATACGATGATCCGTTTTAGGTTTATTAACCCTAGGTGAATTTATTCCATAGCTACATCCACATAGAAGTATCTATACAGGGATGTATTTTCTTAGAAAACAATTCACCTAGTATATTACCAATATTTAGGTATTTTTTCATTTATTTAGTCTTATCCTTAAGGCATTTATTATGGTTTTCTAATCCTAATACCCAAAAATAACTAGACATTTTTTTTATTCTAACAATGGTAGCCAATATTTTTTATATGCATTTTTTGATGACTTGTTATATAAAGATACACATAATACAATCCTAAAGGATTGAGAGTCCTACAGTCTTTCGGTAATTAGGTACATAGCACAATAACTTGTAACAGGGATACAATGACATTATTTAAAAAATCCATAACATGCCCTTAGATATCAATGATCTTTTAATATTCCATAAAATAATTTGGGGAATACATAAGAAATTGGTGAGATATATAGCCTATTAAGGGAATTGTAACTAAATAGAATAAATCAAAGTAGTAAATTTGAGTAAATAGTCATAATATGATAACATAAAATGTTATAATCATAATCATAAACCCAAAATAATGACATAAGATGACAACATCAAGGAATCATAGGAATGTGGAAATAATATAAAACATGAAATCATATGTAACATACTCATTTATATAACAAATAGAGACCCCATTTTGGTTTTTTTATAAGCTTTTTTTGTGAAACAATAATAATTTTCTCAATGTTATTTTTACCCTTGTGTAAGGGCGACTCATGATTTGAATTGGTTTTGTAAAGGTAAGAGGAATTTTTCCTTAGTTGCATAAAGGTACGTTCTCTACTTCATACATTATATAATGGTATTCTTAGACTCGCATAAGGGTATCTACTTATTTAAAAAGTATTCTTAAGAGTAAATCCCTCTTTACGTAAAGTTAAGTCCTTACATATGTAAAGATAACCCAATGAATTCATTCCTCCTGTAACAGTAGTTCCTTGGCTAAATAAGGGTAGAATGTGAATCCTTTTGTGGTGTAGGGGCATTCCCATCATTATTTAAAGGTAAATCCTAGTTTTATAAGGTAACAAAAGGGTAACCTACCACTCTATTAGGTAATGTATGGATTCTTGACCTATGTGATGATATAACCATGTTAACTTTATGCAGTGTTTTTTTATGTGTAAGGGTATGTTTTTTTCTATATTTTCATTTTAATTATTCCTTGTTCAAAACTGTAACATATTTTTGAATATTATATTATCCATAAATCATTGGAATCAATTATTTGAGTAATTGAAATTTTTTAACTCATATTTATAGATTTTTTAATGATCCACATTCAATATTCAAGAAAAATACAAATTAAATTGTTAATTTAATTTTTGGTTTTTAATGTTATGAACCAGTATGCGGTTTTCCTTCTCGAATGTATGATAACCTTTATATACTTCATTTTTTGGATCCCTAATTGATTTTAGGTGGTCCAGAATTACCAAATTCAAGATATTTGAAGTCTTCTTCAATAAAATAGAATTTTCTTCTGGTTTCTACATATGTAAAAACCATCTCTTTGTCCTGTATTCTTGAGGGCATCATTTTGTAAGGGATAAATTCTATATACATTATTTTTTATTCAAATTGAAAAAAAAAATCCTAATATTTATGAAGAAAATTTATGGAAAACAATTAAATTCTAATAAACTATAATTATCAAATAATACTAAAGATTCATTATGATTATGTTGGAGTATTAACTAGAGATGAATTTTCATCACATGAGGAATTATAATTATTCTTTTAGAAATAAATGGTTAAGGAATTCTATGGATTAAATTGATAATTTAGAAATTATCGAGTAAAGGGTAATTTATCATCATGTGTGGAGTTTTTATTTCCTTTGGAAATAAAATATTTAGAGATGGTTCTAGGAATCATGGGTGAGTGGTTTTAACATATTAATAAATGGATGTGCTTTGGGTGATGATTCCTTGATGAACAATGATGATAACATCAATAATATTGATTTAGAAATTTACTTACCATTTGGGGATAGCGTATACACTTGTTTCCTTGGGATGATTCTTTTTTTGGCATAAATATTTACCATGTTAAATTATGATCACATGTGGTTGTGTGTTTGTATCCCATGATACCTGTTTATAAATCTTGATTCAATGATTATTTATTGGGAATATTATTACAATGCTTGATGTTGAACACATGTTGTTTATATTGCTACTACTTTCTCATGAATATGTGATATTATTATTTTTATGTTATACGTTATTATTTGTGTTACCATGCATTTGGATATTTTTTTTAGTACTTATAACCTATGTATGTTCATGATATGATTTTATCTTAGAGAGGGAGTGCACACAGATTGTGATGATGATGAAAACAGACTTGAGAATAGGCTGGGTCATGAAAACATAGAGTCTTGAGCTGGGTAGATTAGGGGAATGATGGACAAGATTAATGACCCTAAGAATAGATGGGATATAATAATTTGGAGTCCCTCTTCATGATAGATCTATGTTATAATGTTTTAGAGGACAAACCCCACTTGATTAATTGAGACTACTGAATGAAATTTTCACTATTGTTGTGGCTATTTTTTACTTCCTATGTATCCTTGTTTATCCATCTAGAATTGAGCTAAATCATGTATAGTTATGGGTTTATAGATTCATTTATAGTGTTCATCTTCTCGATGTGTGATTGTATGATATTAATTCTTGTTAACACATTTATTATTATTATTAAATACACCTATTATACCTATGAAGTTTTTTAAGGATTTATTTGAGGTGTCCTACTAGATATTATTACTCAAACCCTACATGGGAATATCGATGTGTATTCAGACTTCATGTATGGGGATCTAGGTAAAGGAAATTTTTCTATGACTTATAGATGAACAGTGGAGCATGGATCAGTGGTTGACCAAGATAGACTCTGAACGGACTTTTTAAAGTTTTATTTATTTATATTCTTGCACTTATACTTTGGTTTAGCTTGACACATTGGGATCCTTGTTTACTTGTATGATTGGTGTTCCAACTATATATTTTATTCATGTGACTCTGATTATTATAGGTTTTTATGTTCCTTTTGTATTATGATGATATGATATTGAGGGTATAGTATTCCCACTTACAGCATTTGAACCCTTACTATTATTTGGGAGCCCCTTGCATATGGGGTGGTGCGTATAAGGTCGTGTGGCTCTCCAACTTAGACCTGATGGTTTGGGTTGGGGCACTAAAAATGTCATCAGAGCATAGTTTCTTCTTTTATTTTAGGATAACCCAGGATATTGTAGAAAGTATATAGTTATGTATTATTCGAGTAGGGGAGTAACCATGTTCCTGGCTAACTCATGTGTAAAAGACCACCAAGTTAGCATTTTTAGGATTTTTGTTATAGTTTTATGATATTTTGGGTGAATTTATGTATCATGATTAGGTAATTAGTATCACATCCCATATATATGCCTATTGAGTGCTTCATACTAGTTCCTTAATTTAATTCCTTGATTGTGTTATATGTTAGAGATATAACTTGGGTTTTGGGTAGACCTCTAGAAGAACTTCATGTGATCCCATGGAAGGATTTGGATCTTTCATAAATTTTCTAAATGTTTCCCTTAATGTTACAAAATATTCTACCTCAAATAATACTGATGGGACCACCAGTTGATGTGGACTAGGGTGCTCTTGCTAGAGAGGATTCCCCTATTACACCACCTAATGTACATGAGGTTGTTATAGATCATGTTCCATCGCCTTTTTTGATAGCATGGTAAGTAGACCCACATCATCCGGGAGTCCTTTCACTTATTCATTCCTAGGGTGGAGGGGAACCAGGGTCCATTCGTGAAAATTATAGAGACATTCATCTCCAGTGTCTACTACAATTTTAAAGAATTGGAAGATAGTAGGATGAAAAGGACTAGATAGAAATTATCAAGTATTTCTTTGACCTCATTGAGACACCTGAGGAAATTAAGGTCAAATTTTATACATTTATGCCATAAGGACCCGCCAAGAGGTGGTGGGGCTTGATGGGACAGTCTGGCCAATATGAGGGTCTCACTTGGTATACTTTCAAGAACCTATTATTTAGGGAATTCTACCCTATATTTCTAAATATTTACTAGATATATGACTTCATAAAGCTGCATTATGGGTCCATGATGGTATCTTATTACTCTACTTGTTTTATTAAGCTTCTTCTCATTGGTCCTCTATCAAAAATGAGGCACATAAGGCTAAGAAGTTCAAGATTAGACTTTTTTCCAAAATTATATGGAAGATCTAGATTTTTGACCTGGAATCATACCTATAAGTTCTACAAAATTCCTTGACAATCTAGAAGTTCCTAGAGGAAGATCAATCTGTTGGTATTATTCTACCATTTAGTAATCAGGTGGGTATACTTCCTACTGTTTTGATGAGTTCCTCTTCTAGTAGTAGGAAGAGGAAGTTTAGGGACTTACAGTAGAGTAGTGGTATAAAAGTAGAGAAAATTATGGTTTCTTTATCCCCCTTATTATAATATCTATAGTTCTTCAACTGTGGAATGTTCAGGCATTACCACAGGGTCTGCACAGCACCTCAAAAAAAGTGGTTGTAATGTGGAAATATGGGGAACCTTTAGAAATTATATCATAGGGAATTGAGTTTAGGATTTATAAATATATATATATATATATATATATATATATAGTAATTCATATTCAAGAAACTAGGGATCCATCCAGAGTCCTTGGCGGCATGCTCAGATGATGAGGAATCAGGCGAGTCACATAACTTAGGGATGGGGTTTTAGAGATGAGGCAGGTCATATCCATGTAGTGGATTAGACTCTGAGGAATGGTGTTGAAGGGCCATCTATTGTCTTAGGTATGGTATTTAACACTAATACATTATCTACCACATTGTTTGAAACTTATTCTTCACATTCCTTCATAGATATGAAGGTTTCCATTGGACTTTAGTTACTAGTAAAGTTTTCTTCTATATTAATTTTACTTGATACACTGTTGGGAATAAAATTAAACTATATTCAATGATTCTGATGGTGTGTTATAGTTATTTATTGTTACAGACATCCATGGGACTTCATGATTTTGAATATGATGAGATTTTATGTGATTCTTATCATAGAAAAGTTGACCAGCTTCTGAGATCATGTTGATTGCTATTAGAGATGGGTATCATTAACATCACCTAAGGGAGAAAAGTATGTGATTATTAGAGAGTTAGAATAGGGAGAATATATAGTTGGTCCAGACATGAGCAATCTTGGGAATATCATAAAGAAGATTAAGGGATTTTTTCTTTTAGTAGGATTAGTGGTGACCCCCTCATATTAGCCTCTAGTTTTGGATCTCTATCAGGATTTCTTTATTGAAGACTTCATAGGACATACCTCTGATAGAGGAGTTGAGTTTTAGATAGAACTAATGATATGTTTATAGCCCATTTTGATACCCCCTTTGTAAGAAACCAGTTCTTTTCTTGAGGTACGGGTTTCATCTTTTCCTTTTTCTTTAAGTGTTTTTTAGAAAATAAAGAAAATGGGGAAAATCCAGAATTTTGTGGGTATACACTGTGTGCTTTTCCACATGTCATGTACTTTGGCCATGTGGGATGAGTACACGGGGCATGTAGCCCTATCGACAATAAAGGGTGTAAAAACAGACTACACGCCATGTACTAGGTATTTACACGCCCTATAATCAGTCAGCAGGTGAACAGTAATGTGGTGAAGGTAGGTTCCAGCTGAGCGACAGTACACGCCGTGTATTCAAGAATTCACATTTTGTACTCATGTCGACAGATGAACAGTGTCGTGGTGGAAATAAGCTCTTAGAGGAACAATTAAAAAAATGGAAAGTACACGTTGTGTACTTGAGAGTACACGCCGTGTAGTTTTTTTCTCTTAAAACGGGGTAGTATGCTCCTTATTTGGTATAGGAGGCTTTGGGTTCATTTTGGAGCTCGAAAGGATGGCTGAACCTTAGAGGATGACCTGATCATGCACGGAGAATCCGATTCCGCCTCCGTCGATCATGTTGGGACCCTACGGTTAAGCCTTCCCCTCTCCTAGAGCCTTTTATACCAATTGCTTCCCAAGGGAAAGTTATTTGATTTTGAAGGAGTGAACATTTATCCCAGATCTATGTCATTATTAGACGATTAGGGAGGCATTGTTCGCATATACCAATCAGAGATGATCGAGGTAGGTGGTCTGGTATTTATTTCCAACTGTTGAGTTGAATTTTTGTACCATCGTTCTACAAACCCATGTTTGGGGTGTCTTATGGTTGTGGCCTTTGATAAAAGTTATCTATAATTTTATAAATAAACATTTTATAAGTTAAAAATGATGTTTGGGATCAATGCTTGGATCCAGGACCACCCTGGGGGTGTGTTCCTCTATTTAGCCGTTGGCCAGGATACCTGTGAGTATACCGTGAATTTTCACATGCTTTTAATTGGCTTGAGATGAATTGTATATAATTTCTTGATTATATGTTGGTCTTGGCCAAGTTACTTGTATAGCCTAAGGGCGGAGTTTTTTTAGCCTGTGGGAAACTCTTATTATGCCCATGGGTAGTATATCTGGTTCCTGTGGGTGACACCTCATACGCCTGTGGGCAATATTCATTTTGCCTGTGCAAAATCACCTGTGGGTTTCGATTATGATTACCTGAGGGTAAGGATTTTTCATGTCTACGGACAAAGTTTTCTTTGTGCATTCACCGTGGTGATTTTCATATGTCATACTTTCCAAGTTGAATCATGGTCTTGGCATGGTTAAATTAATATTAAAATGGGAATATAATTGGTAGAGTTAGTTACTTCTGAGTACTGCTTAGTTTATTTCATTTACTACTACACACTGTTGTTTCACATTTTCATTCATAGTTGGGCACGGGCCTTTGGTGGGTGCCTGCTGGGATATATTTCTCACACCCTGTTTGGGTCTTGTCTTCGGCCAAAATAGACTATGTTGTTGTAGGTGTCGATAGGGGAAAGGGTCCCTATATAGGTACATGATTCTAGCACAGGAGTGGGAGAACATGGGACAGAGCTTAGGCTTGCGATGCTGCTGTATTCTGTTTACTCTTCCTTGTTTCGTTTGGTTGTACCTTGTACATTGATTTATATTGTATTGTATTGCAGTTTATCATGTTCTGGCTACTTTCATAGAATAGTGACATGCTGCATCCTCATATATATGATTGTTGGTTCTCTTTTTCTGCAGTGTCTATTTATGTTGTATATTGTTACTACTTCTACTATTGTATGTTATTCATCTTTTCCATTTTTCTACACTTTGAAAAATGAGGGAATGGTTTCCCCAATATCAGACCTGGGCCCTCGCTACTAGTCGACATCCTCTGGCTTTTGGGGAAATGTGCTTGAGGTCATGTGACCAACCGGGTTCGGGGCACCCATTGTGTGGCTTCCAGATCTGGGACATTACAAAGTGGTATCAGAGGGGTTATTTTATTTGACTTACTGTTTGGAGCCTTATTAAGGGATAGGATGGAAATGGTAGATGGTAATAATCTGTTCCCGGGAGTAGTTAACCCATGTACAGAGAAAAGCCAATCTACCTCATTATTTCAATTATTACGGGTTCTTCAATTTTACAGTTGATTTGATTTTCACCATTGGGTGATGCACTTTTGATTGTGTTGTTTATATGTTATACATGGGTTATATTTAGTTGCAACCAGATGATATGAGGTTATGCCATCTCATGCATCATTTAGGAACATGTTAGAATCACATGTCATGCATAGTTTCCATGCCATGTAGGTGCATTAGAAATTTCAGGTTGTTGTGATATATGTGGTGCTAGAAAAACATGTTGTTGTAATAGCTGCTTTGATAAATACCTTCTATTTTTTAGGGAATTTTGGTGTGTAGTTTTGATAGAATTAATGCCAAAATTTGGTTCTTGAAGAGTATGGGCCCTCAATGACCGGAATTTGGTGGATCATTGACGAGTTTACTTCTTTATAACATTTATAAGATTCCAAGCTTTGATTCCCGGGGAGTATGGGCCCTCATGGATCAGAATTTGGAACTTATGTGTTTGTTCTATGTTTTTCTAGGTTCCGGAGTAGTTTCTAAGGCTTAATTTTCTGAAAACCTAGTATACACACTATGTAGTTCTATGGACACATGTCGTGTGTTCTTTTGTTCAGGAAGAAACAAAAACTTTTTAAGTACACGTCGTGTACCGTAAGTACACGTTGTGTAGTCTCCTACCGTGTCCTAGGCCGTGTGGATAGAGACATGGGATAGGGATGTTTTGGGGGAACACGTCATGTATAGATTGTACACGCAGTGTAGTGTTGAACTGGTGTCCTCCCGTGTAAGTAACAATACGGATGGAGGAAACCTAAGGACATACACGTCGTGTCTACTTTGAACACGCCATGTAGTCTGACCCAGGTACTCAGCCATGTCATGAATAACATGGGTCGGTGTTTTCTTACCTAGAACACACCATGTCATCCTGGAACACACCGTGTATTGTTAGCAGTGTAGTCGGCCGTGTAGCGAGCAGCACAGGTCAGTCTGGGGCTTCTTTTAACATGCCATGCCATTTTGAAACATGCTTTGTAGTGTGTTACCTGGTTACACAGGTCGTGTCACAAACAATACAGGCCCGTGAGAGCTTGTCGAGTACACATTGTGTGCCTGTGAGACATGATTTGTAGTTTTGTTTTAGGAGATCCATGTGGCTTAGCCATGTAGAATACTTGGGAAGGGAAGGAGGATTCAAGTAAACAATGTGAATTCAACAGATACACTGTGTGTTTGGGGTGTTACACGACCAATGTTAGTTGGAGTACACGCCCATGTGGATGACCTGTGAGAACATGCCGTGTAGTATTTATACATTCCATGTAGTCATGTTTTGTAAATCATGAATCCTTTCTTTCTCATGTTCCCTTCTTGGCCTCCTTGTTTTCAGTCTTTGATAATCATGGTCTAAGGCGTGTGTTTGTCCTTGTAGAGTCATGTCGCCGAGACGACCACCAATTTTTCTCTAGGAGAGCAGCGATCATTTTACTCCTGAGATGGTGGGATATGGGCTACCAGTGGATCCTCCAGTAGTTCCAGATGCGGCGCCAGCCATTATACCATACATAGGCGTGGATGCACAGTTCTGTGAAGGCTTCAAGCGGTTCATGAAGACCTTCCAGGGAGCACCACAGGCCGCCACATCCATGGCATAGCTGACGCGTATCTTCCAACAGCAGCATCTGCCTACATTTTTAGGGGATGGAGGACCATAGGATATGGATTCATGGCTGGATTTGATGCAGAAGATATTCGAGCATCTCGATATGCCTCCAAGTAGGAGGTTAAAGCTCGCTACATACATGTTGCGTGATTCCGCTAAGAGGTGGTGAGATGTTACCACCCAGTCTAAGCATCATCGTGACATGACATGGGAAGATTTTTAGGTATCCTTATATGAATTCTTCTTCCCAGAGATGCTGAGGGAATATCAAGATCTAGAGTTCATGAATCTACAGCAGGGAGCTATGTCAGTGATGGATTATTCTGCTCACTTCACCGAGCTTCAGCATTTTTCACCTGTACTAGTGGGTGATGCGACGTTGAGGGCTAGATGCTTTGAGGATGGTCTTAGATATGACATCAGAGCACTAGTTAATGTTTTTAGGTTACCTACAGTGCATGGTATTGTGAACCAGGCACTGATTACAGAGCAGAACCTGCGGGAAGCTAGGGGTGTGGTCTGGGGCGGTTCGACAACAGTTTCAGGTACTAGTTCTACCAGAAAGATGAAGAGGTAGATGGATTTATATCATGGTGTTAGTACTGTCCTGAAGAATACTTCAAGTGTCCAGGTCTTGTGCTACCAGTGTGGTAAAGAGGGGAACAAGAGACCGCAGTGTCCATGTGACCCAGTGGAGTGTCAAGCTTGCTGCAGGATGGGTCATCTCCAGTGTTTTTGCAAGGCGTTTTCACTAGTGGCTAGTGAGAGGGGTTCTGTGCGGACTCCGCGTGTGGGAGAAGGAACAGTATCTTCTTACCAGTCAGGAAAATGGAACACGTTGGGCGTGTAGGCAAAGATGGTGGTTGTGGCTGTGGTATCCAAACACCAGGATCTCAGAGGTAGCAGGGTGGGTCAGCTCAAGGTATCCAGGTTGTGTCGTAGGGCTGCAACACTGGGTAGGCATATGCAATGCAATAGACCCAGCAGGATCACGATCACATAGCTTCTACTATCATAGGTACTATTCTAGTTGCTTTTGTTTTGTCTTCAGTACTTTTTGATATTGGTGATACATGTAGTTTTATATTTTTGGTCGTTGTGGAGAGCCTTGGGATCTGTGTTTATTCTTCTTCTGATGTTATGAAGCTAAACATTCCATTGGGAACTAGAAAGGTTGGTGTGTGTCAGTGTAGGGAGTTCCCCCTAGAGGTTGGTGGGTGTCACTTTCTATGGGACCTCTATGTCTTATAGATGATAGCTTATGATGTCATTCTCGGGATGGACCGGTTGGTACCCTTTCGAGCCTTTATGGATTTCTATCGTCGCAGGGTGAGTTTCACGTCACCAGAGGACGGAGAGTTTCTATACAAGGGTGAATGGGATGTCCAGGTGAGCCAAGATAGACCTGAGCATCATGGGAAAGGTGGAATAACAGCCAAGATTGAGAGCTTATATCTGGCTGATCAGGAATCTTGTGAGAAGAAGTTCCCTCCAGTAGTTGATCGTTTTAGGGATGCCTTCCCAAATGACTTTTTA
This sequence comes from Viscum album, assembly GCA_963277665.1. Lineage (NCBI taxonomy): Eukaryota > Viridiplantae > Streptophyta > Magnoliopsida > Santalales > Viscaceae > Viscum > Viscum album. The sequence continues at coordinate 1,524,190,522 of OY728164.1, read as the reverse complement.
GGTCTTCCTCTGTAGTGGGAGGTGGTTTTCTCTATTGAGCTTGTGCCAGGAGCAGCACCAGTGTCCATTCCTCTTTACAGGATGGCTACAACTGAGTTTCAGGAGCTCAATAGGTTGTTAGAGGATTTATAGGCAAAGGGTTTCATCTGACCCGGTACTTCTCCTTGGAGTTCGCCGGTCCTTTTTGTGAAGAAGGCAGATGGTGCCCTCAGACTCTATGTGGATTATCGAAAGTCAAACCAGGTGATGGTTAAAAACTCATATCCCTTAACGAAGATTGATGATATTTTTGATCAACTTCGATGTGCATGAGTGTTCTCGAAGATGGAATTGAGATCCAGATATCATCGGTTATGCGTTAAACCATCAGACATACCGCTTAGAGCTTTTAAGAGAAGATGTGGTCTATACTAGTACTTGGTTATGCCGTTCGGACTCATGAACGCACCAGCAGTTTTCTTGGCTCTGATGAATCGTGTGTTCCACCCTTATCTGGATTCTTTTGTGGTAGTATTAGTGGATGATATCATGGCGTACTCTCACACTCAACATGACCATGCCACCCATCTTGAGGTCGTACTGATTACACTGAGAGAGAATCAGGTATATGCTAAGCTCCCAAAGTACCACTTCTGGATGGACCAGATTCACTTCCTGGGTCATATTATCTGAGAGGCGGGAGTTGCAGTAGACCCAGAAAAGGTGAGAGTAGTAGTTTCCTGAAATAATCCTAAGAACATTTTTGAGATATGGAGTTTCTTGGGGATGGATGGTTACTACATGTGTTTTATACAGGACTTCTCCCGCTTAGCAGCACCGTTGACGGGTTTGACTAAGAAGGGTGTAAAGCTCGTTTGTTCAAAAGCTTGTGAGACAGCCTTTCAGGAGATGAAGTGTTGGTTGACATCAGCACCAATCCTAATACTTCTAGAGAAAGGGAAGAGCTATATAGTTTACTGTGATGCATCGGGTATTGGGATGGGTGCAGTGTTGATGGAGGTAGATCGAGTTGTTTCATACGGGTCACGACAGTTGAGGCCACATGAGAGGAATTTTCTGACGAATGACATCGAGTTGGATGCAGTTGTTCATGCGTTGTGTTATTGGAGATATTATCTCTTGGGAGATCATTTTGTTGTTTTCACCAAGCAAAAAAGTCTCAAATACAACTTTACTCAGTGTGACTTGAACCTGAGACAGTGAAGGTGGGTTGAATACCTTCAGTCCTTCGACTTCGAGCTTACCTGTACACCAAGTAAGGGTAATGTAGTAGCTGATGCATTGAGTAGGAAGACTCAGACATAGGCAGTGCAGGAGGCCAGTGGTGAGTGGCAGCTTATGGATTTATTCTCTGAGATGCATTTGAAGGTGCACGGTAGTCAGGGGAAAACCTATCATTCATCCTCAACTGTGAGTTCTACCCTCCAGGATAGAGTGAGGATGAGAAAGCTATCAGATTCAGAAGGCCTAGTTATACGGGAGTTGGTTTCAAGTGAAGACCCTCCTCCTAGATGGATGATAGGTGATGATGAGGTACTGTGTTTCCATGGACGAGTGTGGGTTCCATGGGATATACGTGAGGAGATGATGCAGGGGTTTCATGTTTCATCTTGGGCAATGCATCACGGAGTTACCAAAATGTACCGTGACTTGAGACATTAGTATTGGTGGTCGGGTATGAAAAGGGTGGTAGTTGGTTTTGTTAAGAGATATTCCACCTGTCAGTGAGTGAAGGAAAAGTATCAAAGGCCAGCCAGACTGTTACAGTAGTTACCCATTCGGGTGTGTAAATTGGATGATGTCGCGGTGGGCTTCATGACCAGGTTTCCAAGGTTACCTCAAGGTAGTTATGCCATGTGGGTTGTTGTAGATAGACTTACGAAGGTATCTCTCTTTTTTCCAATCAAGGAGACCTTAAGTGTTGACGTGCTCAGGAATCTGTATATCTGAGATGTAGTACACCTTCATGGGGTCCCTCATTCTATCATTTCAGATAGGTACGCCTGTTGTACGTGTCTTTTCTAGAAGGGTTTGTAGAGGTCACTTGGTACACAGGTGCTTCTGAGCACAGCTTACCACCCTCAAACCGATGGCCAGTCAGAGCATACAATACAGGTGCTTAAGGATATATTGTTTGCATGCGTACTAGACTTTGGGGGCTCTTGGGAGAAGCACATACCTCTGGTCAAGTTTGCCTATAATAACAGTTTTCAGGAAACTATTGAGATGGAAACTTATGAGGCTTTATATGGTAGGTCGTGTCGATCACCTTTGTGCTGGTTGGAGGAAGGTGAGGAAGCTTTACTGGGACCACGTCTCATACATGAGACTTCTGAGTAGGTCCAATTGATTCAGAAGTGAATGGCTACTGCATAGTCTCATCAGAAATCTTTTGTTGATCACTGCAGATGACCCTATGAGGTTGTGGTTGGGGATCAGGTTTTCTTGCGTGTTTCACTGAGGTTCGGACATAGACGGATCAGGAGATAGGGTAAACCTTCACCGAGGTATGTAGGGTTGTTTGTGATTCTGGAGAGAGTCGGGTCGGTTGCCTACCGGTTGCAGTTACCACAGCAGTACCGGGCCATTCACGATGTCTTCCATGTATCTCAGTTGTGCCACTATCATTCAGACCTCTCTCACATTTTTTAGCTTGAGGAGGTTTATCTTCAAGTCGATGCATTCTTTGAGGAGCATCTGATTCGTATTGTGGATAGGAGCACGAAGGTTCTGCGAGGCCGGTCAGTTCCTCTCGTTCGGGTGTTATAACAGCATGGTCGAGTGTAGAATGAAACCTGGGAGTGGGAGACTGACGTACATGATCATTTTCTGGAGTTGTTCACAGATTTATCTTCACCACCCTTGGAATGGAAATTCGGGGACAAATTGCATTAAGGGGGGAAGTTTGTAAGAACCTGGTTCTTTTCTTGAGGTATGGGTTTCTTCCTTTCCTTTTTCTTTAAGTGTTTTTGAGAAAATAAAGAAAATGGGGAAAATCCCAAATTTTGTGGGTACACACCATGTACTTTTCCACACATCGGGTACTTTGTCTGTGTGGGATGAGTACATGGGGCGTGTAGTCATGTCGGCAGTAAAGGGTGTAAAAACTGACTACATGCCATGTACTAGGTATTTACATGCCATGTAATCAGTCAGTAGGGGAATAGTAAGGTGGCCGAGGCATGTGCCAGCTGAGCGACAATACACACCATGTATTCTGGAATACACGTCGTGTACTCATGTCGACAGATGAACTGTGCCGCGGTGGAAAGAAGTCACCAGAGGAACAATTAAAAAAATGGAAAGTATAAGTTATGTACTTGAGAGTACACGCCATGTAGTTTTTGTTTTCTGTTTAAAATGGGCAGTAGCCTCCTCATTTGTCAGAGAAGTCTTTGGGTTCATTTTGGAGCTTGGGAGGATGTCCAAACCTTGTAGGATCACCTAATCGCACACTAGGAATCCGATTCCACCTCCGTTTGATGACGTTGGGACCATACGGGTAATCCCTCCCCTCTTCTAGAGCCTTTCTTACCAATTATTTCCTGAGGGAAAGTTATTTGAGTTTAAATGAGTGAAAGTTTATCCCAGATCTACGCTGTTCTTAGATGATTTTGGAGGCACTGTTCACGGATACTGATTAGAGATGATCGAGGTAGGTGGTATGGTGTTTATTTCCAACTGTTGAGTTGAATTTGTGTATCGTCGTTCTACGAACCCATGTTTGGGGTGTCGTATGGTTGTTTACGTTGCTGAAAGTTATCTAGAATTTCATAAATAAACATTTGATAAGTTAAAACTATTGTTTGGGATCACATCTTGGATCCAGGACCACCCCGGGGGTGCGTTCTTCTATTTAGCCGTTGGCCAGGATACCTGTGGGTATACCGTGAATTTTATCATGCTTTGAATTTCCTTGAGAGGAATTGTATATAATTGATTTCTTATATATTGGGCTCAGCCTGGTTACTTGTATAGCCTAAGGGTAGTGTTCATTTAGCCTATGGGGATCTCTTCTTATGCTCATGGGCAGTATATCCTGTGCTTGTGGGAAACACCTCATATGCCTGTGGGAAATATTCGTTTTTTCTGTGGGCAATCACCTGCGGGTTTCGATTCTGATTACCTAAGGGTAAGGATTTTTCAGTTCTGTGAACAACTTTTACTTTGTGCATTCACCGTGGTGATTTTCATATGTTATACTTTCCAAGTTAAAGCACGGTCTTGGCATGGTTAAATTAATATTAAAATGGAAATATAACTGGTAGAGTTAGTTAATTTTGAGTACTACTTAGTTTATTGCATTTACTACTGCACACTACTGTTGCACATTTTCACTGAAATTTGGGAACAGGACTTTGGTGGGTGCCTACTGGGATTTATTTTTCAAACTATTTTTGGATCATGTCTTCAGCCCAAATAGACTATGTTGTTGCAAGTGTCGACATGGGAAACGGTCTCTATACAGGTACATTATTGTAGTAGAGGAGTGGGAGAGCATGGGACCGATCTTAGGCTTGTGATGCTGTTGTGTTCTGTTTACTTTTCCTTGCTTAGTTTGGTTGTACCTTGTACTTTGAGTTATATTGTATTGTATTGCAGTGTATCATGTTCTGGATACTTTCATAGAATAGTGACATGCTGCATCCTCATATATATTACTGCTGGTTCTCTTTTTCTACAGTTGTCCATTTCAGTTTTATATTGTTATTGCTTCCGATGTTGTATGTTATTTATCTTTTATGTTGCGCTACACATTGAAAAATGAAGTCATAGTTTCCCCACTATCAGACCTAGGCCCTCACTGCTAGTCGGCAGCCTCTGGCATTTGGGGAAATGTACTTGAGGTCATGTGACCAACCGGGTTCGGGGCAGCCGTTGTGTGGCTTCCAGATCCAGGATGTTACACCCTTATTGTATGTAATTGGCTGACTTGAAGAATCTCAAGGTGAAACTTGAGGACTTGGAGTGTAAGGGATTTATCAGGATGATTACTTCATCATGGAGTTCACTAATTTTGATCACCAATAATTTGTATGGCAGTCCTAGACTCTTAATAGATTATAAAAATATTAATCGAGTGAAAGTAAAGAATAGATATCCCTTACTCATGATCAACAATATATTTGATCAATCGTGGGTATACCAGTGGTTCTCTATGATTGACCTCCAATTATCCTATCAACAATTGTGGGTTAGAGAGTAATAAATCTCAAAGAAATCATTTTGGATCAGGTATAGGATATATTATTACTTGGTTATATCATTTGTATTGAAAAATGTTTTAGTTGTGTTCATGGATCTCATGAAAAAGATCTCCTACTCATATCTTGAATTGTTCATTGTGGTGTTCATTTATGACATTTTCATCTACTTTTTGACCCCAGATCTGCATGTCAGACATCTTGAGATAGCCTGAGTATGTTTTGAGCACATTGAATTTATCTCAATATATCAAAGTGTATCTTTTGGATTCATAAGTTGAAATTATTTGGGAACATAGAGTATGAGACACATATATTTGTGGACCCTGATAAGTTTGAGGTAGTGGTGTCACAAACATGTCCCTATAATGTGTTTGAGATAAGGATATTTCTAGGTTTAGAAGGATACTAGTGATATTTTATCTATGACTTATCTGGTTTATCAGCACCCATGACTATGCTGATGAAAAATGGATAAAGGTTCTAGTGGTTGGAAAAATATTAGATATTATTTATTAAGCTGAAGATGTGGTTTACTACATCTCTATCATTGATATTCCCAATCCAGGGATTGGTTATGTTGTATACTATGATCCATTATGTGTTCGTCTAGGGGAAGTACTAATTTAGAGGGATAAGATAGTAGATTATAGGTCACATCATTTGTGACACCATAATCATAACTTCCCTACCCGTGAATTGGAGATGTAAGTAATGGTTCATTATTTGAAGTTTTGGAAACATTATCTCTTTGGTGAGAGCTTTATTATTTACAAATACTATAAGAAACTTTTCTATATATTCATATTATGGGGACTCAATTTTAGGTTGAGGTGGTGGGTAGAGTATCTATTGATGTTTGAATTTAATATTTCATATGTACTAGGTAAGTTGGTGTCATTGTATAGGCTCTTAGCAATAATTCATAGGTAGCTTAGGAGCTTGGTGAATGGACTTCAGAAGAAAAGTGGTTCCTAATGAGCTTGTTCACTAACTAGATGATGGATGCTTATAAGGATCAGGGATTGATGTAATGTGCTTCAATGGTGATCACATATTCTTTAATAAACTAGGTAAAGGATAGAAAGAGGACAAACCAAGAGTGTGTTACGATGTAAGAACAGCTAGTTGGAGGTGACCTGATACTAGGGTGGTTTTTGGACAGTGATGATGTGATCCTTATACATGAGAGAAATGTATCCCCTAATTCCATCAGTGAAAATTTGATGAGATACTTACATAACTCTAAGTGGGAATTAGATTATTGATCAATGACGATTTACCTTTACTTTAGGCAATAGTTCTAGTGTCCAGTGATGAATATGGACATTTCTGATTTTGTTTCTCGATGCCTTACCTTCCAAAGGATAAAGTTCAACCACTAGAATATTGGTGGTTTACTCTTTCCACTTATTGTTCTCATGTATAAGTGGGGGGGGGAAATCATTATGTGAATTCTATATGGAGTTTCCCAGGACCCTAAGGATTCTTGAAATTTTTTGGGTGATTATTTATCACCTAATGAAAGTTTATCATTTCCTACTGATCTATGAGAATCACCCAGTTGATGAGTTGGTGATTTCGTATATCCTTGAGATATTACAATTTTATATATTTCCCTTGAGAATTGTATTAGAAAGAGATTCATGTTTTAAGTTATGGTTTTCGATGTTCTTGTAGAAATCCTTAGGGACTCACTTGAGATTGATCACATCATACCATCCCTAGATAGATTGAAACCCAGAGCGGAAAATATTTATAGTGTATGATATGCTTCAATATTGTGTTCTAGGCTTAGGTGGAACATGGGATAATCATCTATACTTGGTTGAGAATGCATAAAATAACAGTTACTGGGATTTGATTCAAATGGCACCATATAAGGCTCTTTACGGGAGGTCATGTCATTCACTGCTTTGATGGCCGAAGGCTGATGAGGAAGCAGTTGTGGGGCCTATAATGGTTCATGCGACCTTCAAAAGGGTGCTACTAATTCATAAGATTTTATCATAGATTTGAGTATGATTATATCTTATACCAACCATAGTACAAGACCTTTTAATTTTATTTTTGGTAAGAGAGTTTTCTTGAGAGTGGCTCCTCGATTTAGACACTGACATTTGAGGAAGCAAGGAAAGATAGATATGTTTTTTTACCCTTCGAGATCACAGAGTGGGTTAGAAAAGTAGAAAATCATTTATATCATACTCCATGTTACAAAGTTATGAATAATTTGTTTTGTGTGTCTTAAATATAGAGGTATATAACTGATTTCATGTATGCCATCAATTGCAAGGATGTTGAGCTAGATCTTAATGCTTCATACATGGAGTGCTCGGTTCAAAATGTAGGCTAGAGTAAGAAATTCCTTCAAGGGAATATGGTTCCACTTTTAAAGGTTATATTGAATAATATATACATATAAGAGGATAGTTGGGATTGATAGGTAGTTTTTCCAACTCAATAACCTGAATTTTTTGAGCAGGACCATTAAGGGAACTTCTCTAGGATGAGAAGTCTTTAGAGGGGTAGAATTGTAATAACATTTTTTTTGTAATAAATAAATATCCCTTTTGGTTTTTTTAATCCTTTTTTGTGATAAATTCATAATTTTATCAATGTAATATTTACCCTTATATAGAACCTATGATTTTTTTAAGTATAACATGTGATTTAAAAAGGTTGTGAAAATGTAAGAGGAGTTTTCCATTAGTTGTGTAATGGTAAGTTTTTTGTTTCATGCACTACATAAGGGTCTTCCCTACTTCACAAAAGGGTAACTCCTTGTTTATAAAGGATTAATAAGAGTAAATACATATCTATGTAAAGGTAATTCCTTACCCATATAGAGGAAACCAAAGTAATTCATTGTTCGGGTAAGGGTTGTTCCTTGGCTATTTGAGGGTAGAAAGTGAATCATTATATTGTGTAAAGGAAGTACCCTCACTGCATAAAGGTAAATCCTAGGTTTTTAATCATTTTTAGGGTAACTTGTCACTATGTAAGGGTATGTTTGTATTGTTGACTTAATTAAGGGTAAAACCATGTTACCCTTACACAATCTCCTTTTATGTGTAAAGGTAGGGTTTTTATCCAATTTTTTTATTTATTCTCTATTAGAACCTGTAAGATGTTTTTGATGATTTAAAAGCCATAAATCATGGAAATAAAATTTTTACATGTTTAAATTTCATAACTCATATTTATGGAAGACTTTTAACCCTCTACATTCAATATTCAAGTAAAAAAATAAAATGGTTATTTTAATTTGTGTTTTTTAATGTGTTGAAATAGTATGTGGTTTTACTTATTTGAAATATTTGAACCTACTTGTACTTTTTTTTGATCCCTTATTGAGTTTGTGTAGTTTGAAATTCCTAAACCCAAGATCTATGAAATCTTCTTTGATCGAATAAATTTTTTATTCTGGTTTTTAGGCATGAAAAAACCCTCCCTCTATCCAATATTCTTGATAGAAATGTTTTATAAGGGGTAAATTCTAGGTATTCTATTTCTTTTCCAAGTTTTAAAAAATATGATTACCTAGTTTTTTGTAGAAAAAATGATAGAAAGTACTTAAATGTTAATAAATTATAATTATCAAAGAATAATAATTATTTATCATGCTTATCTCATATTATTAAGGAGAGATTAATTATCATCACATGATGAATTATAATTATTCTTTGAGGAATAAATATTTAATACATGTTATGTATTAAATCAATAATTTAAAAATTATCAAGGTGACCAAAAGTTTTTATCATATGTGGAGTTTTTATTTCCTTCAGAAATAAAAAATTTATAGTCAGATATAGGAATATTTGGTGAGTGGTTTGGAGTGATTAACATGTGGTCATGTTTCGGGTGATGATTCCTTAATGAAACAAAACAATAACATCAAAAATATTTTAGTAGGAATTTACTTACCATTTAGGTATCTCATATACACAGTTTTCCTTATTATGATTCTTATGTTATAATACTTCTTGATCATGATTTATTATAATCAAATGTGGTTATGGGTATGTGTAGACCATAAGACTAGTTTATGATGTTTGATTCCATGAGTGTTTCTAAGGAATCTTGTTATCATGAATGATGTTGATTACATGTTTTTTTTGTTACTAATACTTTCTCATGAGGATATGTTTTTATTTCTAATATGCTATACCATTTTATGTGTGTTATCATTCCTTTTAATGTTATTCTTGTTACTCTGGACAGATGGATGATCGTGATATGATTATCCCTTAGATTGGGAGTGTGCATGATGTGTGATGAAGATGATGATGAACATAAGAATAGGTAAGTGAAAAATAGCCTATATAAATGTCATGGGGCAGTGAAAATAGGGACATGAGGGCATGGAGGTTTGACCTGAGGCACAAATGCGGTACGATGGCCTAGAGGCCTAACTATGATAGATCTAGGGTATGATGGTTTCGAAACTTGGCCTAACTTCATTCCTTGAGATTACTGAGTGGAATTTTTACTAGACTTGTTGCCAGTTTTTTTTTTACTTCTATCATATCCTAATTTATCCTTCTAGTACATATTCTAAGATGGTATAGTTGGGGGGTTTGTAGTGGCTTGTTTAGTTACCAACCACTTAGTATGTGATTGTATGATTTTTATATTGTTCTTGTATTTTTTATTATCACCGAATACACTTGTCATACCTATGAAATTTTTTTAAAGATGAATTTGGGGTTTCCGACTGGTTTTTATTACTCACACCCTATATAGACATCTTGATTCACATATAGACTTATTGCATAGAGATTTTGGTAAGGGAAAGAGAATTATTGTTGATAGTTGAGCAGTAGAGAATGTAACTAGAAGACCGAGACATAATCTGAGGGACTCTATAGAATTTTATTTATTTATCTACTTGCACTTATAATTTATCTTATCTGGAAAAACTAGGAGTCATTTTTAATTACTTGAATAACTAGTGTTCCATCTACATAGTTTCTAAAAGTTACTCTAATTATTATATTTTTATTATATTTTGTTATGTTTCTTGTGTATGGTGATGACATTATATTGACGGTATAGTCTCCCCACTTATGATGTTCAGAACCTTACTCTTAGTTGGTGGCCTCATGCATAAAGGGAGTCATGCATGGGAGTGTGGCTCTCTGACTTAGATCTGGTGGTTAAGGTTAGGGCATTATGATTTTTTATTATTATAAAAATGAGTATATTACATCATAATCATAATCCAAGGATAAATGTTGGTGAATCATAACATATTTTGGTTAAGCTAACCTCCCCTACACCATACATGGTATCTCAAGAGATAAAAACATTACCTAATACATTGGAGGTTTATATAATTTAGGTCCCACCCATCCCATTCATATCTTGTACATCCATTTTTGTGTCATATAGATCATATAACATAATAACATATTTTATCACTTTTAATCCTACAATTAAGGAGTTTGAGTCAATAAAATATAATTAAAAAATAAATTATGGATAGTTATAACTAGGTGAATACCCTTTAGTGGAAATATAGATGGGTATTCACAATACAAAAGTTAGGAATGGAAAATTAAATAATAATTTTGACGGCATAACAGGTTTACATAAATATTTGTGGATGGGTAAATGAGAGTGAAATATGGTATTTCATTACATGGTAATAATAAGTGTGGTAATGCTATGTGTAAGGACTTATTTCAACATCATCAATTGGAGATAAAAATTCTTTATATAATGAAATTATTTGAATAAAGAGAAAGGTGAAAAAGAATCTATTACCATGAGGGGTGCGTATAAAATCTTATGAGGTGATTCCTAAGTTCTTGGGAACACATTGGGATATTTAGAGAGGTAGGAGAGGGTAAATTTGTGCTCAGTGGATTTTGAGTGAAGAGGAATGTGATTTTGGTTGGTATATATAGAAAAAGAGAGGGGAATTATTTATTAATTTCTAAACATTGGTTTTTGACTCTAAGTTATAAAATAATCCAAAACACAAACCATACCTTGATTTTATCCCACAATTTATACCAAATAGAAGAAGTTACCAATATTTTATTAGTTTAATAATATAACTCACTAAAATAATACTATTCATGATAGGAAAGTGAGTCATGTTCATAATGAAATTTTTTTAAAACCATAAAATATAATATAGGTTTTTGGGGATTCATTACAGGTTTGTAAAATTAATCCAATGACTATAAAAACATGTTATTTTAAAGTTAAAACATATTTTGGCCATTTATTTCTTTTATAGTATTTTTTACAACACTTTTGAGATATTTTTGTGTTATAATACATATCGTATATTTACAGTGTATTTAATTTTTACCCAAAAAATAAACTACCTCAAAAAATTATAAAACATTCACCATTTTCTAATTTTTATGTTCTAATTTCAAAAATGATATTTATTTTACCAAAATAATTTTCTAAATATCTTAATTTCCACTTTTAGAATAAAAAACATTATTTATTAAAAAATTCTAGTTTTTAGTAGACAAATAACTTTCTTAACCTTAAAAAAATTACTTAGGGCTTCATTAAATTATATTACCATTTATAATTAAATAAATATTATTTGAAAATAATATTTCAATAAAATTTATTTTAAAACTCTTGGGTTTATCAAAAATTGTGATTTAACTAAAATTATATATTTCCAAAAAATACAAATTTTTGTTTCTTCTGTATCAAAATCAAATTTTTATCATACTCATTAATCATGTACATATGTATAGTAATAATGAAAATGGATCAATATAATCATTAATTTATTAAAAATAAAATATAAAAATTCATAATATTAGAGCCTACATGCATAACCCTTTGTTACACCAATGCACGCCCTATGGGTAAGATGAGTGATGGTAATACATTCTTAGGGTGGTTCTATTAACATTGTATGGGAAGTGATCTCTATAAGATTTAAAATACCATAAATAGTTTCACCTAAGTTTCAATTATAAAATCTCGTTTTGGGATTGGTTATGTTAAAATCCTAGTGATTCCATATCCCTTAGAAGCTCTAGTAAATGGGCTTCATATGGTGTGCTCCTAATGGTCGAGGTTATCGGTTTTTCCTTCTTTTTTAATTAGACGTTATCATAACCCTAAATATATAATAATATTCACAGTCACTGTATAATGGATATATTATCAATAGTTATGACTCTTAATGGTCTTTTAATCCCAAAATTAAAATTATCACTATATTTTATAACAATCCAAAATTATAAATGAAACATTGTTTATGTGTAATCTATAACTACATTATATAATAAAGAATTTATTTATTCAGAAGGGAAATTAATTTATAAAATTTTGGGTCATTATATGACTTAAACTAGAAAATTTTATTTTAAATTAATTAATTTTATTAATTTGGTTTATTAATATTATATAATTTTCCTTTTTCATTTGATTTTGTTTTTATATAATTAATAATTTTTAATCAAAACTCAATAATTAAATGAAATATGTAAATAATTATTTAAACTAGAAGTGATGATTGTTTTTCTCAAATAAAAGTTTTATATAAGGTAATTATTTATTTATTTGTCATAAAATTGTAACAATATGAACATATGAAATGTTTAAAAAAAATAGGTCATCAAATCATAATGAAATTTGGACCCACATTATTAAATACCTTTAAATATTTGTTTATGTTAATTTCTTGGTTGTCTATCAAACTATTTTCTTCATTTTAATATTGAATTGATCATTATTTATTTCATTTTTATCTCTCTATATTTTTTTTTTACTGTTATATTCACATTATATTAAAACCAATGGATATGAACGTTTAAGGTGTTATCCTTTTTTTTAATTTATATTACATCATTTAATTTTCTGTTTGGTTCTTTAATTGATCTAAACTGACTATAATCAAAATAAACCAATAGGTTTAAGTTTATATCAGTTATGACTAATAATAATTCATTTTTAATTTTCTATAAAGGTTATTTATTCAATAATTTAGTTAAAAGTAGTGTTCTTAACGGATCAGTATCAATCATGCACACCTATATGTAAAATTATTCTAAATTAATGAAAATACTTGTTGTCTTCGGTTTGTATGTTGCCTCATGATGCACATTGTTACCTAATAACCACAAGATCATACTATGATCCTTTTATGGGGTGGTCAAATTTTTCATGGAACCACCTATATCACCAAAATTATCCTATAAAATAGTAAAGAACATATCTTAATACACCATGTATTAAAATAATGTTTACTATCATAAATTTTTATTTTGAATTTTAATGATTCCATTAATATATTTAATGTGAATTTGATATAAATTTTCATAGATGATGTTATTGTTTATATCAGAGTATTTATACTCAACAATAGGGATATGATGATTATAGAAATGGTTTGACTAATTCAAAAATATAAATAGCTAAATAGTTTATTATATTTTAAAAAATATTAAAATAAATATTAAATATATATATATATATATATATTCTAGTCAACTATAATTTAATGAAAATAAATGAATAAAAAATTGAGGATTATAAACAAGGTGTTTTTATGACATAAGGTTTTTGTGGGACTTGTGATCAATTAAAAAATTTATAACATCTAAAATGTAGCTAGGGAAGCTGACTAGGTTTTGATATATCAAGGAGGGGTTACTCATACATTATTTTCACATTCATTATAAATTCATTATTTATTTTATTTTTAAATAATAAAATAATAATGTAGGAAAATAGTGTGAGTGTTTCGAGTCAAGTGTTAGATAATTAAAATAATTGGGAGAAAGGAATTTTGGTGATCCATTAAATATTCCTCCCTACCCACTCAATTATAATTACTCAAGAAATAAGTGAAAACTCTCTTGTTATCTCATTAATTGGCTTAAGATCTCTTACTACCCACCCTACCCTGGTAATTGGGGTTTGGATGGAAAAGTGAAATGATCACTACACTCACTACTCATGACCTCCCATAGTGCTTAAGGACCCTAGAAAACTCATCTATCATTCACACATCCTTCCACCAAATAATAAGTTAGAGGAATTGATAGGTATCTTCATTTGGAAACTATAAATGAGGGGAGGAAACTATAATGAACTCAAAAATACAATGATGACCCAATAAAATTCATATATTCATATAGCTCTTTATAAATTTAACAAGATAAATGAATTATATATTTATTAAAATTCAAGAGTGGAGATAGAGGGTATCTACTCATCTTAAAAAAAAAATTCCTATAATTCCATCATTGTAGTTACAAAATAAAAATAAAATGAAAGTAAAAACACCTAATCTTTTCTTAAGTGGTTTTTATCACCTTTTATGCATAGTTTCCCCCTTGAATTCCTATACTATATGAAATTTAGTGCTTCTTATCACAATATTCATTTATCATGTATGTTTTTCACATGGTATGGTTGATGGATTCTACATTTGGTACAAGTAGGATCAGCCTGTTTGTACCTGACATAATCATGTTTCACACATCTTTAGTAATAATTTTTATCTAAAGTGATTTTTTACTTAAAACTATAATGGAATGTTTTTTCTTGATTTTGGATAGAAAATATAAATTAAGAATTTAATTTTATGTTGATCCCCAATCTCATTTTTGTAAATTAAATTTTAATCTCATGTGTTATTAGATTTTGGAGTTTAATATAATATAGCTAGTGCATCAGTCATTTAAAGAAAACCTAGTTTTTGAATCCCTCTTAAAATTCACCATACATAGATTTCTATCCCAGTGGTTTTGATGTGAGTGTTGGGAGGAGGAGTTAATACTATATATCCCACGCATCAGGTATCTTAATAATATGTTGCACTTGAAAATACACACTTAATATGACATGGTCAACATTTTATTCTAATTTTAGTGATGGTGCAAGATTTTAATCTAGAATAGCCTTCAATTCATCGGATTTACTCTTACACGAGAATGTAGAATGGCTCGATTACCCTTACGTAGTGACTTCCCATTATATTTAATCTCAAAGAGTGTATATCACAAAGGTTTAATCCTACATGTGACTCCTCCTACACTGATCATTCATGCATATCCCATGTTATGTTTGATTAATATAACATAGCACTGGCTATGCCAATTGATTCTTGTATAGATTTTGGGCACGGACTTATTCATGCACTAGGTAACTTGTCTCCATATTACTCATACACATTGACTCTCATGCCCAGCTTAATCACACATAGGGTATTGAAATTCCCATTTAATCCCACACTAACCTAAAACCCCAAAAAACAAAATCATAATATTTTTCCTTTATCATTAAAAATTGGAAATAAAATAAAACAATTAAAAATAACCTTTTAGGATAGTTTTGAATTTTACAATAAATTATTATACTAAACTAATATATTATTTATTATTAATTCTTAATATAAAAATATAATTATTTACACTAAAATTTAAAATAAATTTTCTATAATGTATGAATCCATCACTCCTCCACACTTAAGATATTTAATTTCCTTAAGGAATTGCGCTAAATAAATTCTTTATTAATAATTCATTTAATCTCATTCTCTAACCCAATTTCATTGAATGTTATTTGATAAAGATTTAACTTAATCTCAATGAAAATATTATTTAACCTTTTTAAATTCATTTTATTCATTATTATCATCCCACTTCCCAATTTCAAAAACAATTATTCATCACTAAAAACCTAATCAGATAAATTTAGTTTCCTCTTGTCACTTAAGTTCAATGTTCACTTTCCCCTCCATCTCTCTTAATATCCAAGAACTTATTAACATTTGTATTTTGTCTCAATACATGAATTATAATTATAATTTATTATAAGAGTATGGGAAATATGGAATTGTAAATTCTAAACAAAAAACACCCATCGATTTTTTTTATGATAATTGAATCATTGAAGTAGGGTTTAGACAACCTATCACAAATCACTCTAACTCTTTATTGACGAATTTTATATTTCACACACACATTGCTCTTTTAAAAAAATTGATAAATTTAAATTTGGGCCGAAACATAATAAACTAACTCGATTCAAATGAATTTACCTAATTTGTTTTTTTATTTATGAATCCTTGAATATTAAATTTTTTAGATAGTTAATCACCCTAAATCAAACACATTGATATATTTTATGCATATTAAATTATTATCCACTTAAATTTTATCAAATTAATATTAAATTATAGAATTTTTTAATATAGAATCAATGTATTCAAAATTTATTTTCCTCCTTGAGAACTCAAACAACAAGATCAAATCAAGTGGGAAAATATCAAAACACAATTCATTTGAAAAATACACAGAATAAAAGGAAAACACATAAACTAAAATATAAGGAACCCTCTCCCACACTATTAATAAATATATTTATTTTCATACTTTTGTACAAGTTGGATCTATTTTCACCGATTAGTAAGATTACAAGGTTCCACTATGGAAATAATAAAAAATTAAAACAAATTTGAAATACTCAAGGAAATACGAATACTAAAAACTATTTGAGAATTATGCTCGTATTACTCTAGGAACTCATTATCCACCAGAGGATGGGGGTGTATCATATTATTTTCATATAAATAAACTCATACTAAAAGAATGAACTAGAAACATTTTGTCTATAAATACAACAATAAAGTAAATAATGAAATAAATAACACCAAACTGAGACCTATTTACTAAGGATTAATTATACCATCTTCTAATGAAGAATATTTATCTTACTTGGATAAATATTGATTTCATTTTCCAAGTACCCTTTTTTTTTCTCATCCATTTTATCTTGATATGAACCAAGATCATCCATGAAAACAATAAATTGAGTTTATTTTCATACTTTATATCATAATAGTAGTGAACGCAAAACAAGAATTGATAGAGAATGACAACAAGATCCCTAAACTGGATCTCTTTATCTATTTCAAGAATAATGAACATAATTCCAAAAAAATAAATCAATGATTTATCTCCTCTCAGATTCTCCCAGGGAATAGAATTTTCAAGAATATAAACCACACCACCAAAATGAACTATCTATACATAACATAAAAGGTTAATATATAATATTGGAGGTAGGCCATCATATATCCTGTCAAAGGTAGTTATTATAGGAATATGGTAAATCACATATAATGGGATAGTGGATAAACCATATTGATCATAATTTTTGAGAACCATGTAAGTGAATAGTTATGGTGGGACGTGGGACAACTGGGTCCCGGGGACAGCACACCCACCCCGCCTTTGGTCCAAGTTGGATTTATGTTCACGGGTTAGTAAGATCACAAGCTTCCATGATAGATATAAAATAAATTACGAAAAATTTGAAATACTCAAGGAAATAAGAATACTAAAAATTATTTGAGAATTATGCTCATATTACTCTAGGAACTCATTATCTAATAGAGTAGGAGAGTGTATCATATTGTTTTAATATGAATAAACTCATACTAAAAGGATGATTTAGACACATTATAATTATAAACACTAAAATAAAGTAAATAATGAAACAAATAACACCAAACTAAGACCTCCTTACTAAGGATTAATTATACCATCTTATTATGATGAATATTTATCTTACTTGGATAAATATTGACTTCATTTTCCAAGTACCCCTTTGTTTTCCTCATCCATTTTATCTAGATATGAACCAAGATCGTCCATGAAAACATGAAAGTGATCTTATTTTCATACATTATATCATAATAGTATTGAACACAAAACAATAATAGATAGGGAATTACAAAAAGATCCCTCAACTTGATCTCTTTATCTCTTTTAAGAATGATGAAACATAATGCCAAAAAAATAAATCAATGCTTTATCTCTTCTCAGATTCTCCCAAGGAATAGGATTTACAAGAATATAAACCACACCACCAAAATGAACTATCTATACCTAACATAAAAGGTTAATATATAATATTGGAGGTAGGCCATCATATAGCCTATCAAAGCTAGTTATTTTAGGAATATAGTAAATCACGTATAATGGGATAGTTGATAAACCATACTTATCATAAGGTTTAAGAACCATATATGTGAATAGCTGTGGTGGGATGTATGACAACTGGGTCCCGGTGATAGCACAACCACCCCACCTTTAGTCCAGGTTGGATCTATATTCACAGGTTAGTAAGATCACAAGGTTCCACTGTGGAAATAAAATAAATTACGACAAATTTGAAATACTCAAGGAAATAATAATACAAAAAACAATTTCAGAATTATGCTCATATTACTCTAGGAACTCATTATCGACCAGAGGATGAGGGTGTATAATATTATTTTAATATGAAGAAACTCATACTAAAAGCATGATCTAGACACATTATAATTATAAAGACTACAATAAAGAAAATAATGAAATAAATAACACCAAACTAAGACCTCCTTAATAAGGATTAATTATACCATCTTCTTATGATGAATATTTATCTTACTTTGATAAATATTGATTTCATTTTCCAAGTAACTCTTTGTTTTCATCATCCATGTTATCTAGATATGAACCAAGACCATCCATGGAAACATGAAAGTGAGCTTATTTTCATTATTTATATCATAATAGCAGTGAATGAAAAACAAGAATAGATAGGGAATGACAATAAGATCATTCAACTTGATCACTTTATCTGTTTCAAGAATGTTGAAACATAATTCCAAAAAAATAAATCAATTCTTTATCTCCTCTCAGATTCTCCCATGGAATAGGATTTACAAGAATATAAACCACACCACCAAAATGAACTATCTATACATAACATAAAAGGTTAATATATAATATTTTAGGTAGGCCATCATATAGCCTATCAAATGTAGTTTTTATAGGAATATGTTAAATAACATATAATGGGATAGTGGATAAACCATATTGATCATAAGGTTTGAGAACCATGTAAGTGAATAGTTATGGTGGGATGTGTGATAATTGGGTCCAGTGACAGCACAGTCACCCTGCCTTAACATGGTCGTTGGGTCCTAGCCCGCCAGGTAACACAAGTTGCCCCGCAGACACGTGATCCCCACCCAGGGGCCCACCCACATGCCTGAATGGGTCATCTGACTAATGATTTTTCCCATAGGCCAATACATGTCCTTTCTAGTGTGTTTTTTCCTCACTCACACACACCCTATAAAACTTCCTAGAATGTCACTCATCTTGCTCACTACTTTTGGAAAAGCATGCTTAACTGTGGAGTTCTAATTAGGTAGAATCCTGAAAAGGAAGGTGCACCTTGTTGACATGAATCATATCATTTATTCATTTAACCCTGTATTATTTGGGAATGTCACCCCCCCCCCCTTAGAGCACAACGCCCATGTTATGGGCCCTACATCTCAACCTAGGTTGTGCACCACATTTAAGGATGGGTACCACCTCTGATACCAAATGTGACAACTAGGTCCCAGTGACAGCACAGCCACCCCGCCTTAACATGGTCATCAGGTCCTAGCCTACCAGGTACCACCAGTTTCCCCAAAGACACATGGTCCCCAACCACGGGGCCAATTGTCCCTCATAGGACAACACATGTCCTTTCTAGTGTTCTTTTTCCTCACTCACACACACCCTAGGAAACTTCCATGAAAGTCACCCATCATGATCACTACTCCAGTCCAAGAATTCTTAACTGTGGAGTTATAATTAGGTAGGCTCCTGAAAATAAAGGTGCATCTTGTTGACATGAGTCATATCATTTAGTCATTTAATCTTGTATAATTTGGGGATGATATAGGATGAATGAAAGGTAAAATGTGGTAAATATAGAAGGATAAGGACCCATCTTAAATAAACATTTAAACAAGAACCGTAAAAAACACAAAATAAAGTATTCATAATCATTGGATAAAGCTAATCAATTACAGGGTTGAATTAAAGTAAATAGATAGAGTAAAACACATAGGATAAAAGGAATGAATCCAAGAAGTAAAAATATCTTGGTATCATATAACAACATAATAATAATAATATCTAACCCAATATATAATATATGTTAATAAATGAAAACCATTTTCCCTGTGTTAATTAAACATTTGTATAAAATCATGAGAATTCAATGTAAATTATAATATTATATGAAATTACCTTTCATATTTTTATAATATTATAAAAACCATCATATTCAGGTTTTATTTTAATTTTTAAATTGGTTTTATCCCAAAAAAATTATAAAATAATTTCATGGTTAATAAATTTGGAAGACATGGGTACCCAATAAATTGGAACATAACACTACCTGACCAAATTAAATTTGATTTGGTTTGGTTGAAATTGGGTTTTAACTAGGTTGGGATAGTGAATTTATTACCCACTTTAGGTTCTAGTTGAGTTCAAGTACCGGTGATAGGGTATCCTAAAACTAAATCCATTTATATTCACAATAGTAATATTAAATTATTCATAAAATATAAAAAATAATCTATATTTGGGATGAGATTTGCCTCAACTATATTTGAAATATGGATCTAGGAAACATTGATTGACATGACCCCCCCCCCCACACACACACATAATCACTTCACCCATCCCATTCTCATAATCTCCTAACTCAATATATGCTCCCTCCTCCCCATGTTATCTTAAAACACCCCAACCAATCACTTTTCCTAATGGATAAATAAATTATATTTATTTAGAATTTTATATTTTGTTTCACATTAATACTACCATTATTTTCGGAATTCCTAAATAAATATCATTCAAAATTAGCCTTAATTTTATTAAAAATAAAAAAACATGAATGTTGAAAAATAGATCGAACACTAATTGAAACGATGATGTATTTTGAAACCAAAAATGTTTTAATTATCATAGGTGAATCATATCAATGATAAAATGTGTAGTTGATATTTATAAGTATAGTAGTGAATGAATAATGTAAAACAAGAGGATAGGATAGAAATTATGGAGGGATAAAGGTTTTTTATTAAATTGAAACATTAAAATATATATATAATACACGAGATTAAAATAAATGGAATAAATAAATCCTTATCTTCTATGTTAAATCCAACAGTTAGAATACCAAATCTTGGATAAAATTAAGGCCTAATCAGATGAAGGATTTATTGGGAATAGTTAATAATAATAGTATTCAGATTATGACATCCACATAATAAATAAATAATAACACTACCACTTTGATGTAATAATTTCTTGGAATCTCACATAATCTTCACATAAAAATAACCCATGTTAAAAAAATGTGAATCCAAATTAGTTGAATTTCATGTTATGCTACCAAATGAAAAAGACTTATTAGGAAACCCTAGTGTAAAATCCTATTCAAAGGAAAAGGATAGTATCATTCTCAGGTCCCCTCATTAAATCATGATATAAATTATAGTCTTCACGTCCCAATTTTATAATTAAATTTCTCAAATTTTATAGTTGGTAGTTCCTTTGTGAATAAAGCTATAAGATTATCACAACACCTTATTTTTTGGATATCTATCTCATTGTTCTTTTCTAAATTCATGAGTGAAAAATAATTTTAGTGAGATATGTTTTATTATACCACCTTATATGTACCCACCCTTCAAATAATATATAAAAATATAATTTTATCATATAATATGGTAGAAATATTATTGTACATATCTAATATAAAATTATTTAAAATATAATGACTAATAGATCTCATACAAATGCATTCTCAACTTGTTAAATGGAACCTAATCAACTCATCATTGTTAGAGGAGGTTACAAAAATAGTTTGTTTATAAAATTCTAAGAAATAACAGTTCCACCATATAGAAATAAATATCCAATTTAAAATATAGATTTATGTGGATTATTAAAATATCCAATATCAATATAGCTAACCAATTTTTTATAATAACTTTTGAAATAAAATAATCCACAATCAATGATTTCTTCATGGTATATAAATATTTTTTTATATAATTCCAATGTCAATGAGTAAAAGTATAATTATACCTTGATAATAAATTCATATAAAATGATATATATATATATATATATATCCTTGTATTATTTTAAAGGTGAAACATTTCTCCTATAACACATGGGTATGGTAATTTAGGACCAAGAAGTTCATCATTATTTCTTCATGGTCTAAATTGATATTTATCTCAATCAAGAGATCATAAAACCGTTGGTTTACTTTATATATGGAATTTTTTCATATAAAATCTTTATAGTACTTTTATGATATATCAATATTGATTTGAAATTCCATATTTAAGATGAAAATTCATAATCCAAGGGAAAAAATTTTCTTTCTAAATATATCATTTGAAAACATTTCTTTAAATATTTTACTACCTTGAAATGTTCATTAAGAGTTTAAATAATATTCAAATCATTAAAATATACTAAAATGATGAAAAATTTAAATCCACTCATCTTAATAAAGACACATGTACAAATAAGAACATTTTTATATCCGTATTTCATCAAATATTTACTCAAAAAGTTATACCATTTACTCTGTAACTACTTTAATTCATATAATTATTTATTAAACTTAATATAATAAAGATCTTGAGTTTTATAACAAGTTTTAATCATTTTTAATCCTTTTAAAATTTTCATTTAAACATCATTATCAATATAACCATATGGTTATATAGTCACAAGGTCTATTAGTTCAATGTTTTCATGTATATAAAATTTCATGAGATATATAAATGTTATTGATTCTATTACATGATAGGTAGTTTTATCATAATCGATCTTAGGTCTTTAGGAAGAACCTTGAGAAACTATTCAAGATTTATATCTCATAATCATATTATTTTTATTTATGTTTCCCATAAATACCCATTTATAACTAATAGGATTAACCCCTTCTAGGGGTTTCATAATCGATATAAAAAACTCATGTTTAGAAAATGAGTATAATTCAGATTGGATTGAACCTTTCCATTTATCCCAATATATTTTATCATGAAATTTATCAACCATTTTAGGTTCTTTATCATCATAGATACTATTAAGTTCAATATTATATGAAAATGTTTCATCAAAAATAGTCTCCAATTATCTCAAAAAAACTTCTAGTATTGGTAAAATTTATAGAAATTTTCTTTTAATAATGATCATATAGTTTTGGTATATTTGTTTCTTGAGGAATTTCAAGATCATGAAAATTTATATTCTCCTTCATTTCATTTATATTATTAACTAACATTGATTTTTTCCATTTCATTTTATGAGTATTTTTATCTTTTGAACCAAGTGGTCTACCATGCTTTAGATATGGATTGGAAGCATTATTTACAACACTCTTAGATTCTCCTTCTGGGAAATCTATTCTCACTGGTGCATTTGTAGTGAATATGTTTTATGTTTTAACCCATTTTGAATCATTGAATTATTTGGTAAATTGGAATTCTAAATATTAAAAATTAATAATATTTTAAACTTTAAGTTCAATCGTAATTATATGAGGATAAAGATATAATAATGAAGTCATTTTTCAAGATATTTCATTAATTATAATATATTTTTCCACTTTAATATAGGAAAAAAATGTCATCAAAATGATAATAAAAAAATATTATTGTAAATAAATATCCTTTTATTATCTCATGATACATTTTTATTGAGGTATATTTAAATCCATTGTAAATCATTAATCTTTTTTGGTGTCCCATTTTTGTTTTTTGTTGGGGTTACACTAGTATTTATATGACACAACTATATGTTCTTAAAAACTAAATATTAAGATCGTGACTATATAAAAATTTTAAAGGGATATATTCATGATAACTTGACGGTCTTATTTGAATTATTGTTTCAATATAAAAAATTTCATGTACCCTTGCCGAACTAGGAAACTGTGTTTTCAAAAGAAATGTTCTATAGATAAGTTGTGATTAATTCACAAATTATTCATCCTGGCTATTTTTAGTGTGAAAATGAGCTATATAATATCAAATAGTTATTCTAATTTTCATGTAATAACTATTAAAATCATGTAATAAATATTCCCTAGCATTATCAATCCAAACATTCCTAATTGAATAATATTAGAATTGTTCACTTTACATTATTTTGTTGGTTGGAAATTTTACAAATTCAATGTTTAAAATTGATAATAATTCCACATGGGACCATCTAGTTGAAAAATCAATCAAGATCATAAAATATATAAATGTTCAACATGGTGGATAAATTGGGATAAATAAGTCACCATGAATTCTTTCTAAAAATATAAGGAATTTTTCCTTAAGTTTTTATGGTTATGGTCTTATAATAATATTTCGTTGAGAAAAAGTAGTTCATGAGAAATAATTAGGTGTAAGAACATTTTTATCAACCAATGTATGAATTTTTATACATTTAATTATTTTTATCATAATTATTGATCTTATATTTATCATGTAGTCATTCCATAGAATAAATATATCACAATTCGTAAACTTTTAGTTTACCATGTTTTATTTGATTATACACATATTTACATCATATAATCTGGATGTAAATATTTATTATTTATATCAAATAAACTTGTGCTCATTATTAATGATTTTTATATAGAGTTATTCAAGACCTCATTTATACATAGTCTCGATGCGATATCCATTTTCATTGGTATATTTAAAGATTAATAAATTTATTTAATACTAAGGTTAATATAAATAATTATTTAACAAAATTTGTGTACCACTTGATATGAATGATTTTTTTATTTTATATCTTTTGATTAGTTTTATACATGGGGTTAATATACTTATATGGGAACTTCTCATTTTACGGTTGATAAAATATTTCTCATATTGAAAAAATATATATATTGTGGGAAATTCAATATAAAATATATCTTTATCATGGGAATTAATACTAATGGGACCATTCATAATATTAATTTTTATTAAAAAATAACATATTCATTTAAAAAATAAAATAATGGAAAAAATTACAATATTTATTGAAAAAACATTGAAACCCAAAATTACACCTCGGTGATGAGAATTTATAATTATCCATGTGCTTGATACCTTTATGGTTTACATTAATAATATGAGATGTTAAAATTCATAATATTGTCATCATACTTCAAGTCCTAGTTCATAATGTTTTCTTCAACAATCATCTATTTCCAGTTTAATGATTATTGATAAAGATCAAAAAAATTCTTTAGTGTATGATAGGTACACTACCAATTCATGTTCATACTATATTAAAATCATTCACTTTCATCCTTATTTGTTTTATTCAACTATGGTTATTTATTATTTAACCGATTTTGGTTGTTCCCTTTCCCCATCTCGTTGGTTGTATGAAAACATCAACTAAATAATTTCCCCAACCTCAGTCACATAGACGGCTTCCACAACCATGGTTATAATAAGTCACATTCACAATAGGGAATATAACTAAAAAAATTGTTCAGGATTCATGGTTCATCATCAAGAATTTATTGTTTTTTATATAATAAGAAGGTAATGGAATAATTTAGAATATTTTTTATATCATTTTTCTTAATATTTTTGTGGAAAAATAATGTTCAAGGTATGAATATAAAAAAATTCAATATAGAATATCAATGTTAATAAAAAAAATTCTGCACAATTTTAATTGTGATATAATTTTAAAAATTACATAGTTTCATTCACTTATTTGTCAATAATATTTGATTCATAAGTGACTCCATTCATATCATGGTTTTTTTAGTATTACTAATCATAGGTGGTCATATCAATATTTGCGGTTTTCATAAAAAAACCAAATGATCCTTCAATATCAGGTGCACATTCTTCAAATACTCGTGAACGTGATGCCATAGAAATATCATGTCTTGATAATTATTATGAAAAAAATTCTTGATTTTCAGCTTTAATCATCTAGATAATTCTGTTTCCATTTATATTCATATAGGTATCCAAAATTTCATAAAAATATCTATTCAAAAAAATTTATGTCGGTGAAAAAAATCATCCAAATGTTCTCTAGGTAAAATATTACTCACAAATTTATTACTAACCTTTTTAAATAGATGAATCATATATTGAATTTTTTTAAAAAAATATTGAACATTGATTGAATATATGAGTGATTTTGAAACCACAATGTGTGATCAATCATAAGTAAATAATATTTTTTAATAAACATAGAGTATAATATTTTAAGTAATCTATTTTAGAGGTGATATAACATATCCAAATATAGTGTAAAATAATAACCAAATCTCATTAGGTCATGGCATCTCTCCATTCATTTGGTTTTAAATAAATAAATAAATAAATAATTTCATACCTTTTCTCTATTGATTCTAATTTTTCTAATATTATCCCCACAATATTGATAAATATTACAAATAAGGAACCAATAAGATCCATTCTCTTAGGGTATTCATGGTCTTGAGAATATATGAATTCCTAAGAAGGATTGCCTCTTATTTATGGTCTACTAGAATCTTGATGTTAAAGGTTAAAAAGAATGATATTTAGAGATCTTTAACCAAATTATTTTTATAGAATTTGGATTCCATTTTCACACTAACCATCTGAGGATTGAACCTCTTTATATAGACATCCAAAAACCCTCCTTGGTACTCAAAGTTTTGACCATATTAATGAATAATTTTACAAATATTGATACCTTAAAAATATTTTAAATGTATATTTCACCTTTTATACTAATAAATTAAAATTTAAATGATAATTATGGGAATTTAAAATAATCAAATAATAATCACATTATGATCAAACAAAATATGATGTCTTAAGATATGTGGGATATGTTATATCATACATTATCACATAACACATAATTTTCTGTGCATGAAACTATATCATGGTGAATTTCACCATGATGTAGTCTATCCTATAATATAAAATGATGTGGTTTAAATATCTATTTCATGGTCTTGTATTTAATGAACATTTATATCAATATCACACTCTCAATAAAGATTTTTTGAATTAGAATTCTTTCACCTTTTATCACATCATATGTAATAACTTGTGAAACATTTTCCAAAACTAATTTTGGGTATCTTAAATAACTCATGTTGAAAATCTACTATAATTTTTCACCATATAATACATCATATATAATAATTTGTGAAAATGCATCCAAAATTTCTTTTATATATCCTCTAAAACACTTTTGAGGTAGATCTAAAAGTTTTTTACAAACACATTATAACAAAAATTAATCCTCTATTACAAAAACCACAAAGTGTAAACCCATGGGCCTTTGTATTATTAACAACAATTATGAATTCCTTAATTAATAATTATAAGTAAAGATCATACTTTAATATGGCATCAATACTACTTAAGTAACAAATAGATATGGATTTTTCTTTATCAAACACAAGTAAATTTATACCTATATCCACCAACTATATCATATACAAGTTTGTATAATCACGTCATCCCTTTTTCTAAGAAATAAATTTACTATGGTAATTAGATTATTTTATTCCCATATAAACTACTCTTACATTCTCAATTCCTTAATTATTGATTCATTAGATGGATTAACACATCTCATGTCATTCACCCAAGTGGATGACCATGTCACATACCTCTTGTCCAAATAGATAAGTATATCACATAAAACTCTACTAGGTATGGTTATACACTTCCTTAGTCTATATAATGTAAGGGATAATATATCATAACCATCATATGATAGTACAAATCCCATATTTTTTAAGAATCAACTGATGGAATCATTAGTAACATACCCAACCACCTTTGAATATATCAGCATCAAGGCTAGCATAAGAGAGGTATCAAAGTATGTAGATTATCATACTAGTTATATTACTATCCTCGGGCCCAGGGAATCAATATTAAACATTCACTCTTAGTATACCAAATAAATAGTATATTACACTTCATTCGGTATACTTGGAAGGTCTTCTAGTATAAAAAACACTTTTTATGCCTCATGAGAGAATCGCATATCTCTATATGATACCCTACCCACAATGACCTAAACATTTTATTACAACCTATAAGACTATAGGATAAAGATTTGTTAAGGATATATTAAATTCATACTTTTATAGGTTAATTAACATTTAACATAATGAATATATGTATCCAATATGAAAAAATGATAAATTATAGACCATATTTTGTATAAAATGATATATTTTATATTCTTAAACACCATTATAAAAACTAAAAAACCCTGAATAAGTGTTAATAATACCATATATTGTTTTATAAACCATTAGAGAAGCCCTATATTTGATTAACACTCAATATTTTGTTAAACTTGTTACATTTTTGTTTTTCTTTCCACATCTCAAGGTCACCATCTAAAATAACCTCCACAATAAACATCTTTAATGAGTCAAATCTATGAAGAATTATTGTTTGAATAATGGATATATTTTACTAATGATCCTTATGTTTAAATATTTGAATATAGTATTTGAGAATATTTACATACCAATATAAAATGTTATGATTTTAATAAATTTTTATGTATACTTAAACTGGTTTCAAGATCATCATCATCATAATAGAAAAATCCAGTCAAAAATTTCTTTATGTTCATTGGGTAGATAATTAAATATAACTCTTTAAATTAAGATAATTATTTATAAGAAAACACTAAACTCTTTTAGGATATCAAGTGACATTAACTTTCCATTATATTTGTATAATCATTTATTTTTTAAACTTTGAACTTCACCAAGTATAAATAAACATTCACTAGCCTCTTAGAAATTATATTCTCTATAGAATATTATGCTATAATACAAAAAATCTTATATGTTAAGAAATAATATGTTTTCCTATCGTGAATATATTTAAAAAATAAACTATTAATAACTATATTTTATACAAAATTTTATTTCTTTATAGAAATATTCTGAATATAATATTTCTTTCTTTAAAATATTTCATTATTGGGTGGTAGGAACACTTTACTTAATATTTTAACAAGTATCTTGGACAAAAACATTTATCCTTGATAAAAAAATGTCCCTATATCTTTTTCAAGTATGTTATATAGAAGGATTAGTTATAAAAATGTGTATAAAATACTATATGGTATTATTCATGACAACCATTGTTTATAAATAATTTGAATTGTCGTATAAGAGAAAAACAAGATGAGAATACATGTTATTTATTCCAATACACTTATATATATAAAGTAATCGACTACACCAAACTTATAGATGTAAAAACCCATGGATTCATCATTATAATTCATACTTTAAACTCTAACTATCATTCCTATTTTAGTTTTATACACTCCTATATAGTTTTATATCACTTTTCTAATGAACAACTAGAATCTTATACACTTAAAAATAGAATAATGGAATTCTATATCTATAATACATAATGTGGACTCTCTATGGTCTTTTTTAAAACCTTTTAGGAATTCTAGAAAATTCTCCCTCAATTGATAAGGTTTACCACATTGAGATCACTACCCCTCATTCTTGAAACCTCCCTTAGGTTTCAATAAATGATCATAACTATTAGACCCTTCAATATTTTTCTTCTTGATTAAAATATTACCATTTTATACTATTAAAACAGCACTAGAAACTAGATCTCTCAAGTCCTACTCAGTTTTCCTCAATATATTATTGATATTAGGTTAAATTTTTTAAATAAATTCATGTTACATTTTATAATGAACTATCGAAACCTTTTAAAAATTTATTACAGAATAAATTCCATATCTAGATCAAGCCTGATAGGTGACCCTAATTACACTAAGTCATGTACATAATTGATCATATTGATTACACAAATTAAGAAAAAAGTACCATCATTTATCTTAAACTGAAAGTGTTATTTTAAAACTTCATATATATAATGTGTAGATTTTTCTTAATAGAGCCTTTTTAGGTTTCCTATTATCTTAAAATAATCATTATGATCAAGTTTCTTTTAAATACTGGGATCCATATAAAAAAAATAGAGATATAAATAATTTTTTTACTATGATTACTATGAGTGCCTTTCTCTTTTCAACTAGATTCATCAGTATGAGCATTCTTGTGATTATTTCCCTCTAACACATAATTTTTTCTTCTTATATGAGAGTTATTATTAAGTTTATATACAATTATAATAAATTTATTCCATTAGGATTCTTCTTTTGAAGGATTAATATCAAATTCAAGTTTCATTAATATTTTATTTTATCTATGACATGTTCTATCAGAAAATTAGTATCATATTTTATCTTCATTTAGTAAGGAATTTAATTAAATGTTCTCCTATTAAAATGATGAACCCATTTAAATTTCACTTCATATCCATTAGTTTGATAAGTTCAATATTTTACAAAGTAATGAGTTAATGTTAGAAATTATCTCTTCAATTGGTTATTTAAGTAGACCATCTTGTCAATCATTTCATATATGACTCTTAAACAATTGAGTGGAAAAAACATTTCCCAGTCCATCATATGAATTATCTCAACTCTATTATAATGATATTCTAAATTTTAGGGTTTCCCAGCTATGTGTAACCCAAATAATATTCCAAAAACAAGCACATAATCCTATTAAGGTTACTTATAACTTCCTTACCTTATATAAGATAATCCATTGATACTTACCTTTAGCATGGCCTACCCAGTTGGAAGATCAAGCTCTTGATAAGTTTTTCTTTTGAATGAATATAACACTTATTATTTTAAGGGGATTTATTATCCAACCATCTTATAACTTGTATTCCATTTCCATGTATGCATGCTTATTAATATTTATATTTTTAATCCCTATTTCTTATACCAAATTAATATATTCAAACAATATCAATGGGAAACTCTTTACACAAATAATTTCTTGTGTTACTGATCTAATTTAAAAGAAAATTATATTTACACATATCAAAATACATTAAATGTATAAGGTACATAAAACCCTTTAATTTAAATGTTTACAATCATATAAAATAAAAAATCCCTATATGAGAAAGCATGGTGTGATAGGTATCTATCCACCACTTTTCTAAACAGATAATCTCTTAGGAAAGTGGGTAGTTTGACCCAAATTCACACTTCTTAAGGTTTAATTCCCAATAGGGACTTCAATTTCTTCATAATTATAACACCTGGTATGTATAAACTATATTTAACCTCTAAATTCAAGCTCATAACTCATGGACAAGTAAAATCCAACGTATCAGAAAACTAAATTAATTATCATACCTCTCATTTCATACCTTAAATTCATGTATGATAAATTAAAGAATCAATTTAAATACATTTAAACTAAAGTATACATCAATTAATAATATAAACAACTAATATCTATGAAAAAAAGCAGGTAATAATACTAAGTAAATGAACATTTCATAAATTTATACATGAGATAAAAATTTATAAAAAAATATAAAATAAATAATTATAAACACATTATAATTTAGGCAAGATTTATATACATTATGTTAAATAATTAAACATGAAATTTTAAATTTTTTTTAATAGGAACTATAACGACCCTAAGCTGCATACCTAAACAGTACTCGAATCAGACTGCCATTGACCCCAATAGTATCCCTCAATTCCCAGGGGTTGGATAATATTATCATGGGTCAAAGTTCATATTTGGGGAATAATTGTCCCTATTTGAATAATAAAATAATTCACGATTAGATTCTCTTGAGGATATGGAATTATTTATCTATATGTCAAACATTTCTAAAATGAACATTCACTTAGCATGCTTGAAAACTGGGTACAACAATGCAATAATGTATAATTGATATATCTATATGAATGTGGTAAAATATATAAACTACCCACATAAATATAGAATATATAAAAATAAATTTTATTTGGAGACTATATACTATTGAAAAAAAAAATCATAATAAACTGGTGATGTGCCAACCCTGATCCTACCAAACATAGGCTCTCACTCTAATATCACATGGAGAATGAATACAAGAACCCATACCATCCTCAAAATAGACAAAAGTGCATCCAACAGCTATCCATGTACCAATTCATAACTAAAATGGAACAATTGAAACTATATGTTCATTGGTGCACTTGCATGTTGTGATCATAAATACCCAGTAGGGAACTACCAACAGTGTCTCAACTAACAAAGTAAATAAAAATGTGTATGCATTTACATTTCTACAAATTTATATACATATATAAAAAATTATAGGAATTCATAAAACACAAGAATAATGAACACATAAGCTGTTTAAAGATAAAAACTAAAAATAAGGAATAACTCCCTATACAGAGATAATCCATACCTAAATAAACCTACTTCGAGCCTAACATAGAATCTGTAATGAATAATTATAAAACACTCAAGGTTTAATACCCATTCCAAGAGTAAAGGAATAGTGCATAATATGTTAGAGAAATGTTTCAATTCATCTTAGGTAATTAATGATTAAGGTAATTATAAACCATCCCAAAATGATTATGTTGTAATAACCCCATCATTATCACTAAAGAGGGAAGAATGATTGATTTCCAAATCACCCCCTTCATCCTTACAATGGAGGGAATTCCAATATATAAGTACCAATCCAAAAATAGGGTAAATCATGGAATAATAATCAATTTATTTCTACCAGTATCATTACAAATAACATATAATACATAATAGAAATATAATTGAAAAAAGGAATTAAACATAACATTATAAATCCAACAAGCCCATACCTGAGTGGTAAGGGCAACTACTTGGCATCCAAGAGACCCAGGTTCAAAACCGGTTGGAGGTGAATTTCAGGGTACTATAGCAGTACTATAGTAGTTACTATAGCAGTACTATAGTAGGTACAGATTGGTACTATAGCTACAGGAACTATTCACCAGATTTTCTCCTTCGGACCACCCGTTTGGGCCTACGGGTCTCAAGGGTCTTTGGGCCATCAAAGGCCTTCGGGCCATAGGGCCTTCGGGCCATCAAAGGCCTTTAGTATACAGAGTCTTAGGGCCACAAAAGACCATACTGTAGCCTAGTTCACATACAGTAGGCCCCTTAAGAGGATCATATCAACAAGAGTAGCAGTCACCAGAAGTAGATCTAACCGGATTGGAAGAATGGGAGGGTATGGCAACCGCCATCGGGAATAGACACCGTTCAGCTTTGTAAGGGTAAATGCTAGCCGATTAGGAATTCAAGGTGGGGAGCAAGGTGATGAATGATACATAAGCTGGGGAGGGGTAGTTTGAGTGGGTTAAGCTTACGGGTCATATATTGGGCATAGTATGCCTATGGGCCTTTGGGTCATGTATTTTAGGTCATGTCAGACCTTGTACCATGGGACTACGGGTCATGTTTGGCTTCCCCTTCAACCCTTAAAAGGGGGATTATCCATAATAAAATAAAAAGAAGGCCTTTGGGCCATTCGGAGTAATATACAATTATAAAAAATTAAATATGCTAGATAGACAAACCAAACATGTAAAAAGTCTTATTATGATCACAGAACATCAAATGATGAACACAAAAAGGTATTTCACATGGTATATAAAACTACTAAGAATAATATAATGGGCCATATTAGTGTTAAAACAAACAAGGCATAAAGCATGTAATGGCTATTGAAATTCCCATGTGAAACATACAGTCACCCAAAGAGGGGGTGAATCAAGGGTAACCAACTTCTACCAATTAAATTAAAATTAAACACTTCCTTGTTTTAATTTTGTCAAAATTTTGGTATTGGTTAGGATATATATATATATATATATTTACAAACTTTACAAGTCCACTTTCCCCATATTCTATGTATATAATATAAAGTAAACCGTACGTAGGGATGTTTTCAAGTTTCAAACATAGTTAGAGAACATATTCTTTGTCATATCGACACCCATCAAGTCATGGATTCTTATACATATATATCAATCATATATTACAAGAGGTATGGTTGTTAATCACCCTCAGCCTAATTATTTCACTATATTACACAATTGAATGATCTTTATTCTACATCCCATGGTTGAGTTATCTCCAAAAAATATCCTCTTATATTTTGATAGGAATGTTGAAATTATTTGTACTAGAACCACCAATCTTCACAAGTTCTTCATGAAATCCCACAAGTATGGAACTTCAATTGAATCAATATATTCTATTTTAATTAACATTTTTGTAGTATATCCTCCTCCTAATAGAATATTATTTTGGACTTCTCACTCTTTAGGACCAGTCCAAATGTAACATCTTTATCTAGTATGTTATGTGTAGTTCCCCATAGTCTGTTTCACCTATATCTGATAAACCTTAATTTTTGTGCCTCTATTTGATGCTACTATGTCTGATATTTTGTGTTCAGTGTTCCTTTTTTCTGTTATACCTTTTTTTTTTAATTTGCTTCTATCTAATTCACATCTATCTAGTGCACATTTGATCGATACTATCTATCTGTAACTTATTAATCTAGAACTCTTCTATCTAGTTATTATTATTTAACCAAGTAGTTTCTTAGTTTTTTTGTATCACATTGAAATTTTAATAATAAAACTATCTTTCATGATTCATCCTCATATAAACTCAAGGCTAACTTCTTCTAGTATATGCAAGGAAAGTGAGGGATTTAGTTTGAACTTCCCTTCAACTCAACTTTCATTTGACTACCTACAAAGATTTTAAAACTTCAAATTCAACATTAGTTTTTAAATTTTCCTCATATATCATCATTAATGATCTCCTTTAAATCTTCCTTGAATATTAGAATGATTTTGGAACGTTGAAACAATAGCTCACCATAATCATAAATACTGACTTTACAAAGTTTATATAAAGTTCTGTATGTCTCTTACTAGTTAAAAACTCATGTGTTTCTATGTCTATTAGTATTGAAAAAATTTCCTCCATCTAATAATTCTACATCACTTCTCTATATGATTCTATTTTTCTAGTTATCTCGGTCTAATAATCCTATGTTATCTTCATCTGATGTTCTTTAAAGAGTACATATATTGGAACTTTTCTTTTGATATCAACATCTCTATTAATCAAATGATTATTTGTTTGATTATCCTTCATTTATAATGATCTATACATTAATATAAATAATTATCCATCTGTAGGATTCCAAAATGTTTGTTTAGTTAAAATTTACATATTATCTTTGTCAAATAGACTTCATAATTCTATATCTGATGAAATCATAATTCTTTTTAAGATACTCATCTATTTAATGATCTCTTGGAAATATTTCCAGTTAAACTTTGAAAAAATTTCATCCAATTGAAATGGATTTATCTATAAGATGGATTGTTAGTGATCATGTATGATCTAGTCTCTATGTCTGGTGAATTTTATATTGTAATCATAATCTCTCTCTATCTGGTATTCTGATTTCTTTTATATCCAGTATACATATAAACTCTTCATTTGTTTTAGTTACAAAAAATATATTTGATTGTTTTTTGCTCGATCATAACTTCATAGATTAATATTTATATAGTAGAAACTTCATGACTACATAACTTAAAATTTTGTATAGTTTTAAACATAATCCTTTTATAACTTCAACTATGAAAAAAAATACTGTTGTATGAAAATCTCAGTCTGGTGCACTTCACAACTCTTTTTCTAGTGATCTTCATAGATTTCCTCTATTTGATACAACCTCCTACATCCACATTATGAACTATTCACAACCTTTCTTTCCATTATTCTTTTGAACAAAAATGGCTTTGAATCATAATCTTCTAAAATAAATAATTATGTAAGAAACATTGTGGATCATCAAAGCATCATATAAAGTTATAATTTCATATCTATAACTTCATCTGGTGATGTCCATATATTCTCTTTCCAGAGACACATTCTAGAGGTGTTTTACTTCATTCCTTTTCCATATTTATGGCATAAACACTTAATTTAATGTGAATATCACCTTATATTACTTATGATTGAATCATAATAAATTATTTAGAATAAATTCAATCTCTTTCTGGATCATTAATCTTCTTCAACTAAAAATGTTAAAGAGATTTCTCCTTCGACATTAAAAATTATCCTTTATCAACTAGTAGTATTATCCTTAACTTATCTTTATAACTTTAAGACATCTTCTAGAAGTATATAGATCTTTCATATGTCTAAAAACTTCTTCTATTGGTTCTTCCTACCAAAATAATTTCTTCTAGAGGAATTATTTTGTAAAATCCATTGGAAAATTATTTTCCATGAACTTACTCATTAACATTAATAAAAAATATTAATAACAAAAACAATATATTATCATCATAATCTTAAAGGAACTTCAATATACCCATTTTTATCTGTTTCTAGTGCCTAAGTATCTTTCAATTAAAAGATATTTCTCTCCCACTTATTGAAAAAAAGTCTCTTTTTTCAATAACTTTAAGTGAGGGAATACTTTTCTCTACCCTTTAATAATTTAAATTTGATTCCTCCTTTATTTAATCTTGGGGTGAGGGAGTAATTTTCTTCACACCTTTTATTTTCATATTATTTTATTCTATTTAACTGAATATAAACCTTACACTTCTTGAGAAAAGGATAACATCACTTATCTTAATGACCTAAATCAACCAAATATAAGTTTATGTGGTCTATGCTCAGTGTATACAAAAATATTGATTAACTTTGACCTTAAAGTTTTCCAAAAAACATTAAAAGTGTTTCCAACTTTTATAAATGCTTATTTTAGGGAAAATTTAATCATATTTATATTCAACTTACTTTTTTGAAATCACCTCAACAACAAATAAAAAACGTTCAAGCATAAAATTGACCAATTTCATCTCTCTTTATAATATAATCCTTACTTTTTCATCAATAAATCAATCTTTCCTATTTTGAATTTAAAATTTATTTTTTATATAAGGATTGGTATAGTAAAAACAATGTGCCATAGACATGAAATAATCTTAGATTCTATAGATATTTTATATCTATAACTTTATCCTCATTATTTAGAGCTTTTTATTCCTAAGAATACAACTTTACTTTAAGGATCCCACCAAACTACCTCAACTTAAATTCCCTTTTCAATATTATATCACTATAATATATGAGGGAATAAGTTATATCTTCCTTAGATTATTGGATAGAGTGAAGGGGGTGAGAAAGGTTTATCAATCCAGAAACTATTTTTTCATTGAATTTTTCTTCTTTATGCCTTCATCATTATATTTCTAGGAAGTAATCTTCATGGGTGGAATGGGATTATTTTCTTTATTTTTGGTTTTAACATTTTTTTTGGTTTCTTCTGAACTTCATCTAGTAAGTAATTGTCACTTTTATTATTTAATATGCTCTCAATTCCTTCAATAGTAAAACTTTTTTATCCATTCAACCGTATAAACATCCAAAATGTGTAAATATTTATTCTTATGATGATATTTATTTACAACACCACTAGTTACTTATAAAGATTGTCTAATTTTATCTAAAAACATCTCCTTAATTTTTAACATTATAATATAATTTTTCAGAGTATATCCTACCAACATACATATTCAAAACAACTTCTAATATTTTGTTAAGTTACTCTTCAGAGGTAAATTCTAATAAACTTAAAATTCTTTATTGGAGATTTCTTCCACCATTAGAATCGTCTTATGTATTTCATGGATCGATTGAATTTTTTTATTCAGATTTCTTCTGTTATCTTTGAAATTCAGTGAAATTTTACAACTATACATAAAGTTCTTATTTCTTTCATAGTAGTAGTATCTTTTCTTGGGTATGAAATATTTTGAAACTTTCTTCTTAGGTACAACCTTTCTTATGGATTCTTATTACTTTTACATCAATGTAGACTTATAGTCTATCATCTTTTTAACCTCATTTATTTTTTATGGTCTCATTCTATTATTATTTTCTATGTTGTTATCAGTGTTAGTAGACCAACACTTTTCTTAACTATGCCCATTTCAATGTAAACATACAAAAAAATTAAGATATCCAAATCTTATCATTGTCAATTGATTTTTATTTTAATTTTTTTGAAGGTTGTGTATAATTATCTAAGTTTCCATTTCCTTTCAATTTTATCCCAATTAATTTTAGACTTATTTTTTTCATACCTTTTAATATTTTTCCAAAAATCAATATCCATATGTCTAAACTTTCTACAACACCAACATGAGACAATAAGTCTTGGATTCTTTAATTTTGTTGAGGATTGTCTACTGGAGATTTCTTTTAATGATTTTTTATTTGGATATTTACTTTTTCCTTTAAAAAATATTAGGGGGAACTCCTTCCTTTTTATTTTATTACATGCGCCGTCTTAAAATATGTGGTTTTTGCACATTTTTTCACCCATTTTGGTAAAAACTATAACATTCAATAAAAATATGGGAGTTAGTGATTACAAAATCATCAGAACATGTTATTGTCTTTCTCTTTATTTTATTATAAGATGATACTTATTATGATTTTATATTCTTCATACTATTTTATTGATTCATTCTAGAAGTAATAATTTCCTTATAAACATTGGTATTGATTATTTTCTTAGCTTCATGTGAGGATTTAGCTTGAGTATCTTCTATGTTTATCAATCTCACTGCATGCTCAAGGAAATTTAAGTTAAAGTGTTATTTTTATTTTCAATAAACCTCACTTTATCTTCACATTGAAAATTTTCCTTTTTTATTTTTCTTCATGAAAATTTCTCACCTATTTCAAGGATAAATGAATTTCTTTTACTATATTTTCATTGATCTCTAGTTAAGAATTCCTAAACTCAACAATTGGCTTGTGGATATCATCTAGTGCATGGAGCTTTTCCTTGAAAACTTAATTTTCAACCATATCCTCACATATACTTATTTGAAATTTTTATTCCAAAATCATTTTCTTTTATTGAGAATGTAAAGACCCGCAAATTTCAAGGAAATTTTTTTTTCTTAATTTTCTTTGGAATTTTACAAGAGCGCAGCTTCAGACGGCACCTGATTCCGAGGCCCGGTGTGCCCGGAATCAATTTCCGAAGTTTGGCTCGGGTACGTTCAGTGAACGGACGAGCGGGTTTTTCTATCTCTTGAACCGGTGCCCGGAATCAAATTCTGAGGGAACCGATGAAATCGCAGCGCCGGTATTTGCTTAGAAACGCCTCTTCCGGAGTTGTGTTTTCTCAGACGTGGTTTTTAAATTTTGCGGCTTTAAGTCAGAAATAAAATAAAGTTTGTGCGACAACTTTATTCTATTTCACTTAAGCTGCTTGGAAGCCACTTGAAGCCACTTAAAGACGGCTTGAACTGAGTTGAACTGGATAGGATGCTATCCGGAAATATCCTACCCCCTTGGTAGGATATTTGTGCGGTGGGGCCCGCACGAGCCCCGCCGTTTCTTTCGCTAAGTAACGCACCCGAGAAAACCCGTCAAAGTAACTGAAAAGTCAACCGACGCGTTTTCTTTAATTCTTAACAGACCATTTAATTGGGCTGTTTCTTTCGTGAATTAAATGGGTCGTTTCTTTCGAATTGATGGATCGTTTCTTAACCGGTTTCGTGTGTTGGCATGTTTATAAAATAAGACCAACCTAAAAATCCTTTGAAAGGATTTGAGAGGATCTTGTTTCTTCATCTCCCCGCGAAGAACGCGAAGAACGCGAAGAACGCGAAGAACGCCGGCGACCGAAATTCGACGACGCACACCGAGATCTGCGACGTCGACGAGCTTTACCCGCGACGTTCTTCGGCGACGCCTCTTCTTCCGCAGCCGATCCTCGTTCGGCAACTAAGGTAAGAATCAGATCGTTAATTCTCCTTTTTTTTATTCGATATCAACGGATTTAAATTAATTAAATCCGTTTGATCTTGATCCGGAGATTGGCGACGCGACGCCGGATACCGCGACGACGCGACGATCTCTTTCTTCCGCGACGACACGACGATCCCCCTTCTTCCGCGACGAGCAAACCCGCGACGATCCCTCGTTCGGCAACGACAGCTGCGAGGTAAGGGTTGATTTGAAATATTTTCCTTTCCCGTGATTTTATTTCTTTTAAAATAAGGAACCGATCACGGAACAATCTTAAATTTATTTAAAATTGTTGATTGGTCGTTTCTTGTTTCTCCCGTTGTTTATGACTAACGCGGAGGGTGCGGGTCTAACGAACAAGACCCGGCAACCCTCCGCCGATCTTCCTTTTTGTGCGGATTTGGCGGGCGACGGCAAAAGCAGGACGCAAGGGCCATTTGTTGATTTCGCAGTGAAGGACGCGTCCCGGGAGGAACAATGGCGCAGACGGGAGGCAAAACGGGACACCGGAGCAACTCCGGCGGCCCGCGGAAGGTGGCGGCGGCGGCGCCCTGCGCGCCGCCGAAGGAGTCCGCCGCGGCCGTGCCGCGGCGGCGGCGAACCGCCGGACCGCGTCCGCGGTCCGGCCACCCAGCACGCGGCCCGCGCGGGCCGCGTTTCTCCAAAGCCGCGGGTTTGACCCGCGGCGGCTCCCCCGGCCGCTCGGCCGAAGCCGAGCCGGCCGGTCCGGTCGGCCGGGCCGCGCCCAGGCCGGACCGGACCCGGCCTAGCCGGGTCGGGCCGACCCGGTTCGGCCGACCCAGGGGGGGTTCGGGCCGGGTCGCCCCGGGCCCAGAACCCCCGTTTCGGGCCCTCTTCGGTCTTTCGCCCATATCATGGGCCTGGGACCTCCGATTGACGAACCGTCAGCGGCTACGCGATCCTTGGATCGAGATGGTCTTTTCAGTATATTATACTCAAGGTTTCGGAAGACTTTGGGTTCGGCCGGGTTGGTTCGTACACGAAACCAACCGGGCCCTCGGAGCGGAAACGCTCATAACTTGAGCTACGGACGTCCGAACGACGTACCGTCAGCTGTGGTAGTTTCCTCTAAGTGAGACGGAACTTTTGGCATACTCCGCCCAAGGATCGGATACAGGCGGAGTACGGTCGGGTTGGTTTTTCCCTAAAAAAAAACCAACCGGGCCCCTGGGACGAAAATGCCAATAACTCTCAGACCGGGCGTCCGATTGACGCGCCGTCTGTTGCGTTGAGATCCTGTTGTCGATACGGAACTTTTGGATACATCAACTTCGGACTACGTGTCAGTTGATGTATCAGCCTCTCGGCTCGTGGAGCGGACCCTCCTAAACGAGCTCGCTATGTGCGGGAACCCTAGCGCTGGCTGTGACTTCGACGACAGAGCAGAGATCCTCTGTGGACTGCGACGACGGCAGAGCAGAGATCCTCCGTGGACTGCGATGACGGCAGAGCAGAGATCCTCCGTGGACTGCGACGACGGCAGAGCAGAGATCCTCCGTGGACTGCGACGACGGCAGAGCAGAGATCCTTCGTGGACTGCGGCGACGACTGTGCAGAGATCCTCAGTGGACTGCGTCGACTACTGCACTCAGCGATCCTACGTGGATCAGTGCTACAGGTTCTGTGTGAGCCCGATCCTATGTGGGTCCTTACTACCGGTTCTGTGTGAGCCACTGCCTACAGGTTCTGTGTGAGCCCGATCCTACGTGGGTCTTTTGCGGGGGTTAGTACCTATCGATCCTTCGTGGGTCCGACGAATTAGATGGATCAGTGATCATCTTTGACGTCATCTGAAAAAGTATACCTGGTTGAGCTGAATCTTATGTTACTCTCCTTTGTGGATTGTGTTGAACTATCCTATGTGGATTTTACTGTTTACTCTCCTTGTGGATTTGAGTCTTGCTTTCCTTTGTGGATTGAGTTGTTCATGAGCTCGTGAGCAGAGCTGGAATTGGGGACTTAG
This sequence comes from Viscum album, assembly GCA_963277665.1. Classification (NCBI taxonomy): domain Eukaryota; kingdom Viridiplantae; phylum Streptophyta; class Magnoliopsida; order Santalales; family Viscaceae; genus Viscum; species Viscum album. Next base: position 1,524,148,693 of record OY728164.1, on the reverse strand, counting down.
GTATATGTATGGGCATATACCTAAGTCGAGTCGGATGTTACTTCGTGATTGCATCTTTCTTTTGTGCTATATCCTTTGTGGATTTCGGGAGACCTTCGGGGGTCTCGGGGTCCTTACTGAGTAGCTTGTACTCACCCCTGCACGGGCTATGCCCGCACCTTGCTGTGTTGGTTGCAGACGACGGACAGCGCTGATCTCGGTTGGGGCGTGGAGCAGGACGGTACCTGGAGGTGGACCACTGGGCGGGACGTGCTCGGAGCGGACGTGGGACCCGAGGAGCCTGGAGGCTATCTGTACCCACCCTTCAGGTGGGATTGCCAGTGGACGACACGAGGCCGCCGTCTTTTCTTCAGTTGCTGTACTTTACTTTTCAGTTGTACTTTACAGTTGGGCTTGTATTTCCGGCCCCCTTTACTTTTCTGCACTTTACTTTCCGCTTGCTGACTCTGTGTGGTTGTTACTTATAAAGGCAATGCCTTCCCTGTTTACTGGGATTTTACGCCTTGGTGCTAGTCGCCAGCCCCTGGCCTATGGAAGGCGGGCTTGGGGTAGTCACGGCACGGGCCTGAGGACGGGCCGTGACAAATTGGTATCAGAGGCGGTCGGTTCTACCGCAGACTCTGATCGTCCTTTCTTTCTATATGAAGCAATAGTGTTTAGTGTATTGAGTGTGGTTATCAGTTCAGGGAGCCCAGTGTTGGTGCGGCGGCCGACGTATCCGTACACCAGGACCCTGACCCTTGATTTCCGACTTAATGCATGAAAACATTGATTGCGTGTGTGTTTCAAGTTTTCTTTGTGATTACTTGTGACAGCTCACCGGGTATACTGATCTGCCTTATGAAAGTCTCAAGTTTTCCTTGTGATTACTTGTGCCAGCTCACCAGGTATACTGTTCTGACTGTGGTGCTCTTGTTCTCCTTTTCAGGATGGCCCCGCGACGACAGCCAGCTAGGGTTCCGAGTGTAGGGCGCGACGGCAGCCCACCGAGCGACGAGGCCTCGGTGCAGGGCCCTTTTCCAGTAGTGGCACCGGCGGTAGCTTTACCCGCCGAGCCACCGATGCTACCAGTACCAGACGCTGACGATGCACGTCGCCTCAGGGCACTGCATGAGTTTCAGAGCCAGCGACCGCCCAGGTTTCGCGGTGAGGCGGACCCCCAGGACGCCGAGGACTGGCTAGAGGCGGTGGTACGGATCTTTAGGCTAGTGAGGACACCAGCGGATCTCATGGTGATTCTCGCAGCGAGCCTCCTGCAGGCGGCGGCAGGACGATGGTGGAGCCTGATGCTCCAGGTTCACGATGAGGCATCCTTACTCTGGACGGACTTCGAGAGCCTCTTCCGCTCTGAGTTCGTCCCGGCCACCCTCCGAGCGGTGCGCATCCAGGAGCTTCTCCAGCTGCGCCAGGGCAGCATGACGGTCGCTCAGTACGTGGCGAGGTTCACCGACCTATCTCGCTACTCGACCGACATGGTACGGGACCCCTTCTTCCGGGCCCGGACCTTCGAGCAGGGCTTGCGACAGGAGATTCGGGCGTCGCTGATCTCCCTCAGCATTCCGACCCAGGCGGGAGTGCTGGAGCGAGCCCTCCTGATCGAGAGCTTCCTGGCAGAGCCTTCTTCAGCGGCGAGACCTAGCGCAGGGCGGCAGGTAGCTGAGTCTTCGGCAGCAGGTAGCCGACGGATGACTCTCGGGTCCAGGCAGACCAGACCCCCACGCAGACGGCCTCAGGACACCGGCTCAGCGGTGCGGGGCACACAGCGGAGTGCCAGCCTTCCGAGAGGCAGGCTGTGCTACTCCTGCGGCGGGCAGGGTCACATGGCTCGTGACTGCCCGACTCGCCGACCAGAGGAGCAGCAGACGGTGGAGGGGCCACCCAGGCAGAGGCAGAGGGTCGACCGTGGCGGTCCGCAGGGAGGAGGCGGACGAGGCAGAGGAGCTGGCCGAGCAGCGGGTGGTGGGCGACGCTTCCAGGCTCTACCCCCACCACCACCAGGAGGGCCACCTCGACCACATGGAGCTGGCGGGCAGGCACAGGCCCAGCTCCAGGCAGTGGAGGCCTACGACCCCGACTTGCCAGAGATGATTCGAGGTACGATCTGTGTCTATTCCACCCTTGCTGCAGTACTTATAGACATAGGAGCGAGTCACTCTTTCATAGCCTCTGCCCTTGTTCGGAGCTCGGAGATTCCGACTGAGCCGTTGGCTCGATCCTTACGGCTAGAGACTCCTACGGGAGCAGACTCGACGATTACGCACTGGTGCCGGCAGTGTGAGCTTACTCTAGGAGGCGAGAGATTCGGCTGGGATCTCCTTGTAGCGGCGTTGAGGCCTTACGACGTCATCTTGGGCATGGATTGGCTATCCACGGTTCATGCCCAGATCGACTGTTTTAGGCGCAAGGTGCGATGTGTTCGCACCGACGGGAGCAGGTTTACCTTCACCGGCGAGAAGGGAACCTTTGCAGCACATGATGGACTTCCGAGGAGGAGACTGCAGCCCATCTCTCATCAATTGGCTAGCCTCATCCTAGGAGCAGTGGACGTGCGGAGTCCGGCTTTTCCTGCAGTGGTGGACCAGTACGTGGACGTCTTTCCCGACGACGTTCCAGGGCTACCTCCTCGTAGAGAGGTAGACTTTTACATCGACTTGTACCCCGGGACAGCCCCGATATCTACTCCAGCATATCGGATGGCCCCCGCCGAGCTTCGGGAGCTGCGGGTACAGTTGGAGGACTTGCAGAGCAAGGGGTTTATCCGACCCAGTGTTTCACCCTGGGCTTCCCCGATTTTGTTCGCCAAGAAGGCGAACGGGAGCTTGCGACTATGTGTCGACTATCGTCGCCTGAACCAGGTGACAGTGAGGAACAAGTATCCGCTGCCACGGATTGATGACCTCTTCGATCAGCTCAAGGGAGCGCGGTGGTTCTCGAAGATAGACCTCCGGTCAGACTATCATCAGCTCAGAGTTCGAGACGAAGACGTGCAGAAGACGGCCTTCAGGTGTCGGTATGGCCATTATGAGTTCTTGGTTATGCCGTTCGGCGTAACCAATGCTCCAGCAGTGTTCATGAGCCTCATGAACAGGATCTTCCAGCCATACCTCGACCGATTTGTCGTGGTCTTCATTGACGACATTTTGGTATACTCGACGACTGAGGAGGAGCATGCCTACCACCTGCGAGTTGTGCTAGACACACTCCGAGAGCACCAGCTTTATGGCAAGCTCTCAAAGTGCCAGTTCTGGTTACGTGAGGTCCATTTCTTGGGGAACGTCATCTCTGAGGCGGGAGTTGCAGTGGATCCCGTGAAGATCGAGGCAGTACTAGCTTGGGAGCCACCCAGGAGCGTGACGGAGGTGCGGAGCTTCTTGGGCCTAGCGGGATACTATCGGAGATTCGTGCCAGACTTCTCCAGAGTTGCGGCACCACTCTCAGCTTTGACGAAGAAGGGGAAACCCTTCGTGTGGTCAGACAGATGTCAGCAGAGCTTCCAGGAGCTGAGACAGAGATTGACCAGCGCACCTATCTTGAGGTTGCCTGAGGAGGGAGTTGGGTACGTAGTTTACTGCGATGCATCAGGGACTGGACTCGGGTGCGTCCTGATGTAGGAGCGGGCCGTGATCGCCTACGGATCACGTCAGTTGAGGCCGCATGAGCAGAACTACGCCACTCATGACCTGGAGTTAGCAGCAGTGGTCTTCGCTCTGAAGACTTGGCGGCACTATCTGATGGGAGAGCACTTCACAGTCTTTTCTGACCACCAGAGTCTCAGGTATATCTTCTCTCAGAAGGACCTGAACCTGAGACAGCGGAGATGGCTTGAGTTCCTCCAGGACTATGACTTTGAGATAGTCTATACTCCTGGGAAGGGGAACGTGGTAGCCGATGCCCTCAGCAGGAGGACGGGCATTCAGCTACTTGAGGAGGCGACGGAGCAGCTAGCCTCCTTACAGATATCCTTCGTGGATAGAGACGGAGCAGAATTTCTTCAGTCTCTCACAGTCTCTCCTCCGCTTCTATAGCGGGTCAGAGAGGCTCAGCGTGGGGACGCTGACTGTGAGACCCGGCGTGCACTGATATCCTCAGGTCAGGCGCCTGATGGTTTCTCCCTTGGAGCAGAGCACGACATCCTTTTCAGAGGACGTACCTTCGTACCAGTCGCATTACGAGAGGAGGTGCTGAGAGAGTTTCACACTTCTCCCTTGGCGGTGCATCCCGGAGTGGCGAAGATGTACCAGGATCTCAGACGACAGCACTGGTGGCCGGGCATGAAGAAAGCTGTGGCAGAGTTCGTTTCACGATGCCTCACCTGCTAGCAGGTGAAGGCAGAGCATCAGGTACCAGCAGGCTTGGTACAGCCCTTGGAGGTCCCGGAGTGGAAGTGGGATGGCATATCTATGGACTTCATGACTGGACTTCCACGCACTTCCAGAGGTCACGACTCCATTTGGGTGATTGTCGACCGACTCACCAAGTCGGCACACTTCTTACCCATCAGAGAGCAGGGCTCAGTGGAGAGCTTGGGACGTCTTTACATCCAAGAGATCGTACGGCTTCACGGTGTGCCATCGTCTATCGTCTCCGATCGAGATGCTCGTTTCACTTCCCGGCTTTGGAAGGGGTTGCAGGAGGCGTTCGGGACGCGGCTCCATCTGAGCACAGCCTTCCACCCTCAGACGGATGGTCAGACGGAGAGGACCATACAGACACTCGAGGACATGCTCCGTGCATGTGTTCTCGACTTTGGTCGCAGCTGGGAGGACCACCTACCCTTGGTGGAGTTCGCGTACAACAACAGCTACCACTCCACCATCGGGATGGCACCATACGAGGTGTTGTACGGCAGACCCTGCAGATCACCGTTGTGCTGGACAGACCCTGGGGAGTCAGCACTCGTGGGACCAGAGATGGTCCGAGCCACGACAGAGAAGGTCCAGATCATCCAGGAGAGGATGAGGACAGCTCAGAGCCGGCAGAAGTCATATGCTGACAGGAGGCGGAGGCCACTAGAGTTCGAGGATGGCGACCACGTCTTTTTGCGTGTCTCACCTCGACGTGGTTTACGGAGATTTGGCCGAGGCGGCAAGTTGTCTCCACGCTTCATCGGGCCTTTCCAGGTCCTCAGCAGGATAGGAGAGGTGGCTTATCGCCTGGCTCTACCACCTCAGTTGCACCGGGTGCACGACGTCTTCCATGTGTCTCAGCTGAGGAGATACGTGCACGACCCGACGCACATCATCGACTATGGGGAGCTGGACGTGGACGATGGGGTGACTTTTGCAGAGGTCCCAGTGGAGATCGAGGATCGACAGGAGTGGGTCCTACGTGGGCGGTCGATTCCTCTTGTGCGCATCAGATGGCAGCACGGGAACCTCCAGGAGAGCACTTGGGAGCGGGAGGCTCAGATGCGTGCTCAGTACCCCCATTTGTTCCCCTAATTTTTGATGTATCTTTACGGGGACGTAAAGCCCTGAGGTGGGAGTAATGTAAAGACCCGCAAATTTCAAGGAATTTTTTTTTCTTAATTTTCTTTGGAATTTTACAAGAGCGCAGCTTCAGACGGCACCTGATTCCGAGGCCCGGTGTGCCCGGAATCAATTTCCGAAGTTTCGCTCGGGTACGTTCAGTGAACGGACGAGCGGGTTTTTCTATCTCTTGAACCGGTGCCCGGAATCAAATTCTGAGGGCACCGATGAAATCGCAGCGCCGTTATTTGCTTAGAAACGCCTCTTCCGGAGTTGCGTTTGCTCAGACGTGGTTTTTAAATTTTGCGGCTTTAAGTCAGAAATAAAATAAAGTTTGTGCGACAACTTTATTCTATTTCACTTAAGCTGCTTGGAAGCCACTTGAAGCCACTTAAAGACGGCTTGAACTGAGTTGAACTGGATAGGATGCTATCCGGAAATATCCTACCCCCTTGGTAGGATATTTGTGCGGTGGGGCCCGCACGAGCCCCGCCGTTTCTTTCGCTAAGTAACGCACCCGCGAAAACCCGTCAAAGTAACTGAAAAGTCAACCGACGCGTTTTCTTTAATTCTTAACAGACCATTTAATTGGGCTGTTTCTTTCGTGAATTAAATGGGTCGTTTCTTTCGAATTGATGGATCGTTTCTTAACCGGTTTCGTGTGTTGGCATGTTTATAAAATAAGACCAACCTAAAAATCCTTTGAAAGGATTTGAGAGGATCTTGTTTCTTCATCTCCCCGCGAAGAACGCGAAGAACGCGAAGAACGCGAAGAACGCCGGCGACCGAAATTCGACGACGCACACCGAGATCTGCGACGTCGACGAGCTTTACCCGCGACGTTCTTCGGCGACGCCTCTTCTTCCGCAGCCGATCCTCGTTCGGCAACTAAGGTAAGAATCAGATCGTTAATTCTCCTTTTTTTTATTCGATATCAACGGATTTAAATTAATTAAATCCGTTTGATCTTGATCCGGAGATTGGCGACGCGACGCCGGATACCGCGACGACGCGACGATCTCTTTCTTCCGCGACGACGCGACGATCCCCCTTCTTCCGCGACGAGCAATCCCGCGACGATCCCTCGTTCGGCAACGACAGCTGCGAGGTAAGGGTTGATTTGAAATATTTTCCTTTCCCGTGATTTTATTTCTTTTAAAATAAGGAACCGATCACGGAACAATCTTAAATTTATTTATAATTGTTGATTGGTCGTTTCTTGTTTCTCCCGTTGTTTATGACTAACGCGGAGGGTGCGGGTCTAACGAACAAGACCCGGCAACCCTCCGCCGATCTTCCTTTTTGTGCGGATTTGGCGGGCGATGGCAAAAGCACGACGCAAGGGCCATTTGTTGATTTCGCAGTGAAGGACGCGTCCCGGGAGGAACAATGGCGCAGACGGGAGGCAAAACGGGCCACCGGAGCAACTCCGGCGGCCAGCGGAAGGGGGCGGCGGCGCCGGCGACCGGAGGCGGCGGCGCCCGGCGCGCCGCCGGAGGAGTCCGCCGCGGCCGAGCCGCGGCGGCGGCGAACCGCCGGACCGCGTCCGCGGTCCGGCCACCCAGCACGCGGGCCGCGTTTCTCCAAAGCCGCGGGTTTGACCCGCGGCGGCTCCCTCGGCCGCTCGGCCGAAGCCGGGCCGGCCGGTCCGGTCGGCCGGGCCGCGCCCAGGCCGGACCGGACCCGGTTCGGCCGACCCAGGGGGGGTTCGGGCCGGGTCGCCCCGGGCCCAGAACCCCCGTTTCAGGCCCTCTTCGGTCTTTCGCCCATATCCTGGGCCTGGGACCTCCGATTGACGAACCGTCAGCGGCTACGCGATCCTTGGATCGAGACGGTCGTTTCGGTATATTATACTCAAGGTTTCAGAAGACTTTGGGTTCGGCCGGGTTGGTTCGTACACGAAACCAACCGGGCCCTCGGAGCGGAAACGCTCATAACTTGAGCTACGGACGTCCGAACGACGTACCGTCAGCTGTGGTAGTTTCCTCTAAATGAGACGGAACTTTTGGCATACTCCTCCCAAGGATCGGATACAGGCGGAGTACGGTCGGGTTGGTTTTGCCCTAAAAAAAACCAACCGGGCCCCTGGGACGAAAATGCCAATAACTCTCAGACCGGGCGTCCGATTGACGCGCCGTCTGTTGCGTTGAGATCCTGTTGTCGATAAGGAACTTTTGGATACATCAACTTCGGACTACGTGTCAGTTGATGTATCAGCCTCTCGGCTCGTGGAGCGGACCCTCCTAAACGAGCTCTCTATGTGCGGGAACCCTAGCGCTGGCTATGACTTCGACGACAGAGCAGAGATCCTCCGTGGACTGCGACGACGGCAGAGCAGAGATCCTCCGTGGACTGCGACGACGGCAGAGCAGAGATCCTCCGTGGACTGCGACGACGGCAGAGCAGAGATCCTCCGTGGACTGCGACGACGGCAGAGCAGAGATCCTTCGTGGACTGCGGCGACGACTGTGCAGAGATCCTCAGTGGACTGCGTCGACTACTGCACTCAGCGATCCTACGTGGATCAGTGCTACAGGTTCTGTGTGAGCCCGATCCTATGTGGGTCCTTACTACCGGTTCTGTGTGAGCCACTGCCTACAGGTTCTGTGTGAGCCCGATCCTACGTGGGTCTTTTGCGGGGGTTAGTACCTATCGATCCTTCGTGGGTCCGACGACTTAGATGGATCAGTGATCATCTTTGACGTCATCTGAAAAAGTATACCTGGTTGAGCTGAATCTTATGTTACTCTCCTTTGTGGATTGTGTTGAACTATCCTATGTGGATTTTACTGTTTACTCTCCTTGTGGATTTGAGTCTTGCTTTCCTTTGTGGATTGAGTTGTTCATGAGCTCGTGAGCAGAGCTGGAATTGGGGACTTAGGTATATGTATGGGCATATACCTAAGTCGAGTCGGATGTTACTTCGTGATTGCATCTTTCTTTTGTGCTATATCCTTTGTGGATTTCGGGAGACCTTCGGGGGTCTCGGGGTCCTTACTGAGTAGCTTGTACTCACCCCTGCACGGGCTATGCCCGCACCTTGCTGTGTTGGTTGCAGACGACGGACAGCGCTGATCTCGGTTGGGGCGTGGAGCAGGACGGTACCTGGAGGTGGACCACTGGGCGGGACGTGCTCGGAGCGGACGTGGGACCCGAGGAGCCTGGAGGCTATCTGTACCCACCCTTCAGGTGGGATTGCCAGTGGACGACACGAGGCCGCCGTCTTTTCTTCAGTTGCTGTACTTTACTTTTCAGTTGTACTTTACAGTTGGGCTTGTATTTCCGGCCCCCTTTACTTTTCTGCACTTTACTTTCCGCTTGCTGACTCTGTGTGGTTGTTACTTATAAAGGCAATGCCTTCCCTATTTACTGGGATTTTACGCCTTGGTGCTAGTCGCCAGCCCCTAGCCTATGGAAGGCGGGCTTGGGGTAGTCACGGCACGGGCCCGAGGACGGGTCGTGACAGAGAATGTAATGCCTCTTATTTATTTCCTTTAGTGAGTTTAGTAATAGTTTTACACTCTAAGAACCTTTTTATTAATTTAAACATTTTCCCATAAAGTTATAATTTTTGAAGTGATATTTCCTCTTATTTTCCCCTGATATATATATGTATGTACATAATAAATTCATTATGAAAATTTATAATATAAGTTATTATTACAGTGTAAAAATATTCAACATTATTTTATAAATCATTCTCTTCACAACTTGATAAAGATTATTTTAGAGGATAAATTTAATCAGATTCATATGATTTTTCCATACTTTATCTTATTATATTGGTGGATCCCCCTTCATTTTATTTTGAAAGGATAAATTATACTACTTCTAAGAATATTTATTCTTCTCTTTATTCAATTTTTTGTTTTAAACCTCCATGTTTCTAGAACAAGAAATAACTTCTATTTTCAATAGATCGGGCTTAATTTTAATATATTTCAGAGAAGAAATTTGTTCAAATTCTAAAATGTTTCACATTATATAAAAGAGTTAAATTCTACAAGGAACTAAAAATAATATATCCAAAAAGATTTAACCTTGGATATAATACCAATTGAGATTCCCAAGTGGATCATGCAGTCACTTTGAGAGGGGGGTGAATCAAGAGCGACCAAATTTTATCGACTAAATTCAACTTAAACTCTTTCTTACTTTAAGTTGATCAAACCCCTTATATTGGTTATGATGTATAGATATTTATAAAGTCACCCTTACTACTGTTCCCTTCTATTATACGGGTAATATAAAGTAAAAAACACAAATGATATTTTACAAGGATCTTCCTCAGTGTGATAATGTACTCCTTGTCATATCGACTCCCATTGAGTCATGGATTATTCCACTTATATGTCAATAATAGATTACAATTGGTGTAGGAAGTAATCATCCTTAACCCAATTAATTCAATATATTAAACAAGTGAAGGACCTTTATACTACATCCTATAGTTGAGTTATCTTCTAAAAATATTCTCTAATCTATTAATGGGAATGTTTTCATTATTTATACTGGAGTCATCAGTCCCCAAAAGTACTTCATGAACACCATCATATATGGAAATTAAACTACCTCAAGATCTTTTGTTGTAATTAAAATTCATGTTGGCATATCATCATTCTGATATAATGTTATTCTGTACTCTTTGGGACCATTCTGTCTGGTACTTCTCTATCGAGTATGTTGTGTATGGTTCCCCTCAATTCATTGTGACTCTATCCAATATACCTTCTTTATATTATGCCTCAGTTTGAAGCATATATATCAAATACAATGTTTCCATCATTCCTTTGTCTATTATACCTTATATTCAATGTTCTTCTTTCTAATTTGCATCTATCTGGTGCACATATATTTTATTCCTATATATTCAGAACTTCTTTATATGAAACTATTTTATCCGATTCTTCTTCTTCAACTAAATAGCTTCTTGGTTGTGGGATCATGCTGATATTGTAATAATAAAACTCTCTTTCATAATTGATCATCGAGGAAACTCCATTTTTTATTTCTTTTTTTATAAAAGAAATCTTCCTCCAATAGATATGGGGATAGCATGGGCTTTTGTTTTAACTTTAAACTAACTAAATTTTCCTTGAAATTCCTTCAAATATTCCGCAACTTTATATTCCACATTCTTCATCAAAGTTTCCTAAAATTTAAATTTAAATGATCTCTTTAAAATATTTATTGAGTCTCATCTATATTTATGAATGTTTAAATAATATCTTAGCATCATAAAAAATATTGAATTTAAAAAGATTATGTAATGTTCATCATATCTTTGTCTGATGTAAAAACTCACATGATTCTGTGTCTAGTATGATTCAAAAAAATCCTCTATCTAATACTTCTATATCACTAATATGTATTATTTTATTTTTCATGTTATCTGGGTTCATTAAGATCATTTTTTCTCCTTTTAATGTTCTTTCAAGAGTTTTTCCATTGGAACTTTGTTTTGGAGATCATCAACTCTTTTCACCAGGTGTTTCTTTATCCAATTTTATTCTATATATAATCCTTTATCCAATGATCATAATAATTATCCATACACTATATTTGATAATGTTTATTTGGTACAAATCTGAATATTGTATCCATCTTATGGACTTCATATTTCTCCATCTAGTAACATTACAATTCTCCATCTAATACTCATCTATCTGATGATCCCTTGAAAGGATTTCTGTTAATATTATATAAAATTTCATTTAATAGAAATGGGTTCCTTTGTCGAAAGGGTCTTTAGTGAGCCTGTCTAATCTTCTCTCTCTATCTGGTGAAGTTTTTCAAGTGATCATATACTCTCACTGTTTGATGTGTTTCTTACTTCTCTATCTAGAAGGCTTAACAACCTTTCCTTTTCATGATTAATTAAATCTATGATCAATCATTCTTTGTATGATAATTTTGGAGATAAATCTTTGTATAGGATTAACTGTATGACTTCATAAATTTGAACTTTTTATAGTTTGTAACTTTATAATTTTCTAACTTCAAATATGTAAAAACTTTTATTATCTACTAAACTCAGTCTGGTGTACTCTATAACTCTCTATTTTAGGGTCTTAATAGATTTCATCCATCTAGTAAAACTTCATACAAACACAATCTAAATTTTGTACACTGTTTCTCACCATATTTATTTTGAACAAACATGGCTTAAAATCATGAACATCTTGAATAAATCATGATGTAAGAAATATTGAGTATTGGTAAAGCATCATCTGTCTTTATAATTTTTATAGGTACAAATCCATACATTGATTTATGTATATTATCCTTCCAATTTCTTCTTCTGTTTCTATTGTAATTCATGCCTTTACCATATTTATGGAAGAAACTAGTAATGTAAGGATAATATCACCTTATATTCCTCAGGAATGAAACATAATAACTTCATCAAATATTTATAAGATCTTAAATCTTCTTAAGGATCTTTAATATTCTTCAAATAAAAATACCATAGACAATGCTTCTTCATCATTCAACATTATCATTTATCCATCAGTAGCATTATCCTCAACATATTTTTATAACTTACATAAATCTTATGAAAGTATATGGATCTTGCATCTATGTATACCTTTCTTATATTGGTCCACCCTTATAGAATAATTTTGTTCAATGTACTTATTCTAGAATATCTATAGGTAACTTATTATCCTTAAACATACTCATTGACTTTGAGAAAAACTATTGAAAAAAATACAATATATTATCTTCTTCATTTGATGGGAACGTTAAACATTAATTCAAATATATTATTATCAAGCCAAGTGAGATATTATACATATAATATTAATAAATATTTAAGCTTAATATAAGGTAAGGAATAATAAATAACCAAGAGAGTATTCCTATTTAATAACTTCTTCAAAAATTAAATTTTTATAGAATGGATTATTATTTTCCTATATTTTAATGAAATTTATAAAATAATAATTTTATAAATTTTGGATTTTTTTGAAGAACATAATAAGTACTTGATATTGTATTCATAAAATTTACAACTTCTACTGTCGATATCCAAATAGTGGTTTTTAAAATATTTTCTACAAATAATTTCTTTATTGAGAACATATAAAATCAACACTTTTAAAACTAAAATTTTAAATGGAAGAGTGATTTTAAACAAAGATTATTTAAAAAAACTATCTGGGAATAATGAAATTATCCAATAAAGTGTTTTAAAAAACATTTTATTTGTAATGGAAATTTTTGTTTTATTGAAACAATGTAAAGAATCAATTTAAAATAGGTTTTCATTTAAATACACTTAAACTACCATATAGAAAATAATAAATTTTATGAAACCAAAAAAAAATTAAGGACCGAATAATTACTTCCTACTAGATTAACCCAACCATTATCTCTACACTGATTCAATATCTTAACTAATATTATGTATGGATTGTTGGATTATAATTCATTTAGGTTATAGTGAAAAGAAAATACTTTCATTTTTCATACATGATAAGGTATTGAAAGGAACACTCATCTATGTTATATTCACATAATTAAAAATCTAGCTTCAAAAACTACAATCAAGTTGAAAAAAATGAATTCAGATAGAAAAACATAATATGAACCAAATATTAATTTCTTTTCTTGACCAAAGGCCTATGTTATATGAACATATTGATTACATTATTATAATAGAGTTTATTAACTTTACCTAAAAATATAACTACATTTATTTATGGATTTTAATGTAATTCAAAACTCTATAATATTTATAAATGAAATATTATAAAAAATTAATGATAAAATATCACAAATTATATTCATGGAATATAGAATTCTAAAAAATAGAATATGTTTGATAGACTTTACATAAGAAACCAATAATAAAAATATAATTTTAAATTGTAATTCTTGAAAAAAAAATACATTAACAAGTTCTAAATTCCACGTAAGGATATTCCAGGATGTAATTAACATCCAATGAAAAAAAATATTGAAACATATTAGAAATTTCCAATTAAAAAGATATATTTACATGAATGAAAATGGAATTACCAAAAAAATCACATCTCAAAAAGGTTATAAATAATGTTTTTAAAAATATAAAATAAAAATAAAAACATGTTTCATAGGTTCATGTAAACGTATATTGAGAACCTTTAATGTTATATATCAAAATATAATTAAAGAAAAACCCATACATGATCATAAAAATAATTTCTAAGATTTATTATTAGTTTGGAAAATATGTGGAAGTCATGTCCGAGACATAACCTAAGAACCATAAGGCGGGTTGAATCTACCAAACATAATAAATAATTAATGAGATCCTTGAATTAAAATGATCATAAACTAGCACAAAAAAATTACATAAATATATATGGCCAAAGTATTCAAATTACACATAGACCATAAATCAAGAACAACTAAAACTCAACAAAATTCCAGTTGAATGACCCCTAAAATATAACCAACTTTATAACAACAAAAATATCCAAATAACTCAACTTAAAAACATATTAATTTTATCCAAAAATTAATAAATACCTAGAAAATATAATAATACATCAATCTCCTAATATCAAAATAGTGATCAAAAACCCAAAAAAACTATAGAATGTTTATTTAATCAAGGGAAGAAGAATCCTTAATCTATGAGGTGATTTCATCATGCCATAGTGAAATAACAACCCAAATACCCTAAAAATGATGAATTAAATCAAAGTTGAGGTATGGGATGTAGTGGGATAGGAGGTAAATAGGTTTTTAGCATTGTTTCAGGAGGATAAAACCCTATAGAACAACCTTGATTCAAGGGGTAGTTAGAGGAGAAAAATAAATTCATGAGAGGGATTTCAAAAGGTTTAATAAAATTAGAGTCAAAGAAGAACAAAAAGGTGTATAAATGGGTATATGATGAAATGACTTAAGTTCCATATTCTTTATAAAATTTTGGACAAAGTCTTATGGGTACCTAGTACAAGACCACTAGGTACCCAGTGGCACCGCATGGCTACCCCCCTTCTACCTCACCTCACTGGGTACCCAATACCCACCACTGAGTACCAAATAACCCATACAAAATTATTATACATATATCCTTATCTCATCATTACCCAAATCCAAAAACATCCTAAAATTAAATTCAAAAGTAAAGAAACCTAAAGTTTCATTCACCAATTTCTAAATTCATGAATGAATCAAAATGATAAATTACCTCAACCTAGATCCAAAATTTCAAATAACCCTATATGTTGATCATTTAATCCCCAAAAATTAAATATGAATTTCAATTTGGTTAAATATAATAGGAAATGGGTCATTAATACCTCCCTATGATAAAAATTTTCATCTATGAAAATTAAAAATAGAATCTCATCCAAGATTTCACTACCTTACTTAACCATAAATTTACAACTAACACTCCAATATGCATCTCAAACTATAAAACATTGTTTCAATGTATAGATCCCAAAGAAAATAAAAATACTAATTATGTTGAATTTCTAATACCAAAAAATTATTATTAACGTATCTAAAACCCTCAAAATTCTAACACAGCATAAAATCAAACTGCATTATACTCCACACAATAATAAATATGTAGGATTTTTCTTAATTCTATCATATCATTTTATTTAATTTTATCAAAAGAATTTATTTTCAAAAATATATATATAATAAACTTCCCATTTAAAAATCACATGTCAGATTAATTTTTAGAAACACAAAATTTTATAAAATCAGTAAATCCAATAAATCCAATTTTAAAAAATTATTTCCCAATTTACATTACAAAAATTTAAAATTTCCAAATAACCATTTTTTAAACCTATTTAAATTTAAATAATTAGATTTGAAAATAATTTTATTTTCCTTTGAAAATAACAAAAAGTCTTTCACAACATTACTCGTGTATAACTTTAAACATGTTCAGACTATAAAAAGTTTCATACTTGGGAACTAGATTTGAAAACAATTAAAAATACATCAATAAATAGAGAAAATTAGTATCATTATGAGTCCAAATTATATAATAATTCTATAATAAATTATTAAAGAGAGAATAGACAATCATTTTCAATTTAAGAATATAAGTGAGTGATATTTATTAATTAAATAACAGGTAATAAGGTATTTAGGAAAATAATGATTACTTTATTAGTTATTATTATTAGTCTTCTCAAGTTTCCATAATTTCATACTAGATGTACTAAAATTAATAGCTCACTCATACTTATGGTTCCTATATCGAAAACTTATAAATCCCTTATAGGGTAGGTTTCCATTGTAGACAAGTTTTCCAAAAATGCATATGGTGTACCCCATAAGTCATAGAATCCTAACTCCTATATGTAAAAGAAAAATCCTATAGAATCTAAAAACATTAATCTAATACCACTTATAATAACCCCAACTAAAATACATGAACAATACCTTAATCTGACCATTGCTTGCCCCATAAGAATCCTAAGATCCTAAAATGTTGGACAATAACATCATGGGTCTATGTTTGTATTTGGGTAATGATTTACCCACTTTGAATATCAAAATAAGTTATAGTCATGTTATATTGAGGATATAGAATAGATTATCTATATATTAGACATTTATAAAATGAACACCCATTTAGAATGCCTATGAAACAAGGTTCAACTATATAACAATGTAAAATAACTCTATCTATATGAATACAATCAGATATATAAACAGTAAAAATGAACATATAAAAAATCCTAATTGATAAAATATATACACTAGACTCTCTAGATTAAAAATAAGAATAAAAAGGTGATGTTTCAAATGTAAATGTTTTGAAAATTCTAGAGCCTTAATTTGCCAATCTAGGGAATTTCTTAGTAATTTTAAGGTTCATGTGTTTTTAGAAAATTTTTAAAGAGGATTAAAATTGGTTTAATAATTTATTAATATTAATTTTGAAATTTGAAATTTATTTTGGAAGTTTTTAAATTGATTTAATATAGGAATATTTTGTTTAATTGTAATCAATTAAATATTATTTAATTTACATATATTTTTCAAAATTTTAATTACATGTGGTATATTAAATATTCATCAACACATTATAAATGTGTGTGTATATACACACATATGTATATGTAAAATTTATTAAATATTAATATACATATGTATATGTATATCTGAAAGTACATATTCTTATATATATCTATATGTATATCTACCAGTATGTATTCATATATATATATATATATATTGTAAAATTTATATTAATATGTTTATTATTTATATATATATATACGGAATTAAAAGGATTATATTAAATGATTTTAATAATAATAATAATAATAATAATAATAATGAGTGTAAAAATCATGGTGTAATAATGATAAATGTGAGGATTTGAATTAAATAAAAGGGTGATAATTTTTAAATTAAATTTTAATCTTGAATAGTGGGTGGGTGTGATATTTATTATTTTTTTAATGTGATAAAAATGTTTTATTGAATAAATTAAAGAGAGAATTGTTAAAAAGAAGAAAATATAGGGTTCGCCGAAGTTAATATATAATTATCATTACCTTTATCACACACAGATTTTTTTATTAAATATTTAAAGTATTTTTGGTAAATAAAATTTTAAAATATAACATAAATAAAATGAAGTCTTTTAATAAATGTTTTGGACAAATATGGGAACACTTCATGTTAATAAAATTCTCACACATCATGTGACATGTTATATATGTGTGAAAATATATATATTTACATGAGTGAGGAGTGAAAGTGGAGTTGATCGGAGAGAGAAGAATAAAAAAAATAGAAAAAAAAATATTATATGAGAAAGGAAATAGAAATTGAATATTGATATAGAATAATGTAAAAAATAAATAAGAATAAAATAAAGGATAAAATTTGAGTTTGATGGAATTTAAGTGGGAGAAATGTTTTAATTAAATAAATAAAATATAAATATGACATTAGAGAGAAAATGTAGTAATTGTGAATAAAAATAATTATAATAGGATTTGAAAGTGTCAAAATGCTTTTCGTTAATCAGTTTTATAAATTAAATGATATTAATAATTAAATGAATAATAATAATAATAATTAAAGTGAAATAAAAAGATAATGGAGTGTGTGGTGTTTTAAATAATAAATGTGTGATTTAAATTATTATTTTCAAATGAGAGAAATTGAAACATAAAAATTAAATAATAATTGTTTAATAGGTTTTCAATTAAATTAGTGAATTAAATAAATGAATTAAATTTGGGAATTAAATGAAAATTGTGTTTTGATAATTTAAAATTTGGTAAATAAATACCCAATATATATTCAACTTCTTTTTACCATATCTCTCTCAATACTAATAATATTGATTTGTTGTTAGTTTCATTGGATTTATCTTGATGAGGGGACGGTATGAGAATATATTTCGTTATAGGAGTTGTGTTAAATTTTACATATTTAATTAAATCCAATTGTTTACATTTAAATTATTGAATATGGAGAGTCAGATAATTATTGGTTTGTTTATACCCATGAAAACATTGTTTCTCATGTTTGTTTGGTATAAAAATAGAGGTAGGGGATCCTACATTTCCCATTTATTTGCATCATGTGGGTGGGGATATTATTTTGTTCATATTTGAGAATATGGTTGGTGATGGATAAATAATGATAATAAACTGATTCAAATGAAATTAAAGGGGGAGGGTTTTGAATAACATGCTTTAAAAGCTTTTGATTAATTGATATTATAAATTATACGAGCTAAATGTCTCAATGAATATTGTGACCATTTGGGATTTTTTTCACAGTATATGATATGTTATAAAAAAATTATTGTGTAATGTTTGTTTTCACAAAAAAAATAATTGGATAATAACTTATATCTGGTTAATAAAATTGTTTCCCCGTAAGAATTTTGGTTTGTGTGAGAATTCCCTTATAATAAATAACTAGAATTAAATCCCTTACTAAATATAAAAAATGTGAAAATTGGTTTTTATTTGCTTGATTTTGTGTGGTTACAATGTGTTTTTATTTTGGTGGATGTGAAAGGGTGTTGTGATATTACATACATTGAAATGGCTAATGAAAGAATGAATTGAATTAAGAAGCGTGGTTTAAGTGGTTGATGTGTATATATGAAATAATGGGATGGATAAATAAATTATCTTAACAAACAAAATTGGATGGTAAATGGGAAATCATGAAAATGTATTATCTAAAATAGAATGTGGATAGTGTCTTTTCACGTATTTATGTGGTTTTGTGATTTTAGAGGAGGCATCTAAAAGTGGTAATTCTATGAAATGGTTGGTACCTTAGTTTTGAACCCATAGGATGCAATTGTGTGCTTTTTTATAATATATATATATATATTATTCTTGTGATTTTTTATATGAACCTCATCCTCAATGATCACTATGTGTTGACACCCGCAGAGTCATATCGATGGTGTTTTTCCAACATCTTGGTGGGAGGATGGATGAATGGATACCCGATCTCTCATACTCCCTCTTCCAGGAGATGAGAAGGACATGCATAATATATGATGGCCATAATTCAAATGTTCCACTATTGATTTTTGATGTGATGATATGTGATGGCCTGTGTGTGTGTGGGTGGGATGTGATGTGTTGTGATGGACAAGGTGTGTGAAAGAGGGATGTGGTGTGATGTGATGTTATTTGGAAGAAGCGAGAGTTTCAGGATGCACGATGTTGGGGTGTGAGGGTGTAAAATCAGTGGAAAATAGGTTTGGGGTACCCTATTATCGATATGATTCATATTGTATTATTTTACTAGGATGTGTTATTTTGTGAGTGAGCCTCTGTGATGATGGGGTTTGGTTATTGGACTTGTATAGGTGATATTTGGTTTTTCTATTTTCTCACAAGTGCATTAGTATTTCATTTTCACATGTTCATGATAGACTTTGGTTTTCTTATTAAATATACCTATATTCTCATCCTATATATATATAACTGCTTTTCAGATTCCATAAGGACTTATGGACCATGCTGAACATTTCTAGTTCAAACCTTTGATATTGTTGTTGTGTTTCTTACTTGTCTTTTATTCTATTTTGTGTTTTCATTTAGATAATTTTACTTGTATCTTATTTATTGACACATTAATCATGGGATGGATTTTGGGTTTCTTGTTTATATATGTCATGGATTTTCTTATGATTAACTTATCTTATCTCCTGATCTTGTTTTACAATAGAGGGCAATGCATCAAATTTATGAGATTTTCATACCCATGGTCCTAGTCAAAAACATGATGCCTACTAGTGGTCGGACTTGAGGTCCATTATCTCTCTCCCTTAATTGTGATATCTTTGGAGGGAGGGGTTCATGAAAGAGTGGTATCAGAGTGGATGGTTGAGAGATAGGATGGAGTATAAAGCTAGGCACTATGAGGATTACATAGTTTGGTAGGGAAATTGTGTAAGATGATCTTGGTTTGTGACATAGGTCAGGGAATACTGGCTAGTACACAAGTTGTAGGTCCCCCCGTGATTCTATGTAAAGACTCTTAGCCTACCGAATGACTAAGGTGGCACGACTTGTAGGGTAGAGAACTAGGATAGGTACATGCACCATGATGACTTGTGTCCTTATTTGAATTGGGTGATATTGGGAATTAAAAATGAATTAAATAAATCATGAAAATTTATGTGCATTTCTATGAAATTTTCCCATGATATTATTTATAATAATTTTTCATAGTTTTATGAATTATTCATATAACCAAAATGAAAGAGTAAATTGATAGTTAACTGGATTGAGTTGTTTGTTTGAAACCTTCTTGAGGTTTGAATGTGTTGTTTCCTTAAATTTTATATCATTATTTTTAATTAATTTAATTTTTCTTCCTTTTTTATAAATATATAACAATCCATCTAGTTTTCCTAATATTTTAAATTTTTAGAGAAGCATGTTTAGTGTATTGTTTTGATAAATTGTTTAATTTTTAAAACCCTTATGAATCATGTAACCTCGAAGAATATTACACACTGTCATGAAAAAATAAATTATTTTTAAACCATTGTTATCAGTATTATAGTTTACATTTGAGTTAATATGTGTTGAATTTCTTTCCATTTTTAATTTTTCATCATCATGTGATATAAAAATGTTGTAAAAATTGTTTTTAAGATTTAAATTATGAAACTTATAAAAATGAATATCTTGATTATTGATAATTCCTTTAAATTTAGAAACCTTGGTAAGAATAAATATCTCATTATTTTCTATTGAATTTAGTTCTATAGTATTCATATAACCCTATGATTTAAGCATGTGTTAGGGTAGAAATTATTGTAACATTTATTTCTAAATTTTCAAAAATGATAAGCATTCATTGTGGTAACTTCTTGAGCCCTAAAATGATTAAATGATCAAAATTATTATTTTATGACTGATAATAATTTTTAAGTACTGAAATAACCATAACTCACATATTAATTCTTGAGTATTTTATTATGGGAAGCATGCCTAAAGTTGAAATCATTTGTGTGGTAATGAGGGAAATTCTAATATGAGATACTTAAGCATGTATAATGTTTAATATTTTGCTTTTAAATATGTAATTAGGGACATATTATCCTTATTATTGTATATAATCATGTTTTCCTAATCCATTAAGCGATTAAATAATGTTTAGTTTGTGAATGATAAATCATGAAACATAGTAATAAAACATGTGCAGTTTTAATTTTGTTGTTAGAAATCATGTTTTATTATGATGATTATGTTAGAATTTTGTTTAGGTAATTTAGTATTTGAATTTAACACAATAACCTAGCATGTAAAAATTTTCAAATGAAGTTTCAAATATAAAGTGTTATTTGTGGGTTCATTGAAATTGTTGACTTGAAGTGTTCATATGTATTGCTAAAAATAATGGTTGTTGTATACCTTGCTTCCACTATGATTAATGTCGATTATTAGAACCTTGATGTGAATTCTTGATTAAACTCACCAGGTATTAAAAGGATGATCACTTATATGTGGTTAATGAACCAATTTTCCAGGGAAAAATTGAAATTGTGTGATAATACCCATGAAAAATAATAAGGTGAAGTAATGTAATCCTCTAAATAATTATGAAATCCAGAATGTGTTGTTGATATGTGTGGTTATTATTGTTATGTTTTCTATTCTGATTTAGGATTAAAAACTTCAAGTATATGGATATGGGGAAACCTGAACCCATATTGAGATGCATTATAGTTTGATGCGATCAAAATCATGTAGGTGAGTCACTGCTTCCCAAATTAGAAAATATATTGACATGGGATAGGGAATTCCTTGATTTGTGTTCTTGGGGTTTTTTTGATGATCATAATGGTGATATTTGGTAGGGTAAATGTAGAGGATTGTATAGATAAAGTGGTTATGTGAAAAGAGTGGTTTCCTGAAGATAATAAAGTGGTGTGGTGATGTGGTTGTGTGGAATGTCTGGTGGACGTTTTCATTGGTTGGTGAGTTTGGGAAAGTTGTTGTGCTGTGAAATAGTGGTGATGTGGGGTGGCTGAGATGTGTGGTTATTATGGTGAGATGGATTATGTTGTGGTTTGGTGTGATTATGTTGGGGGAATACCTCACCTTTTATAAAACGGTTAATTACTTAATGTTTTTAATAAAATAAAATGGTTGTTTTGGAGATATTGAAATTACTAAAGATGGGTTTGCCTCCCATGTTTATATATTTTTATAAAGGAACTAATAAGAATGTTTTACTATTATCTTTTTGGTTGGTTTTTTTTATTGATCTTATATTGAGTACATGTTCTATAACCTCAAACATATGAATATAGGGAAACTCTTTCCCACATCAAGATGCGTTATATTATGACGCATTTTAAAACCAAGTAGGAGAGTCGGTGCTGCCCAAAGAGGACAATATCATGGTGCGATGGATGAGTTATTTCTATTTGTGTCCTTTTGGTAAATCTATCTATGTTTATAATATTGATTTTATTTGTTCATAAATGTTATGTGACATTTTTTCATGAGTTTTCTCCTAATAAAAAATACATTGTTAGAAAACATCAAAAAAATGTTTTAAAAGAAGGCTTGTTCAAACCTAATGTTTTTTTTACATTTCATGTCATATTTAAAAATATGGAATCTAAAAAAGGATTATAAATAAGATTTATGAGTTAAAAAATTTAATGTCTATTTTTGAAATATAATGAATTAAATCATAAAATATTGGGTAAAAAATGACTTAAAATGAAACGTGATTTTAGGAAGTGTTTTTGTTTTAGATAAAAAAAGAATTTAAATGGAGGGTGATTTTGAAAGGCATGTACTTGTTTAAATATATGAATGAGGAATTTATTTGAAAAGACTATTTTTTCATAATTGGTTGAAATGTATTGTTTTATGTGTTTTGTATGACCATCTATGTGGCACTATTCTTTTTTGAGAGGTACCTCTCCCAGGATATTGTTTTTTTATTTTGTATTGTATAAATTTACACTTTTCCCCCGAATGGTTTTTTGTCCCAAATATATCTAGATACTTGATAGCTATCTCATGTGTTGGTTATCTAGGCCACCATTCTATTTTCATTCTAGTTTTATTTTTATTCTTAAGGATGAGATTTGTTTGAGAGGTATCTAATGTGAGATTTTATAAATTCTCGTGCCTTACTTATTCATTCTAGGGTGTTTCTTAGTAATTATGAGGTTCTTTTATCATTAGAAAATTTAAAAGGAAGTTTAAAATGGGTTTGATAATTTATTAATATTAATTTTGAAATTTGAGATTTTTTTGGAATTTTTAAAATGATTTAATTTAAGAAGTTTTATTTAATTGTCATCAATTCAATTTTATTAAATTAGAATATGTTTTTCATTATTTTAATTACCTTCGATATATAAAATATTTGGTAACCTATTACACACATGTGTAAATATGTATATTTACATGTGTCATGTTGTAATTAAACGTTTTGAAAAATTATTTGTGTTACAAAATGTTATATATATATACACACACATACGTATATATATATATATATATCTGCATGTATGTATACATACATATATATATATATAAGTTAAATATATGTTTGTATTGTTTTGTATATATATTTATGGGGTTTAAAAAAGGTGGATATTAAATTATTTTAATAATAATAATAATGAGTGTAAAATGTGTGGTGTAATAATGATTAAATTGAGGGTTTGAAATAGATAGAAGAGAGAGAATTTGTAAATAAAATATAAATCATGTATGGTGGGTGTGTATGAGAGTTATGATTTTTTTAATGGGAGAAAAATGTTTGAATTAATAAATTAGAGAGAGATTCATTAAAAATAAACAAGAAGATGGTTCATCGAAGTTAACATATAATAATAATTACCTTTTTCGCACAAAGAAATGTTTATTAAATATTTAAAGGATTTTTTTAAAATAAAATTTTAAAATATATTATACATAAAATGAATACATTGTGTAAAGGGTTTTGTTAAATATGGGAATACTTCTTTTTAATAAAATTATCACACATCATCAGACATGTTATATATGTGTGAAAATAAATATATTTACATGGGTGAGGTATGGGATTGATTAGAGAGGGAAGAGTAAAAAATAAAATATAAAAAAATATTAAATGAGAAAGAAAATATAAATTGAATAATTATATAGAATAAGGGTAAAATAAATAAGAAAAAAATAGTGGATAAAATATGAGTTTGATGTAATTTAAGTGGGGGAATTGTTTTAATTAATTAAGTAAGATATAAATGTGATATTAGAGAGAGAATGTACTAATTTTGGATTATAATAATAATAATGGTACTTTAAAGTTTCAAAACAGATGATATTAATAGGTCTTATAAATTAAAAGAGATTAATAATTAAAGGAAAAATAAAAAAATGAAAAAATAATAAAAATAGAGTGGAGCGTGTGGTATTTTAAGTAATAAATGTTTGGTTTAAATTATTATTTTAAAATAAGAGAAATTGAAACATAAAAATTAAATAATAATTTTGTATTAGGTTTTCAATTAAATGAGTGAATTAAACTAATGAATTAAATTCGTGAATTAAATGAAAAATACATTTTGATAATTAAAAAATGGGTAAATAAATACCCTATATATATTCAACTTATTTTTATCTTAACTCCCTTGATACTAATTATATTGATGAACCATCAGTTTCATTGGATTTTCATTGATGATTAAAATATAAGAGAAGAGTTTTTTTCACAGTCATCATGTAAAATTTTCTAGATTTAACTAAATCCAAATTTTTACATTTAAATTATTGAAGATGAAGATTCGAACGATTATGGGTTCATGACATCAATTGAGAACATTTTTTCTCATCTTTGTTGGGTCTAAAAATTGAGGTAATGGATTCTTCATTTCTCATTTAGTTGCATCATGCAGGTGGTTTATGATTTTTTTAATCTTTGGGAAGATGGTTATCACTGGATAAATATAGACAATAAATCAGTTTAAACAAAATTGAAGGGGAATGTTTTTTGAATTGCATGCTTTTAAATATTTTGAATTTTTTATATTTTGAATTGTATGGGCTATATGTGTCATTGAATATTGGTATTTTTAGGGGGGTTTTTGCAATATATGATATGTTATGAAAACTTTGTTGTGTAATTTTTTCACAAAAAAATGAAATTGGTTAACCACTTATATCTTGTTAATAAAATGGTTTCCATAGGAGAATTTTGGTTTTTATGAGAATACCTGTATATTAAATAAGTGGAATTAAATCACTTTTAAAATATGAAAATATGAAAATTGGTTGTGCTTTGAATTATTGAGTGTGATTTTTATTCGGTGTTGTTATAGTGGGTGTAAAAGGGTATTGTGATATAACACAGGTTAAAATGGATAATGAAATAATGAGTTGAATTGGTAAGTGTGGTTTAAGAGGTTGATGTTTATATGTAAAATAATGGGATAGATAAATAAATAAGATTAACGAATTAAATTGGTTGGTAAATGGGAAATCTTGAAAATGTATTATTTGAAATAAAATGTGGCTAGTGGCTTGGGACATGTTTATGTGGTATTGTGATTTTAGAGGTGGAAGTGAAAGTTGGAATTATGTGAAATGGTTAGTACATTGGTTTTGAATACATAGGATGCGATTGTGTTCATTGATACTATATATATATATATATATATATATATTGTATATTATTATGATATTCTATATGCACCCCACCCTCATTGATCACTATGTGACGACACCCACATAGTCCCGCGGTGGTGTTTTTTACAACATCCTGGTTGGAGTAAAGATGATTTGCTACCTGCTCTTCCTCACTCCCTCTTCTAGGAGATGAGAATGATATGTATGGGTTGTGATGGATATAAGTAAAAAAGTTTCATTTTTGAGTTATTATGTGATGATATGTAATGGCACAGGTGTGTGTGAATGGGATGTGATGTGTTGTGATGGAACAAGTGTGTACAAGAGAGATGTGATGTGATGTGATGTTATTAGGAAGAGGTGTGAGTGTCAAGATGTATGAATTTGGGATGTCAGAGCATAAAATCAGTGGGAAATAGGCGTGGGGTACCCCATAATCAATGTGATTCATATAATATTAATATACTAGGATGCTTTATTTAGTGACTAGTCCTTAGTGAGGTTGGGGTTTGGTTAGTTGACTCGTATAGCTACTATTTAGTTCTTATATTTTCTTATGGGTGAATTAGTATTCCCTTTTCACGTGTGAATGAGAGAATTTGGTTTTCCTATTGAGTATACTTGTATTCTCACCCTACATATATAAAACTATTTTTAGGATTTCAAAATGACTTTATGGACCACACTGGATATTTATAGTGTAGACATTTGTATATATAGTTGTATCGCTACCTTATCCCCTAATGGCCCGAAGGCCTTCTTTTTTTATTTTATTATGGATAATCCCCCTTTTAAGGGTTGAAGGGGAACCCGTACATGACCCGTAAGCCTAAGGCAGAAGGCCCGAATGAGATATATTTTGGGTTTTCTTTTTATATATGTCATGGAGTTGCTTTTAATTGGCTTTTCCTATCTCTCGATCATGTTTTACTATAGAGGGTAATGCCTCCAAATTATGATATTTTCATACCCCCAATGACTATCTTAAACCCATGGCCTACTTGAGGCGAGACTCAGGGGGGTTATTATCTCTCTCCCTTTATTTATGTATCTTTTAAGGTATGGGGTTGTGGCATCAACACTGATCCTACCAAATATGACCTCCCACTCTAATACCTCATGGAGACTAAATGTAAAAATCCATATTATTCCCTAGTTATTCAGTATTTCATACAAAAACTACCAATGTACTTGCTTGTACCTAAAATGTGATAAGTGAAACTATATGTCCATCTGGTGAACATGATGGATGTGATCATAAATACATAATAGGACACCAAAAAATGTATCATCTAACACAATTTATAAAAAAAGTATTTTATTAAAAATGTATACACATTTTTACACATATATAATAATAATAAACTAAAAATAGTCACCAAACATGGAATCAATGATTATATAAGTATATTATAAATGAATAATGATTAGAAAAAATAACTCCTTATACCATGTGGATCCATACCTAAATAAACATTATTTGATCCTATTTCAGAATATTTGAAGAATAATTATAATAGAGTTAGGGTGCAATACCCATCCTAGGGAAATTGAATATTATATAACTGGTCAAGGTAATCTTGCATCCCATCCCTATGAAAGTTTAATATTTTATAATAAGTTATTAAATTAAAACATATTTATATTTAGATATTTATTGGTAAATGTTTTATCCCAAGAAGAATAATGTGACCTTTTATATATTTTGGAGACCTAAATATATTTTTCTATGATTTATAGTTGAATAAGTTCCCTTTATCATTTTGTATTTTTTCTAGAGAATAAGTATTCAAGAAGAAGAAGTCGATATGTTCATTATAATAAAGTTTTATTCAATACATGAATCATATTCAATATCATATAAAATAAATATTATTATGTTAGATGAAGGTTCTTTGGAAGTATGGAGGTGTTTGAGAATGGTTTAAAGTTGATTGAAAGTAATCTATAGGTTTTTTGTATTCAGAAAATTTGATCAAAATTTTGATAAATACCACCACACATTATGTTTTTCTTACATTGAGGCATGAAGTTTTTAATTAGAGGTGATAAAAAATTTATAAACCTTTCACAATGAATAAGTTTTTTATCGAGAAGAGTTGAAAATTCAGAAAAGGCATGAACCACTTGTGATATAAAAGTTTTTTATTCAAAATAGGTAAAGAATTGGGGAAGGGAAAAAAACTTAGTCTAATACCTATGTTTTTATTTGGTATATAATATTTTTTTTGAGAAAAATAATATAGAAAATTAAAAATCCTCACTATGATGTGTAACATTTTGTAGGATATGTAATATATTAATGTTTATAAATAAGATATTTCTACTAACTAAAAATTAAAAAATTATTTGAATATGGGGTTGATACATAATATTTTAATTATATTACATGATACATAATATATTTTTTTAGGTTTTTTATGTTTTTTATAAGGATTTGTAACATATTTTCTCTAATATATCTGATTTTAAACTTATTTAAAATATGATTTCTCTAGATGTCTATAGGGAGTTTTGGAAATCATCATGGAATTTCATGAGAATGATTTCTAAAGGATAAAGGAAAATTCATGAGTTTTTTAAAATTATATGATGTTTAATCTATTCATGCATGGATAAAATATCAAAAATAAAAATCTAGACTCAAGCAGTGAAGAAATATTATTATGCTAAGGAAATTATATTGTGTTGTGACCATGCAGTCTTAGGGAATATAAGAATATCCTCACACCACATCAATAAGTTGAAATAATTAATGTTTTGGTTTATTATAAGAGAGAAATATGGTTCATTCTATGAATAATTTTTTCCACTGTGAAGGAAGAAGATGTAAGTTTCAATTGAGGAAAATTGATTAAATAGGATATGATGCATACAATTGCATCATGTTTTATGTCTAAGTTCACCAAGACAATTTCTATGAATAAAGAATAAGTATTAGAAATATAAGAAGAAGTTTACATAAATTGAGGATAATTTTTTCATTTTAATTTCAATTTTATATTAAAATTTTATGGTGAACTTATTATTCATAGAAAACAAAAATAATATTCAAGTGCAACGCACATGAGGTAATAACCAGAGAAGATTATTCAAAATATAGAGAATGGAAGAATAGTTTTCATGAATTTTAGTGTACAAATAAATCGAATACTTAAAATAAGTTTAGATAGGAAAGGAATAATATAATAATTGTAGTAGTGTAAGTTGAAGAAGAATAAGATAAATAGTACACACTAGTTTTTGTGTAAATCATCATAGTCATTCTGTGTGGTAAAGTAGAAGGCGGTCACACCTATTATAAGTAGTGAATAAGTATAGTAGAACTTTAATATTATTAGTAGAGAAATATTAGAGGTTTAAGGATAATATATTTCTAAATAAATACAAAAAACTTATATAATAAGTTTGATCAAGGTGGGAACCTATTTTCTTATGTCAAGAGATTGAATTGTTAATAATCTTGTATTGTGGGTAAAGTATAGGCTTAGATAATTTATATCTATGATGGTGATTATAGTTTATTTTATGGTCTCTAGTGATTCTAATTCATGTTGGTATTAGATACTAATTTTGAGTAGTGGAATTTATACATCAAGTGTCCTTTATTTACTTTTTTCCTTGGTGTGTGTGAATTAAGTAATGTGATCACTCATTATAAAAAGAGATATAGGTTGATTTTATAATAAATAATAAAAAATAAAAATGGTATACCTTTCACTAATTCACCCTCACCCACCCTCTCAATAAACCTCATCGTGCCTAGGTTTACCACACAACCCATCCCATAATGAAAGAGTATCAAGAACCTCCATCATCCTTACTAAGAAAGGAATAATGATCAAGTGTCAAAGAACACCTATAATCCAAACTAAGGATATAATTTAAACATAAATATATCAATCCAAAATAAAGTAAATCATCAAATAATTATAATTTTATACCTATTAGAATAATTCTAAACAAAATGAAAGACATAACATGGAGATAATCAAAATTAGCCACTAAAAATTGAATCAAACATAATTAAACTTTCTAGATAGAAAAACCAAACATGATATTATGATTATCATAAAAAATTAAAAACAAATTAGGAATCCAAAAAGGTATTTCACATGGTTTATGAAATAACCAAAACTAATTTGTACAGACCTGGATTTTTTCCGATTGAGACTTAACTCGATAATGAGTTTTAGAGTCTTTGGACCTCCTTATGTGTAAAATGGTAAATTTATCCTAGAATATGACCTTAGAAAAATTATTTGATGGTTTATTTGATTTTAGGTTGTGTTTTTTTATCCCTGAGTTTATTTTACATATAATTACATTCATTTTAGTGCCACAATAAAAATATATTAAGTATAATAAATTATTTTTAACCAAAACACACATATTTGTGATGAATTGACTATAAATTCTAAATGGAGTGTCATATTAGAAAACCAATATTATGGGAGGTTTCAAAAAATTTGGTTTACCTTAAGGGTAGGGTAACTTTAATTTACATCAGGTACCCTTGTGTTTGGTCATCATTGATGGATTAAATTTATAAAAAATAAAATTATTATTATAATTAATTAATACATTAATAGTGATTAAATGTATTAATGAATAAAAAACTACTATATAAACATATTTATCTCTAAATATAAGAGTTATATACATGAAAACTAGTATTTTAGGGTTCCAATAATAGAGACACTTTAAGAGGAATCAAAGAAATTCTTCTTGATATTGACAATGGAAATGGACACGAACACAACCTTCATCAATGAGCGATACTTTTTCATGGTATTACTTTATGTTATTCTAAATAAGCCTTGTTATTAGATTCTTTTACTTAAGTAAATTTCCTAAATATATTGGTTTATACATGAACAAGAAATAAAATTAAAAAACAGGAAATCATTAAATATTTGATTATGTTGAAATTGGAACAATTATAACATGGAATTTTCATATAGATTTAAGATAAAATTAACCATTAAATATTCCATGTAAAGAAATTAATTTTAATAGTAAATTTTCCTGAGCACAATGACTGATTATACCTTAAACTAAATAATTCACATTTAGTATCCAAATATTTGATTCAATGATTTATCTTGTTGCTTTGATTATTGGATAATAGATTTTGATCTTTGTGTATGATATATTTATTTTCAAATTATTATTCCAAATTGTGTTCTTAGATTTGATAGATATTTTGATGGAAAAGAAATAATGGAAAGATGATTTTCCTTATCTCTCCTATCTTCTCTCTCTATCTTTATCCTCCCTTTTCTCTATCCCTCTTACCTACTATGTGTTGTCATGGTGTCATCGGACCTAGAGATTGTCAACAATGGTAAAGGGAGGTTGTAGCTTGCGTGGAAGTTGGTGAAAGAGGAGGTGATCAGTTCGAGGTGGATCTTGAAGAAGAGATAATATATTTCAAGACCCACCCTTAAACATTACATATTCTAGTGTCTTTAGATTAGAATTCACTTTCTTATATTCCAAAATATCTTTTAGGCTTAGAGTTTTAGATAACTATGTGATAACTATTACATTACAAACCCATATATATATAATGTGTGCACCTATAATCAGTATACATTTTTTCCCACAATATAAAACCTTTAAAATAAAACTTGAATTATTTTTATGAAAAATATTCATGAATTTCAACATGATAATTTTATTCTTACTCATCCTTAAACCCTATGAAAAACATTTTAAAACATGGGATGAGTAAAAAAATATTAGTAAAGTATATAAAAATAATAAATCTATTAGTCCAATGATAAATATTAAAATCTATTTAAAATTTACCTTTAAATTTAAATTTCTTTTAGGGTATGAAATAAAACAATTACATTAAAAACACACTTTTTTCTCAAATTAAACCTTTAAAACCCATATCAAGTAAATAAAACTGTTTTTAGTCACTTTACAACATCAAATTCATAACCGATTTTAAACCCATGTTAGAATTTACTAGATCCCAGTTAAATCCATTGGAGAAACCTTATGGTAACTCCCTCCTTATTTACTTTTAATACAAGGAACATTACCTAATGCATTATAGT
The DNA here is from genome assembly GCA_963277665.1 of Viscum album. Taxonomy (NCBI): domain Eukaryota; kingdom Viridiplantae; phylum Streptophyta; class Magnoliopsida; order Santalales; family Viscaceae; genus Viscum; species Viscum album. Next base: position 1,524,117,043 of record OY728164.1, on the reverse strand, counting down.
GCTATCTAGGTGCACCCATAATATAATCTATATTGGGCACACCGATTGTATAAGATATATTGGGCACACCCAATAGCTATAATATAGACCAACTATTCATATATGATATATTGGGATCACCTATTTCTCATTTATAATTCTCAAGTACTGTTTCAAGAAATAAAACATTTTATGCTTTCAATGCTTTACCATAAAACTCTTAAAACACTTTTAAACTTGTATGCAAATCACTTTTAGATATTAAAACGCCCTTTGATTTTAAAACCCCTTTTTCAAAAATAGAATACCCAAAAATAGGGTTTTTATTTGAATAAAACATTAAATATTATAAATTAATCCAAACATTAAATAATGGTTATGGTGTTGGGAAAAGTCATTGTCATCATATATGTTAAAATAGAACATTCCTTATTTCATTTGTAAGGAAAGTCAAACATTACATACAATGATTCTTTTTTGAAAAAATTTGAATTAACGAGAAAATTTTCATTTATAAGACTCTCATTTACATATAATTACATTCCTAAAATCATTTTAAAAACATTTACATGCATGAAAAAGAGAGTTTCAAGGAAAACTTTATAAGATTATTTTTTATAGAAAACCACCATAACAGTTTGGAAACATTTGAATCATAAGCCTCATGAAATAATAAAATTAAAAAAGAATTTAAATACTAGGATAATAGATAAATTAATTATATAAATTGTCAGAGGGTTTTTATATACACCTCATAAAATAATATAGGTTCATAATATCAAAACTTGCATCAATGAAAGAAAATTGAGACGAAGTCCCTTACCTTGAGTCTAACTTATCACGTATATTCTTTATCTTCCTAGTTAATAAACTTATTTTAATTATTTAATTACTTACGACCCTTTTTAATGTTTATTATACATTTTATTTCACTTATTACCATTATATATATATGATTACTTAATCAATTAATTTTACATAGTATGTTTTGATGATATTCATCTTTTGTGTAACAAATGACTTTGGTAGGTTGACTATGGTCAAGCAGATCATTTTTTTATATATCCTAAATAATAAAGAAATAATTTTTATTTTTATAAAAAATTATAAATTTAAAACCAATCATGAAAAATGGTTATGAAAAATGAACTATGTTACAATCATAGAGATGGTAGTTCGTACGTACACATGAGTAATATATCCATTTTTCAAATATCGTTATGGAAAGAAGGTAAGTATTATTTTATATTTAAATAATTACAATCATATAATAAATAACATATTATTATTATTTAAATATACATATATATATATATATATCATCCATGTGATGTTGTGATGAAAAATAATCACATTGCTTCATGGAGGTGGTAGTCCACACGTACCCACAAACGACATTATCAGTTTTCACTATAAGACAGAAAATGGTATATTATCATTTAAAGATGATAAATATGCCATTAATATCATAATTATTTAATTTATATCTCATATATTCTTTAAATTCATCCTTATTACCTTATATGTAAAGCGTTAGTGAAAAATGAATCATATCTCTTCATAAGGCGGTAGTCCGTCATACACACGAGCGACGTTATCATGTCCCCTCGTGGAATGGAAAGTAAGAAGGTATATGTGATACCATAATAATAAAACTATAATTATGTTAAAAATATAATATATAGATATATATAAACTTTAAATCCATAATTTTAAAAATTCATGAGAGGAGCAGGTGAAAAATGAATTAAATCAGTTCATGAGGCGGTAATTTGTCGTACACACAAATGATGGTTTCATTTCCAATTTGATGGAATAACATATGGATTTAGTTTATGACATTAACATAATAAAATCTCAGTATATATTATATATTTGTTTTGTTATTTCATCACAATTGAAGAATATTTTAAGTATGTGGAAGAAAAAATATAATAAAAATGATCGGTTCATAATAATACCTCTTCTTCGAGAAACCACTTAAGGTTTACACCAAAATCATTTATAGATTAGTTTTATGGTCATAAAAAGGACTATATTATGTTATTATAGGATTATGGAATGAATTTAGGTGGTTATTGTCTAAACCAAAACGTTTTTAAGGATGAATAGGAGTGTACAGTGGGTGTCCTTTTATAAGTAATGTGAGTATCACACATGTACTTTTTGAAAATAAAATGTGATACCCACATTTTTCACATGACACAAGGATATAAAAATGGAACATTATAAAGTATTATAAATTATAAGGTCTAAATATTTCCATAAAACATATTTTAGATAAGTTTTTATATAATTTTAAGCCTTATGTTTTTAGTTTAACCCCTCAGTAAATCCATTTTTTCCTTAACCGTGGTAAAAGATTTTCACTTTTTCACTATTCATTATGAACAAAAATTAAGGTGAACTTATTAAATAATATAAATAATTCTGATTAAAAATATAGAATCCAATTTACCAAATTTAATTCCCATAATTGGAATTATTTAATTTAAAATAATACGTGGAGATGTGAAGAAAAATCGATTTTTCAATAAGTGTATTTTTCAAGAAAAAGATGATTTTATATTGAATATTTGACTAGTAATAAAAATTATGTGAATTTAAATTAATATTTATATATATAATCTATAAATTTAATTTAAATCATTCCTAATTAGCTATTATTTTAATTAAATAAAATGGATAAATATTATGCACTTTAAAATAGTTTAAAAAAACTCATTTTTAAACCCAAAAATAAACTTATACTAAAATACAATATAAATAAGATTCAAATGAAAATAATTGGATTAATTATAACTATATATTAATTATGTTACTAAAAATATTATTCAAAAAATGATGGGACTTTTAAATTACTAAACTTATTAAAAATAAATGACATTTTTACAAAAATCAGTATTTTAACTATTCACCAAAAAATCAATATTTTCTGAAAAATCTCAAAATTTTAGACTAAGTTAATTTTGATATACTGGTTTGAAATTTTTTTAATACATTTTATGAAATTTCTAGGTATTAATTATAATATTTTCTCATAAAAATTAAATAAAAATAATTTTTGAAGAAAATATATTTTTCTTGAATAAAATCTATTATCTATATTAAAACACATACCTCCCCTTACACATGTCACTCCATATGTGTCACATTCCCCTCCCTTTTTCTCCATACCCACTAACCCTCCTTTTCCCCATCACCCTCCCTCCACTCCCCTAGCTCCCATGTGCCCCTCTCCATCTCCCCATCCTTTTCTCCATTTCCCTATCCTCTCTCATTGCTCCCCCCACTTCCATGCTCCCCCGCTCCCCCATATTCCTCTTTGTATCTGTTTCCTCATCTCCCTCTACACTATCTTCACTCCCCTTCTCCCCCTCTCCCTATTCCCAAAATCCCTAGTTCCAACCCTCCTCGCAGTGTAAATCTTTGTCTCCCATATTAAATCCCAACCTCCACCTTCTACCTACCCGACTCCCCCTTCTAACTACCCACCTCCACCTATTTCCCCACATAAACCATCACCTCTGCCTTATGGATTCCCACATCTTCCTTCCATATTCCCACCTCTACCTCTACCTCCACCTTCACATCTGCCCCCCCCTCTGGGTTACCTACTTCCTCGACTCACTGTATGATGTCTATACAGACTTCCTACATTCTAGGAACTCCTCTAGATATCATAGGTCATCACTCCATGACTCACCACTTATGATTGGATTTTGGTAGGGTTTATTTGAATGGTGATTATTCTATTCCCTCAAATAACCATTCAATGTTTTCTATTTTGGTTTCCATTAACTCTAATTTTCTTCAGTATGCAGTCGAATAATCATATCAAAGTGGGAAAAATATAAACCATGATGGGTCTACTTTATCAAACACACTATAATTTTTTCCACTAATTAGAGTTTTTTTATTTTAGAACCTTAGCCTCTCTAGTTTTCATTAGGTAAGATTTATTTGTTTCTATCTCTTGCCTTCTTAATTGTCATATTTATCTTCGATATAGTTTAGTTGTTTTTACTTATTTCATATGCTATGTTTTCTTTGATTTTTTTTATTATTTTCATTGGATTTTATTATCTCATCAGTGTTCTATTTTAGACGATAGGAATGATTATTTTACTGGTATCAACTTCTGGACACTCTCACCACCAGGACTAAACCATTGCATCTTAGAGTCAAACTAGTACTTTAACAACCCATGTAATGATAGAATAAATATTTTATATATTTTTTAAAATTTATTTATTATATAATAATTAAAAGATACACTATGTTCAACAATATAAATTATATGTCAAACCGAGCTAAAACAAACTAAATATTTAAATTTAATATGGAAGTTATAACCTAACTGTTAGAATGGAGGGAATAAAAAATATTAACTAAATCATAAAAATATGGTTTACACATGTGTTTAAAATTAATTATTTTTTGAACAATTAATTATAAATAAATGTAAACCCATTTTTAAAATAAAAGGAAATTCTTTTCTGAAAAACTGTTTAAATATGAACACGTGTGTTTTATACTAATAAATTAATAAATAAATATTATTGGATTATATTAATTAAATATATATATATATACTTAATTTAATGTTTAAAATTCATCTTATGTGTTTTCTAGACATTAAATAATAATAAATCCAGTTTTATACATTGAAAACTGTATTTTTCTAGATGCGCACTTATTTTAAATCTAGTTGTTGAATCTTTTATAAGTTCTATTTGAAAAAAATTATATTCTTATTTTAAGTGGGAGTATAAAAATGTACTTTGTTAAAATTTTTGGTATTTTTTGATAAGTTTCGTGTTTTGATGAATAGTGGAAAAATACTACATTTTAATTGAAAACAACTTTTTCATCAAATTTATTTGTAGTGTTAAATTATATTTTTGAACAGTTTTAATGATTAATTAGATAAAAAAAATTCATTTAATAAAATTTTTTCCATTGTAATCAATTTCATATTGAAACTAGATATAAAAACATTGTGAACTTTTGAAATGTTTTACATTAAATACTCATTTTCTCATTCTGTCAATGAGATTAATATTTTAATTTATTTATGAAAATTATTTATTTTTAGTTTGGAAAAATTGTTTCCATATTTGGGATAATAAGCTAAAATTTATGTTAATAGTTCACTTTTATTTTTGTACAATATGAATTGTAACTTTATTAATATTTGTTTTACCATGTTTAAGGATAAATCTAGTAATTAAAGGTAAAAATAATATTATAAAATTATCTTAACACTTGTCCTAAATTCATTGTATGAGTGTTTTTTGTTCAAAATAATCCTTGGGAAGAAATTATGACCTTTTTAATCTACTTTTATGAGATTATGACATTTATATTTTTATATTTAATGAAAAGTCAATTTTGTCACACTTTTGATTTTAACAAGTGTAATAATTTTAATATAGGGTTATATAGGGGATATGTTTGAATATAAATAGTATTTTGAAATATAAAATTATGATATTTATCATGATAATTTATTTTTAATATTTAGGTAATAAATAATTACATTAAATTATTACACAATGATGATGCAATAATTGATTAATTAAAGAAAATATCATATAAATGATATTAAAAAAACTAAAATAAATATAATTTGAGATTATTAATGTCATAAAAAAATTTATATTAATTTTAAATTTTAGTGATGCATTATAATTATTGGTTCAAATTTATATTTCTTTTATGATATTTTCAAAAAGTCAAGTAATGAATAGTGTCCAAATTGACATTATTGATATTTTCAAATATATATTATTTTATTAAATGATATAAAATTTAAAAAAATAACAATTTTGTCCAAATAATTTTTATGAGTATCAAAATTTAATAAATGACTCATTTATTGGTATTTTTATTTTATATTGATTATATTAACCATCAAATTTTAAATTACATGATATCATTGTAAGAATTAAAATGGTTAAATAAGGGTTAAAATAAAAACATGGGGATTAAGAAAATATTCAAAACTAGTATAATTATAATTTTATGATTTTATTTTGACCCATAATCATACTATATTATAAATAAATGATTTTGGACCTATTATGAATAGAAATTTAATTTATATTAATTTAATATTTTCAAAAATTCCAAGAGTGCCCCTCTCCTCTCTTATAAAAGGAAAATCATTATACTCTTTTTGTCACACTTAAAAACCATTTTGTTTTATCCAATTTCTACCAAAATCCCTTATTATAATCCCTACCCACATTATATAAGCATTATTTTAAGCAGAAACCCCTCTTTTGATGTGTCAAGGGGTTAATCAAAGTATACCGTTCGAAGAAAAGGTATCGCTTTTAATTAAGTGTTTCTATTTTATTTATTCTTACACTTCATTAAAATATTATTAAACCATTATGAAAGAATAAATCCAGTATCCTAAATATAATTATATGTTATTATTTTAATATCATCATATGAATACATCTACAATTTTATCAAATGGGAAATTAATTATTCATTCATGTATACGGCGGACTACCACCTCGCAAGCCAATATAATTTGTTTTGCATCACCGTCTCTCAAGAATAGTTAGAATGAAGGAATTAATGTTTATATATGATATTAAGGAAATATTGATCATTATTAAATAATAATATATAGTATACTTTCTTACATTTCCATGCACATAAAAATGATAACGTCGTTCATGCATAAGTGTGAACTATCACCTCCATGAAGCGATGTTATTATTTTTTTTCATCACCACATCACATTAATGATACATATAAGTATATTTAAATGATTAATACGATAATTATGATATTATTATCATTATATAAGTAAATAATAATAATTAATTTCTTTCCAAAATGATCTTTGAAAAATGGAAATGTTACACATGCGTACGTATGGCCTACCATCTTCATGATTATAAAGTTGTTAACTTTTCATAACCATGAATAAATGGTTTGATTTCATATTATAATTGATATATAATATTGATTATTATTTCATTAATATTATTATATAGATGATTCACTTATAATAATTTTGACTTTCTACGTCATAAAAAATTCATTTTGGACTAATGTACCAAATATCGACAAAACGTCTCACATGAACTTAAATAATTAAGTAATTGTTGTAACATGATAATTCGTAATATAAAAGGAATAATAGAATTTAAAAAGGTTCTAAAGAATATAAATAATTAAACTATATTTATTATTCGTGAATATAAATATTTTATGTGACAATTCAGACTTACGGAAAGGGACTTTCTTTTATACCCACTTTTAAAGTTACTCTTTCAACTATTTTTAAAAAATTCAAAATAAATTTTTTTTAACATATACATCATGAATAGAATTAATCACTTTCATTTCAATTTAATTTTTTTATGTTTACTTTAAAATTTTACTATTTTATTTTTAAATAATGTGTTTTCATTTAATAGTGTGTGGCTTTGTAAAAATGAAATGTGATTTCAAAGTGGAAATGTTATTTTTACTTTATACTTATTTTATGTGTTATGATTATGTTATGGTTTTGGGGAATAGTTTATAAGTATGGGTGGTTCCATAATAAACTGATGTCATGTGAGCCTGTGGTATCTCTCCAATGCATTGGGTAATGAGACGGAGTTAACGAGTAGGGTTTCTCCTAAGAGATTAAAGTAATATATTGTGGTGGGTATTCTAAATGTAACCATGAAGGCTACTCCCTATATAGTCATGATATCATCGGTAAATGTAAGAGTTATATGGATTCCACAATATACGTTTATGATTTATGTTTCTTTATGAGGTTTTATAAGAAACTTATGATTTCATGAGTTAAGAAAAAATTCTTTTTTTATATGTAAAAATTATAACTTTGTGAACATTTTTTCATCGGTTTACAGTATTCATGGAATAATAGTTTATTTATTTATTTATTTATTTTTCCTTTATGTAGATTGTTTTCCTTATACCAAAATTTAAAATTTTCTCATAGGGTATAAGGATGGGTAAGAGAAATGTGAAAGTCAAGTTGAAAGTTATGAAGATTTTTCATGAAAAATGAAGTCATGTTTTATTTTAAAAGTTTTATATTATAAAATAAATGGATACTATTTTAGAATTATCCACTTGTATAAAATTGGAATGTTATGTATGAATGATGGCCTAATTCTCTAAAAATATATACCTGAAAATTTTCTCAATGTGAAAGAAAGTAACTTCCGAACTAAAACTCAATATTATGTAATGTATAAGATTGGGTCCTTATAAATACATCCTTTTTAATTCCTATTTATTCATTAGATTGTCAATTCTATTTCTTTTGGTGTGAACATGAACTAAAAATACTAAGTATGATTTTTTTCATGGACACTAATAATATTTTTTATAATTACCGAAGTAAAGTTTCAAATACTTATTCTTCCATCAATAGTATAATTTCTAAGATATATAAAATATCAACCACCTTCCTTAATGCATCATCATATCCCATGGATTTCACCTTAACTTGGTACAAACCCCATGAATGTGGTTTTGGCTATCCAAAATTTGGTATAAACCCCAATTAAGTTAGATTCAGTATCCTTTTCCATGTATTTTTTCCAATACATTAATGGTGTTTTTAATTTCTAATTAATGTACAAAATGAGATTTCTTGAATATGATTATGTATTGGTTTAATAATTTTATGATGTGGGTTGAATATGAAGATTCAATATACCTTAGATTATACAAACAGTCACCTTTGTTAGGTAACTATGAAGTTCTACCATAAAGTAGTACATGCATCTGAAAAATATACATTAAAAATTGCAATTGGAAGTGGGATTCAATAGCCATTGGAATATAGAATTTCCAGTTCTTGTATCAATTTTCAATATTCCTAATTTTTTGAAATATTCATTGTATTAAACATAATTCTTTACATATTTCACTATTTATTTCAATTTTCTATCAAATTATTTTTCATTATATGATTTCAATTTGAAGAATTAAATTTTTTTTATTTCATTTGATATAAACTCTCCTGGTTATATACAAGAAATTCTAGAAACTCATTTTCTTTAGGCCATGAATACTAATATCATGGCTATAACCACAAGCCATGAGTATTATTACCATGACTTGAACACAATTTGATACAAACCCCCATGATTGTGGTATTAGATATCTAAAATTTTGTGTATACCTACGTTAAGTTTGATTTAGTATCTATTTTCATGTATTCTTTCCAATAGTTTTGTGGTATCTAAACTATCAAATTATATAAAAAATGAATTATCTTACATATTATTATGTATATTTTTAGTAACACAAATATGTAGTTTGACTTCAGTACAAATTATTGTGAATGATTTTCAATAATTCTATGTTATCTGAAGATACTAAATTTTTTACACATTAAATTTTCTTAAATGTATTTATGTATTTGTTTAATAACAAAAATATGTAGTTTGAATATGTTGTTTTAATTTTCCTTCTTTGAATCCTTATATAATGTTCAATGTAAAGAATAGGTCTGAATTGTACTAATCTGTACAATTTATTTAGTAGATTCTCTTATAGTTTAATAAAACTTAAAGCATATGTCTAAGAATATTATTTTTTGTCTACTAATATTGTTTTTAATTTTTTTACTAGGTTAATATATTTCTGTATTTTCATAATTGTGATGCATCTCAAACTATTACTGAATTAGATTTTTCTACTTCCAAAATTTTGTTCAGTTATTTTTATTCGCTTCCTTACTTTTTATACAATTTATTTATAGTAGGTACAAATAATTGTTGAAATTTTATTTTTTTAATTCAAATCCTATAGCCATATATTTCTAACCTATAACTCATTTTTCATGTGTTTTATCAGTGATTAAACATTATCTCATGATTTTATTCAATTTTTACTATTTATTCTTTTTATTTTATACTCCATAATCTATGCATGTTTTTAAAGTAAAAATTCACATCAAATTTTATGAAATTGTATGGGCAAATACTAGTATCTTTAATAAAAATTGATTAATTATTTACTAATAATTTATAAATAAATTTATATTGATTGGGAAATTTATATATATTTTTATAAAGTAGTTTATACTTTTCATACGCTCTAGTTTAATGTCTATGTTATAACAGTCATATTTAAAATAATATTGTTTCATGGAACATTTAAGATCAGTGTTGCTTTCCTGGTATGTTATCAGGCATAGATTTCTTTTTTAAAATCTCAGGATGTTATATTATCCCCCTTTAATAAATTTCATCCTCACAATTTGAAATTTATCTTAGTAAACGATGATTGGAAATTTTAATATACCTTTTTTGGAAACCCACATCATAAAAATGGTTAATAAAATAGCCTCTTGATAAGAGAGAAAAGGAACTACAAATTTCATCCAGAATAACACATACTAAGTCTCCAAATATGAGAACATTGGTAGTAAGTGAAGATGTGTACATGGAATAAAATCATAATTCCCAAATAATTATGAAGAGTTACAGTGATCATTGATCATAAGAAATTGATTGATCATGATATAGTCAAGATACAAGAAACCATAAACTAAATATGTTTGAAAAATAGTTGTTTCATCAAAAATGAATTTAATAGGATAACATTTTCATTTTCAAGATCCTTTTCCAAATTTTGTAGAATTCCTTACCATCTAGACTGATAATATGATGAAATATACTTACTTGATAAGTTGAATTTTATCCTTTAATCAATTCCTACCAGAAACTCATTTTTTGATCCAAACGATGAGTATTCAAGATGAACTTTTCATTCCTAAAGAATTAAAAAAACATTTCAAGGATCACATTACCATAAAGAGATAATAAGATATTCCTCCTATTCTTAGACATTATCCAAATCCAAAATGGTTAGAATAAGTTATGATAATTCCCAAAATTAATAAACCTTCATATGAAGAAATACAAAATTAATCTTAAATTCCGTAAAAATAACACCCAAAGTTTATATTAGATCATTCCATAAATAACTATCTTTAAAATTTTCCAAAATATTCCTAAATAAATTGAAACCCAAAAATTAGAAGGGTTTGATCACATATTCTTCTGAGATTGATTTAATATTTATCTCCAAATAACACCAATCACTTATAAAGTCACATACTAAAAATTTATATTCATTAATCATATAATATCCATGATATATTAATAATTTACACAAATAACTTGAATTAACAAAAATACACAATAAAAAATAATTCAAACTTGATTCCTTAAATAAAATCCCATAATATTTTTTTACCTTAATCATATAAGGTTCTCGAAATCATGATCTTATTTTTTTAATAACATTAATCAACTAATCATCAAATCACTTTTTAATCCCATAGTTATCTATATGATAAAACATATTCTTACAAAATAAACTTAATCATTATCTCTCAAACCACTTGAGTGGAAAAAAATTTATCATACTAACGAGGACATCACATAGGCTACTGGTTATCATTGTTCCTTTATCTCCCTTTGGTTGTGGGTTCATGCTCCGTAGACTTTCCAAATGTGATGGGTTTTCCTTTTTCTAAAACTATACCAATATAATTATTATAAAATTTCTAGTATTATTTTTAACATCCTCAAAAATAATATTAATAATAAAAGATCATATAAACCCTAAAGTTTTCAATACCTTTAAACTTATTTCCACAAAATGTAGATATAATTATCCCTTAAATAACATTTTTACATGTTAAGAATAGGTTTATATGTACCTTAAACATCTATCAAAATAAAATAAATGTCTTCAAAATTACTCCCATAACATAAAACATTAAAAGGGTATTAATTAATTTAAAATTATGATCATTCTTAAATATACCACTAAATCATAACTCTTGAATCCCTTGATTTAGAAACTGTAATCACTCAATTTTATTCAAAATACATTGACCATGATTTTCCATATTATTCCTTATTACTTCCTTCCTAGAAACAAAAATATGAATAATGTTTGAGGATTCAACAATTTTAAAACCTAGTGTAGGATATAGTCTATACCATTTATATGTCATCAATAGTTTCCTCATCTTTAATTGTAATTGATTTCGGAATTTCTAAGAATTTATATGTATTGTCTTTCTGATATCATAATTTATATTTTCCCCTAGTACATCAATTTTCATAATTCCCAAATTCCGTAAATTCAAAAAATTTATTTTTTACCTTGTGAATAATTTTATTCCTTTTCCTGGTGTTATCTAAATGTCTCTTTTTTACTTGGTAGATTATTTCTTTATTCCCCCCTTTTCTGCATAAAAAACATCATCTATTTCTCTTAAGACATTTTATAAGGTGATTTTATCACATTATTGATACATAGGTCATTGAATATTTTTACCTATATGATCTTTAACACATTATCTTTAATGTAATTACATTTTTATCCTTTTTGGTGCATTAGGAAACTCACATAGGTTTAATTTTTCAATCAAAACTCATGATAGTTGGTTAGGAATAACCAAAATATTTTCACTACAACTCCCATTATGTTTAGTTAATCATTCAAATATCTAGCACATTTTTTTATACATCTATAATTAATTAGTTTCCTACTAGATCTATCCATTTACTAAAACAAAAAAAAATAGTGTAATTATATCAAATAAACCTTAAAAACTATCTTATGTGGAGGAGAAATACTAATATATCCATAACCATGCCATCATTTGTTCAAATCTTAATATTTATCCAAAATAACCATAATTATCCTTAGAATACTTAATATTGTGTTTATATAGGATTTTTAACTTAAGATTAAATAACATGCTAACCTATAAAGTTATATAAACCTTTTATCTAATACCAACTATAAAGACCTGACCTTAAACATTACATATTCTAGTGTCTTTATACTAGAAGTCACTTTTTTACAGTCTTAAATATCTTTTAGGTTTATAGTTTTAGATAATAAGGTTATAACTATTAAATATCATACCTATATATATACAAAGATTACACTTTTAATCAGTAACCATTTTTTCAAAAATATGAATCTTTTAAAAAAATGATTTACTTTCATGAAAAATCTTCATGAATTTCAACTTGAATTCTTCCTTTTTCTTATCCTTCCTTAAACCCTATGAAAAAAATTTCAAAATGTGTGATGAAAATAAAAATCTTGGTAAGGGACATAGAAAGAATAAATCTGTTAGTCCAGTGAAAAATATGAAAACTCAATTAATGTTTACCTTTATCTTTAAATTTATTTAAGTGTATAAAATAAAACATTTCCACATGAAAAACATGCACACGTTTTTATCAAATAAAACAATTAAAACCCATAGCAATCAAATAAAAATCCCTTTTAGGAAACTTTAAGAATCAAATTTAAAACCCATTTTAAACCCATTTTAGAAATAAATGGAGCTTTGTAAAATAAATAGGAAAAACCCTCTGGTAACTTTATCTGTATTTCCTATTAAGATCATGAATTTTAACCAATGCATTGGAGTTCTATATAAGTGCACCCATTATATAAGCTATATCATGATCACCCTATGGTATCTGGTCACACCCACCATAAAAGCTATATTAGAATCACCTTTGAGATATAATGGGGCTCATCCCATCATATAAGTTGAACCATGAACACCCATTTATCATTTATAATGCTTAAGTACCATTTAAATAAATAAAAATTATTAGTGCGCTTTTTTATCATAAAAATATTGAAAATCACTTTTAAACTCATTTTTAAATCACTTTTGGATATAAAAATACCCATTTACAATACCAAAATACCCAAAAATAGGTTTTTTGTTTTAATAAAACATGAAATCTTGTAAAGTAATCCAAGATTAAAATAACAGTTACAGTTTTGGGAAAACTCATTGTCACTGTATATGTTAAAATAGAACATTCCTTTTGTCATTTATAAAGAAAGTCAAACATTCCATTCAAAGATGCCTTTTTTGAAAAAATTTGAAATAAATATAAAAATATACTTTATAAATCTCTTATTTATATATAATTACATTCATAAAATCATTTAAAAACATGGACATGAAATAAAATGAGAGTTATAATGACAACATGAAAACTAATTTTTTTAAGAAAAGTCCATTAACACTTTGGAAGCATTTGAATCATAAGAACCATAAAAGAATAACAATAAGAAAAACTTTAAAGGTCATGAGAATAAATAAATTCATGATATAACAAGTCAAATGGTCTGTATATACACCTTATAAAATAATATAGGTGCATAACATCAAAATATTCCTCAACGAAAAGAAATTGAGATAAATTCCCTTACCTTGAGTCTGACTCATCACATATGTTCTTTATATTCCTTATTAATAAACTCCTGTTAATTATTTAATTTATTAATAACATTTTTTTAATTTCATTACTACTTCTATTTCAATTACTACCATTCTATATATAATTACTTAATTAATTAAATTTACATCGAATGTTTTGACGATATTCAGTTTATGTTTCAAAAGTGACTTTGGTAGGTTGACTATGGTCAAATAGTTCACTGTTGAAAAATATCCAAAATAATAATGACATAATTATAATTTTCATATATAAATTATAATTTTAAAACAAATTGTTAAATATTGCTACAAAAAATGAACTATGCTATAATCAGGGAGATGGTAGGTTGTACATACGCATGAGTAATGTTTCCATTTTTCAACAATCCTTATGAAAATAATGTAAGTATGATTTTATATTTGAAGAATTATAATAATATCATAAATACTATATTATTTCTTAAAATATACTTATATATATCATCCATGTGATGTGGTGATGAAATATAATTGTATCACTTTGTGGAGTTAGTAGTCCACACGTACGCTCAAATGATGTTATCATTTTTTAGTGTAAGAAATAAATTGATATATTATCATTTAAAAATGATAAATATGAAATAAATATCATAATTATTTCATTTATATCACATATATTAATTAAATTTATCCATATTACCGTTAATGTAAAGCATTAGTAAAAATTGAATCACAGCGCTTCATGAGGCAGTAGTCTATCATACACACGAGCGACATTGTCATATCCCCCATGGAATGGAAACTAATAAGTTATATGGGATATAATAATTATAGAATTATAATTATTTTAATAATATCATATATATACTTTAAATCAATAATTATAACAAATTTTGAGGGGTGATGATGAAAAATG
Source organism: Viscum album (assembly GCA_963277665.1). Classification (NCBI taxonomy): domain Eukaryota; kingdom Viridiplantae; phylum Streptophyta; class Magnoliopsida; order Santalales; family Viscaceae; genus Viscum; species Viscum album. Next base: position 1,524,101,888 of record OY728164.1, on the reverse strand, counting down.
AATTACATTGGTTTGTGATGGAGTAGTTTTTTGTACCCACGAATAATGATTGTGTTTCCCATTTTATCAAAGAGGGGATAGATTAAGATTATTACATTAACATAATAAAATATGATTATATGTGAGATAATTTTTTTATTATATCTTAATATTTTAAGAATATTTGAAGTAGTTTGAAGAAGAAATAAAATAAATATGCTATGTTAAGAAGGATGCCTCTTCTTCGAACAACCTCTAAAGGTTTTCACTAAACGATTTCCTATATTAGTTTTTTTATCAAAAAAGTGTCTATAAAATGTGGTTAGGGAATTGATGGATTTAATTTTTTTTGTATTTTATTAACAAAATTGGGATTAAATGTGTGCATAATATAAGATAGAGAGGGTGACCTTTTATAAGCGAGGTGAGTGGCATACTTATAAGTTTGTAAAAGTAAAAGTGATACCCTCATTTTTCACATGAAATAAGACTCCAAAATGAACCATTATTTATCATTAGAAAATATAAGTTAAAAATATAACCACAAAATAGATTTTATAAAATTTATTAAGTCATTTTAATCCATATATGTTTAGTTTAACACCTTGGTAAATCTGTTTTTACCTTAACTGTGATATTGTTTTTCCTATTTTTACTATTCATTATGAAAAAAAATTAAGTTGAAATTATTAAATAATATGAATTATTATAATTGAAAATATTTATTCCATTTAAACAAATTCAATTCATATAAGTGGCATAATATCATTTAAAATGAAACCAGCAGACGCGACGAAAAAGTGGTTTTTCAAGAAGTGTATTTTTCAAACAAAATATAATTTTATATTAATATATTACTAGTAATAATCATTATGTTAATTTAAATTAATATTTATATATATATATAATATATATATTTAATTTAAATTATTCCTCATTATTAATTTTTTATTTAATTAAAATGGAGAAACATTATGCAAATTAAAATAGTTTTCAAAAAAACCCATTTTAAAACCCAAAAATAAACTTATACTAAAATAAAATATAAAGTTGAATAAAATTTAATTAATTGGATTATATATAAATAATTAATTCTTATGTTACTTTAAATCATATTCAAAACATAATGGTACTTTTAAATTACTTAACATATTAAAAATAAATGACATTTTTACAAAAATTGTATTTTTCACTATTCACTAAAAAACAATATTTTTCAAGAAATCCCAAATTTTTACCCAAATTTAATTTTTATATGATGATTTAAAAATAAAATTAATTTTTTAAAATACATTTTCTAAAGCTTTTAGATATTAATTATAATATTTTCTCACAAAAATCTATAATATATTTTTGATGAATAAAATTACTATATGAAAAATTGATGGACTATTTACTAAAAATTTATCAATAAATTTATATTTAGTAGGAAATTTGAATATTTATTTCATAAATTATTTAATAATATTCATAACCTCTAATTTAATAGCTATGTTATAATGGACATATTTAAAATAATATTATTTCAAGGTCTGTTTAAGCTCGGTGTTGTGTGTCTTGTATGCTATCAAGCATAGATTACCTTTTCAAAATATTAGGGTGTTATAGTATAATGGATGATATAAAATATAATGATTCATGAGGGGTGGAAACAACATGGTTTGGTGATGGTGAGACCAAGTGGGTCTGTGTGAGGCCGATCAGGTGTAGTAAGAAAGATCGTCCATAACGACAGTCGATGTTGCACGGAAGGAGACGGCTACGATGTTGGTGAGAGTTGGATGTCAAAATAAATGGTCTCTTGGACACCACTGTGAAATAGAATATACACCCACTGGGTCACCTTATCAAGGATGAGTAGTGGTCTCCTGGCCATTGTTGTATGGTTCTCACTGGTGGGGCTCAACCCACCAGCATAGCCCAAGCCATCCAACCCGACACATGGCCTCTTAGGTCTGACCGTACTGGCTCCTAGGCCAAGCCACATGGACCTTACCATGTAGGATAAGAAACAAGTACTTGACCTTGTGGTCTTCTCTATGTGGGACTAACCACATGGTCTCATCCACGTAGACAAGACCACCTAGGCCCAACTACGCAGGTGTAACCCAATGTGGTGGGAAACCCAACCCAACCCACAGTCACGTAGGATAGTGGGTAAAGTCCCCCAACCCAAACCTACTAAGAAATGAACCAATGGTACACATGAGGTGTACAAACATGAATTATCCCTCATGTGTGCACACTCTTCTTCAAGCATGTTGTGTGGCACGATCAAATGTCTTCATGTTTCCTAGTATTTTTCTACAAGGTTTTTTAAGGCTTCTTCACCGTAAGTAAAATTTGGGGAAATAAATATAGTATCATTAGTATTTTATATATAAATTTAAGTGGTAGAGTCTATTTTTTTTATTTTATGCCATTTTTGAGGTGATATTAGCATATTTATAATTTATCTTCATCTAGTTGGTGACTATGTTTGGGCATGGTGATTGGAGTGTTCTCATGGTTGGGAATACTCACTAGTGGCATGGTTATGTTAGGGTGTAGGTTTCCCCCACCATACTTAAATTGGTTTGGTAAGACCCCCCCCCCCCCACCACCACCAATATACTCGGGGTATGGGATCCTCTACCTTTGGATCTAATAGGTTGAGTATCCCGACCACATACTCAATGCATGTGATCATCTACCTATGGATTCAATAACCCCTACATAAAGATCTCAAATAGGGAATTATATCCCCCAATGGAATTAGTAGCCCCCATAACCTTCTAGGGTCACATGATCCAAAATTTTAGTTCCTATAATGTTACATGGATTGTTTGGAATGGGTAGTTTGGATACTTGATTAGTGGTATGGTATTAATAGACCAAAGGGTTTATTGATCTCTCTAATAAAAAGATATCATCAATGATGAGAAGACTCTCTTTCATGTATTTTGATGGTGGTTTGGAGAGAAGGATAAGAAGTCATGATTCAATGAGTCTTATGAATCCTCAACATCCCATGGGTTTCCTTTATGATGTGGTATATAATTGTATCTCAACTTCAAGATTTTTGAATTCTTCAGTGTTTTGGGATTCCATTTTTTCTAACGTATTAAGACTTTTGAGGATTATAGATAAGAATATTGGGTCATTTCTTGCATCGTTGGTAATTATATTTTTTATATTATATCTAAATAATCCATCATTTTTCTCATATGGGTACTTAACTATTTTAGAGTTCATTTTTACCTGTTGTTTTTTATTTTAATGTGGTATTCTCAGATTACTACTTATTATGTCTATAATCTCCCCTACATGGTCCTTGTTTCCACACGTGTTGTGTTGATGTAGTCAATTAATGGTTTAAAGATGGCCTTGGTGGATATAGAGCTACTGTAGCTTGTTTGAATCTAATGTCTGATGATGTACAGTACAACATGGTGGTTCATGATAGTGGTGGAGTCCATTACAACAAGATATCAATCTAGGAGTACTGATAGTGAGGAGGAGATTTATAGTGTCTTATGTCTATTAGATTTAGAGTCTTATCATATGTATAGTTCCTTTGTATTTTTATATGTATTGGAGTATTTTTATTTGATGTCTCATGAAATTATTATAAATTATTCGTCTATTTAAATATGTCCTACCTGTTATTTTATTCATTAGATATATATATATATTATGTTGATATAGGCTAAGGTCTTTAATATTATCAAATATACCTACTTGGTGCTAATAAATAGCCCCTATCCTATTGGAGGTAGGCTTGGGGTGGAACTCTTAGCTTACTTCCATCCAAAATGGGGACCCGGTGGGTTAGACCATCTTAGAGTGGTATCAAAGTGGGTTTGTCCTAGGGATAGTGTTTGGATTTATGATTTTTATGGGGATAGGTCTGGAGATTTAGGGAAATGATTTTAAGGGTTTCCTAAGTTTGTTTATTAGACTATGGAGTCCAGCATAGATTTGGTGGATAATGTATCCTTTCACTCAGATTCTAATAACATTTTAGTCAAACCAAAACTCTAAGAAATTGATTGTGGGATATTATCAAGTTGTTACATGCATCGTATAGTAGTTAGTTATGATATTTTTGTTCTTTCTTATGTCATATCATCCAAATATGATCTAATCCTTGTGGGTCCACACTATAAAATAAAGCGTGTTACCCACTGATAGTCATCCCATGTTCAGAGGTAGGGATATGATGATCATATTCTTGTAGTTATACCTCTCTTCATTGGATACTGAGAGATGAAGAATTATTCCAATATGTTATTGGAATATATTTTTTTATTATGATTTGAGGTGGTTGTTCTTCCCTTGGTACTTAGTGCATATTTTTCTTATATAATGGATGATATTTCTCACTGATTTGAAAGGTACCACCAATATGTAATTTTTGTTACCATTTTATGATGTCATAGACTTCATGGTTTGAATGGAGAGCTTAATAAACATGCTACGAAGTCTTAGATAGAGTTTGAAACTCACATTTCTATTTGGTCAAGAATTTGACTAATTAGATATAAATTGTTCTATTAATACCCCTGTATAGAATAGTATACTTTTATTGGATAGTGTTTCTCTCAAACTAATTATAGGAATTTTCTATCATAGTTTGATTTTGATCCATTATTTAGGATGGATATTTATCCAAATATGTTGGCCGCTCTGCAAGACTACATGATTATTTCCAAGTACACATTATGGATCGTGGACCGCGTGATGTTATCCCTAAACATTCTTTATCGTGGTATTTTGTTATCTTAGTGGTATGTTTCAATTATATGGTGTAATTTATTTCAATATATGGTTGATTTTTCATACACGTACACTTATATCATAGTCCCCTAAGTAATCATTGGAAGTTGAGTAATCTTCTTAGATAAAAACTCAAACTATGAGAACAGGTTAAAATTTCACCTAAAGATAACCAGAGTGGTTTTTTGGATGAACCTCCATGTTGAAGATAGAAGTTGGATTAAATACCTCTTATTTTGGGAATATTTACATATAGATGAATTGTTTGGTGGAAGAGTTAGTGAAGTGATAGCAGTCAAAGATGGTTGATGCTTCAATCCTCTCTCATAAACACTAACCTTGGTTAGTTATTTTCTTACTTAGGGTGACGATTGTTAGAGTTGTGGGATGTTGTATGCAATGTATGACTACAGTCATGTGTTAGCAGGTGTAGTTCAAAGTATAATTTATGGACCCTCATATTGGATAACACATACATGAGTTTTTCTTTCCATATCAGATTTTTGGGAGTTGTAAATTCAAATGGGACCCCTTGTTAGACCCTTTTTATCTAGAGAGAGATTACAAAAATGGTGGTCATCTTTCACTCACCCCTTTTTAGTGAAGTAAGTTTTTCCATAGAGCATATTATTCTTTCAATAGATTCCTTCATGGAAGATATGGGATTATGTGGTACCTCCCTCGATATGAATTTGATTACCCATTTTTGGTGTCATGAGGTGTTTTTGGTTGAGTAAGTGAGGTGTGGTCCACCCCTCAATAGTGAGTGGGATAACCTTAGGTGTGGAGATTGGATCCCACCCTCATGTATTTATATTCAAAAACCCATTAGATGGTAAGAAAGTATTTATGTGTGATTTTTATATATAATAATTCACTTCTTTTCGATTTTATGTAATGTATGATTGTTTTCTAAGATCGACCCATGTTTTTCCTTGATGAGAGGATAACATAAGAATTAGATTGTATTTTGGGATAGAAATATAGAGTAGGTATATGGGATAATGAACATCCCTATAGAGTTTATGGTTTTACGGGCCAAATCCTCCTTAGTGTTCACTCAAGGAGGGTCCCATTTCATGATTATGTAGATGACTTGGTCTCACCCTAAGAGTGTGATTTTTTCAGTAAACTCTCATAGTGTGAGATCTATATTCATGGAGTATTAATGGTCCTTGTGAGGTTGAATCCATAGAATTTGACAAGAACTTGGTTTCACAGTAGAAACATGGTAGTTGATGAATCTAATAGAGGACTCTGTGTCTAGATGATGGAGGAGGAGCATGATCTTTTAGCTTCTTAGTAATGATTCTTTCATAGAGAGGTAGAGATGTTTCACACCTTTAATTTATGGTGGTGGCCCCACACTCTTACCTTGTGTAATAAATTCCCATGGTGGTAATTTCCACTTAATGATCCAGTGTGACCGTACATTCTCATGCAATGGACCTGAAGGATTTTCCTGAAAGTGCGGATCATGTCATCTAATTTCCTAGGTTGGGTTGTGGGTTTATCTTGATTATTGTGTTAAATATCATTATAGATATCCTGAGGGGAGACTACCCTAATGGATTGTGGAACTTAGTGAAATATCCTTAGTAAATAATTTTGGGTATACCCACCACATGAAAACTCTTTTTATATAGTGTAGGAGGAGGTTTCCTTGAGTTTTTTTGGATTTTGGTCACTTGAGTAGATGTTATCTTGGGGTCTGGAGCCGATAGAGAGGGTTCTCTGGAATAATCAGGATCGTCCACTTCATATTATGGTGAATTAGTCCACCTGATGGGTAGTGGTGTAGTGATAATAAGTTTTAAAAGGCTTATATTGTTCATTAGGTGCTCATGAATAACTTTTATGAAATAGATATGACAACATATGGTTTGGCTTCAATAGTATATGTGAAACCTATTTTATTTTGGTATGTGGATGAGGGATTCCCATAGATGTTGAGGTTGGGAAAGAAGTATTATGTCACTCTTGTTCTTGGAGTTAGTAACATTAGTGAATGTGCCTTGTGCGCAGGAGATGGTGAAGGATTTTAAGTAGAGTTGGGGGAGCAAGATATTGTGAAACTCTCCTGGTTTTTGTGTAGAATTTTTTGGAAGTTATTAACTTTAGATTATGGTACAGATGGGTTTCCCTCATACAACAACCATCAATAATAGTGTTTAAATTTGTATATAAAGTTGATCCCACCAGTGGTAACCATGTTTATAGGCCATTTTGATATTATCATTAATGGTTTATGGTTTTACTTCTCCCCATGTAGTGGGACAACCTTCATGTGGGAAAATATTTTCGATGATGATCCTTGTAAAAACTCACCAAGTGAAAAGTCATATTTCTACATAGGTCATGATTTGAGATGGTTTGTAACTGGTATATTGTATATAAAAAAGGATGTTTCCTCCCTATATGGTTATGTACTATGTTTTTTTAGTGATTTGACATTTGAGATGAAGAAGAATCATACAATTTTGGGTTTTTTACACATGGGTTACTTTGTGAGATTCTTTTTCTAAGGAACCCCAATTTTTTCCTTTTCAAGGGAAAAAGTTCTTATGGTGGGGATAATGTAGTGACAAAGATTTTTTCTGGTTGAGACTTAACTAATTTTGTATTTCAGAGTCCTGGGACCTCCTTAGGGGTAAAATGATAAATTTTACCTGGTAGATCACCTTAGAAAAATTATCTAATGCTTCTATTGATTATAAGTTGTGGTGTTTACCTCCATCCTGAGTTGGTGTAGAATTATAGGCATTATAGATACTTGATAATAATGTATTGAGTATAATATATCATTTTTATCTCACACTCATGTATTTATGATGAATTTATTATGCCTATTAAACGTATTATAGAATGAGAAAATGGATGTCGTGATTAGTTATATAATGGTGGGTTTACCCCAAGTGTGGTGTAATTTTAGTTCACATTAGGGACCTTGAGGTTTGGCCATAATTAATGGATTAACATTATAAAAAAAGGAAATTATTTTTAAAATTAATTTATCCATTAATGGTAATTAAATGTCTTAACCAATATATAATTCTGATATAAACATATTTATCTTCAAATTTTGGGGTTAGCTATATTATCACTAGGATTTGAGAGTGACAACAAAGGAGAGACATTGGGAGGAATCAAAGAATTGTTCATCATAATCAATAATGAAAATGAACGTAGACACAACTTATATCAACAAGTGATCCAGTTTTTAGGTATAACTATATGTTCTTTTAAATCCACCCAAATATTCAATTATTTTCCTCGAGTAAATTTCCTTACTCTCTTGGTTTAAACACAAATAAGAAAGAGAATTATAGATTTAGTAATCATTAAATATTCGATTATATTGAAACTATAACAATTATAGCATAGTGTTTTAATATGTGTGTAAGATGTAATTTAATATTAAATATTATATATAAAGAAATTGATTTTAATTTTGATGGTTCATGACTGCCAAAAAAAATAGCACTTAAAGTAAATAATTCACATTTAGTATTAGAATATTTTATTCGGAGATTTATATTTTCACTTTGATTATTAGCTAATGAATTTTGACCTTGGTGTGTGTAATATTTATTTTCATATTGTCATCCATATCCTTGTCATTGGATTTGATATAGATTTTGACAAAAAAATAAGAAATATAAATGAGATCACTATTCTCTATCATATCTTCTCCCTCTCTCCTCCCTTTTCACTCTCTCTCCCTCCCTCCCTCCCTCCCTCCCTCCTTCCCTCCCTCTCTCTTCCCTACCACATGTGCACATGGTGTCCTAGCCCTCTCAATGGATGGTGATGGTGGAGGTAAGTCTTGGCTTGTGTGGGGGTTGACATGTGATTAGGGGGTCGGTGTAAGGTAGCTCGAATGGAAATGATGGTGAAAGGGTTGATAAGTGAGAGAAGGGGTGTGTGGCATGGAGTGAAGATGGTGTAGTGACCATGGGACTGTACAGGGCTGATGTGAGGTATATCAGGTGTAACATGGGAGACTGAAAGTTTCCAGTGTTGTATATAAGCAGTCAATCGTAACATTGGATAGTATCGGATGCATTAGGTGGTGGTTTCTTAGAAACCATAATATAGTATAGGTAATGAATATAGAGCCACTATGGAATGGAGTAGAAATTGTTGTCTAGCTCCCATATTGGGGATCCCACCAGTGGGAATTGACCCAATAGTATGGCCCGATCTAGCTGGCCCTCAGGATAAGAGACACACTAGTGGCATACATGAGGTGCATGTGTGAATAGCCTGATACAAGTGCACCATATTCACACATGGAGTCCACCATGTGTCCTATTATCCACCTTTATGGTGTTTTTCAAGGTTTCCTCATCATAAGTCAAATTTTGGAAAATAAATAGCTTATACAAAATATTTTTCCACATAGATCATAATGGTACTATATGTTCTTACATCTAAAGATATTTACTATGTAACATTGGTAAATATAGGATTTAGATAAATAGACCTAGAAAATAGATTTGGTAATTATTATTAAAGTTTATTAGGGTTGGAAACCCTCTCTGATATTGTGGTAGTGTTAGGGTGTGATCATCCTCCATCATCCTCAGATAGGGTCGATGATCCCCCTGCATATACTAGGTGTAGGATCCTCTACAATTGGATCTAAGATTGTTGTTATCCACCCCCACCCACCACATACTCAAGGTGTGAAATCCTTTATTTATAGAAACAAAATCCCCCCATTATAAAAATATTATATGGATCATGGGATCCTCCTATGGAATCATTATTCCCTACCTACTTGGGGTGTGGGATCCTCTTCCATATTTACAATGAGGTTACACAGGTTTCTTGGAATTGATAGTTTGAATAATTGATCATTGATATCATATTTATGGACTAGAGGGTTCAGTTCTCCCTTGACTAATGAGCATTATTCCGTGATGAGTAGAAACACATTTATGGATTCTAGTGGTGATTTGTAGAGAAGGATTAACAGATTGGATTCTATGAGCCTCTTGGCTCTTCAGCACCCCATGGGTTTCCTTTGACATGTGGTATATATTTGGCTATTGAATTTAGGATTTATGGATATTTTTAATGTTCTTATTTTCCCTATTTAATCATGTGGTAATACTTTCAAGTATTATATATGATATGATTGGGACATTCCATGCATCCCTGAGAATTCTAGTTATAGAGAATATTTGTATTATTCTTTATTTTCCTCCTTTGGTTACTTTCATTTCCAGAGTTTGATCTAACTATTATTAAATATTTTCTTTATAATTTTTAGCGATTTTTAATGAGTATGTTTATACTCAACACTACACAGGCCTTGTTCCCACATGTTTTGTGTCTATACAGATGATACACAATCAAAAATATTCTTGGTGGACATGGAACTAGTTCTCCTTATTTATAGATTATTTATTATTAAACATGGTGAATCATGTTAAACCATAGTGTTTTGTGATGGTGGTAGAGGCCTTTATAGTTTTATATTGATCTAATAGTACTCATGGATAATAAGATCTTTCTAGTGTCTTATATCTATTGGATTTATAAACTTTTTGGATGTTCATTTCCTCTTTATCTAACTATATAGGGATGATCTTATATTTAATGTCTCATGCATGTATTTTATATACTTTAGTTTTTATAATATATATATATATATATATATATATATCCTGTTGGTTATTTTATATATTAGAGATATGTATTTGCTAAATGTTGATATAGTTTAAGGCCTCCCATATTGTGAGATACTCCTACTTTGTGATCATCACAAGCCCCTAACCTATTAGATATGGGATTGGGGTGGCACTATATTCATATTTATGACTTGAGAAGAGCTCTGATGGGTCAAGTCATGTCATAATTTAATTGGGTATATTAGTGTTATAACAAAAAAATCCTAAAGCATTACATAAGCATTAATTCAAACATATTATTAGTAAGAAAATCGAGGAACTTTACATAATATACTAATAAAAATTTAAGAATAATATAAGGTGAGGAATAATAAATAACTAAAAGTGTGTGCCACTTTAATAACTTCTTTAATGATTAAATTTTTATTTAAATCCTTCTTATTTTTTAATACTTCAATGAAAATTTTAAAAGTATCATTTTTCAATTTTTGTATTTGGTTAAAACATGGATTAAGTTCTCAATATGTTATAAAGACAATTTATAATATCTATTATTGATATCAAAAGAGTATTTTTGAAACTAATTTCCACACTTAAATATTTTATTGAGAATGTAGAAAATTAATACTTTTAGAGCTGAGGTTGGAAATAAAATAGTGGTTTTTAATAAACTTGATTTGAAAAAATGTATTAAGGAAAAAATGAAATTACCCAAGAAAGTGCATAAAATTTTTTCATTTGGGATAGAAAAGTGTGTTTTATTAAAATAATATAAATAATTAATTTAAATGATGTATTTATTAAAATAAGGATAAACTACCACATAGAAACAATCTGGTTAAAGAAAACAAATAATTTTAAGAATAAAATCATTCATTCCCACTAGATTAAACTAGACATTGACTCTTTAATGATGCAATATACAGATAAATTTTAAGTATTGATCTTTTACTTATAATTTATTTGGGTTATAGTTAAAATAAAAGACTTTTTATATATAATAAAAGGTATTAAAATATTACTTAACTAAGGTATATTCACATAATTCAAACTTTAGCATTAAAACTAGATTTGGGTTTTCAAAAAAGGAATTTAGATAGAAAAACATAATATAAACCTAGTATAAATTTCATTTCTTGACCCAAGACCTAAGATATATGAATATATTTGTTATGATATTAAAATAAAGTAAAGTAACATAACCTAAACATATAACAAAAACCATTCCTTTATGGATGTTAAAATTATGTAATATTTCTAAATAAAAGCATTTAAATAATTAAGGGCACAATACCACATGTTATGTTCATGGAATATAGAATTATAAAATAAGGGAACATGTTTAGTGGACTCACACATGAAACAAATAATAAGGATATAATATAAACTAGTTATTCATGAACAAACAATACTTTACCAAGTGCTAAATTCAACATAAGGATATGCAAGGATGTAATTAATAATATGTTCAAAAAAACTATTAAAACATTATGTAATTTTCTAATACGAATGAAATTTTTACATGAATGAAAAAGGATTTACCAAAAACCAACTTTTCATAAATTTATGAATCAAGGTTTTAAAGATAGAAAGTATATATCAAAACCATTAAATAGGTTCAGGTTAACTTCCATTATAAATATTTAACTCTATATATCTAAATATATTTAACAAACTACCCATTCATAATTCTGAAAATAATGTTTAATCTTTATTATTGGTTAAAAAAGGTGGTACTCATGTCTTAGGTACAACCTTAGAACCCCATGGAGGGTCGATACCACTTAACATAATAATTCCTTGGCGAGTTCGTAGAATTCCAAAAACCAACAACCATAACCTAACATCCGTTAAAAAATGTCTATGACTCAAGTATCCAAACTACATAGTCATTATAAATCAATAAAAACTAAAACTCAACAAAATACTATGAAAATTACTCCAAAAATATACCCAAATTTGTAACAACCAAAATATCAAAGTAACTCAACCTATAAAAACATTAATATTATATAAAAATAATTAAATACCTAGAATAAATCATACCATTTCCTCTTAGGATAAAAATAGTTACTAGTAGAAAGAAAACATTCCATATAAGTTCCTTTAACTAGGGGAAGATTATTTCCTAAGGCATGAGATTATTTCACCAATCCATGGGAAAATCACAACCCCAAATCTCTAACCATGATGAAAGAAATTATAGGGGAGGGCTAAGAAAGAGGGGGAGAGGAGGTAAATAGTTTTTTATCTCAGTTTTGGTGAACCAAAATAATGGTGACATGGGAAAATAATAGTTAAAGGGGAAAAATAAAGATAAATGGGTTTATAAATAAATGAATAAAATGACATATTTAAAAAAAATAGTATAGTCTAATGGATATCTGGTATAAGGCCGCCAGGAACCCAATGGTGACACCTAATCATCCTTTTCTACCTCAACTCATTGGGTACTTGATACCCACCACAGGGTATCTAGTTTTTCACGTGGTAAATTATTTCATGTAGAACATTCTCTCAGCATTACCTAAACACCAAAACCTTTAAAGAAACCTCAAACCATTAGTAAAAACACCTAATGTTTCATTAAAAAACTATTAGATTCATGAATTAATCCCAAAATAACAAATAACCCCTACCCAAATCCAAATATTCATATAATATCATTTTTTATCACTTAATCACCCAAAATTAAATCCAAATTTCACCTTTATTAAATATACTAGGACACGTTTCATTAAAATAAACCTTTATATTATCAATTTTCATGAAATTTAATATGAATTACTTTAAATTAAAAATGTGTAATATTTATTAAAAAATTTAAAATTATAAAAATATTTTATATTTTATATAAACACTTTACAAAAAATAAACATCACATATTTTCAAAATGAGGTTTTTAAATATAAAAAATTTATGTTCTCATTTTTGAATGACTTGATAATCAATATAAATACTTCTATATTTTATATTATTTTAATTTATAAACACTATAAATTATTCAACAATTTAAATCAACTTTAAATCAAGATCACATCCACTAAAATGTTTTTTGTATGGTTTAAATCCCCCCTTGGGGCCCATTACAGTGATTTTTTTTAATAATTTTAACAAAAAATAATTTTTTACTTTAAACTTATAACGCCACATCCATTTTAGATATAAACCATGATGTGGTGGTTCTATGAATGAAAATTATTTATACAGGATAACAATGATAATTTTCAATATAAAGTAAACCATTTTTATATATAATCTACATTATGGGTTTTCCCTAGTAATAAAAAAAATACAACCATTTTGGTAATTCTAAGACATTATGGTTTAATGGAAATTCTACAAACCATGAAAATTTTAGGAAGTTGTTTAGTATTGTAAAATATATTTTAGAGAGAACATTAATAAGTCACACTCTTGATATTATAAAATGGTATTATATTTTCTATGTTTTGGTGTTCATATGAAATTATATTCCATAAAAACCATGAATTGTTCATTAGTAAACCATGATATAGTGTAATATTCTTTTGATACTATGTTTTTTCCAAAAAAATACTCTAAAGTTTTCCATAAACCATTATGTTGTATTATAAAATTTATATAATCATAACCATTTTTTATTATAAGTTATGTATTGGATTAATAATACTCCATGAATAATAACTGTTTTGAAAAAAAAATCATTGTTTTAGAAATATCATTTTCCAATTTCTTCATCCATTTGAAAACTAAATAAAAAAGATATGAAAGTGGATATGGTACCAATAATGGAATTTTTAGGGGATAAAACTTTTACCATAATAGTGGAAAACATTAACCGAAATCCATTAATCCATAGGATCTCTCCATTCACTTAGACTAAAAGAGATAAAGAAATAAAAAATTACCTTTTCTTTTTTAATTTAAACCTATATAAGATGGTTCCCATGATATTGATAAGGAAAACCAAGAATCAAGAAATAAACTCTTTCCTAATAGGATATAAATAATCTATGTGAATATCCCAACACGTATGAAGTATTATCTTTTATCAATTGTCTTCTATAACCTTTATGTTAAAGGATAAAGAGAATGATATCTAGAGAGCCTAAACCGAGAGGAGATTCCATTATCACACACACATATTCAAAGGATTAAACATGTATATATATCCATCCAAAGTCCATCCTTATAACTAAAAAATTCATTTATATTGATGAATAATTTCACAAACATTCAAATTTTATAGCTCTATAATTTATGATTCAATATTAATAATGATCGATTAACATTTAAACAATCATTATGAATTTTAAAACTCCCTAAATCATCATCACATTGTGATTAAATCAAATATAATAACTCATGGTAGGAGGGGGTGGTTTAATCACACATTATGTCATAACATGTAATCAACCATGGACAACACTATGTTGTGGTGACTTTCCCCATGATGATTTCTATCCCAAAACATATCATAACATAGTCTAAACTAATATATCATGGTCTACATTTAGCACACATTTCCATTAGGAAGGATTATAAAGAATGAATAATTTAAAAGAAATATATTGGAGAGAAGTTTGTCGGTTCAAAATTTATCTATTACATTAACACATTGAAATATATATAGGGTACATAATATTTCAATCAATTGTCTAAATAAATCCCTATACTATATGTAAAATATAATGGTTGAAATACCATAGGTTGGAGAAAATGAAGGGTTTCTTATATGAATGGTGTGACATCTCTTTCCCATCACACTCCATAATAATTAAATCAGGCAGTCACATGACTTCACTCAAGTCTCTCCATAAACCAAAGGCTTATAACTAGTAGTTAAAATCTATGGTGATACCATGGGGAAACTATACTATCATATCATAATAAAAAATATAATTGTAAATAATGGTAATAAAATATATCTAGATAAATGAAAGATAACATACATCATCAAAAAGGCCCATAAACCACATATATATCCCTTGTAATATCAAATTGAATGTTATAAATTCTATAGACATCATACATACAAATCATATACCTCGTGGGTGGATTGTAAACATAATAATACCAAATAACTAAAAAACATGAAAGAAGAAGTCCCCAAAATTATTATTGATACCTAACCTAATTCCACCCCCATGATCCATCCTATATTTTTCAGATCAGCCATTTATCATAATTAATTTTTCCTTATATTGTCATATAACTATAATGTCTACTCGAGTACCCATTCCTAACTAAGTAGGGTGAAATTATAGTTGAGTAGGCTACTACCAATAGCTTTCCTAAAGATATACAATCTGTATAAAAGTTCATGATGATGTGCCATAATAAATTAAATAATACATGATAAATATATTGTTTTCAATCATAGAGTTATAATATGAAACCCAAGACTATCCATACATTCTCTGGTCAGTTTCAAATGAGATTGAACTGGATACATAACCACCTAGGAGGAACCATATACAGTCTTGAAATAATGAAAGTAACACCCATGGGGAACCACATCCTTCCCTAGAACTTTGAGAATATAACCTGGGGGAACCATGTCCTACCCTAGAACCAAGAGATTAATGACTAGGGGGAACCACATCCTACCTAATAACCATGAGAATATAACCCATGGGAACCATATCCCACCCAGACCAATGTGAGTAACACCTAGGGGGAACCATGTCCTACCCTGAAACCTTAAGAGTAACACCTAGGGGAACCACATATTTCCCCAAAATAATTTTATTAAATTATTCAATATTTACTGAATCATTTACTTTCATAATTTATTTACACATAAATCCATATCAATTTCTCATGCTTAACCCTTTTTTACTTTCATGGGAATCATAATTCATTTTAGGGAACCCCACGGGTTACCTATCAAATATCACCATCTTATTAATTTAGGTCATGCCACTTTCGATGACCATGTATATTATATTTTTACTTATTAAAAATCCATTAATGACCTGATAAATAGATTTATTATAATAAATAAACACACAAAACATTTTATAAGTTTTTTAGGTCAATCAGATTTAGGTCGTTGCAACCAAACGTCACATATATAGTGAAAATTAATATAGAAATGTAGGGTAACTTAGGGTTAACCTACCTTATTCTTGAAGGTGGAAAATAATTTAATATTGGATGATAATCTAATAATAAATAGTAAAAATCAAATAACCAAACGAAAATCTTGAAATAGGGAAAAATAGTCGTAATCAAAATAAGACCACTAAATAGTGAGAAAACCCAAGAAAGGGTTGAATAGAAGTGTTGTAATCACCTCTAGTTATCTCCCAAATAAAATGATAGGTGAAACCATTAAAGAAAAAAAGGATATATCGCTTTGAATGATAGGATATCAATAATATGAATAATTAAGAAAATGGATGTTCTATTGGGGGAGTTCTCATTTATCATAACTAAAAGTTTATTTCATTTTCTTTAATTAATTATTTTAAAAACTTCCCAGAACACAGGTCGGGACATGACCATAGATATTTTTGTTTAATTACCCTCTAGTGTCTCTCTACGGTGTGTCCCTTTAATAGTGGCATAGTACTTCTAACCTAACCAATTCCAAATAACTTATCCCTTTAGGCCGTCATGGTGAAATATCCATGATCACAGCACTAACCCCCACCCCCTTTCAATCCTTCTCAGTGGCATGACCCATGGGTGTTTCATGACCTTCCTTCCCTCTATAATTTATTTAATTTGAGATCATAAATGTCTAGTTTTTTACACTTCATAACAAAGTCCGTTCATGAGGTTCATCTCCATTTTCATCCATCCAATGGCCCGAAGGCCTTCAAGTTTTTTTATTATATGATAGATCCCCCCATTTAAGGAAAGAAGGGGGAAACCTAAACAGACTTCAGGGAGATAGTAAAAATCTCTATTTTCATAAATTTTATGATCATAACATTTCTAACCTCACTATGGAGAGATACCGCTATATGTATGGTTTTTTCCTTCTCAAAACTTCCACCTAAAATGTTCCATGCTATGACACGCTATTGTTGTCGCAAAAATGGATCTAAACTTAAAAAAAATATAAACAATAAGACACTCATTAAAACATAACCTCTACCCATCACAGTGTGACAGACCCTCTTCTATAGATTACAACAACCTACAACACTTATTCATCCCCACTCCAAAGATAAATTCTTGAATAAACTCCCAACCTCCTCACCAACACATCAAATATTTATAAATAATGAAATTACAAGAATTTTGGAAAAATGGCATCATACCTTAATATGATATAGGGTTTTTCAAACTCCCTTCCATATAGAGTCTCATCCTTGAGTTGTATTATCAAATGACACCAAGATCATTCGTGAACAACTCTGGCCATTGTACCCATATATCAGACTCCCACTCCCATATTTCCTTTTGGATAATCCCATGATTCCACTACACCTATACCAAAGGGACCATCTTCCCATGTATAGTCTTCTCACTTTATTCTTCTATACGTATCGAACACTCCTTGAGTGATGCATTGACCTTAAACTCAATATCATAGGTATTGATCACATGATAAGGATTGGGATAATAACATTAAATCCATGATACATAAAATTCATTTTTTATAGAAATGACACCCTATGAAATAGCAAATAGGAATAACATTTTACCAATCCACTATACTATCTCAAATTGACCCGCATATCTAGGTACCAACTTCCCCTACCTTAAAACATGATTATGCCCTAATATAGGTAAAACCTATATAAATACTTTATCACCCACATAAAACTCCATTGGATGGTATCATCGATCAGAATATGACCTATACCTACTCTGAGAAGTTTCCAAATGCATTCTAATTAGTCAAATATACTCTGATGTCTCCTGTATGAGTATTGGTCTAATAAGAACTAACTATCCAACCAATATCCAAAATAATAATGATCAACGAGGAATACCATAGAAATCCTCAAAAGGTATGATATATATCAGTACTTATTAACTTTTATTGTAGAAAAACTACATTAAGTACCAAATGGTTATCCCAAGAACCTATGAATTCTAAGACAGATGCCTACAACATGTCCTAAAGTATATGAATAGTCCACTTGGGATGTTCATTTATTTTTGGGTGGTAATAAATTATCAAGTGTACCTTTGTATTAGGAACCATTCTGAAACCCTCACTAGAAGAATTATTTAAAGTGGGAATCCATATCTAAGATAATACTCTAAGGTATCCATTAAAAGAACACTATATCATGGATATAAAGATTTCCTAGATCATTAGTAGAGAAGGTATCCTGGATCAGAAAGAAACTATTAACCTTAGTCAACCAATCCACTATAACCCACATTGTATCACAACCTCAGGGTTTCCTAATCAACACCATCATGAAATATATAGACACATCATACGTCTTCAACTCAAGAATGGGTAGTTACTGAAGTAGTCCAATGGGTCACTGGTATTTATCATTAACCTACTGATAAGTGGAGCACCATGTGACAAACCCTACTATATCCCTATTCTTCCTAGGTAATAATATGTACCATTAAATACATAGGAAATATTGGCACCCTAGTAAGAAGAGGGATATAGTAGGGTTTGTCATAGGTGCTCCACCTATTAGTAGGTGAATAATGAATACCATCGACCCACTAGACTAGTTCAGTCACTACCCATTCTTGAGTGGAAGCGGTATAATGTGTCTATAGATTTCATGATGGTGTTAACGAGTAAACCCTGAGGTTGTGATATAGTGTGGGTTACAGTGGATTGGTTGACTAAGGTTAATAGTTTCTTTCTGATCCATGAGACTTTCTCTGCTATGAAGAAGAGGGATATAGTGAATCCCTACCATATATACCACCCCTCATGACCTGAAAGTCTGAATCTAATAGTTGACTCCTCTTCACCTTACTAAAGAGAGAATAATTGATAGATCGGGGCATTTGGATCACTCAACCCTAGTACTCCTGAACATCAAGATGTAACTTAGTGAAAAGGTTCATCATTTTCCACTCATTAATTGAGTATTGTACTACATGAGTCTAATTATTCTTACTCAGTGCATCAGCAATGATGTTTCCTTTTTCATGGGGTATAAACCAAATTTAAATCAAAAGATATAAAATACTTGAACCATCTTTACTGCTAAATATTCAAATCCGAATGTGAGAAAATATACCTCAAACTCTTATGGTCAATGTATACCATAGACCTCTCACCCAAAAGGTAATATCACTAATGTCTCAAGGAATGAACAACTACTTCTAACTCAAGATCATGTTTTGGTTTTTCCACTCATGTGGCCTCATATTATTAGATCCATAAGAGACCACATGACCCTCCTATATTAAAACTTATCCCATACCAACTTCTTATGGGTCACAATACAGGGTATACTCCTTACCAAGATCAGGTAAGGTCAGGTTCAACATTATTTTCCTCCTCCCTTTAAACGCTTGAAATTATTTCTTAGAAGCCTCTAGCGAAATAAACTTCACCTCCTTATTATTCTGACCAATCATCGATGCTTCCAAGTTAGAGAATTACAAAATAAATATTTGATAATAATAACCAAACTCAAAATACTAAAAATATCAAAAATAAATGTTGGGCCTCTCTTAATAAACTATTTTATCAACCTTCTCTGAGTCTAATAATAATTCAACCTCTACTATCACATGCTAAAATAGTGAATCTAATCAATACAAAACTGAAACATTGAGGAATTTTCATGAAATCAATGTTCTCTGTGTGTACTAAAAAAATCCTCTAAATTTTGAGTTTTCCCCTCCTTCAACATAGAGTACATGATGATATCATTAAAAATACAACTATAAATGTATCTAAATAAGGATGTATATCCCAATTCATCTAGGCCATAAACAATGTTGTTGTGTCTATCATAATAAACAACATATCCAATTACCCATATACACCATACATGATTCTAAAGGTAGTATGAGGTATGTTAGAAGGCCTCACCCTCAGCTAATGATAGCCTGATCTCAATTCAATCTTAGAGAAGACTCAGGATCCTCTAAGTTAATCAAATAAATCATCAATATTGAGGAGTGGATATTAGTTCTTGACCATCACATGGTCCAACCTCTAAAAAACCATACATAATCTCATATAATAATCCACCTTACTGTAGAATATGACTAGATCACCCCAAGGGGACATACTCATTTATATGAACTACTTTGCATCTGATTCCTCCAAGTTAGTCTTCATCTCTCATAGATCCGCATGATTCATTCGATAAGGAAGAATATAAATAGGCTTTTCACCATGAATGATATTAATAATAAAATCAACCTCTTTCTCTCTCTAGTCTCAATCCTAATAAATCTTTAGAAAAAAATTATGTAATTGGTAAATGATTTGAGGAAAAATTGATTATCGCATCCCCCCATCATCGAAAACAAGGCTTGAATCCTAGGTTGTAATCTTTCTTAGCTATTGACAGTTAGGTCCTGTATGACCTTCCTATAAATTCCACTCTCTAATGTATATATTTTTTACCCTAGATGGATGTAAATGACACCAATAAATGATAAATGTTAATATGGGCTTAGTACATCACTAGACAATTATCCCAAGGATCATGTTGTATCTAGTCATCTCTAGAAAAAATATATCCTAGAAGAATATATAAAAAATAATCACTATAGAAAAATTCCTACATATATGAATTTAATCATGTTATACCCCTAGAGGCATGTTGATCATCATCACCCAAAATAAGTACTTTATGGATAACCCTAATCTGTCAAAAAATTGAGTAGATATAAAAGAGTTTGATTACTTTATGTTGAATAAATTAGATGAAAATGTAGAGGCTACTGAAATCATAACTCAGATAGTAGATGGAATGGAATACTGATCTATAAGGGTAGGATCTACCATATAAAGTTGGATAGAACCTTAGACCTATGCCCCCTGTTTGAAACCATTGGACTGTAATTCCATGCAGTCATTATAGCCCCTATACTTAGGCACTACATCGTACACCTGAACCTAGATGGATGGTGTAAAACCAACTACTAGTCTATTATGGTGTACCTAGTCCTACCACAAAACTCTATAACTAACTGAATCACATGCCAATAGTTATTCACCAAGAACTCTTATAAAATCCCTATAGGTTACCCATCCTCCTATAGAATCAGCACTCAACTAGTGGTCAGGTAAAATGAGGAAGAATATGGATTCATCTTCCACACAGATAAAATTCCATAGAACTTCCCTCATGAGTAGGAATACAAAACCTATCAACTTGGCTACTCTATCTACTACTTCCTTAGTGTGAAATATTAAAACGGTGCTTCCTACTACCTGAAGACCCACTAAATATCCTTTTCTCATAATTATTCTACCCTAAACCTCTCCACTCATTCTGGTTTCTCTCTTTATTGAGGGTCTAATTCATGATCACTAATAATAATTAAAGGAAATAAATATTCACCTGAACTCAAATATAATATCTCATCCCATCCTTGAAATGTCTCAAACTAATTATCTCATTGTCACCTATCATCATGGAAAATCATCGCAACTCTATAAATCACATTGTAAAATCCATTACGAACATCCTTTAACGTATTGGATTCATGAACTCTTAGGACCTATCCACCCTCAATATCTATGGGAAGAATTTCTCCTAGAACCGATTTTGGAAATCCCTCCAAGATAACCCTATATATTGGTCTTCCTTGACTGGAACCCCACTAGCACTTCATTTGGCATCCAAGAATATAGACTACTAACATCACCCACTTATTAGTGGGTATCTCTAAATAGTCAAAGATAGAATGAATGGATTCCTACCAGAGATCTACTACTTGTGGGCCACCCTCACCCAAAAATAACAATGGTTGTTGCATTTAGAATTCTTAATTCAGATTATACATAATAGGTGTATCTCATGGAACTCCCTCTCTATATAATTTAAAACCATACAGTATTCTATTTTTAAGCTGATCATCCATTATCGGCATCAACCCCATGGGAAGTATTAGATCAAAAATCTGATTTCATATCCTTTTTTTGAAAATAAAAAAACACTCAATTTGAATTTGGTTTAACATGTAATGTAATTTTATGTTTTCATTATTGATATTTATTGTCTAAATGTTTAATATTAATCAAATTTATCAAATAAACTCAAGGAATTTTATATTGTGAAGTTATATTGAATTTCATCATATGGACATTATGGAATTGTAATGGTGTTTTGTGTTAAAGTCATTGCATTATGTTGTCTGAATTTACATCCATCGTATAATGGTGAGCTACATCAGATATTGTTGATACTAAACCAAAATAACAAAAAATATGACCATTTAACATTTCCACTTGAACACCTATGAATATTACTCTAAGAAATTGAGGACTGGAATAAGTGACATAAGTGAGTTGAAGTTTTTTCAATCATTTAAAAGTATGTAATAGTATTTGTTTCAAAAGTAATTCATGTTTTGTTTCTCTAGATAAATTTTATTAAAGAATTTTCTTGTGAGTTTTTCATTATAAATTATATAATATTTTCTTTTTATAATCATTTTTTTAATACTTTTTGATTGAGGGATTTTAAGTATATGAATATAGAGTGTGTGATCTATCCTTAAAGATTGATGGATTCCATGGATAGAAAGATAGAGTTTGTCAAATCTGGTTGATTGAGTGCTTTTATGGATAGGAAGATAGAGTTTATATGGATATAACACTAATACCTTCTGGTGGGTTTTAGTTAAGGATTTTTTTGATCTTATAATGAGGATAATTAGATCGTGTATATAGATCATCATGTCACTTTGGATAAAAGTAGTGAATTTTTTTATTGGAGTTGTTTTTGTATTTTATATCCTTTTAGGGGTATTTTAATTATTACTCCATAATATATGTATTTTTTTATCATTTCTTTGTTTTAAATTTAATTGTACTCTTTATTTCTACTATACTTATTTTATTAATCAAACAATACACTATCTATTGGTAAACTTAATTCCACTATATTTATACTCTATTATATTTTTTATTTTATCAAAATATATATCATTTAATGAACTTACACTTGAGTGGGATAAAATTTTACAGTTGGATTTTAACTACAACCCCCCCCCCCCCCCCCGTATAGTGTTGAATCTTACCTCATTGGGACCAACACATGGATTTAAAAATTATATGATTCTTATTGGAAGTTATAAAATTCTTAAGAAATATATTTTTAGATTTACCTATGATAAGTGGAGGGATTTTCAACTCAAATTCCATGTGAGAAATACTATTTTATGATTTATCCAAAGAAAAATTAATAGTTTATATTTATCCTATTAAATGGATAATGATATTTGGAAAAGGATTAAAGAAAAACATTTTGGAATTTTATAAGTTCTTGAAACCAAATAAGCTAGGCTTGGGGATAATTATAAAAGTTTTGAAATTCTACCAATAGTTGTCCAGATGTATAAATACTAAATGAAAATCATAAAAAATCTAGAGTAACTTGTATTAAAAGAAATATTGGATGATCAATTAGTTGAGAAAATCATTGATATCCTACCTAAAGAGTTGGATTCGAAGTGGATACTGAGATATGACCTAAATAATATCATGAAGTTAGGTTTTAATGAATTAATAGGCACCTTAATATAGTATAAAAATTACTTGTAAAGAGATGTTGAAAAAAGGGAAATTGAAAAATAAGGTTTAATTTACTTCAATGTCTGGAGCTTAATATTTCATAATTCTCGATTTAAAGACCATTATATCAAAAAATAAAAACTAATCAAGTTTTTTGAATGATAATAGCATATAAATTAATAAAAAGGAATATGATAAACTTTCTAAAAGGATGTTTCGATTCAAAAAATTTCAAATACATTATTGATTTATCCAAAAGAAATAGAAAATATAAACCTAAGAAAGAATCCTAAGAAACTATATGTTATGAGTATAGAGTCCCTCATTTTTCTTACATAACTTATAACATAATTTTATAAAAAAACAACATAAGAGAATTACACAACTAGGATCCAAAGGTTTAGTGTCTTGGGAGAACTAGGATCATACATAACATTTAAAAAATAAAATATAAACATTTGTTTGATTCCTTATTCTCTAGCCTCTTATTGGTTCTCGTGTTCTCCTTGTTATAAGTAATCACCTGAGGATATACATCAAAGAAAGGGGTAAGATAAAAACCCATTAAGAGGATAGATAAGAACATGAATCAATATAATATGGGGAGAGCATAATCATTATCATCATAACACAGGCATAGGATCATAATCTTGGGTGAGGTTATTATTCATTTGGTTGGTTTACTATTCATAAGATCATATTACTATTCCTAAGTTCAAGTAACTATTTCATTGGTATTTGTTCCTTAACTTATAGAAATGCTTATTATTTCATTAATTCTTCATTTATAAAGTTTTTATTATGGTATATAAGTGATTGAATGTGATTTATAATATATGGAATTATTATAAGAAGTAAGAAAATCCATTGATAAAAGTTTATGTCATTACTTCATTCCCCTCTTTTGAATTTTTCCCCTTGATATTTCATTTTACATAAACAGGTTTGGGTACCTCTCCTTCATCTCCTCCTCCAGTTTCCAAGTTTATTCTTCATACTTATGGTTCATGCACAACACTTTGGAAAGATGCGTTGTCTTGTTGCATAAAACCTTATCTCTCCAGTCTAGAATCTTTACTGGATACTCCTCATAAGGTAGATCATCTTCCAGCTATACCACCTTTGAGTCCAGTACATGTGAGGGATCTGGTATGCGCTTACATAGGAGTGATATGTGGAACACATCATAAACTTTAACCATATTTAGTGGAAGTGAAAGCCTATAGTCCATGAATCCAATGTGATCAAGGATATCAAAGGGATCAATATACCTTGCGCATAGCTTCCCTTTCTTTTCAAAATGCATGACTCTCTTCCATGGTGATATTCGAAGGAATATTATATCCCCAAAAATGAACTCCAAGTCCCTTTGATGGTTTTCAGCATAACTCTTTTTCCAAATCTAAGCAGCTTTGATATGTTTTCGGATTGATTGAACCTTATTAATCATCTATTTCACAAGATAAGGTCCAAGTAGATTTCTTTATCCAACTTTATCTCAATAGGTAAGAGTTCTACATCACTTTCCATACATAGATTCATATGGAGACATCTGAATACTCTTGTGGAAGTTTTGTTGTATGAAAACTCACCCAATGAGATATTTTGATCTCATAGACCATTGAATTCTATTGAGTAGGATCTTATTATATATTTGAGTTTCAAAATAGTCCTTTCAAATTAGCCATCATTTTGGGGGTTATAAGCTATTATAAAATTTAATTTAGTACTCAAACCATGTTGAACACTCCTTTAGAATTTAGATGTGAATATGGGATCATGATCAGAGAAAATCAAGAGCATAACCTAAATAAGTCTCACCACTTCCTTCACATATAGATTTTCAAGTTTTTCAAGCAATATATCTTCCCGAATATTGATAAAGTGGGCATTCTTGGTGATTTGGTCTACAACAATCCACATCGTATTATTTCCTCTAGATGTATTCATGAGACCTATGAAAAAGTCTATAGTGACATTCTCTCATTTCCACATGGGTATAGGTAATGGTTGCATCATACCTTTAGACTTCTGTCACTCTACTTTAACTTGCTGACATATCAAGCAACTTGATATATACTCCACAATCTCCTTCATCATGTTATCCCACCAGAAGTGTTCTTGAAGATCACGGTATATCATGGAACTCCTAGTAAGGATAGAGAAATTTGATCTATGTGAATTATCCAATAGCTCCTTTTTTATCCTAAGTGACAAAGGCACACAAATCCTTGTTCCAAACAAAATCATACCACCATCATCGAGATGGAACTCTTTCATCTTCCCTTACTTTATAGTATTCACCTTTTTTGTAACTATTGATCATCCCTTTGTACCTTCTTAATCTTCTCTTGGATAGATGGTTGGAAAATAATTTGGGAAAGATAGGATTTATTCCCGATAATTATGATTTCTAAATCCATCCTTTTCATATCCATGAGGATATGGTCTTTCTCAATCTGCAACATAGATAGAGTTGCAAGTTATTTTCTTTTAAGATCATAAGCTACCTTGTTTTCCTTTCCATGATGATAGTGAATAGATTAATCATAGTCCTTGAATAGATCTAACCATATCCTATAATTCATGTTGATCTCTTTTTTTGTGAATATATACTTTAGGATCTTTTGATTGGTATATATGTCACACTTCTCACCATAGAGGTAGTGCCACCAGATTTTCAAAGAAAAAATCACAAATGTTAGCTATAGATCATGTGTTGGGTAGTTTTTCCCATGGGTCTTCAACTATCATGAGGAATATGGTATCACTTTATAATTTTGTATGAGTATACAACCCAATAATTTCTTACAAGAATCACTATATATCACAAAACTTTCTCCACTTTTTAGTAATTTGAGTACAGGTGTAGTGATCAGCCTTATCTTCAGCTCCTTGAATCTTTCCATACATTCTTCCATCCAGACATACTTTACTCCTTTCATTTTTAACTTAGTTAGTGGGATAGACAATCATGATAAATTTATCACAAAATGTCAGTAGTAACCAGTTAATCTGAGAAAATTGTGGATTTCTATGACACTAGAGGGTCTGGTCCATTCCTCAATTTCCTTTTTGTAAGGGTCCATAGAAATTCCGTCACTTTTGATCACATGTCCTAAGAATGTGACTTACTGCATCCAAAATTAACACTTTATTAACTTAGAGTACAACTTCTCCTTCTTTAATGTTGCTAATATAATCCTTATATATTCTTCATGTTCCTATTTGATATTATAGTAGATGATAATATCATCGATAAAAACTACCAAATATTTGTTGAGGTAGTGTATAAATACTTTATTCATCAAATTCATAAATATTTTAGGTGCATTAGTAAGTCTGAAAGGCATCACCAGAAACATACAGTGCCCTAACCTTTTATGAAAGGCAACATTCTGGATATCTTTCTTATTCACCTTTAGCTGATGATGTCTAGAATTAACATCCACCTTTGATAATTATTGAGCTCATCACAACTAATTTAGAAAGTTATAAATCTTTGGAAGATGATTCTTTTTCATTATGATGATCTTTTTGAGTTCCTAATAATCGATACACAGCCACATTGATCCATCATTCTTCTTGAAATCAATCACTGGTTCACCCCAGGTTGATACACTAGGGAGTATGAACACTTTATCCAAATTCTCTTATATCTACTTATTTAAATCCTCTAGTTTGACAGGATCCATCCTATTAGGACACTTCAAGATAGGATAAGCTCCGGTTATGAGTTCTATTGATAAATCTACCTCACAATCTGGGGGAATTCCATGTAACTCTATAGGAAATACATCATTTTATTCCATCATTATGGGAATTTCTTCTAGGTTGATACCTTCCTTTGAATCACTATTTGAGAGAAGTATGCTTCTTCATAGGGAAACAACACCCACACCATTGAAGTATTTTCCAAATGAGATTCATGATATTCCTTGAATATTTAGTGGAGCATTGGTTGGTTTGGAATATGAAAAGATATTTCATTTCCTAATAGTTTATATGTGCTCTATATAATGAGATCCAATCCATTCCCATTATAGAGTCAAATTCCACAAAGGGAAGTATCATGAGATTCGCTGGAATATTCTTCCAACATATGACAATAAGAGAATATTCCAAAACTTGGGTTGTAATGATTTTACCACTTGGTGTTTTTATAGATATCTCTACTTCAAGTTTTCAAGGATTAAATTCAATAGTTCTAGAAAACTTGAAAGATATAAAGGAATGTGTAGAACCAGAATCAAATAATACCTTTTCCATTCTTGATTGAATAATAATTATACCTTGTACATCTTCATTTTCTTTATCTACTTCAGAAGTAGTGATGGCATAATCCTTTCCTTGGTCCTTTGTCTTTGGTGGATACTGACGCTGATTATCCTTGAGGACGTGAGTTTTAGTGGACTGGATTTCATGGTGCTCTTACTCCCTATAATTGTAGCATTGTACCATGGGTGGTACTTGTTGGAGTTGGTGTTCTAGAACCAACTACTTTGTACTTTATTCATTAAATAAAAGCCTTATCACATCTTGATTGTTCTTCTGCGTGACATGTCATGTGATAATGTCCTAAGGACAGCTGTTGCATTAAAGGGTCGTAGCGGATCCCTGATATGATGAGAACCCGAAAGTGCCATAACACTGTTCTTGAATGTATGTTCTATGGCCGGATGATATTATTTGAGGGACACAAATAATACAGGTCATTAGGGGTGAGGACTCATAAAACTTTGAGGCACCTTCTCATGGTGTGCGCCCTTGGTAATATCCAGGAGGATATTATGAGAACGAGACCCGCCAGTAGGAAATCCACATTTCATAGTGTCATTGGATGTTCCTATCTACGAACGTGTGTATTGATCCTTAGACATTAAGATTATTATTAATGGGTATTACAACTCACGCACTTAGATGTATTGACGAAAACTGTGACAACACACTGTTCGCAGCGAGGTAGGATACGTTGGGTGCATCACGAGTAACACCTCATTAATAGATAATGCGAGAAAGGATTTGTCCCTTCCGTTCCATAACGGAAGTAGATATCTCAGGCCCTTTGATGGAATTGATATAGCCTAAATAAATCCATGGCCATGGTAAGGTATGGGCAAGTTCAATTCCGGGAAGTCAAAGAAAGAATAATCAAGAACATGGGTTGATGGCACTAGCATGCAACCCGCTTGATTGGAGATATCAAGACAAAGGGATTATATTACATGGTAAGCATTCATAGGAGGTGACACGTCATTGCGGCGTTAACTTCTTTCTCTATGGGTGCCTTGGCGTGTTGCTAGACGCTAACCTTGGACTTTAGGTAGGCTCAGCCTAATGCCACTGAGAAAGAGGCCTAGAGGGTCACACACTAAGTGTGTCCATGTATCTCAGTTAAATATTAATTTAACAAGTTAAATAAATATTATTCCCGACTGTGGTTTAATAATTATTTAAGGATGTCTGATCGCATTTATTTTGACACTAGTTATTTGAGAGAATACATTGTGGACGAAATAATATATTTATTAGCGAGTAATGCAGTTAAATTTATTTAAGAAATAAATAGTCATTACTCAAGGTCTAATAAATGTGGTGGAGAAAAATGGAAAATAAAAGTACACGCCGTGTATATTAAATATACACGCCGTGTAGTTTTATGGAAAAAAAGTACACGCCGTGTATTAATTATTACACGCCGTGTAGTTTTTTCAGTTGGGATTTTGAGGATTTAATATTATTTTATTAAATGATATTTATTATAATCAGTGTGGGCGCATGTCAAGGAATTAATAATTCGACATGGGGGGGGGGGGTTCAATAAGAGTTAATGAAATAAATAAAACGCGTAACGCGTTTATTTATTGTCATAACTCTATTAACCTCAAACATGATTATAAATATCCTCACAACCCCAACATTTTGAAGAGACATTGGTTGTGCACAACGGATTTGGAAATTCTCTCAAGCCAAGAGAGAATTCCCGTTCCACCAAGAACGCCCTCAAGTTATGAGAGCAAGATCCTCCACCGGATCAAGGCGGTCAAAGGCGGATATCACAAGTGAAGGTTCTTCCGCGCTAGCACTCGGAGATCCCTTCGGCGACGTCCGGAGATACGTGACACACGTGTGGATCACCGCTAGAGGAATCCTACACTTGGATTCTACGACACAACGACGGATCACTGAATCGTGACCGGACACATCAAAGAAGAAAGAATTCCAACGAGGTAATTCTTATGCATTAATTAAATTAATTATAATCAACATATGATGATCCTCCTCAAGGGTTCCGAGACTCTTCTTCTTTTTTGTTCTTCATTCTATTCCGAAGATTCAGCGTTTTATATCGTGACGGATCTCGGATTGAACGTTGTTTAACGTTAAAATTAAAGTTGGGAAAACCCACTAACGCACTTCCGCTGCGCCCGAAACCTACAAGTGGTATCAGAGCGGGGTCATATCGTTGGTTATAATTATTTAGTTTTTCATTTGTGATTTACGCATTTAATAATTTAGTTATTTCAATTCATGTTTAATCGTTCTGAAAATCTAAATCTCGAGATCTGTTCTTCCTCCCTCGTTTCTCGTTCACCTCACAGAAACGGATTTTTATTTTAATTTTGATTAAAATTAAATAGAGGAACTCATCCAGAGGAGCCAAACGTTTCTGGCCGTATAACACCAGAATACACGGCGTGTATTCGGAAGTACACGTTGTGTAGTCTAGGTTCAATGCATTGACTAATCTTCCAAATCAGGCCGTGTATTGGATTCTTTCTAAGAATTTAAGACACCGTGTGTTGACCAGAAACAGGTGGCACACGGTTTCGGGAATACACGCTGTGTGGTCCAATGAACACGGCGTGTAGTCCCTTCGGTTTAGGGTTGGGTCGTGTACTCCGTACTCGGCCTGCCCGGCTGGAAACCATGTAACGCGGAAACTACACGGCGTGTGTCCCACTGTACACGCCGTGTAATCCGAAAATTTCCGAAGTACATTAACACGTCTTATCCCCGGGCGTGTACTTCAGATGGACGGTGAAGAAAAGTACACGCCGTGTAGTCGGAACTACACGCCGTGTACTCACCCAAATTACGCAGATTTATTAAAATTTATTATTATATTATACAAACCCTTGAGACGTGTACCATGGTGCTGGTGTAAAGCTGAGGCACAACACGTGATAGGTGTTTTATATATATGTGTTTAATTTAATATCTACGTAATAAATGGGAATTCTCCGGGTTGCCTCCAAGGTACAAGTTGTGTACAAGGATAATTTTAAATAAATTTATTTGTTTAAAATTATGATGGATGAGAATCTCAAGGAAATTCAGAAAATGGATTTAAGATAAAAGGATTGATTAATTAAAGATAATTAATTGATTCGAGCGTGATTTATCTTAAACAAGAACGATTAAAGAATTTAATGCTAGTTTTATTTATGCGTAAATATCGTTGCATGTATGGATGATCATGAGCTAGACCGAGACCTTTGTATGTGAATGGTTTCTTTTAGTTTATTTATTTAAATTAAATTTGTTGGCCTGCGATCCATCTCCTCATTAATATGTAGGGCCTGCGTGCCCAAGGATTTTTTTATGTTAAAACCCCTTTTTCCCCTCACCTGCGTGTGCGGCGGCTCAAGTCAGGAGCCAAGATGAAACCAATCCAAGGAGATACAAATGTGGACAGGTGGAAAGCTATAAACACGAACCCGAAAGGTTCAAGGTGTTTCTCCCCTAGGTCTTGGGTTAGTTTATCAACCGCTAGATAAATTAACCAATAGAAAAGATCATGATCATACCATTTATTTTATTTCTGTCAGTTTCATGGTTTATTTATTGTGGGTGTGTTGTCACGATCACACAATTAATGAATTAAACGAGCATGCAAGATGGAACTAAAATAAAATTGGCTTATACGTAAATATTATCTTAGACCTGGTTAATCACTTAAGTATATCCCACTTAATATTAACAAGCATGTAATCAAAGATAATAAAATGGAAATTTACGTATAAGGATAAAATCCCTCAAAATAAATATTAATTCGGCATAGCCTTCCATAATATTGGTTAGAATCGAACCATAGTTCATAGTGCTTGACCAACCCTAGTTGGGGTGATTTCAATTATCGGGGAATTCTAATTCAAGATTTTGGGTTGACTTTACTTGGTTCACATCAAGGGTTGACTGTCACAGCAGGACTTGGTGTGACCAAGAGGCAAAGGTTGAGGAAATCCAAAAAGGATTTCAGGATTGGGGATTCCACTCAGCAGATCAAGGAACTACGAGTTAATGTAGTTGGCATTTGGAATGCCTACCTAAAACACTTCAAGTTGCTTGACCAACCCTAGTTGGGGTAATGCGAAGGACAATATGGATCCTTTCCACTAGAATATTCACGCAATAGAATATTCCGAAGTCAATGGTGAGGGCTATTGGATTTCGATAAAATAGTGGGAGACTAATAAGTATTAATTTATTTATTTGTCTCAATTTTTATAATAAAGTACTAAACCTTTTCTCATCTTAATTTGTAGAAACGGCAAGAAAATGACTTCAAACATATCATTGCGCACCATACTCGAGAAAGAAAACCTTCTCACCGGCACCAATTTCCAAGAGTGGCAGAGGCGTTTACGCGTCGTCCTTCGCCAAGAAAGGAAATTATATGTGCTGGAAGAGCCTATTCTAGTTGCGCCTGGGAAAGAGGCTAGTGATGAGGAATTATCTCTCTACATGAAACACATGGATGATGCCACAGATTTCCAGTGTTTCATGCTATCGTCCATGTCTAATGAGCTCTTGAAACAACATGAAAACATGGATGCGTATAGCATGATGTCTCACCTTAAAGATCTCTACCAAGAGAAGGTGAGACAGGAGAGGTATGAGATCTCCAATGCTTTGTTTACCACGAAGCTTGGAGATTCTGCGCCAGCTGGGCCTCATGTAGTCAAGATTATTGGCTACATTGAACGCTTGGACATCTTAGGGATTAAATTCCCGGATGAGTTGCGTACAGATCTCATCCTATCATCACTGTCCAAGACCTTCTCTAGCTTCATTGTTAACTATAACATGAGCGGAAATGAGAAGATTCTATCGGAGCTTCTGACCTTGATTCACCAGGTAGATAAGGACATGGGGCGTGACAAACTCGCGGTCCTTATGGTGAACAAGAAAAGGAAGGACAAGGAAAAGGGTCCAAAGACTTATAAATGGTCTGAAGCCCCCGAGCATTGTCCCTCCAAGAAGGGGAAGATCCAGAGGCAGGGCAAGGAACGGGAGGAAGTGTGTTTTTCATGTGGCAAGCAAGACCATTGGAAGAGGAATTGCACCCAGAAGCGTGGGGACGCTAAAGGTGTGTTCGTTATCGAGTGCAATCTTTCTATTTCTACACATTGGGTATTAGATACAGCTTTTGGGGCTCAAATTTGTATTCAAATGCAGGAACCAAGTAGATTTATAAAGATCTCCAAAGGAGAGGTGGATCTTTGAGCTGCCAATGGCGCAAGGCTGGCTGCATTGGCTATTGGCGACTATCACCTCTCATTTCCAACTGGCATGATTTTGGTTTTACAAAACTGTTATTTTGTGCCTAGTGTTACCAAGAACATAATTTCTGTATCTTGTTTGGATATGTATGGATTTATTTTCAAGTTTGGAAATAAGGGTTGTCTCTTTTATAAGAACAATGTATGTTATGGTATGGAACATTTGAATAATGGTTTGTATGTATTAAATTATGAAAACCAAGTGTTGGCAATCGATAACGAAACAAACTCACCTGACTCATACATCACCCATTTATGGCATCACCGCCTTGGTCATGTGAATGAGAAGCTCTTGACAAAGCTCTGTCAAGATGGCTATTTAGACTCTACTGAGCTAAAACAACTTGATAGATGTCACGCTTGTTTACAAGGAAAAATGACCAAGCCGCCTTTTGGTGGAGAAGGTGAAAGGGCCACAGAGCTTCTAGGATTGGTACACACAGATGTGTGTGGACCATTTCCAGTAGAAGCTAGAGGTGGATATTCTTACTTTATTACTTTTACTGATGATTTGAGTAGATATGGCTATGTCTACTTAATGAGGTATAAGTCATAGTCCTTAGAGAAATTTAAGGAATTCAAGAATGAAGTAGAGAATCAACTTGGTAAGAAGATAAAGAAGCTTAGATCAGATCGAGGTGGAGAATATCTGAACCAAGAGTTCATCGATCTTCTACAGGAGTCTTGGATTCTATCTCAGCTCACTCCTCCTTATACACCACAGTGGAATGGTGTTAGTGAAAGGAGGAACCGCACCTTGTTGGACATGGTGAGGTCGATGATGAGTCATGCGGATCTTCCATTATCCTTTTGGGGATATGCATTACAAACTACAGCATACACATTAAACCAAGTACCAACTAAGGCAGAAAATGGAATTCCATCCGAGTTATGAAATGGAAGGAAACCCACTTTGTCGCACACACGTGTATGGGGATGCGAGGCGTTTGTTAAGGCCTTCTCAGGCAACAAACTAGCACCCCGGGGCATGAAGTGTATCTTTATAGGATATCCCAAGGAAACGAAAGGATATTACCTATATAACCCCCAAGACAAGAAAGTGACTATCGCCAGACAAGCCGTCTTTATTGAGAGGGAGCACATCCTCAAGAAGGATAGTGGGAGCAAGATTGACTTCGACAAAGTTGATGCTCAAGATACACAGGAGTTGGTACAGGAACAAGTTCCACAGGTCCCCGTGGAAGAGGTTCCAGAAACACAAGTACTGCGTAGGAGCTCAAGAGAGATAAGGGAACCAGAGAGATTTGGTTTCCTAGTCACCGAGGATGGTGAATCATTATTGTTGGACAATGATTAACCTCTCTCCTACAAGGAAGAAGTAGAAAGCTCAGAAGCTGCAAGATGGCTAGAAGCTATGAATTCTGAGATGGATTCCATGTATCAAAACTAAGTTTGGGTTCTGGTCGATGAGCCAGTTGATGTAAAGCTTGTTGGATGCAAATGGGTATTCAAAAGAAAGTTGGACATGGAAGGTCAAGTTAGCACCTATAAAGAAAGGCTAGTGGCTAAAGGATTAAGACAACGTCAAGGAATTGAATATGATGAAACCTTCTCGCCAGTTGCTATGTTTAAATCCATAAGAATAATACTTGCCATAGTAGCTTACCATGACTACGAGATTTGGTAGATGGATGTCAAAACAGCATTCCTTAACGGGAACCTTTAGGAAGATGTCTATATGACACAACCAGAAGGGTTTGTGACACCAGGTGAAGCCAAACGGGTTTGCAAGTTGCAGAAATCCATTTATGGATTAAAGCAAGCATCCAGGTCATGGAACATTCGATATGATGAAGCCATAAATGAATTTGGTTTCATTAAGAACGAATGTGAGCCATGTGTTTATAAGCGGTTTAATGGGAATGCGGTTGTCATCCTAGTGGTATATGTTGATGACATATTGCTTATTGGAAATGACGTACCTTCCTTACAGTCAGTTAAGGACTGGTTGAACAAGTGTTTCTACATGAAGGACTTAGGAGAAGAAGCCTACATTCTAGGGATCAAGATCATTCATGATAGATCCAAGAGGCTGCTTGGACTAAGTCAGGGAACATACATTGACCAGATACTAAAGAGATTTTGTATGGAAAAATCCAAGAGGGTATTGGTTCCAGTGTCACATGGCTTACATCTTTCTAAGAAAATGTGTCCCCACACACAACAGGAGAAAGATAGGATGAGCAAGATCCCATACGCTTCGGCTATAGGATCCATCATGTATGCCATGTTATGTAGCAGGCTTGATGTTGCCTATGCACTGAGCATGGTAGGAAGATATCAAGAAGATCCAGGAGAACAGCATTGGACTGCTGTTAAGACTATCCTTAAGTATCTGAGAAGAACTAAGGATATGATCCTGGTGTATGGAGGAGACGAGGAGCTTGTCATCAGAGGGTATGCTGATGCTGGTTTTCAAACAGATTAGAATGATCTGAAGTCGCAATCTGGATATGTTTTCTGTCTCAATGGAGGAGCTGTGAGCTGGAAGAGTTCAAAGCAGCCAGTTTTCGCCGATTCTACAGTGGAGTCCGAGTATATAGCGGCTTCTGATGCAGCCAAAGAAGCCGTTTGGATTCAGAACTTTGTCCAGGAGCTTGACGTGGTGCCTAGCAGCAAAGATCCCATTACATTGTATTGTGATAATACTGCAGCGGTGGCTCTTGAAAAATAACCAAGGTCACATCAACGGACAAAGAACATACTCCGGAAGTATCACCACTTGAGGGATTTCTATCAAAGGGGTGAATTTGCAGTGAGTAGAGTGTCCATAGAAGAGAACGTGGCAGACCCCATGACTAAAGACCTATCTCAGCAGAAGCATAAATATCATGTGAGAGCTAGCGGGTTAAAGGTTGTTAGTAGTTGGCTCTAGTCCAAGTGGGAGTCTGTTGGAGTTTGTGGTCTAGAACCAACTACTTTGTACTTTACTCGTTAAATAAAATCCTTATCACATCTTGATTGTTCTTCTGTGTGACATGTCATGTGATAATGTCCTAAGGACAGCTGTTTCATTAAAGGGTCGTAGCGGATCCCTACTATGATGAGAACCCGAAAGTGCCACAACACTGTTCTTGAATGTATGTTCTATGGCCGGATGATATTATTTGTGGGACACAAATAATACAGGTCATTAGGGGTGAGGACTCATAAAACTTTGAGGCACCTTCTCATGGTGTGCGCCCTTGGTAATATCCAGGAGGATATTATGAGAACGGGACCCGCCAGTAGTAAATCTACATTTCATGGTGTCATTTGATGTTCCTATCTACGAACGTGTGTATTGATCCTTAGACTTTAAGATTATTATTAATGGGTATTACAACTCGCGCACTTAGATGTATTAACGAAAACTGTGACGACACACTGTTCGCAGCGAGGTAGGATACGTTGGGTGCATCATGAGTAATACCGCATTAATAGATAATGTGAGAAAGGATTTGTCCCTTCCGTTCCATAACGGAAGTAGATATCTCAGGCCCTTTGATGGAATTGATATAGCCTAAATAAATCAATGCCCATGGTAAGGTATGGGCAAGTTCAATTTCGGTAAGTAAAAGAAAGAATAATCAAGTACATGGGTTGATGGCACTAGCATGCAACCCTCTTGATTGGAGATATCGAGACGAAGAGATTATATTACACGGTAAGCATTCGTAGGAGGTGACACATCATTACGGCGTTAACTTATTTCTTTATGGGTGCCTTGGCGTGTTGCTAGACGCTAACCTTGGACTTTAGGTAGGCTCATCCTAATGCCACTGAGAAAGAGGCCTAGAGGGTCACACACTAAGTGTGTCCATGTATCTCAGTTAAATATTAAATTAACAAGTTAAATAAATATTATTCCCGACTGTGGTTTAATAATTATTTAAGGATGTCTGATCGCATTTATTTTGACACTAGTTATTCGAGAGAATAAATTGTGGACGAAATAATATATTTATTAGCGAGTAATGCAGTTAAATTTATTTAAGAAATAAATAGTCATTACTCAAGGTCTAATAAATGTGGTGGAGAAAAATGGAAAACAAAAGTACACGTCGTGTATATTAAATATACACGCCGTGTAGTTTTATGGAAAACAAGTACATACCGTGTATTAATTATTACACGCCGTGTAGTTTTTCCAGTTGGGATTTTGAGGATTTAATATTATTTTATTAAATGATATTTATTATAATCAGTGTGGGCGCATGTCAAGGAATTAATAATTCGACATGGGGGGGTTTTCAATAAGAGTTAATGAAATAAATAAAACGCGTAACGCGTTTTTTTATTGTCATAACTCTATTAACCTCAAACATGATTATAAATATCATCAAAACCCTAACATTTTGAAGAGCCATTGGTTGTGCACAACGGATTTGGAAATACTCTCAAGCCAAGAGAGAATTCCCTTTCCACCAAGAATGCCCTCAAGTTACGAGAGAAAGATCCTCCACCGGATCAAGGCGGTCAAAGGCGGATATCGAAAGCGAAGGTTCTTCCGCGCTAGCACTCGGAGATCCCTTCAGCGACGTCCGGAGATACGTGACACACGTGTGGATCACCGCTAGAGGAATCCTACACTTGGATTCTACGACACAACGACGGATCACCAAATCGTGACCGGACACATCAATGAAGAATGAATTCCAACGAGGTAATTCTTATGCATTAATTAAATTAATTATAATCAACATATGATGATCCTCCTCAAGGGTTCCAGGACTCTTCTTTTTTTTTGTTCTTTGTTCTATTCCGAAGATTCAGCATTTTATATCGTGGCGGATCTCGGATTGAACATTTTTTAACGTTAAAATTAAAGTTGGTAAAACCCACTAACGCGCTTCCGCTGCGCCCGGAACCTACAGTACTCTCCTTTCCTCCACCATATTGCCTTTCTTCCTCCTGTCTTTTCAACATTCAAGAGCTTGGTATCCTTCTCTCCCACACTTGAAGAATTTCACCATACATTTGAGTTAGTTCCCATGATTATTCTTCCCACATATTTGACATATGGGTGGTTGAGTTTTCTTTCCACCTTTCTCATTTTATCCTCTAGCTTAAAATTTCATATTTCTTTTCGTATCACAATAACCACAAGACCGTTCTCCAAAATCTATATCTACTTTGAGAGCACATCAAAAAACTTCTTAATGACTCCAAAAGTCTTGAATTACAATAGCCTTTTGAAATTTTGGTTTTAAAACACTAAAGAATATATTAATTTTTCTATCATTGTTGATAAAAAAACACGAAGCGTAGATTCCAAGCCTTGTGAAATTTTCTTTGTAGGTTGTGAAAGATTCTCCTTACCTTTTCATAAACTCTATAAATTCTTTATCCATATTTGTAAAAATATTTCAAGGGAAATACTCTTTAAGAAACACTATCTTAAAGTCTTCCCACTCCATCTCTTCAATTTTTTCCGTCATCTTGTATTTCATAATCAATATCCACTGTTGGTTGGATTATCTATCTATATGATAAATAGATAGAGTCACCTTATCCATATTATAATTGTAAAGTATAGAAAAGATATTCTATACTAATTTGACCCACTATTCTATAACTAGTTTATTGGAAGAACCACTAAATGTTGGTGGTAATTTCCACATAAAATACTCGATAGCTAGTTGTTCCATATTTGATGAATGAAGGAATTCAACATTATTTAGGTTATTGTTCATAACCTGAGATAGTTGGGTAAGCATTTCAATGAAATTTTAAACTCCATCCCCCAAGGCATTAGATATTTCATTCAATTAGTCACTACATTGTCCCTCACCCAAGTTGTTGGTTTGGTTTCTCCTAGTTCCCACCATTTTCTAAAATAGAAAATGTTAGAACAAAACATAAGTCAACAATTCATGAATAAATAATTAATTCCTTTGTTAAATTAAGTATAAAGGCATGTATTTTGTGATCCCTATATTTAAAATTTTCTAAAACAAATCTTATTAGGTAATTACTTATACTAATTCTCATACTAAAGGTTTTCACTAAGAATCTCTAATCATAATTAGCAAATTAACTAGACTGTTCTATGATACCAACTATAGAAAACCTGCTTTTTCTTACATAACTTATTACATCATTTTATAGAAAAACAACATAAAATAATTACACAACCCGGATCCAAATGTGTAGTGTATTTGGAAAACTAGGACCATGAATAACGTTTAGAAAATAAAAAATAACCATTTATTTAACTCTTTCTTCTCTAGCTTTTTATTAGACCTCGTGTTCTCTTTAGTACAAGTA
Organism: Viscum album; assembly: GCA_963277665.1. Classification (NCBI taxonomy): domain Eukaryota; kingdom Viridiplantae; phylum Streptophyta; class Magnoliopsida; order Santalales; family Viscaceae; genus Viscum; species Viscum album. Next base: position 1,524,062,043 of record OY728164.1, on the reverse strand, counting down.
ATCACCTGAGGATATACATAAAAGAAAGGGGTGAGCTAAAATCTCAATAAGAGGATAGATAATAACATGAATCAATTTAACATGGGAAGAGCATAATAATTATCATCGTAACATAGTAATAGGATCATAATTGTGAGAGGAATCATTAATAAAAGACTTCTAATGTGGAAATGCATAAAAATGAAACATTATGTATTAATAGTCAAATACCACACATAGTTGTGCACAAATATATAATCATGTTCATACATATTTCACTTTTTATCATGAGATACATCAAATTACACAATTCATTGGAGTTCTATATAATTTCAGGTGCACCATTCACATCATAACTTTTACATTGTGCTACATAATTCCAGGTGCACACGTCACATCATAACATTTACATTATCATGCATGCCACACAAAATGTATATCAATCTTGGACATAAAATAACCCATGGAAATTAATGGGTTTCATTTCATAAATAATACATTCATAAACTGTAACACCCCCAGAATTCAAAGTGTGTTATTTCTTCAAAATAATACAATAACATGCACTACACGCAACACCGAGTTCAAGCACACCATGACTTACCAAACAAGCCATTTAAAAGAGGTTATGAATAGTATTAACTAAATTTTAAACTTTATATAATCCTTATAATTTTAGAATCCATATTATGAGTTTCTTAGATATAATGTAAGAACAAATTCATTTTCAGTATTGCACTTTTACCAACTTTTAATAGTGAACCCTTTTTAAATACAATATTTTAAACTTTTTGACTAAATGGGGACATTAAAAAATTTAAAATGAAACATCCCAAGCTTCCACGGTACGCTTTCCTTTGAATAATACAGTAGCGTGTGTTGTACGCAACTTCGAGTTCTAACACACACCACAACCAATCAAACTAGCCATTATGAATAGTAATACCTACTTTTTGAAATTATATATATTTTATATTTCAAAATGGACTTCATTTTGGGATTTGGAGTATTGAATTTAGCCTAAGGTGAAATTTTGGTACTTTTCGGATAACTTTAATATTTTGATGAATAGTGAAAATTACTAAATTTTAATTAAAAACAAATTTTTTAATCAAAATAATTAATGGTGATAAATTATGAATTTGAGTGGTTTTAAAGTATAATTAGAATATATTTTTACCATTTTATCCAATGGTGTTCATTATAATTAATTTCACTTCGAAATTGGACCTAAACAATTGTCAATCTTTTGATATATATTGTTTCTTAAAAACACGCTATTTGTTGTGACAGCGGGAATTAATTATAAAATTAATTAATGATACTTATATGTTTGTAATTTTGTAAAATAGATATAATTTTTGAATTTGGAATATCAATTATAGCTTAGGGTGAAATTTTGGCATTGTTCTGAAAAACTTCAATTTTTGATGAATAGTGAAACTACTAAGTGGTAGTAAAAAACTGAATTTTTCATAAAACGTAATTTTACCACTTCTGTGAATGGAATTTAGAAAATCCAGGAGACATGGTTAATATCAAGAAGTAAAATGTGGTTCAATGATATGAAAATAATTTTTGGTGAGTAGTAACTTTTTACTTTTATTTACCACGGTTAAAAGTAAATAGGGTAATTAAGGGTAAAAATGATATTAATATTACCCTAACACATGTAATAATTCTATTTTACAAGTTTATCTCGACCAAAACAGCCTTAGGAATAAAATATTATCATTTAGGTCCACTTGGATTAGATTAGGAAATTTATTATTATTTAATTCAAAGAAGAGTTAAAAGAGTTAAAATCAAATTTTATTTACTAAAACATTTTTAATATAGGGTTATACATAAGATAAATTCAATTTTAAATATTAATTAGAAATATAATAATATTTAATACATAATTATATTTTATTTATAATTTTTAGACTTTAAATAATTTAATTTGTTTATGACAAACTGATGATGCAGTAATTACCATAATTGTGAAAAATTAAAATAATTGATATTATAATTTCTCAAATAAATATAATTTGAGACTTTTATTGAATTAAAATAATTTTATAGGATAATATGACATGTTATGATTGATGTAATTAACTTTGGTCAAAGTAATCATTCTGTTATGAGTTTCACAAAAATCAATTATTGAATTGTGTCAAAATTGACATAAAAGAGTTTTTAAAACAAATATTATATTATTAATCGATATTAAATTCCTAAAAATATAAGTTTCAGCCAAGAGACTTATATAATCATAGTTTCATCATTAATGGACCACTTGGGAGTCGATTGGATGTATATGGTAAGTTTTTTAACCATATAATATAAAAATACAAAGAGACATTGTAAAAGTGAAACTAATTAACTTAGAGTTAATACTTAAAGATAAGGTTAATATAATGACCCAAACCTGTCTAAATTCTATTGGTTGAGTGTTTTTAGACCTATCCCCACCTTAAAATTTAAATAATCAACTTCGAAGCCATTATAACCCGAATATGAATTTATTATAAATTAATATTTCTAGCTTTTCCAAAGGTGCCCCTCACCCCTCTTATAAAAAGGAACTCCTCCTTCTCATTTCTTCACACCTTCAAAGCCTTTTGGATCGGCCAAACTCTGCCAAAATACTCTCCCAAATTCCCTCACTACAACCTAGAGGCATTATTTAGATCAAAAATCCAACCTAAGGGGCCCTTTTGATCAAATCAAAAGGAAGAACCCGAAGAAGAGGTAATGTTTTCACCACCCCTTTTCAAGTTCCTTTCTTCTTCCACTTATTCTTTCATTGTTATTACCATTCTAAAATAATAACTACAGTATCTTATATATACTGTGATGTTATTATAAATATGGTACAACCATATTCAGTATTCTATCCACCCTTTGAATAACATGTCACCATACGTGCGTACGTACGGCTTACCGTCTCCACGTCGTGGTGTAATTGTTATTCAATATATTATTATTTGGATGGGTATAATAATGATGTGTAACTCATGTAAATAATAAATATAAAATGTTAATTATTCTGTATATATGATATACCATCCATTTATATATTATTTTAATATCAAAAGAATGATATTGTCGCTCGTGCGTACGTACGGACTACCGTCTCCACGAACGCGATAAGATTCATTCTCCCTCGTATCCATTAAAGTATAATTATCATTTGATGATTTAAAAATGATGTTTAAGGACTTGATATCATTATGGATATAAATAAGATACAACCTATCCATAAAAAACATGGCTTATGTAATAAAACATATAAAAGAAAACGAGTAAGTTAACACCCAAAACGACGATAATTCAAAGATATTATTAACAAATCAATGTTAAAAGATAATATATGATATCATATTAATATATATGATTCTTGTATAATTTTATAACAATTTTTTCACCATTATACAGGATTTTAACCTACCCAAACCAAGGAAAAGTACAAGGTAAGGGTTTATTTCGCAATCTCTTCATTATCCGAGGTTGTTTATACGTAATAATCTACTAGGATCTCTTTATCATCCACATCCATGTTTCTTAAAAATGAATTTCAAAACATTTTACTATTTACTAGAATATGGGTTAAAGTCATTTATACCCTTGTTTTACTTTTTATAAGAGGTTTATAAAGGAATCTTTCCATCGTTTTCCAAACAAGGTGCTTTTTAACCTTTTCGAAAAAATTAAGGTAAGAATGTTTTTTTAAACTTATACGGCGGGTGCGGATATTTACCGCCGTTATAAAATTTTCAAAGCTTTCCTTACAATAATACAAGGATATTTTCAAAGGAAATGTTTTATTTTATAATTATGTAACTTTTAAATGATATTAAAATGAATATTGTAAGAATTTCAGAAAGGTACTCTTTATCAAAATCATAATTTTAAATGTTTTAAAGATTTATCTTTCTAAATCTTTTTAATTGATGTCCATGTTTTCAAAATGGTTTTTAAGGATTTATTTATATGGACATGAATTTTTTTTAAATTTTAATTCCTTTCAAAATTTTCAAAGTGGTATGGGACACTTTGATTCAAAAATCTCTTTTAAATTACTTCCTTTATAAATGTGTGACTTTTCAATGATTTCGAGAAAAGAGATATTTCTCTGAAATAGTTTTGATTTCATCTATGTCAACATCCTTTGATGCATTTTATGCTTATTTTAAGTTGATTTATTATGATAAAAAACTACTATATTGTATTGAAGGTTTTGTGATATGTTTGACTGTGGATGCGCTATTTTTATACCGTTCATAGTTTATGGTGAAAGTATTGACATTTTGTATGCTAGTTTTAATATGAATGTTTATGTTATGTTTAAACCTTTTCATATGGGAATGCATTGGACTTAAAATGTGACGGGTGGATCCCGCTATAGCTCCTCGATGCATCGGTAGGTCTCATGAGACAAACTAGTGTCTTGGCACAAGGCCTTGGCAAAATCTTATTTGTAGTCTTGGCACGAGGCCTTGGCTATATAGTTATGATAGTCTGTCATTATGCATTCAATCATTATGAAAGTGGTTATTGATATTGCATGTGATTATTCGATTAGTAGAATATCCATGTGAATCAGTAAATGGAGTTATTTTATTTTATTTTTTCCATACTATGTTGAAGTTCAAGTTTAAAAGGCTTTTGTTTTAGTTATACACTACCTTAAATGTTTATTCTTATTTATGAAAGTTTCCACTATATTGTTATCCTTACTGGGCATTTGAGCTCACCCATTTTCTTGGTTTTATTTTTCCCAGGATATGAAGAAGTAAATTATGAATGACCTGCAGGGATAGTATGAGGGGATAAGAGTGTGGTCTATAGAGACTATATTGTTTTAGTTTTCATTTTTATGATGTAAAACTTTATGAATATATCTAGTGTTTCTAAGGCTACTAAACCAATCGCCCTTTTGAGATTTGATCTTTCTTGTGATCATTCCAATATTATGTAATAATGCACTGACTCTGTGTAACTGGGGTCGGGGCGTTACAGTTGGTATCAGAGGAAGTTTAGTACAAACCTTGGAAGCTAGATTTAGATAAACTCTGATTAGAGCACATAGATTTAAGATGGACTTTGAGGATTATTATAGAAGAACTTCCTAGAATATTGGTATTGTAGAGATTTTGTGAGTTTTCTGAGCAATACATCCCTGTATGGATACGAGCAGGTAGAGGCGGATCTGGTACAGATGTACCTAGGGGTAAAACCCAAAAACACCGCTTTGAGCTAGACTCAAACGGGAACTGGTGCACGACAACGGGCCTTGCTGCACTCTTGGTTATGACAGTCCCGGGGGATATGCTTAGGATAATTCTCATTTTCTTTACAAACCATTATGAAGGGTTTATGTGGATTTACTTCCTCAAAGGAGAAATTTTTAGGATTATGGATTATATCCATAAACTATTTAATTTATGTTATGTGTCTTACAAGTTTGGGATTAGGTATTGTTATTCATAAACTAATCTAGTGTATGCCATTGTTTAGAAATGGTGCCCAGTAGAAGGAATGAGAACTCTAGCAATTCACATGATCCAAAGAGAAAGAAGGATCATATCTTTCATGGTCTTAAGCCAGAATTTATAAGAGAAATAGTCTCCCATGTATTATCATCATATGAAGAAATAATATCATGTGTTGATAAGATAAGTAAAGATTTTACTGAGTCCTATGGCTTTGAAGGGAAGCAAGAGAAGAAAAGTACGGAAGAGAGAACGATGGATAAAGGGAAGAGGGAAAATAAGAATTTTTCCATATGTGATATATGTGGGAAGAAACACCCTGGAACTTGTCTGAAAGGAATGGGAGTTTGTTATAAGTGTGGAGGAAAAGGGCACAAAGTACGTGACTAAAAGGGTAATAAAATGGTTTCAAATGTACAATTCTTCATTTGCAAGGAGTTTGGACACTACGCGAACCTAGGTCCCAGTCATCAGACTATGCCGCAAATGATGCTATTGGATAATAATCAAGTTATGATACTACCACAGATGAAGAGGAATGATTAGAGTTCTTATGTTGATTATGTCATTTGAGTATTGTATCAACAATGTACTTGTTATAATAATTATGGATTATATAAGGATTGTACTGTAGTACTATTTCATTAAGGACTTGAGATTGTGTGGAACAAAAAAATGTGACTCAATAGCAGGTTAATTTTTTGGAAAATATATGGTTGAGAGAAAGATAAACCATAATATGGTTCTGATACCGAGGTAGTGATTTTAGAATAATACATTATTGATTTGGATAAATTATATTTTATATTCATGACTACCTTGAAGCTGATTAATGATTTGTATATTCCATCATTATTGGGGTTTAAAACATTTTTGGATTGATGAAGTATATCCAGCATTCTATATGGAATAAGGGAGCATGAATTTAATCAATAAGTATTATGGTAATTCAAGATGTTTCAGTGTTTTAAAAGAATACATGATGAAGGTATTCATATGCTATTACGTGGTAAAAAGGATCTATATTAATTTTACCTTCCTTATAAATATTGGACTGTGAGTTTGGATAGAAGTATTTTGGATAAATTCTAGTTTGAGGTTAATTTTTGATTTCCATAAAAGGACAACCCAGAGGTCGGGCGGCAACCCGTCGCGACCGGAAAGGCCGCGAGACTTGAACCCGCAACCGAAGAGCGACAAGGGTGTATCACCTACCACTGGCCCACGAGATGTCCTGGATTAAATAATGTAGTTTTTTTAAAAGATCTGGTAGATGAATTATAAATTCGTTTATTTTGGAACCCTGTACGAATAGTATAAATAGAATTTTGTTTACGAGTGAAAGATGAGTTTGTGGTAGAAATTTATTAATGGATAAAACTCTAATTATAAAGTAAGTATATCTCCTTATGATCTTGGCCAATCTCATAAATAAATTCCTCAACATTAAGAAAAGGAACTTAGAACAAAAATGTTGTCCTAGATGGTACCTTAAATCATCACTAATTTATGGCTTTGGGATTTTTGGCCTTTTCATAGCCATGTTCTCTACCACTCTCCATCAGATAATTGATGGTTATATTTCTCTTCCATGTCCATATTTTCCTACATGGAACCCTAGTATGTGTTATTTTTAGTAATCTTCATACTTTCCACTCTTTATTTTAAATAGAGGCCTCATTAATTCATTTTTCGATGTGGGATTTCAACTAAGATATTTTGAAACGTCAAAAATGTGTTATCCTAATACCCTATGTTTTTTTGAACCGATGGTATTTCAAATCATCATAGATTGATGAATTTAAGGACCTCAATTTTACACTTGTTTGTGATTGATGACCTCAATTACTACCTATAAATATTTACATATTTCCTCCAATTATATGTCTCTAATTTCCACCAATGTTCTCCTAATCGAGATCATAATTTGGTGGTGACCCTTTCATTTCTCTTTTCCACATATTAAGACTAAATTTTAGTAACCCAATTTCCGATGTGGGTTTTCCCACAAAGATATTTTTTATTTTCAACCTTTTATTTTTGAAGAACAATTTCAAATTGTGAGGACGCAATTTATTGAAAGAGGGGAGAATGTAACACCCCAAGATTTCATAGTGTGTTATTTCTTCAAAATAATACAATAACTTGCACTACACGCAACACCGAGTTCAAGCACACCATGACTTACCAAACAAGCTGTTCAAAAGAGGTTATGAATAGTATTAACTAAATTTTAAACTTTATATAATCCTTATAATTTTAGAATTCATATTATGAGTTTCTTAGACATAATATAAGAACAAATTCATTTTCAGTATTTCACTTTTACCAACTTTCAATAGTGAACACTTTTTAAATACAATATTTTAAACTTTTTGACTAAATGGGGACATCAAAAAATTTAAAATGAAACATCCCAAGCTTCCACGGTACGCTTTCCTTTGAATAATACAGTAGCGTGTGTTGTACGCAACTTCGAGTTCTAACACACACCACAACCAATCAAACTAGCCATTATGAATAGTAATACCTACTTTTTGAAATTATATATATTTTATATTTAAAAATGGACTTGCTTTTTGGATTAGGAGTATTGAATTTAGCCTAAGGTGAAATTTTGGTACTTTTCGGATAACTTTAATATTTTGATGAATAGTGAAAATTACTAAATTTTAATTAAAAACAACTTTTTTAATCAAAATAATTAATGGGGATAAATTATGAATTTGAGTGGTTTTAAAGTATAATTAGAATATATTTTTACCATTTTATCCAATTGTGTTCATTATAATTAATTTCACTTCGAAATTGGACCTAAACAATTGTCAATCTTTTGATATATATTGTTTCTTAAAAACACGCTATTTGTTGTGACAGCGGGAATTAATTATAAAATTAATTAATGAAAATTATATGTTTGGAATTTTGTAAAATAGATATCATTTTTGAATTTGGAATATCAATTATAGCTTAGGGTGAAATTTTGGCATTGTTCTGAAAAACTTCAATTTTTGATGAATAGTGAAACTACTAAGTGGTAGTTAGAAAAACTGAATTTTTCATAAAACGTAATTTTACCGCTTCTGTGAATGGAAATTAGAAAATCCAAGAGACACGGTTAATATCAAGAAGTAAAATGTGGTTCAATGAGATGAAAATAATTTTTGGTGAACAGTAACTTTTTACTTTTATTTTCCATAGTTAAAAGTAAATAGGGTAATTAAGGGTAAAAATGATATTAATATTACCCTAACACATGTCCTAATTCTATTGGACATGTGTATCTCGACCAAAACAGCCTTAGGAATAAAATATTATCATTTAGGTCCACTTGGATTATATTAGGACATTTATTATTATTTAATTCAAAGAAGAGTTAAAAGAGTTAAAATCAAATTTTATTTACTAAAACATTTTTAATATAGGGTTATACATAAGATAAATTCGATTGTAAATATTCATTATAAAGATAATAATATTTAATACATAATTATATTTTATTTATAATTTTTAGACTTTAAATAATTTAATTTATTTATGACACAATGATGATGCAGTAATTACCATAATTGTAAAAAATTAAAATAATTGATATTATAAATTCCCAAATAAATATAATTTGAGACTTTTAATGAATTAAAATAATTTTATAGGCTAATATGACATGTTATTATTGATTTATTTAACTTTGTTCGAAGTAATCATTCTGTTATGAGTTTCACAAAAATCAATTTTTGAATAGTGTCAAAATTGACATAAAAGAGTTTTTAAAAACAATATTATATTATTAATTGATATTAAATTCCTAAAAATCTAAGGTTCGGCCAAGATACTTATATAGTTATAGGTTCATCATTAATGGACCACTTCGGGGTCGCTTGGTTGTATATGTTAAGTTTATTAACCATATAATATAAAAATACAAAGAGATATTGTAAAAGTGAAACTAATTAACTTAGAGTTAATACTTAAAGATAAGTTTAATATAATAACCCAAACCTGTCTAAATTCTATTGTTTGAGTGGTTTTAGACCTATACCCACCTTAAAATTTAAATAATAAACTTTGGAGCCATTAGAAACCGAATATGAATTTATTATAAATTAATATTTCTAACTTTTTCAAAGGTGCCTCTCACCCCTCTTATAAAAGGGAACTCCTCCTTATCATTTCTTCACACCATAAAAGCCTTTTGGCTTGGCCAAAATCTGCCCAAATACTCTCCCAACTTCCCTCAATACAACCTATATGCCTTAGTTTGATCAGAAATCCAACCTAAGGATCCCTTTTGATCAAATCAAAAGGAAGAACCCGAAGAAGAGGTAATGTTTTCACCACCCCTTTTCAAGTTCCTTTCTTCTTCCACTTCTTCTTTCTTTGTTATTACCATTATAAAATAATAACTCCAGTATCTTATATACACTGTGATGTAATTATAAATATGGTACAACCATATTCATTATTTTATCCACCCTTTGAATAACATTTCACCATACGTGCGTACGTATGGCTTACCGTCTCCATGTCATCGTGTAATTGTTATTCAATATATTATTATTTGGATGGGTATAATAATGATGTGTAAATCATGTAAATAATAAATATAACATGTTAATGATTCTGTATATATGATATACCATCCATTTATATATTATTTTAATATCAAAAGAATGATATTGTCGCTCGTGCGTACGTACGGACTACTGTCTCCACGAACACGATAAGATTCATTCTCCATCATATCCATTAAAGTATAATTATCATTTGATGATTTAAAAATGATGTTTAAGGACTTGATATCATTCTGGATATAAATAAGATACAACCTATCCATAACAAACACGGATTATGTAACAAAACATATAAAAGAAAACGAGTAAGTTAACACCCAAAACGACGATAATTCAAAGATATTATTAACAAATCAATGTTAAAAGATCATATATGATATCATATTAATATATATGATTCTTGTATAATTTAATAACAATTATTTCACCATTATACAGAAGGTTAACCTACCCCAACCAAGGAAAAGTACAAGGTAAGGGTTTATTTCTCAATCTCTTCATTATCCGAGGTTGTTTATACGTAATAATCTATTGGGATCTCTTTATCAACCACATCCATGTTTCTTAAAAATGAATTTCAAAACATTTTACTATTTACTAGAATATGGGTTAAAGTCATTTATACCCTTGTTTGACTTTTTATAAGAGGTTTATAAATGAATCTTTCCGTCGTTTTCCAAACAAGGTGCTTTTTAACCTTTTCGACAAAATTAAGGTAAGAATGTTTTTTTAAACTTATATGGAGAGTGCAGCTATTTACCACCGTTATAAAATTGTCAAAGATTCCCTTACAAGATTACAAGGATATTTTCAAAGTAAATGTTTTATTTTATAATTACGTGACTTTTAAATGATATTAAAATGAATATTTTAAGAATTTCGGAAAGGTACTCTTTATCAAAATCATAATTTTAAATGTTTTAAAGATTTATCTTTCTAAATATTTTTAATTAATGTCCATGTTTTCAAAATGGTTTTTAAGGATTTATTTATATGGACATGAATTTTTTTAAAATTTTAATTCCTTTCAAAAGTTTCAAAGTGGTATGGGACACTTTGATTCAAAAATCTCTTTTAAATTACTTCCTTTATAAATGTGTGACTTTTCAATGATTTCGAGAAAGAGATATTTCTCTGAAATAGTTTTGATTTCATCTATGTCAACATCCTTTGATGCATTTTATGCTTATTTGAAGTTGATATATTATGATACAAAACTTATATATTGTATTGAAGGTTTTCTGATATGTTTGACTATGGATGTGCTATTTTTATACCGTTCATAGTTTATGGTGAAAGTATTGACATTTCGTATGCTAGTTTTAGTACAAATGTTTATGTTATGTTTAAACCTTTTCATATGGGAATGCATTGGACTTAATATGTGATGGGTGGAGCCCGCTATAGCTCCTCGATGCATCGGTAGGTCTCATGAGACAAACTAGTGTCTTGGCACAAGGCCTTGGCAAAATCTTATTTGTAGTCTTGGCATGAGGCCTTGGCTATATGGTTATGATAGTCTGGCATTATGCATTCCATCATTATGAAAGTGGTTATTGATATTTCATGTGATTATTCGATTAGTAGAATATCCATGTGAATCAGTAAATGGAATTATTTCATTTTATTTTTGCCATACTATGTTGAGGTTCAAGTTTAAAAGGCTTTTGTTTTAGTTATACACTGCCTTAAATGTTTATTCTTATTTATTAAAGTTTCCCCTATATTGTTATCCTTACTGGGCATTTGAGCTCACCCCTTTTCTATGTTTTATTTTTTCCAGGATATAAAGAAGTAAATTATGAATGACCTGCATGGATAGTATGAGGGGATAAGAGTGTGGTCTATGGAGACTATATTGTTTTAGTTTTCATTTTTATGATGTAAAACTTTATGAATATATCTAGTGTTTCCAAGGCTACTAAACCAATCGGTCTTTCGAGATTTGATTTTTCTTGTGATCATGCCAATATTATGTAATAATGCACCGACTCTAGGTAACTGGGGTCGGGACGTTACATAAACATTATATTTCCCAATAAAAAAGGGAATAATATGTTTGGTATTAATCTCAATTGAATAAGAAACATTAATGTGAGAAGTAAAAGATGTATTTTTGAAAGAGGAGTTATTTTGGAAAAAAAATCATTTTTTCATAAAACTAGATTGGTAACATATATATCCCAAAAAATATAATATAATAATGAAGAAATGATATATAAGTAACAATAAATGAATATTTATTCTGAAAATGGGGTGAAAGAGGGAAAACTCAAACAAAGATAGTTGGGTTCGATAATTCCCCTTACCTTATATCTGAATGATTTCCTCACTTTAATGTCTCATATAATCACATTAGATTAATTAATTAACAAATAAATAACATTTTATACATTTATTTGATTAATTATGGTTTTATTAAGTTCATTTATGGGATTTTTGATGAGTTATAGAGTTTAATTTTATCGTTCAGGAGTGTTCATTTTCTTAGTTTTCATGATCAGTTCAATTTTATACATGAATGGAAGTTTGTGTCAAATGTGGATAAATATACAGAATTGTTATTATATGTTATAAATAATCTCATTTAGTTTTAAATGATCTTAAAAATATTTTTTTATATGTTATAAAGATGAATCATTAGATAAAAGCTAATGATGGTTGTTTTAGGTAAATTTTGACGGTTTTTCGATCATAATGAACTCATTTTGTTTTTCCATTTAGTATTATTTATATAAGTTAGTTCCAGAAAAGGTTAAAAATAAAAATTAAAATATATTTTAATCCATTTTATGGTTTTATTAATATCATTTAATTTGTTAAATTAAAATTAAAGTGGATCACCCACAATGTCGGTAAATTCACACATCACGGGCGATGATTTCATTTTTAGAATAAAAGAGATATACAGAAAGGATTTTGATGATTGATCTTCCATTAATATGATGTAATTTCATTATATCAAACATAATATAGTTATCATTCCATTTTTATAAGATAAGGTGAGGATAATAGAATAAAATAAATGGAATTGAAAAGAAATTAAAATAAAAAGGAAGAGGATTTTACCTCTTGGATTTATCCTCTATGAGAACCTCCTTTGGGAAAAGGTTTTGGTATTTAGATGAGACAAAGAGCTATTTTAAATGGGATAGGGTCTTGGGAGAGGTTTGGTCAGAATTTGGATAGAGATCAAAGCCTGAGAGGTGTGAGGAAAATAGGTGGTGAGGGGTGGTATTTATAGTGGAGGAGAGGGGCGTTTTCTCATTATTATATTCATTAGTTTATTATTTTGGCTCAAGACTATGGATAGTTTGATAATTATCACTAAATATATTAAGAAAATTAATTTTAGTTCTAGATTATGGTTATTCCATCAGCTATGACCCAAGGAGTAGTGTATTTAACTTAAAATGTATATATACCGTAAATTAATGTATTTCACTATTCACCCAAAATTCAAGTATTTTAGAAAAATAAAAAAATCACCCCAACCATTTATTGATGTTTAGAATTTAAAAATTAACTCCATTTTATGAAAATAATTTTCTAAATATGTGTAATTTAATTTTTAATTAAAATCATCATTTACTTAAAAAATACAAATTTTTAAATTATAATTGATTTTATAACACTTTTAAAAATTAATTTAGTTCTCATAAAATAATATTAAAACCATAATACATCAAAATATTAATTTATAGATACATTTTATGAAAATAATATTTCTTTTAAATTATTAAATTAATAATAAAATTGTAATTAAATATTTATGAATTACAAAAAATTAAAATACTTAATTAATAATTTTTAAATATTTTATGTACTTAGACTATGATATAATTATACCATAATTTTATTTATAAGATACATAAATTTTATTTATACTTTCAGGGGTGAGGTTACTGTTTATTTGGTCAGTTTACTATTCATAAAGGTCATATTACTATTCTTGAGGTCAAGTTACTATTTCATCAATATTGGTTCCTTAACATCTATAAATACTTTTTATTTTATTAATTATTTGTTTATAAAGCTTTTATTATGGTCTATAAGTGATTTTATGTGATTTATACTATATGAAATTATTATAAGAATGAATAAATTACATTGATAAAAGTTTGGGTTGTTACAATGAGTGTAAAAAGCTCAAATACATTCGTTCTGATTCTCTAAAATCTAAGAAAAAGGAAAATAAGTCCATCAAGAGACATTCTAAAATTAAAAAAAAAAGATAAGTATGAAGGCATTAGATACCTGGATTGTTAGTGAAGAATCTATTACTTCTAATAGTTCATCGAATGGTAGTAATTACAATAGGATAATTACTTCTCTTTTGTTAACATTCCTAAATATACTCTATTAAATGAAAAGTGTTTTATGGGTAAGATGATAGTTGATGAATTGTATGAATTAACTTTTTGGAATAAGTCTCCAAATTCATTAAATAATTAATCTCAATCTAATTATGAGGTGGAATTAGTAACTCATAATAAATAGGAAATATAAGAATATATAGATAAAATTGAAGAAATCTATTAAATACTCTTCAAGATTTACACTGGACTAAAGGATGAAATTGATGAAAAGAAATGTGATCTTAATAAGGTTAAAAAATATTATAAAAACTCTCTATGAAATAATCTCAACTTAAAAGTGAATCTAATAAGAATAAGGTATAATTTTCTATACTTGTGGAATATTTTACTGAAGTAGAGAATGGTAATACTAAAATTATCTTAGATTTGGATAAGCTAAATGATAGAATTTCTAAACTAACTTTCAAGATAAAAGGGACAACTTTGTTCTTTATGGAATATAAAAATGAGGTAGTAATACTGAATTATGAAGTTTATGAATTTTCTAACTAACATTACAAATAGAATAAACATATTTTAAAATGATATATAGAAAATTAAAACAAGTAAGAAAACTTTTGGATTGGGAAGTAAATCTATTATAAGTAGACATTATCTATCCAACTAATTTACACCAAGCTGTGCCACTTTATATATGAAATTCCAGATAGGTGGGAACTAGAAGAATAAGGATTATTTAAACACAGTTCAATTTCTTAATCATTATCAAGCATATATTTTAAATGATCTTGACTCCCATTAGCATAGAATAACCAAATATATCTGGGTTATAAAGGTTCTCTTTTCTAATATGTCTGGACCCAATTACGTCTAGATTACTTGGATATAATATTCATTTAATTGAATTCATTATGTACCAGTAAATAAAATATTATATTTTTTACAAGGAAGTAATAATTTTATACCAATGAGTTCATGGTTTCTTATTACCTTTAAAAGGATACAGATATACTACCAATGTTCAAGATGTATATATATTATAATTTCTATGTAATATAAGGAAGTTATAAAGTTATTGTGGCTGTACATTGAAGATGTGTTCACTATAATGGTTAAATTAAAGATACTTCTATATTACTTGAAATTAAACTGAATACTATTAAATACCCTAAAGGATAAAGGAGTCAAATTTTAAATAGTAGTATAATGAAATAAGGTGATAATGTTGAATGAAGAAACAGTTTCAAAAATTCAACTCATTTTTGAGTCCTCTTTGAAAAATTTTATTGAAAAGAGTAGAGATATTAAACCTCTAATAGTCACTAAAAATAAGAAACAAATTAAAAATAAGGAAAAAAGAGTAACTTATAGAATCTAAAACCTATAAAAAATAAGAAGAAGAAGAAGAAGAAATCTTTTCAGAATGAGAAAATGACAAAATAATAAGAATCAAAGGAACTTTTACCTATATATAATCCCCATTAAAATAAGAATAAGGTTAGTTAGTCTCTTGATGAAAAAAAAGGAATTAAAAACATGTTTGAAGAAAATTAGGTAGAGGAAGAATTATTAATCTATCTGAAGCTATAAGAACAAAAAGGCTAAAAAGGCCTCCTTCAGACTGTCTAAGTCTAGGTTGTTTTCTCATAAGTAAGATAATCAAATTAAAGGGTTGGAACATTTGAAAATTTATTATTCTTTTTAGATCAAGAAATATCATCTGTCATAACCACACAAGGACCCTAATTAATCTTTTATTAAAATTATAAGGAGATTATTTTTTATGGAATTAGTCATGAGATAAGGAAAAGTGAAAACAACAAAATATAAGGTTCATATTTCTTATAAAACTATCTCATATACTCCCAAAGATAAAGGTAAAAAAAGAAAAAACACATAGAAAAATCATAGTTAAATCCACTATAAAGGATTTAACTTCATTTGAGTCATTAGAATCAAATTTTGAATCAATTTGAAGTCCACCACCCTTGAAATATAAATAGTTATAATCTAAAAGTTTGTTCAGGATTAATGAAAGTGAAACACCAAAAACTAAAGAGGAAATTTTACTAGATGATTTATCCCTTTATGTATATGTTTTTTTAAAAATTTAAATATAGGATGAAAGTGATTCCATTAGAAAATTTGAAGATAATTCTCTAAAAAAAAGTCAAATTAAATGAAAAATAATCATCAAAAAGTTCTTTTTCTAAACCTTTGTCAGGTATAGTAAGAATTCAAAAGATAATTGTTTTGTGTATAGTAATAAAATCACACTTTTCATTCTAAAATAATTACACAAATGAATAATGATATTTACTATCTTCATTACCATCATATATAATTTCAAATTTCTAGGATTAAAAAACAAATCACTGAAAAGAAAATAAGTTTTAAGAGTGATTTATTCAGTTTCATGTGTAGATGTAAATTCTATTTTCAAAACTTGAATAAGGTTTCTAAGAGAATAAAAAAACTTCATAAAGATGTTTTACTTTTGGTTGATGAGAATTATAATATTAAATTAAATATATAGTTTCAATAGAAAGTTTTATAAGATCATAAAAATATTGATTGGGAAGCTGAGAAGGTCGCCGATGAAGTTCCAAGCATAAGGTTTCTCCACTGAGAAGGGGGGATAAATAAGTGGAGATTAGTTTTTACAATTTATTTAAACATAAAACAACCTATGTGTCCTATTAATGATAGATTAAATAAAGTAATATATCTCACTCTCATTGGATCATACAAAAAATAAAAGAAATAAATAAAAAAAATTCTTACAAGGTTATGCCCCATCATGGGAAACCTACTCCTTATCATGGTTGGTTATTCCCCCAAACTATGAATTATTCACAATAAGCACAAAAATTATAATATTACAACATGATAATTGAGTGGAAATATACTTTTCCATAGTCAGACAAGACTTATCAGCTTTACACTGCTTACACATATAAATTGTAACCGAAATGAGAAAGATCGCTTTGAAGGTCTGGTTTCCTTAGAAAAAATAGATAAATATATTCCTCTAAGATCCTATAGTAATATTAACGGATAGATTTCTCAATTCATAAAAACAATGATGTAGATATATTTCATAATATTTGGTCATTAATTTAATTCAACTAGATTCTTGATATCAAACAGATGTAAATGATGGATTTATAATTTTGAGGACCAGACTCTCTTCTTCTCTATGGATATTCAATATTCAACTCAGTTCTAGTAACACTTTTATATATTTTTTAAAATCTCAACAAATTTGACACCAATATTTCCTATAATTAAAATAATTAAACAAAATACATTTTCCATCTCATAATTATTCATTATTATCTTAAAAAAATCATATAAAGTGGTCCTGTATTTTTATTCATTCGGTTAGGTTATCAAACATGCACCATGATCTTAAGAATCTTGTTCATATTTCATTAACTCCATTTCACCAAAATAATATCATAAATTCCATTCTTTACTAACTTATCAATTAAATGTAAATAAAAATATCTTGAGTTAATTCTGATAACTCAATACTTATGAAACCAATTGAAATTTATTATATGAATTACAAAAAAAAGAATAATCACAATAAAATAATAGAGTAATTTTATATTAATTTTTCTTCATCATCCTAAAATTCAAATACCAATATAATATTTTATATGAACTCATCTTAAAATATCCAATATATGTGAACAATGATCATCCATTTCAAAATATCTCATGAAATAGCCTGAATCGCATTATAAATATGATGTTTTAATTATTAAAGATCATCCTTAACATCATAGAATTGAGTTTCATTATAATATTAAAATTATAGAATGTAGTGACCAAAGTTTTTCTTAATATTTTTTTTGAATAATTTAATATCTTCAATAGTATGAGTTACACACAACATTGAGTATTAATAAACTACAATATACTATTCATATTATTATTTAAACAATACCATTACAACCTCGCCATTAAACTACGTGGAACAAATGGGAATAAATGATTAAAAAATATTAATTGTAATGGTTTTATATAAATAAAACACATTGATAAAAAAGTACTAAATTTTTAGTAAAGTCTTTATGTGTTTTGAAAATACTATTTTCTCAGAAAAAATATATTTATTGCATTTTGTGAACAAATAATAAAATTAATTTTTTCTCATTTTGAAAATTTATTTGAAAAAATTAAATTTATTTTTGAAATATAAATTTCAAAATTATCCTTGAGTGAATTTTTTAGAATTTTCTGAAAAGATTAATTTTTCAATGGATAGTAAAAAAATACTAACTTTATTAAAAACTAACTTTTCATTTAAATAATTTATAAAGTGATATACTCACTAAAAAAATTAAATGTAATATTATTTAAATTATATATTTATAAATCCAATATATTTTATTTTAATTAATTTTATTTTGAATTTTTTAATTAAAACTTTTTATACTTATGAAAATTTTCTCTTTAGAAAACCATTTTTTCGTTACATCTATAGGTTTAATATTAAAATAAATTCTGCCACATATTTTAAGGGAATTTAGAGAAATGGATTAAATATTTTTAATAAACATAATTAATATTAAATAATATGTTAAACTTAAATTTTGTTCAGAATGAATTGTAAAAATAGGAAAAATTAATTTTCGTGGTTAAGGTTAAACGGGTTTACCTGGGGTTAAACTGAAAAAGATAAGAGGTGAAATGTCCTAAAAACTTGTCCAAATCCCATTTTATGGACATATTTTGACCTTATAGCTTATAAGGTCAAATAATTAACCATTTTTTATCATTTTTTCATGCAAAAAATGTGGGTACATTTTATTATTTTTAAATATTACAATTGTGTCCTCTCCCCCAGTTATCAAAGGACACTCCCTATCCTCTCATATTCACACTTAAAAAACAATTTTATTTTGCCAATATCTTACCAAATACATTCCTTACTTACCTACCCACATCTCTTAGTCCTTATATTTTTATAAATTCTTTTTATGAAGTATTTAGGTATAAACCTAAAGAGGTTCTTTGAAGAATTAAAATTATTAAACTTTTGTTTTTTTATTTCTTCTTCAACCTCCTTAAAATATTATCTAAAAATTATTTTATAATAACAAAAGTATCTATAACATTATTATATTATATTATTTTAATTTAATAACCTATATACACCTCCACTTCCATCAAATGGGAAACAAAACCATCAATCGTGTGTATGGCAGGCTATCGCCTCATGAACCAATGTAATTTGTTTTACATCACCACCTCTCATAGCTGGATATAATGATGAATTTAAAATATTTATACAATATTTATGACATAATTATAATTCGATAATTATAATATCACATATAATTTACATTCCCATGGAATATGATAATATCGCTCATGTGTATAGCAGACTACCGCCTCACGAAGCATTGTGATTCATTTTTCACTTACGCTTTATATGAAAGGTAATAATGATAGTTTTAGGGAAATTTTGTGATATATATAAAATAAAATTATTCTTTAAATTTAATATATTATTTAACTTTCTTCCATTTCATCCATCGAGAAAATGGAAACAACATTCATGTGTATGTATGGCTTACCATCTCCATGAACGATGTAATTCATTTTCTATATATAACTTTAATGGATTATTATAAATACATATATAATTAATATATGTGATATTTATATCATGATTAAAATTATATATATGATTTAACCATGGTCAAATTAAAATAATAGTGAATATGAAACCAAAACAGACATGAAAAATAAAAAAAGGTATTACCTGAAACATGATTTAACAAGGAATTGTTAATAAACATGGAATAAAAAGTCATGAGTAAACCATATATGGTATGATACATATTATTATTGTTTTTTAATATATTAATAATAAAATTATATTTTTCAAATATGATTATTGATTGTGTATGAAGGAATTTGAGACTTAAGGTAAGGGATTTCTAGTCTCCTTTTTATTTTTGGAGACATATGCCAAATTCACCACTTGTTTCTTTTGTGTGGTGTATATACTACCCATGAATGTATTTTAAAATTATTTTTAGGAAAATTAGGTTATATAAATATGAATATAAGTTTTTATATTTCATGGGGCTTATGATTCAAAAGTTACCAAAGTGGTAAGGGTTTGATGTTATAATCTCATTATTTATTGGTATTGTTTAAGATTATTCTATAGAAAATGAAATATTATGATATATTTCTCAAGAAATTAATAAATTTTATGCACCTATATTTTTTTCTTTAGAATAAATTTTTTCCCATAATTTTCCTCTCTTTATGTACTAAATAGTCCAAAAGAAGTTTTTTTTTTAAAATAACTTTATTTCTCTCTTCGATCGAAAACCCTTTTTCATCCATATCCATGTTTTCTGAAAATATTTTCAAGAATGTTTTAATGTTCATATATGATTTTTTAAAGTCATTTTTACACTTTTTTATTGTTTAAAAAATTATTTAAAATTAATATTCATGTCATTTTCCAAACAAGTACTATTTGTATTTTACTAAAAATGTGAAAAGAATCATTGTTTTAACGTGTATGACATAAATGGAATTTACCACTACTATAACCACTCAATGTTTTAAATATTACTTTATAATTTTCAAATTTTATTTTAAAATAAAATGATTTTCCCAACTTTCTATGAATTTTTTATTTTAAAAACTGATTTTCAAATTAGAAAGGTTGTTTTCCTCAAGAAATGTCACATGTGATCTTTCAAAATCATTTTCCATATCAGATAAAATACTTAGATGTTACTGAAGATTTTCTTGGGATATGATACAAGGATAAAATTTTTATTATATATCAAAATGTTTTATATTTATGTTGAATATATGTTTATTAAACTCATTAGTTTTCCATGGGTTATGTTATGATGAAATAATGAAAGGTTTATTGGACCTGGTTCTTTTTATTATTCTATGATAAAATGTTCATAAAACCTATTTTTTCTTGGTTTATAATATCATAAATGTTTTATGATCTTATGGAACACAAATTTATGTATTATTTTATGGGTGGGATCTATATCTTCCTCCAATAAATTGGGTATATATTGGGATCTCATGAGATAAACAATACTAGAATGTGGATTGAACCTAGTTCGGTAATGGACTTTTTCCATTAAGATTATCATGGGAGTAAACCATGACTACTAAAATGGTTTGGGGAGTGAACCGAATCTAATCTTATAGTATTAGGAATGAAACTTGACTACTATTATGGTTTTATAAGCAAACTCATCAACTATCATAGTCTTGCAAATGAGTCTTGACTACTAAGGAAATGATTTTTTATGCATATGTGTATGCCAAAATCTATGTATTATACCAATGTTATGTTATGATGTATCATGTTATTTAATTACCTTATTATTAATGTCTTATGAACTATTAATATTTCTTCCATGACTTGTATTATCATATATGATTTTCAGGGTATGGTTTTCAAATTTTATTCACATATTCTCATACCCGTATTCTCATATTATGTTGATATCTCCATTTTTTACCCTTACTGAGCATCTGAGCTCTCCCATTATTATGTTTCATTCCCCTTAGTTATGAATAAAGTTATTATGTATGATATTTATAAAAATGGATCTAGTTATGAATAAATTAGTGGGAGATGATATAGCTCACTTATGAACCAGTTTTTTATGTATATGAGTTTCCAAAGTCACTAGACCTAAATGATCATAGTAGGGATCATTATGTTATATAATAAATATTCATCTATTAATATTTAATACCTATGTATGAAAATTTTGGTTCTTTATAGTTTTTATTAGAGAAATTTTTAGTTAAACCTTTGGAAACTATAATGTGAAAATGTTAGTGAGAACCCTTAGGATAAGCATAAGTATAAAAGAATGTCCAAAGTTATGGTGAACAAATGAGTGTTATTTTCAAATAAATATGTCCATTTATGGATACTAAAAGTGGATTTGATTCGATAATAGATTTAACTAGGGGTAATAACTCTAGAAAAGGTGTGACAAGCTTGACTCGAGCATTACCTGGTATATGACTATGAGACATACCGTGCACCTGGTTTGACACTCTCGGGGGTAATTATTTGGTTAATTAATCTTCTATTTGTAAACTATACTGAAGGATTTTAATACTGACCATGAATAACCTAGGTTAATCCTAAGGTTTCATTTATTGAAAATAATGTTTCATGATTTAGACATCCTATAAGTTATTTTTTATAATTATGTGGTTCCCCACAATAATTTTTGTTGCTTACACTATACTTTTTGGTTTTTTTCAATGGTTAGAACCTGAAGGAATCATGTTAATAATTATTTTGATGGAAAATTAAATGAATTTCCTCCTAAGAAACAAAATTTTATTGGAGATTTAATTCAAAATCTCATTATTATGGTCACACAACTTTCTCAATCTATGAACCATGTTGAACTTTTAAATGAACAATTGTGTGAACAAAGTTCTATTGAGTCCTTCATGAGGTATATCCTACCTACTCTTAGTGGTTATATTAATCCACTAGTTGTTTAGAAATGGATTATTACCATTGGATAAATATTTTCTATTATTCAGTGTTCTGAGATAAAAAATGTTATTTTGGTTGTCTATAATTTGTAAGGTGAAGTGGATCAATAGTGGACTCTTAGAAAGAATATGTGGAAATAAGATAAAATTGAATCTATGGAATGAGTTGAATTAAGAACATATTTTTAATAGGTACTTTCCTTATATTCTTCATGAAAAAATGGATAAGTAATTTATTTAGTTAAATAAAAATGATGATGATTCCATTGGTACCTATGAGGAGAATTTTACAAGACTTTTGAGGTATGATTCTGGTATTATCATTTAACCTAAAATTAAGGTTAATTGATTCTTTAGTGTCTTTAAACCATGTATTCTAAGGTAATTGACCATAAATGACTTCATTAGCTGTGAATAAATCATTTGATGTGCTATCAAGGTGGAAATAGAGATTGGGGTTCCCATCAATATCATGGTTTTGATAAGAACTTTGGTAACTAATTACTTTTACAATGTTGAGAAATCTACAACGGTGAGACATTCACAATGGTGAGAAATATAAAATATTGATACATTCACAATGTTGAGAAATCTATAATGGTGAGATGTTCATAATGGTTAGAAATCTACAATGGTGATACATTCAATGGTGATGAGTATCAATGGTGATACATTCAACAACAGTGAGTCCTAGAAAATTAAACTTAACTAAAATTTATCAGACCTAACTCATGTTTAATGTAATTCATTATCTCATAATTCAAAGTCTTAGTGAATATACCAGTTAGCTGATGTTCAGTTCCATTGTATTAAAGAGTGATATCACCCATTTTAAAATGATCTCTCAATAAGTGATGTCTTACATCAATATAAAGTGACATAGAATTATTAGAAGTATTAATTGCACTTGTGTTATCACAATTTATAGGTACATGATGGAATTTATTTCCATAATCTAGTAATGTGTGTTCCATCCACAAAATTTGTGCATAGTAACTACATAAAACAATGTACTCATATTTAGTAGTAGACAACACAACAGAATTTTGTTTCTTACTACACCAAGATACTAGTGACTTCCATGAAAGGTGACATGTTCTAGAGGTTATTTTTCTATCTAACTCACATCCACCAAAAACAATATCAAAATAACCAAAAAAGTCAAATTAATTTCCTCTTGGATAGAACAGTCCTAAATTATTAGTATATTTGAGGTATTTAAAAATTATTTTTATATCAACCAAGTGTGAATATTTTGGATTTTCTTGAAAACAATCACAAATACACAAGCTGAACATAATACGAGGTTGGATAGAATTTAGGTAGAGAAGATTTATATTCATACCTATATAACTAGTTTGATCCACTTGTCTCCTAGCTTCATCAATATCTAATTTATAGGTAATCATAGAAGTATCACTACTCTTATTTTTATCCAAGTTAAAAAGAATTAATGGATCCTTATTATATGTACTTTCATTCAAAATAATACCTTATTTATTTTAAAAAAATATAAAAACCAAGAAATAAATTTTTTTCACCCATAAAACTCATTTCAAATTAATTTTGCATCATTTTTGTAAAATCAGTACATATATTTTTTTTCCAAGATCCAAAAATAATATCATCTACATAAAGTTTTACAACTAAAACATATTTTTAAATTAAATTTATAAAATGGGTATGATTATAAATACCTTTTGAAAAACAGTTTGAAATAAGAATAGAGATGAGAAAATCATACAAAGCTCTTTGATCTTTTTTTAAACAATATAATTCTTTTGTTAATTTAAAAATCAATTTGTAAATGGTAATTTTTAAAACCAAGGGGGTTTTCAACAAAAATATCCTCAATTATACACCCATTTAAGAATGCATACTTCACATATATTTGATAATGTTTGAAATATAGATGTGTTGCATGGGCTAGTAGTATTCTAATTGATTCAAGTTTAGATGCAGGTGAAAAGGTATCCTCATAGTCGATTTCTTCTTCTTGATTATATCATTGTGCAACAAGTCTAGAATTATTTTTTATTATAGTGCCTCATTCATAAACCTTGTTTATGAACACCCATTGTGTACCTATAGTTAAGGTTTCCTTAGGTCTACCAATAAGTTCCCATAATTTATTCCTTTCAAATTTATTTAATTATTCATTCATATTCATTACCCAAAATCATTAATTGCATCATTGATGTTCTTAGGTTCTAAATGTTATAAGAATTCTTGTTATTCAAATTTATTTCTTAGAGAAGCTATAGTATGTGTACCTCTATCTAGGTCTCCAACTACAGTATCTAAAAGTATGGAACTTAAGGGTCCTAACGGCTCTAGAAAAAGAGGGTCTAGTCACCTCAGGGTTCTCTATAGGTTCTGGTTCAATTTTTCGAAGTTCATCAGAACTGGATGATTTTTCTTCTTGCTTTATCCAGAATCAAAAGGTTTGGAATTTATGTTTAAATAAGACAAATAATACTCAATGTTTTATAAAGAGGTTCAAGGATCATGTGGATCTATCTCATAAAATTTTACATTAACAAACCCATCCTCGGTATTGGTCCTCTTGTTAAAAACCCTCTAAGATTTACTATAGATTGAATAACCCAAGAAAATTCCCTCATCACTTTTGGTGGAAAATTTTTCAATATTATCCTTAGTTATAAGAATAAATAATTTTCAACCAAAACTCTAAATTAATTAACCTTAGGCTTCATACTATTCTAAATCTCACAATGGGTCTTCTTCAAGATAGGTCTAATTAAAACCCTCTTGGTTATATAACAGGCCATGTTCACAACCTCTACCCAAAAGTTGGTAGGAAAGTAATATTCATTAATGATAGTCCACGATATCTATTGAAGTTCTATATTTCTTCTTTCTACAACTCTATTCTGTTGAGGGATCCTAAGAGTAGAGAATTTATGACTATATCCATTTTTTGAGTAAAAAGATACAAAGTGTTGATTTTTAAAATCATGGATATAGTCACTTATTATGGTCATAATTCTAATTCCACTAAAGTTTTCTATAGATCTAGTATACTTGGTAAAATAAGAATAGTCTTTACACTTGTGAGATAAAAATAATATCCAATTATATCTTGAAAAGTCATCTACTGGTACATAAACATATTTCTTCCCATTTAGACTTGAAACTCTATAAGGTCCAAATAAATCTATATGAACTAACTAAAGAAGTTGAGAATTTGAATCTTATTTATTTAATTTAAAATAAATCTTCTATTTCTTCCCTTTTTCATAGGGGTTACTAAATTTTTCATTTGGGAACTCAAGTTTGGGTAGATCCTTGACTATCCATTTCCTACTAAGATTCTTAAGTGACTGAATATTGTAGTGGCCCAGTCTCATATGTCAATGCCAAGATTCTCTATGAATGTCACTCAAAGAGAAAATATTTTGAGAAATCAATGAATTAAGATCAACAGCATAAAAATTTTCATTCCTTAATGAAGTAAAAACTAAAACACCTTAAGAATCAAAAAAATTTCATGAATTGTTCTCAAATTTAACATGAAAACAATCATCACATAATTGTGATATTCAAAGAAAATTATATTTTAAACCATCAACAAATAGTACTTTAGAAATTAAAACAAAATTAGGGTTGGAAATTTATCCAAGGCTAATGATTTTCCCTGTAGCATTATAACCAAAGGTTACATGACCACCATAAACCTTTATTAGGCTCTTGAAAATTGATTAGTCTCTTGAAATATTCCTTGAACGTCCATTCTCCAAGTACCATATACTTTTATAGGATGTATTCAAAAATATTTTCTATAAAAAATTATACAAGGAATGATTTTGGTACCCATATTTTCATGGTTCTAGATGTTTTAGTAATTAGGGATTTAAGAACCCAAATTTGGTTAATAGGTCTCTTATAAATAGACTATAATATTTTTGTAATAAAAAAAAATCATACATTATAAAAATAACTGACAATAGAACTTTCATAATTATATTTAGGTAAAAATGTTCTCTTAACTATTATTCTCTGTCTACATTGGTATCCTAGACCTGTAACATACTTTGGAGTAATATTTTTCCCTAATATTTGATTTAAATTTTCTCTACCATTATTAAATCTTTCCAAATATTTATTAAGTTTTTTATTAGACAATTTAAGTTTAGTATTCTTCTTTAATAGCTGATAATTCTTTTCTTTATCAACAGTAAGATCATTTTTAATACTGGAAGTCAAAGCACGCTATTTTTTCAGAACTTTATATTTGTATTTAAGTTCATTGAAAGTTCCCTCAAGAATTTGTAAGTATTAAAACATTTATTCTTGAGATATATCATCTTTAGTATGTTTATTTTTATAATTGTCATAAATAAGCCCAAATCATATAGTAGGTACCTTAGAGACATTATTCATGAAGTATATGTTGACTATGTCATACTTATCTTTAGGAATAGAGTCTAAGTCACCAGATCTATCTTTAGAGTCACTCTAAGTTTATTTCATGGATTTCTTGAATTTTTTTCCTTGTCCTCATATTTATGTGGTATTTTAATTTTGGAAAATATACTTTTACATGACCTTTGCGCTTGTATTCATAGTAGGTTATCTTATTTTTATTATCATCCCTTTTCCAATATTTATTCTTGTTTCCTTTTTAATCATACTTTCCATTATAATTAGGATTTCTGAAAAACTTCTTCTTTCTATAGAAAGTTTTTAATCTTCTAGCCAGATGGACCATTTCCTCATCACTCTAAAGTGGTGACTCACTATCACTGAAACCTCCAGCTTATATCTTTTCCTTTTTTTATATGGATGTAGTAAACTTAAAATAAATTTACTTTCTTCTTAGTTTATAATCCTCTTCTATGTTGACTTTAAACTATCCTTCATACATCATAAATTTTCCAATTAATTACTTAACTAAAAGTTTTCTAATATTGAAGGATTCAATGATTGACACTGATGTCTCTCTCCAACTTTTAGGAGGGAATCTAAGCAGTCTCATAATCTGATCCTTATCAGATACTATATTCTCTAGGGATCTCATGATGTTCGCAACTTTATTGAACATGAGATACATATCAGATATTAATTCGCCAGGCTTCATCTTAAAATTATCATATTTAATGGCCTATGTATTCAATCTCATATATTTAACATTTTTTGTTCCCCTATGTGAAATAGATAATTTATCCCGTATTTCAAAATAAATTTTACAAGAAGAAATTATATTAAACTCTTTATCTCCTAGAGCACATTAAATAGCATTCATAGCTTTACAATTATTATTATAAGTAGTTTTGGTATCATCAGACCAGTCTTCTCTAGGAGTCTTAGGTAATGCATGTTTATCCTCGATAGCAGACTAGATTTTAAATCCCATCCTTTCTATATGAATTTTCATTTCTATATTTCATTGAGAATAATTATTTACTTTTAAAAAAAGGAGTTCTGCTAGTAGCATAACCTTCAGGTCTATTATCCTTCTAAAGAAATAAATTTAGAAATAACAAAAATTTAAGATATTTAAAATACAACTAAAATCATTGTTGAAAAGTTTTAAAAACTTTGATACTAAAGATAATTCCCTTTGATACTGAATATTGGTTGGAGTGAGTATCTCAAGAGGGGAGTGAATTGAGTACCCAATAAATTTTTTTAAAAAAAATTTAAGTAAAATCCTCTAATTAATTTAATACAGTCCAGTTAACCAAAACAGCTAATTGATATAATAATTTTCCTTTTAAAAGAATTATCCAATATTGATTAGATCTCTATTAAAAAATTATAATATTAAATTAACCTTTTAAATAAATTTACTCAATATAAAACATATATAAACACTAATTATGGTTAAATATCAAAGTAGTTGTTTTTGTTTGTAGTTTAAAAAATCTATTTTAAAGATTAAAAAGGAAACAAACAAAAAATAGAGCAAAAATGAATACAAGAGGTTCAGTCTCAAACAGAGACTTAGTTATATTTACTTGTAAATAACGTTCTAATATGTATTTTATATAAAATAAACTTTAATCTATAACCTATATTAGGTATAATACTTCATAACAGTTGTCTAGGTCACATAGGGACCTCTTCCACAGCAATCATGGGATATAAGAGAGAAAATTATTTGAAAAGATATCCATGTATATTTCAGTTTAAAGAAAGAGATAGTGTGTGTGTGTGTATAAATATAAAGTATAAACACACTAATCATAATATAAATATAAATAATCAAACAAATAATATAAGATTTTATAAATAATGGTGTTTCTATAAGTGATAAGCACTACAACTCATGAATCCTTGAATGTGGTTTGAAATGAAGCTCGAGTCAAATTTCTGAAACTTTCAATAGAGCAGAGTTTTGTACACTCTTTTTTAATGACTTTATGAAGGAATTTAACGATCTTTTAGCTCAACTATTTCTATGTCGAGTGTAATAAATATTTAGGGTGAAATCTCTTAAAAAGTAGTACTCTCTTCATGTATGTTATCTCTATGTGTATTCCCAATCATATATTCAGTGCATCTTTATTTATCACACCACACGAGGGAGTCTACTAAATTTATAAATAGCATGCAAGAGTTTACATGTGGAGAAAAATCATCCAGATCTACTCCTTGTACTGAGATCTTTCAATTTATTTAATGAATCTTTTCAAAACAATTAAGAACAACTATTAAAATAAGTTTTAGCATTAAATTAAATAAAATATCCATTATACATATTTAAATAAAAATAAATAAAATAGTGGTGGTGAGTCTTTAGAATGGTGACATGGTCTTTGGCGGTGTCTGGATATGGTGATGACTTGATCTGGTGGTGACTCTGGTCTGGTGGTGAGTCAAGTCTATTGGTGAGTCAGATTCAATGGTAAATCAAGCCTATCATTAGTTAATCTTGAAACTTATACAATTTTCTGGTCCAATGTTTATTTGTCCTTTGGTGTTTAATTATTCTATGCGTTACTAAATTCATGTTTTGGTAGTGAGACATAGCTGATGGTAGGAGATTCCAATAATTTGAAAAATTTATATTTTGATGGTGAGACATTGTTAGTAACTCATACTTTGTGAAATTTCTATATCAGTGGTGAGTCATCCTTGGCTGTGAATAATCTTAATGATGATTCATCCTTGGTGGTGAATAATCTCAGTGGTGAATCATCCTCAACATTAAGTCTTTCTCATACTTATCCAAATTTATTTCCAATCTATATTACAGTATAAAAATATAAAAAAATGCATTTTTATCATAAGAAACATGATTTTGTGATCATTAAAATAGGGAGGCCAACAAATATTATTTTTCTCAAATAAGTGTTCAACCATATATTTATGTGAAGATAAAAGTGGTACATAAGTATGATATGGAGATGAAAATGAAGGTGAGAAATGTTCCTAAGTTTAATATTTATCATAATGGAATTATGAGGTTTAGGAACTATTTATGTGTTTTGTTCATACTAGATTTAATGAAAGAGTTGTTAGAGGAAGCTCATGGTTCTTCATTCTCTATTCATCCTAGAAGTACAAAGATGTATAGAGGTCTAAAAGAGTGTTTTTGGTGGGATAGCATGAAGAGAGATATTGTAGAGTTTTCATCTTAGTACTTGATATGTTATAAATTTAAAGATGAGAGAAAAAAATCTATGGGTATGTTACAACCATTACCCATGCCAGAATGGAAATGAGAAAATATCACCGTGGATTTTTTTTAGACACCCCAAAACATATAAAGGGAATAGTTCTATATGGGTTATAGTTGATTTATTTAAAAACTAATCCCAATTAATCACTATCAAAAAATATTTATGTTTAGATCATCTTTCTAGAGTAGAAATTAAGAAAGTGGTAAGGTGACATAGAGTACCATATTCAATAGTGTTAAATCACAATCTGAGGTTTACCTTAAATTTCTAGTGAAGTCTTTGTCAAGGTCTTTATACAGATTTCAGTTTATACACTCTGTATCATCCTTATATATATATTTAATTTTGGAGAACCATTAAAAACCTAGAGGATATACTGAGATCTTTTTCTATGGATTTTAATGGTTTTTGGGATCAACACCTTCCTCTGGTCGAGTTTCTTACAACAAAAGCTTTCACTCAAGCATTCAGATTGATCCTTATGAATACCTCTATAGAAAAAAGTATATAACTCTAAAATAGTAGGAAAAATTTAGAGAAATAAAGATAATAAGACTTGATCTATCAAAATAAATGATATATAAGGTTAGAGTCATTTAGAAACGCATAAGGGCAGTACAAAGTTGGTAGAAAAGGTATGTTGGCAATCGTTGATGTAGTCTAGAATTTGTAGTGAGGAAGTATTTCTATTAATTTATCTATGGAATAAGGTAAAAATATTTGTAAATAATAAAAAAAATAATTCCTATGTATATAAATACCTTTTAAATTATTGATCATGTTGGGATGGTAGCTTATAGATTGTCACTTACACCCAACCTCTCTTAAGTCCACGATGTGTTCCATATATCTCCCATGAGGAAGTACATACCTGATCATTCACATGTACTAAAATCAGGGGTCATGTCGATTGAGAATGATCTTTCTTATGAGGAAAAAATTATAGATATCATGGATTGTATATAGAATGTTATATGAAACAATACCACTCACCTTGTCAAAGTTTTATAGAAAACCCACTAGTTTGAGGAAGATACATATGAACCTGAGGATGTAATGAGGTAGAAGTATCTTCATTTATTCCAACTAAAGTGATGGAATTTTAAAGGATAAATTCATTTTAATTTGGTTATAATGTAACACCTTGAGTTTTTATGAATTTTTTTTTAAAAAATTAATTTCTTCGATAGCTTGCATTACACACAACACTAGGTTTTAAAGAACCGTGATATACTATTAAAATCATTTTTTAAACAAGGCTATTATAAAATAACTATTATAATTTTTAGTATTAATAGGAATAAAAAAATTAAGTATTAAGTATAATGTTTTTATATAAATAAAACATAATGAAAAAAATTACTTAATTTTTAGTAAAGACTTTATATGTTTCAAAAATACTATTTTCCCAAAAAAACTTTTTTATTACATTTTGTGAACAAATAATAGAAGTAATTTTTCCAATTTTAGAAATTTAATTTTAAAAAATAAAAATAATTTTTAAAATTTAAATTCCAAAAGTATCTTTGATTTAATTTTTGAGAATTTTCTGAAAAGATTAATTTTTTTATGAATGGTAAAAAAATAATGACTTTTGTTAAAAACTGCCTTTTCATTTAACTTATTTAGAATTTTATAGATTGTTTAAAAAATTAAAAGTTAAATTAGTTAAATTAAATATTTATAAATCAAATTTATTTTATTTTAATCAATTTCATATTGAATTTTGATATTAAAACTTTATATACTTATGAAACTTTTCTCTTTGTAAACCCGCTTTTTCGTCACTTCTACAGGTTTAATTTTAAAATAAATTTTCCCACTTTAGTGAATATAATTTGTAAAAAAGGATTAAATATTTGTAATCAAAATAATTAATATTATATAATAATCTCAACTTACTTCTTGGTCAAAATGAATAGTAAAAATAGTAAAAATTAATTGTCACGGTTAAGGTTAAAATGAGTCTAATGGGGGTTAAACTAAAAATATAAGGATTTAAATAACATATAAACTTGTGAAAATATAATTTTATGGAAATATTTGGACATTAAAACATATCATTTTCTAGAATGACTCATTTTTTATCCTTTTTTAATGTTTAAAACATGTGTACCCTTCATTCATTTCAAAAATTCCAAGTGTGTCTCCTCTCCCACTTATAAAAGGCCACCCCTGTCCTATCCTATTAACACTTAAAGAAACCATTTTGTTCAAAACATCCCTATCCAAATAAATTCATTATTTCTCTCTACACATCATAGATTCATTTTTTTATTATAAAACCCTCCTAATAGGACTTTCGGTATAAACCTAAAGAGGTTCTCTGAAGAAGAGATAAATTTTTTAAAATTGTGTTTTTGTTGTACTCATTCTACCACCTCCTAAAAATATTCTCCAACTATACTGATATAATAATAGTATTATATCACATATAATGAGATTTTATTATATTAATTTAATAACCTATATCCACCTCATCTTCCATCAAATGGGAAATGAAATCATCGATTGTGACTATGACAGACTACCACCTCCCAAACTGATGTAATTCATTTTCCATCCCAACCTCTTATAGATAGATATAAAGATAAATATAACATATATATATAATATTTATTAAATAATTATAATTATGTAATTTTTATATCACATATATCTTTTAATTTAGGTCTGTGGGAATATGATAATGACGCTTGTGTGTACGACGGACTACCGCCTCACAAAACAATAAGATTCATTTTTTACTTACAATTTACATGGAAGGTAATTAGGATAGTTTTAATTATAATATTTGATATATATGACATAAAAATTATTCAATAAAGGTAATATATTATTTAACATTCTTTCATTTCATTCATCAAGAAAATGGAAACAGTGTTCATGAAAACGTACGGCCTACCATCTCCATGAACAGTGTAATTCATTTTCTATAAATAACTTTAATGGGTTACTCTAAATACTTATATAATTAATTTATATGATATTTATATCATTATTAAAAAAATTATATGATTTAACCATGATAAAAGTAAAAAATATTGGGAATACCAAACCAAAACATACAAGAAAAATGAAACACTTATTACCTGAAATGTGATTTCATAAGGAATTGTTAATAAATGGATAATAAAAATTCATAAGTAAATGATATATGGTATGATACATATTTTTATGTTTCTTTAATATTTAAATAATAAACTTATATTTATTATATAATAGGTTCAAACATGTATGAAGTAATTCGAGACTTAAGGTAAGGGATTTCTAGTCTCTTTTTTATTTATGGGATAAATCTGTCATATTCACCACTTTTTTATTTTTTATAGTGTATATGCTACCCATGAATGTATTTTATGAATATTATCATAAAAAATATGGGAAAAAATATGAATTTATGGTTCTATCTTTCATGGGCCTTGCAATTCAAAAGCTACTAAATTGGTAAGGGTTTGATGTTACAATATCATTGTTTATCGGGATTATTTATAATTATACTTTTAACGATGAAATATTATGATATATTTCTTAAGAAATTAATAAATTTTCTTATAATATATTTATTTATTTAGAATAAATGTCATCCCTTCATTTTACTCTCTTTATTTACTCAATATTCTAAAAGAAGTTTTTTAATGAAAACCAACTTTATTTCTCTCTTCGAACAAAAACCCTTTTTCTTCCATATATATGTTTTATAAAAATGATTTAAAGAATGTTTAAATTTTCCTAAATGATTTTTTAAATTAATTTTTAAAAAAAATTACTTTTTAAAAAATTATTTAAAATTTATATTTATATTGTTTTCCATACAATTTTGATTTGGATTTTACTGAAAATGTGAAAGGAATCTTTGTTTTAACATGTACGGTGTGAAAATAATTTACTATCATCAAGACCACTCAATGTTTTAAAGATTCCATTATAAGTTTAAAATATTATTTTAAATGAAAATTATTTTCATAATTTTGTTGTGAATTTTGAGTTTTAAAAATATATTTTCAAATTAGAAAGGCTATTTTCCTTAAGAAATGTTCCAAGTGATCTTTCAAAATAATTTTCCATCTAATATTACATCCTTTAATATTACATATAAATTACTAGGGATATTATCTAAGTATATAATTATTATTCTTTATCTGAATGGTTTATATTTATGGTGAAAATATTTTTATGAAATTCATTACTTTTCCATCGGTTATGTTATGATGAAATGATGAAATGTTTATGGAACTTGTTTCTATTTAAAAAGTTATACAATAATGAGTTTTTTTTTAAAACCCATTTATTTTCTTGTGTTCTTATATTATGAATTTTTTATGATATTTTGGTACAATAATGTAATTATTATTTGATGGGTGGGACCTATATCTCCCCCCAATTAATTTGGAAAATATTGGGATCTCATGAGATAAATTGGACAAGAATGGGGAGTGAACCTAGTTCAGTAAGGGAATTTTTTCATTATAATAATCATGGGAGTGAACCATAACTACTATGATGGTTTGGCGAGTGAATCCAATCAACAATGATAGTCATGGGAGTGAACCTTGACTAATATGATTGTTTTTTTAGTTAACCCAATCCACTATGATAGTCTTTCCAATGAGTCTTGACTACTAAGGAAATGATTTTCTATGATTATGTGTATGCAATAAATCTATAATTTATGCCAATTTTATGTTCTCATGGATCAGGTTATTTAATTACTTTATGATTCATGTCTTATGAACTACCAATATTTATTCCATTACTCACATTTATGATCTATGATATGTATGGTATGGTTTTTGAATTTTATTCTCATATTCTCATACCTTTGTACTCATGTTATGTTGATATCTCCCTTTTTTAACCTTGCTAAGCATCTTATCTCACCCTTTCTTATGTTTTCTTTCCCCAACTTATAAAGAAGGGTGTTAGGTATGATATGTTCAAAAAGGGTTCAAGTTATGGATAACCTAGTTGGAGATGATATTCTCACTTATGAACCAGTTTTTTATGTATCCAAGTTTCCAAAGGCACTAGACCTAATTGATTTTGGAATGGAGCATTATTTTATGTAATTAATATTCATCTATTAAGATGTAATATCTATATATGAAAATTATGGGTTTCTATATGGAACACTCAATTTTTCATTCTACAAACACCTAAAAATGAATTAATTTTTTATGCTTACATTTGTGAAATGATGTTTACGGAGGTGGATTGATGTTTACATGGAATCAGATGATGGTTACATGGATCATTCTTATAGTTTCAAGGTGATTATTATGCACAAGATATTCATGCTTACACGGACTGGTGCCCTCAAAGATGATGGTTATGAAACACTCAATTTATGCTTATGTAGATAGGATTCATTTATATATAGTACGATTATGGTTACATAGACATGAAATTCATGATTATATATACATTGAAATGATTCTTACACACTAATAAAATTATTATTACATAAAAACTATATTATAACAACCCTTCTTTTTAAATACACACTTAAACATGATTTATTACATTAAATATTCACTTCATAAACCATGTAAGATTGATAATTCTAGTGTCTTTGGGTCTTAGGAACATTATATAACAACTTAAAACATTAAACACAACATCTTTATTGAAATTTGTTTTTACATGACCACTACATTCCATCATACTTAGCATTTCATGGGACAACCTGAGGAAATGTATAAGAAAAGGGTGAGCTATAAAGCCCAATAAGGGACTAAAAAAGGGATAACATGAAGAATATAGTACATGATGGGAAATAGGAATATCAAATTATCATAACATAAATGAATGATATAACATGATTATCATAACATGGAAATGTGGCAACAATACTTAACATGGTATTAGCATGAGCCAAGGCTCATTGCGCATGAAGCATGAGTAAACCCTCATTACACTTGTATTAACATGATTAAACCCTAATTTCACTTGAATAATAATGAGTAAAGCCTAATTTCACTTGACATATCATGATACTAATCTTTACCCAATGCATTGGAGTGCTATTAGGGCGCATCCTTCTTAAACATTTCAATTCATGCATAAGTGTGCCACATGGATCATACAACATGGAATTATTAAAGATCATCTTTTATTACATGAAAAAATAATGTGGAATTAATACATGAAACTATATAATAAATAAGTAAATTTGAATAAATGTGAATACCCTTGATAGAGTAATGGGAATGGTATTCACTACACAATGACTTTGACTTAAGAAAAATCAGTGCAATTTCGGCAGCGTAATGGTCTGACATAAGAATTAATAAAAATGGTTGATGAGAGATAAAAGAGTTTATCATCATATGTAAATGAAATGGACAGTAAGGGGGTCATATAGATACATTTCCCAAAAAATGTAACAGAATTTAGACTCATAATACAAAACAATTGCTTGAATGTGAATGAGAAGAGAGAAATTTCTTACGGAATTTTGGCATGGTAACAGGTGTACATGGAAGACATTAATGAGAGAGAAATAGTTCTATAATCATTAAAAACATAAGTATGGAATTATAATGGAGGTTAAAAATCATACGCCAACATTTTTAATTGAAATTTAAAAGTTCATTACAATATAAAGAAACTTGGATAAAAATAGGAAAGGAAGGAATCCCTTATGGAATTTCAGCATAGTAATGACTTAGGTAATGGTAAAAATGAGGAATGATAAATAATTCCAAATTAAAATAACATCACATGGACATTATTATAATTATTATAAAAGAATTAAATTATAAATATTAGAAATTTAAATAACTATTTTCAAATAAGATTCTTGAATTTGAAAGGAGAGGAAAGTGAGGATCCCTTACTTGGAAGAGTGATCCCAAAGGCTTGGGAGAGGCTTGAGAGGGGCTTCTTGGGAACTTGGTACAGCTTTTAAGGATTATAGAGAGAGGAGGGAAGGGTTTTGTCTAGCTGAAAAGTCTTTGAGTTAAGATGAAGTGGGATCTTGGGTGGGTTTATATAGGAAAGGAGAGGGAATTTTTTATTATTTAGGTTTTAGACACTACACATTAAACTAATCAAAACCACAAAACAACCCATGGTTTTTGAACATGGATTTTTCCAAAGGAGAGTTGAAAAAAATATTTTATAAGGAAAATGGACGAACTTACTAAAATAGTATCCTTGATTTTGTAGATGTGAGTGACACTCTCAAGGAAATCATTTTAAAAAGAGAAAATGTTTTATAAGTCTTGGAGGGTCCACTAAGGATTTGTAAAATAAAAAAAATAAACCTAAAATCACATTATTTTAATTTTAAAACATATATTGGCCTAAAATATCATTTATAGTATTTTATTATATCACTATTGGATCATTATGATGTCATAAAACAAGTTATATAATTAAACGGTATTTAATTTTTACCGAAAAATTCAACTATCTCAAAAAATTATGAGAAATTCACCATTCGAAAATTTTTACATCCTCATTCCAAAAATATATTCATTTTATCTAAATAATTTTCTAAATATGTGAATTTTTTACTTTTAAAATAAAAACCTATATTTATCGAAAATTCATGGGTTTTGACAAAAACGCTTTCAAACCTTAATAAAAATTAAAATTTTATTCATAAAAATTATACGATCATTTATATTTTATAAAAATTAATTTAATAATAATAATATTTTATTAAAATACTATTTAATTGAAAAATCCATTAATTCGTTAAAATAGATTTCTTAGTTGAATATTAACTAAAAATAAAATTTGTGCTTTAAAAACTATTTACAAAGTAACAATAATAAAATGAATGTATATTATTTATAAAAAAATTATGTACATAGTCGTAGTGTTAGGGAATTATTACATAACCCCTTAAAACACCCAAAAAATACCTTAGGGTAAGGTTTGCAATGGTGACAGACTCTTGGGGTGGCTCGGATAACATCTCATGAGTGGTAAAATCTATCAACTTCTACTTCCCCTATAGGTGGTTCTGCTCAAGATTAATGTATTCAATCTCATCTTGGGCTTGGTCAAGAGAGAAGCCCAAAGACATCACCTCATTTCCATGATATGACAAATGGTCTTCGTATGGAGAAATTCTACTGGATGAGGCCATCACATCCTTTGTCTGAGTAAATTGGATTTGTTAAAGCCCTATATTTATAATAATCATGTGATCACTGTTTAATAGCTATACTAGCAATGGTCACAATGCATAATAGTATTTTAAAATCCAAAAACATAAAAATAAAGAAGTTCATAAGTTTTATATATCCGTAACAAGACATTTAATTAGATCAAGAGGAATTTTCATTAATAAATGTTTGGGTCGTTACAATCTTCCCCCATTAAGAAATTTCACCCTTGAAATTTCCTTTTCCCACACTAAACAGTTGTGGGTAGCTTTGCTTCATCACTTCCTCTGATTCCCACATCACCTCTTCAAACTTGTGGTTTTTCCACAACACCTTGATGAGGGGCATTGTCTTATTTCGTAGATATTTTTCTCTATGATCTAAGATCTTCATTGGATTCTCTTCATAGGAGAGGTAATTCTCCAATGGTACCACCTCTGGATTGAGTACATGTGATGGGTTAGGTTTGTACTTCCTCAATAGTGATACATGGAATAAATCATGTACTTGAGATAGGTTTGGTGGGAGTTCTAGTCGATATACCACTGCTCTAATGCGATCAAGGATCTCAAAAGGGACGATGTAACTTGGACTAAGATTTCCCTTCTTACCAAATCTCATAAATCTCATCAAAGGTGATATGAAGAGGAATTCCATGTCTCTGATATCAAAATCTAAGTCTCATCGATGATTGTCAATATAGATCTTTTGTCGACTCTGGGCAGATTTAATGTGCTATTGGATGGTCTTAACCTTCTCCACCATTTCTTTGACCATTTTTGGACCTAGGAGTTTTCTCTCCCCAACTTCATCCCAACATGATGGTGTTCTGCACCTCTTCCCTTATAGGGATTCATAAGGATCTATTTGGATTCTTGAGTGGAAACTATTGTTGTAAGAGAACTCAATTAGAGGAATATTTTGATCTCATCCTCCTTTTAAGTCCATTGAGAATGCTCTCAATATGTCCTCAAGTTTTTGGATAGTGTGCTCATATTGGACATCAATTTGAGGATGATAAGTAGTACTGAAGTCCAGCTTAGTATTTAGAGCATGTTGAAGACTCTTCTAAAACTTAAAGGTGAATCTTGGGTCTTGATTGGATATAAAAGAAAGTAGTACTCCATTCATCCTTACCACTTCCCTAATGTATATCCATTCTAGTTGATCTAGTGAGAAATCCTCTTGAATTACCATGAAGTGTGAAGTCTTTGTAAGACGATCCATAATAACCCAGATTTCATTGTTTCCTTTGGATGTATTCGGAAGTTCGGTGACAAAGTCCATGGTGATGTTCTCCCATTTCCATGATGGTATGGGTAATGGTTGCATCATCCCCTTAGACATCTGCCTCTCAGCCTGCACTTTCTGACATACCAAACACTTTGATGTATACTCCGCGATCTCTATCTTCATGTTATCCCTCCAATAATTCTCTTGGATATCTCGATACATCTTTGTGTTTCCTGGGTGAAAGGAGAAATTTGAACTATGTGCATCATCCCAAAGTTCATTCTTTAAATCCTGATTTGATGGAACACATAGTCTTGTCCCAAATCTCACAATTCCTTCTTCATTGATATTTCACTCCAATGATTTCCCTTTTCTGATAGTTTTCACCTTTTTCTGAATTCACACATCATCTTTTTGATCATCCTTTAACATTTCCAAAAGATATGGTTGATAAATAATTTGTGAAAGGATTGATGATGTTCCATTCTTTATGATCCCCATGTCCATATCCATCAAATATATGAAGATTGGATCATTTTCAATTCTCATCAATGATAGAATTGTTGGGTACTTTCTACTTAGAGAATTTTCCACCTTGTTTGCTTTCCCAGGGTGGTAATGGATTGAGTTTTCATAGTCTTTGATCAGATATAACCATATTCCTTGGTGCATATTCAACTCTTTATGTGTGAATATATACTTGAGGCTTTTTTGGTTCGTATATATTTCACACTTCTCCCCAAATAGGTAATTTTACCAAATTTGTAAAGCGAATATCACTGCAGCCAACTCCAGATCAGGTGTAGGATAATTATTCTCATGAACTTTCAATTGCCTTAAAGCATAGGCGATGACTTTGTCATTTTTCATCAACACACAACCTAGGACCTTCTTCAAAGCATCACTAAATACCACAAAAATTTCTCCACTTGTGGGTAGTGTGAGCACAGGCGTAGTGATAAGCCTCATTTTCAACTCCTTCATTATTTCTTCTCATTCATCACTCCAAGAAAACTTAACTCCTTTCAAAGTTAGATTAGTAAGAGGATTTGACAATCATGATAAATTTCTCACAAATCAGTAATAATATCCTGCTAACCCCAAAAATATATGGATATGTGTTACCGATGTTGGCCTCAGCCATCCCTCTATTTCATATATCTTCAGGGGATCCACATATATCCCATTTCTTGTGATGATATGACCCAAGAATGAGACTTTCTTCAACCATGACACACAATTGATGTACTTTTCATAGAGATTATCCTTTCTCAAGGTATCTAGTATAGTTCTTATATTCTTCTCATGTTCCCCCTTGGTTTTGGAGTATATTAGAATATTATCTATAAAGACTACCAAACATTTGTCGAGGTAATATCTAAACACTCTATTCATCAAGTCCATGAATATTTCTGGAGCATTAGGGAATATTCAAGTCATTACTATGAATTCATAGTGCACGTACCTTGTACGAAAAATAGTCTTGGGGATATCCTCCTTCATCACCCTTACTTGGTAATATCCTGACCGCAAATCCACCTTGGAAAAGTATTATTCTCTACGTATCTGATCGAATAAGTCATCAATTAGTGGAATATGATACTTTTTCTTTATCATGATTTTTTTGAGCTCAAGATAATAAGTGCAAAGGTGCATTGACCCATCCCTATTCTTGACGAAGAGGATTGGTGCACCCCATGGTGAAGCACTTGGGCGTATAAACCCTTTATCCAGATTCTCCAATAGTTGTTTCTTTAGCTCCTCAAGATCCACAAAAGCCATTATATATAGATTCTTGGATATTGGTATCACCCCAAGTAAAATATCAATTGATAATTCAACATCTCTTCTCAGAGGAAGACCAGAAAATTCATTGGGAAACACTTCAACGAATTCCCTCACAATAGGCGTGTCTTCAAGGATGGTTGCTTTATTAGAATAAATCATCTAAGAGAGATATGCATGCTCATAGATTAGTAATATCCATGCTTAATATGATGGTTCTAAGGAAGATTCATCCTCATCCTTACAGTTGTACAGAATCGGGAGTCGATTCTCCACATGGTGAGTGATTTCCCCCTCATGGAAATTTTTGTTGGATCTATATAAGGAAAGCCAATCCATTCCATTAATTGAATCAAATTTCACCATAGGGAATATGAAATGGTTTTTCGAGAAGTTAAATCCACAAATTATTATAGGGGAGGAGTTATATTCATGGGATGTAATGATTTCCCCCTTTTTCATACTCACCGACATCTTTACTTCCATGATTTTTTGTGGTGTTGGGATTGTTCTACTAAACTTACAGGATATTAAAGAATGTGTGGAACTATAAATGATATCCCTACCTTTCAAAAATTGATTCTAGTTAAACTTTATCTAATATAGACACGGGATGAGTACCTTAAACACATAAAGGGGATCCAAATCCAAAAAGGGATAACATATAAATTAATTTTATTTCCTTAACTTATGAATTTATAGGCTTCAATCTATGTTATCCATGATCTACTTCCCTACATATATTCTTAGGGGAATTTTTTTAGTCCCTTAACAATGGATCATACTAAGCTTGTGATTTTACCAAAGCATATCCCCCAGGAGTATCGTAACCAAGAGTGCAGCAAGGGCCGTTGTCATGTACTAGGATACTCCAAGTCAAGCCTGAAACTCCTTGTCAGAGTTTTCACTCCTAGGTACATATGTTCCAGAGTCACCTCTACCTTCTCGTATCTAGACAGGGATGTATTTTCATGATAAACCACTTACTCAATACCCACCAAAATTTAGGGATGTTTTTATTATACTTATTATTGTCTCTATGTCTTCACTAAGGTTTTCAAATCCTAATCCCAAAAATAACTAAACCTATCCTCTAATACCAACTATAACAACCCTACTTTTTTAATACACACTTAAACATGATTTATTACATAAACTCTTCAATTGATACAACATGGGAGATCGAGAGGTCTAGTGTCTTTGTGGCTTAATAACATTACATAATTACTTAAAACATGAAACACAACATCTTTATTGAAAACTTCATTTACATAACCTCTACATTCCCTCATACTTAGCATTGGATGGGATAACCTGAGGACATGCATAAGAAAAGGGTGAGCTATAAAGCCTATTAAAGAAGTAAATAAGGGATAACATGAAGAATGAAGTACATGTTAGGAAATATGCGTATCAAAGGACTATAACATAAAGGCATGATATATCATGATTATCATAACATAGAAATGTAGAAACAACACTTAACATGGTATTAGAATGATCCAAGGCTCATTGCACATGGTGCATGAGTAAACTCTCATTGCAATTGAATTAGAATGATTAAAACATAATTGAACTTTAATTAGAATGAGTAAACCCTCATTTCACTTTAAGTATCATGATATAAATCTTTACCCAATGGATTGGAGCACTATTAGGGTGCACCCTTCTTAAACATTTCATTTCGTGCATAAGTGTGCCACATGGATCATAAAACATGGAATCATTAAAGATCATCATTTATTCCACAATAAATTAATTCATACATGAAACTATATAATACATAATTAAATTTTAATAAATATGAATACCCTTGATAGAGAAATGGGCATGGTATTCACTACATAATTACTTTGGCTTGAGAAAAATCGCAATGCAATTTTGGCAGCATAACGACGTGACATAAGAATTCATAAAAATGGTTAATGAGAGAGAAAGGTGTGTCTCATCATATGTAAATGAAATGGAAAGTAATAAGGTCATATAGATAAATTTCCCAACAAATTTAATGGAATTTAGACTCATAATACAAAACAATTTCTTGAATGTGAATGAGAAGAGAGAAATTCCTTACGAAATTTCAGCATGGTAATAGGTGTACATGGGACACATTAATGAGAGAGAAATAGGTCTCACATAATTAAAAAAATAAGTAGGGAAGTATAAGGAAGGTGATAAATCATACCCCAACATTTTTACTTGAAAGTAAAAGGGTATTACAACATAAAGAAACATGGATAAAAATAAGAAAGGAAGGAATCCCTTACGAAATTTCGGCATAGTAACGGCTTAGGTAAGGGTCAAAATGAGAAGGGATAAATAATTCATCATTAAAATATCATAACATGGATATTAATATAATTATTATAAAATAAATAAATTATAACCATTCTAAATTTAAAGAACTACTTTCAAATAAGATGCTTGAATTTGAAAGGAGAGGAAAGTGAGGACCCCTTACTTGGAAGTGTGATCCCAAAGACTTGGGAGAGGCTTGATAGAGGATTATTGGGAGATTGGGACACCTTTGTAGGATTATAGAGGGATTAGTGCAGGGTTTGGTTGAGCTCAAAAGGCTTTGATTGAAGAGGAAGTGGTATCTTGGGTGGGTTTATATAGGAAAAGAGAGGGAATTCTTTATTATCCAGGTTTTGGACCCCACACATTAAAATAATCAAAACCACAAACCATTTCATGGTTTTTGACCATGGTTTTTGCAAAAAGGGAGTGAAAAACAATATTTTATAATGAAAATTTCCTAAATTCTTAAAATATTAGGCTTTCTTATGTGAATGTGAGTCACACTCTCAAGGAAATAATTTTAAAAAGATAAAATGTTTTATAAGTCTTAGAGGGTCCAATAAGGATTTGTAAAATAAAAACAAATAAAACTAAAATCATATTAATTTAATGGTAAAACATAAATTTTCCAAAAATTTCATTTATCGTATTTTATTATATCACTATTTTGTCATTATGATGTCATAAAACACATTATATAATTCAATGGTATTTAATTATTACCCAAAAATTTGACTGTCTCAGAAAATTATGAAAACTTCACCATTGGATAATTTCAACATCCGGATTCCAAAAATAATATTAATTTTATCTAAATAATTTTCTAAATATGTAAATTTTCACTTTTAAAATAAAAACCAATATTTATAAAAAAATCATGGGTTTTGACAAAAACATAT
Organism: Viscum album; assembly: GCA_963277665.1. Classification (NCBI taxonomy): domain Eukaryota; kingdom Viridiplantae; phylum Streptophyta; class Magnoliopsida; order Santalales; family Viscaceae; genus Viscum; species Viscum album. The sequence goes on along the minus strand of OY728164.1, from coordinate 1,524,017,169 downwards.
TTAAAACCTTAATAAAAATTACAATTGTAATCATAAAAATTATACAATAATTTATATTTAATAAAAAATAATTTAATAATAATAATGTTTTATTAAAATATTATTTAATTAAAAAATCTATTAATTCATCAAAATAGATTTATTAGTTGAATATTAACTAAAAATACAATTTGTGCTTTAAAACTATTTACAATGGAACAATAATAAAATTAATGTATATTCTTTATACCAAAATAATGTACATATTCGTAGTGCTAGGTTCAGGTTACCTAACCCCTTAAAACCCCCATATAAGACATTAGGGTAAGGTGTGAAATGGTGACAGACTCTTGGGGTGGCTCGTGTAACATCTCTCGAGTGGTAATCTCTATCAACTTCAACTTCTCCCGTAGGCGGTTCCGCTCAAGCTTAATGTATTCAAACTCAAATTAGGATTGGTCAAGAGAAAATACCAAAGACGTCACCTCCTTTTCAAGCACCGACAAATGGGATTCCTATGGAGCAATTATACTGGATGAGGTCATCACTTCCTTTGTTTGAGTAAATTAGATTTGTTAAAGCCCTATATTTATACTAATCATGTGATCATTGTTTAACAGCTATATTAGAAATGGTCACAATACTTAACGATATTTTGAAATCCAAAAACATAAAACCAAGGAATTTCATAAGTTTTATATATCCATAACAAGACATTTAATTAGATCAAGATGAATTTTCATTAATGAATGTTTGGGTCGCTACGTAGATCCTCTTCAAACACTCACAGAACCTCTAGAATTGATCTTAGGTCATTTTATTGCATCCCAAAAACATAATTCATAGCTTCAAATAAAAACTCATAACCCTTAAATTGTTCTCAATAATGGAATAAAACAAATTAAAACCATTAACAACTTCATGGATACTTCAATATTTCCCTTTTAGATTTTTCGGAAACATTACTCAACTCTTCCGAAAATAAATTCAGATATATTCAAAATTCACTAAATATTTTTAGAATCATCAAATCAAAACCTATCACTTATGAGATGAGTCTTGTACCACACTACTAGATAAGGTAGTGTTTTTGATATAATTCAATTCCTTGGTGATAAGAAAATATAGCCAGTTGACATAAATGAATCCCCACTTAATTCATACAACCATTCTTACTTTCAAGTGTCTCCCTCATATATCAATATCCATATTTTTAAATGAAAAGGTAGTGTTCACTCCCCCTTTTATCAATAACTATATTATCCTTTTATAAATATGTGTGTCAATATTTCTCCCTCTTTGTAAATATAATAAAAATTCCTATATGAGTATTTTCTATACCTCCTCAAGTGAGAGGAGATGGTTGAACATGAAGATTTAGTCTCAACCTAGAGAACCTTTCTATTCGTATTTATTTTTTAAAGATATAAACAATCTGATTTTGGGTATAAATATATCCCAGCATGATATCTCTATTGGAAACTATTTTTTTAATGAAATGATAAATGATTTATATGTGTTTGGATCTAAAATATTTAATTGGGTTCTTCAACAAATTTATATCACTCTGATTATCACAAAGTACCCTTAATGGTCTCTCAATCTCAACCTAAAAATATATTAACTACACAATCATATATAAAACCTATGTTCATGCATGATTAGAATCCATATACTACCTTAGTTGTACTATGATTCACTAAGTTATATTTCTTACTATACCAAGTTAGATATCCCTCACTAATGAATATAGTCCCACCTGATATAGATCTTATTTATGTGTAATCACCTACCAAATCTACATCAGTGATGTTAAGAAGGGTCAAATTAGTACTGAATCAAATAAAATTCCAGAATTCATTATGTATTTCACATACCTCAAAACTCTCTTTGTTATAATAATTTGTGACTACCCTTAGTTCACTTTGAATTCTAGTATAAAGTGTCACCACGTAGGTTATGACAGGTCATGAAGCTATCAAATACAACAATATTTAAGTGAATTTTAAAATATTTTTGATCAACCTTTCTACCATTTTCATCTTTCCATAGTTTGGTTCCAACTAAAATTAGAGTTTAAAACTCTCATTGTTCTTCCATGACAAATTTTTTCAAAAATCCATGAAATATTTTTATTGAGAAAAAAAATATAAAATATAGTTTCTCTTCAATATATAATCCCAAAAAATAATTCAATTCTCCCAGTATGGAAATATCAAAGTAATTTTTCATTTTATTAGAAAATTCCTCAATAGATTACTCTTGGTCACAAGAAAAAATTATTCCATCAACATAAATAATGAAAATCAGTGTACCTATGGACATCTCTTTGACATATAAATTATTATAAACTTTTCCTTTTATGAAATTAATTTTCTAGGGTGGTAATTAAGTTTTGTGTACCAAGAACTATGATCCTATTTCAATATATACAATTCCTTTCTCAGTCTACACATTATATTACCATCAAAATCAATAATTAAACCATTTGGTTTCTCAACACACACTTCCACTTTAATCTCTCCATTCAGAAACGATAATTTCATATCTATTTTGTAAACTCTATAATTCTTGTGTGTAGCCACTGCCAAAAATACCTTGAATGTTTTGATTTTTTCAAATATAGAAATTTTTTCTTTAAATTTTATGCCTTTTATTTGAGAATATCCTTTGCATACCATTCAAACCTTGTTCATTATCACTTTACCTTTATTTTTCAATTTTTTTTGAACACCTACTTTGTTCCAATCACATTTTTATCTCTGTAACTTGGAACCAACTCCCAAGTGGAGTTATTTTCAATTTTTTCAATTAATAATAAATAGATTAAACCCACTCAACATGTTCAATTTCTCCAGCCATTATTCATGGTTCAATTTTTTATATAAGATTTTTTTGGTTTTTAATTATCAGTCTCCTTGTTTTCATAGGTGATTCTCATCTTCAAATGATATATTCTATTTCAATATACTCTTTTAAGATTTAAAAATGTTTTCTGTCACTTCCATTATCCCCATCATTATCACTTGTATGTTCTGAATCAATATCAATAATATTTGGTTCAATTTTAGCTTCCTTTTCAATTTACTGATCAAAAATATGTATACTGTCTTTCTAGGAAAATTACAAATCTTTTATATTTGATTAACCTTTTAAAGACTTATTTTCAAAAAAATTAACATCAAAACTATCTAATAACTTGTTAAACTTCTTATTCTATCACTTTTATCCATTTAAATTAGATAAATGGCCCATATATACTCCTTCATCTTTTTTCTCTTCAAACTTTATCATACTATTGTTTTTTATATTTATAAATCATAGAGAACAAAATACTTTAAAGTACATTATAGTTTTATTCTTATTATACCGCATCTCATAAGGGTGTAAATGTGTATTAGGTATCAAAATACACTAGTAATGAATGTGTATAGTATTTCAAACAACCTCGTCGAAATTTATTTAAGACTTTGTTTTCAGCTGGAATTATTCTACTAATCTCAACAATGATTATTTTATTCCTCTCTACAACACCATTATGTTGGGAATTATATGGTGTGATGAATTTATGCTTGATCCCATGCTTAGAAATATATATTTCAAATGATTCACATACATAATATTTTCCATGATCTGATCTTAATTCCTTAATATTAATCTCCAATTATTTCTCAAACTATCTTCTAAAATTTTTGAACATTTCAATAGCTTGTGGCATGTGCTTTAGGGATAATAAATTTCTAATTCAAGTATAATAATTAATAAATTTCATGATATATAAATCACCTCTTTTTGAGTTTTTCCTTATAGGACCACATAAATCAGTATGAATCTAGAAGAAATATTATCTATTTTATTATGATATTTTTATGCCATCTTTCCCATTTAACATGTTCTAAAAATAGTATTACTTCCTATTTTGAGATTATGTATATATCTAAAAACTTCATGTTTCTAAATTTTTCTTAGGATTCCTTAGCCAAGATAACCAATCCTTCTATTCCAAAACAAACTCTCATCTTTTTTTACCCAGATTAGAGGAATTGATATGTTTACCAATCAAAAACATATTACCATTTTTTTTAATTCCTTGTGATATTATTATTTCATACTTTAAACTTTTAAAAAAATTCATTCTCATTGTCATAGTTTTTACTGACACTCAAGAGATTGTTCTTCATCCAATCCACATAGAAAACATCATTTAATTTTATATTTTTTTCTTTAATTTTAGTTTATCCAATGCCTTTGATCTTTAGAGAACAATAATTTCCAAAGGTGAAAACCCCTCATTCAAGATTATCAACATGATCCATGAAATTGGGATTTTATTTCACTTTTTTATTTGTGGTTTCTCATAATTTTCAGAGTCAAAATATTCTCCATACTTTTTTCGAAATTTTATAGAAAAATTAACAATTCCAATAAATCTATATCATTTAGGTAAACATGTTCCTTTGTTTGTGATATTTCCCTTCTTGAACCTCTTTTAAATAATAGAAATGATTCTTTTTATAGGAATCATCATCCTCTTCATTGAATCTGCATCATCAACAGTTTCTTTGATTTTAAACATTATCATGGCTTCAAAATCTATTTCTTTTATAAAATTATTCTTAAAGGATGTAAGATTTTTCATTTTATAGGTTATGGGTATGTTATACAATTAATCTAAGGAAATTACTCTCAATTTTATAGAGTTATGATCTTAGGATCAAACCTATCTAGAAAATACCTCATAATATTCTTAATAATTATAGATTCATATAGTTTTCACTAAACCCTCATATGTTACTAAATATACCATTTACCTGAGTAAAGTATTCATCAATATATTCTTCCTCAGTCATCTTGATGTCTTCAAACTATCTTCTCCAAATATTTTTTTATCATATTTCACTTTTACATTCCCATCATTTCTATATTTCAGCTTGTCCAATATTTCATTGTCAGATTAAAGTCCCAACAATTTTTTGTAGACCTTTTCTAAAAAAAGATATTAGAATAGTATTTTGTGCCTTACCATCAGCCTCCATATTTCTTTTACTGGTGAAGGAAATTGGTGTATTCTTCTCAATATATGGATATCCAATAATAGCATCATATATAAATTATAATCTAGTATATAGTAGATATGGAAACATATTATTATTTTATCTGTGGTAATTATTACTATCAAATTTAAAAAATCCCTTGTTATTAAAACAATTAAAATTATCAAATCTAAATACTTGATTGAATAAAATATAGTAACCAAGATCATATACCAGTTTAATTTTATAGAATTAGGTTTCTCCATTGATAATAAGGATAAATTAGTGTAGATTATTTTTTTTATGACTTGACCCACTGAGGCCTGTATGGATGGGAGTAAGTTGAGTGAGATGCCCCAAGCCCACCTCTAATAGGATAGGTGATTGTGAAAAGTGTTGGGTAGGCAATAGTAAAATGGAAGTCCTTAGCCTAAGTACCTATATGCATGCACACGACCATATCTATGAAACAATGAAGAGATATAAAAGGATACTAGACATATAGAGTGTAAATAATGCATGCAATAACCTCTAGGAAAAAACATATCATTGTAAAATAAGGAATAAAAAGTATAAGGGTAAAAATACATGCCCAACCAGAAATACAGAGGAAAACCCAAACTGATAATAACTATAAATAGTAGATTTTGGGAGATTTTGGCTCTAGATCCCATTTTTTGACCATCAAACATGGTCAGCACCACCATATACGATTAATCTCTGCTGATACCATATCCACCATTGTCACTGAAAATCTATCTGTCAACTATATAAGATACAACATGCATGGGTAAAGCCCATAAAAGGGTGAGTATATACATACCTAGTATGAATCCATAAAACATAATAAGAGAAGCAGTAGAAATAAACAATAGTTAACTCAACCCATAAGTAAGATGGTAAAGAAAACCTAACATCATATATGCTCATAAAGAAACCCAAGGGACAAAGAATGGGGATCCCATATCCACAACTCAACTAATAATGATGAGTCATCTTGAAGCTCCAAAGGTCTATCTAACCTCACAAGAATTAGAGTGGAGGGGCCTGATCTTTAAAACTATTCTTCACAGCTGATGGATCACTAACTCTAAAGGTCTCCTCACTAATTTAGAACAACCTACATAACCTTATAAGATACAGAGTAGAGGGAATGTTCCTTGACACTATGTGTATCATCAAAGGGGGGATTATATCTTATCCATGAACCTCATGTAAAATATCAAGAATATGGAGGTATCACACCTCACTGTTTTGAATCATAGTTGAGGGATAACTACTCTAATGGAGGACCTGGCCACCGCTAGAGATCAATTGTGGGGATTACACTCTATAGATAGAGGACCCACACCCTCTATAATGTGGGGTATTTTTGTCTCTATATTTATAAATTATATGTGTTACATAATCCCTGGAGAGAGATAAGGGAGTATTAACCCCCATTGACACTCTTAAGATCACACCTGATCATTATCACTAGCTAAGCATCACTGGAATAATTTTCCCACTAGCATCACCTTGCATCGTACCTATGATTCTGAAATGAAGGTGACCATTTTGTTCTATAAAAAAACTAATCAAGGTAGGATACTGGAGGATTTGAATACTATTCTCAAAAAAAGTGGTACAATACATAGAATTTCCATATAAAAGTACATGGCATGTACATAGGGTCACACGACATGTATCCTTGCCTGGACACCTAGAAGTGTCCTTGCCTGGTCATGGCTTGGGAATCCATGTGGAACTACACATCATGTTCATGGGGTACACAACACGTTTCTCCTACCTAGCTATTTTCCTATGTACACCAACCCACGCCCGAGTGCACTGGATGTGTACCCAAGGTACACAGTTCATCAAGACATTTACATATACATGGAATATCCCTTAGGGTACATGGCGTGTCAGAACACATGAGGTCCTTGGTGTGTAACCTCAACATATGGATTGGCTACTTGAGTAGGATCACATGGAATGAGGGCCCAGCCACACGGTGTGTGATATTTATCTCACCCAAAACTCTAGTCATCATAACTAGTGAACTACACGGTGCATATTCCTAGACTACATGTCTTGTACATCAAGATCTCCCTAAAATCCAAGAACTCTTTACACATATCTCTCACGCCTCTTCCACCATTTTATCCACCATAAATTACCCATAGAAACTTAGATATATGGTTTACTTCACCTAATCTATCACCAATAGTTATATTCTAGTCACCCAATCCATGTACAGATCATCCTCATCACACTACGCCACTGCATCGCCACACCCCTGGATAAAAACCAACGGTCTATCATGCAATCCATATTTCCAACACCCAGATCCCATAATGCTTCATGATCCAATCACCAAATATAGATCTATAACTCATTTTTTGAATCCTATATGAATCTGTGAGTACGATCATGCTTGAATTCGGCCTAAAAATATCTAATTATGACCCCATGGGCCAACGATGAAGGATGTAAATAATGGTGGGGATAAATGCATAAAAAAAAGTGAGAACCATCGTTTTCCAATGAGATCTTATCCAATGATTTCACAAAGAAGAACCAAGGTTGAATAACATGCATAACAATTATAAATAAACTAGATGAAGAGTATTTTTCAAATTTAAGCTCTTACAAAGGATAGACATCATATAACAAATAAGTTTATAATAATCTATTCTTATCAAATTTATCAAGGGTATAAATTCATGAAAAAAAATTCCTAGCCAAGATTTTGATCAATCAAATATAAAGAATGGTTATGTGTCCTTTTCGTTGATGAGATATAGGAACTTCATTGATGAAGACAAATGCTTTGAGAAATGATCGATGCTCCATGATCTGTTAATGTTAGTCAATGGTTATCCTCCTTTGATCCTCTAATATCCCAAGATTATGTAGCTAACCTTTGAGATTTTCCATAATGAAAATTATATAGGGAGAAAACTAGGTTTAGAAAATTAAATAGAATAAATAAATTAAATTGTTTATTTTACTTAATGTACCCGACAATGGACACCTTCAAAAAAACACCTAACGTCAACCAACTTTATGTCATGCCTAAGGTAAACCTCATGTTCTATAAACAAACATAGTATCGTATTTTCCATCTAAGGTCCCAATAAATGGGAAAATAATTTATTCATAAAATATTTTTTCATGTGATTTAATATATATTAATATTTTTAATAAATTAATTTCAGGGCCCAACGACACCCAAACACAACACTGAATCTGAGGAAATCTCTAGAGCTATATATAAAAATATTCAGATGACTAAATAAATAAAGCCATAGTTATTATAAGCTTTTATAGTTTCTTTCAACTTAAATCAACCCTTGTGTCATGTTAAAGTCTAATTCACTCATGTAAGATGTCTTATTCTCATTGTCTCATGTAGAAAATAAACGAATCAAATAAAAAAAATTACAAGGTTTGGATCCTTCATGGTAAGCCTACTCCTTGATGGTATGGTTTCTTTTGCAAAAGTGTTGATGATATTCCTCCAAGAACCACCAAAAATATTCAAGAATATCATGATCACGTTATACAGACTTTGATATATATTTTATTCTCAATACTCAATCTTTGGTTTGATTCAAGTGGATACTTAAGCTTAAATAGATGTAAATTATGGCTTTAAAAATTTTGGGACCAAAATATCTTCTTCTGTATAATTTTCTGATATTTAGCTCAATTTCAGTCACACCTTTATCTACCTTATAAATCTTAATAAAATTTTCAAGAATTTAAATAATTAAATAAAATTTATTTTACAGCTCAGTTTTCTTGATTCTTAACAAAATCATACCACGTGATCATATCTTTTTCTTTATTCGGTTAGGCTCTCAAACATACACCACAATCTCAAGAATCTTATTCAGTTTTATTTTACTTCCTATATTTAGTATAATTTAATAAATTACCTTATTTACTACATTATAAATTAATTATGAAATAAATATTCCTCAAGGAAAATCCTAAATATTGATATTTCTGAAAATAATTTACAAACTAATAAATTTTGAATTTATAGAGACACTAATCTCATTTATCACATTAAACTGACTCAAAATCTTCTTCTTCAGTAAATTAAAACACACAAAAACTCTTCAAAATAACTCAGAAACCCAAACCATCAGAACTCAAAAACTCAACTTGAATCACTTGAAAACTAGTTAAATGAAATTATATGAATTAAAAACTCACAAATAATCTTCACTCTAAAATACTAGAATTATTTTTTGGTCATTCTTCTTTAACAACCTCAAATTCAAATACCACAAAAATATTATAGATGAACTTAGCTTGAAAGTTCCAATAGATGTAAGTAATGATTTCACATTTCAAAATATCATATGAAACATCTTGAATCGCATTTTAAATGTGCTGTTTTAATCTTTGAAGATCATCTTTAATATCATCAAATTGAGTTTCTTCAGAATATTCAAATTCTAAAACACCTGATTTTTCAGTCTATAGACACCTCAAAAATTCTTTCAGGGAAAATGATTACATAAATAAAATGATGTTTACAAAGGTGGATTGATGCTTATATAGTAGCATATGATGGTTATATAGATCATGATTATGGTGTCTAGATTATGCTTATACACATGAGAATCATGTTATTGTAAATTAATGCCTATAAAGATATTGTTTATACAACACTCAATACATGATTACATAGAAAAGATCCACACATGCACAACAAGATGATGGTTACAAAAATAGGTAATTCGTGCTTATTTAACTATTGAAATTATTCATACACACTGATCGAATAATAATTATTCAGAAATAAAGATCCTCTTTAAACCCTCATAGACACTATTGAATTGACCACATATAAGAAACCCAAAAACATTCTTCACTAATTTAAAAAATATCTCAAAAATATCCAATTATTCTCAATAAATATTGAAAAAAAAATCAAACCATTAACAAATACAAGGTTACTTAATCAAAATATCAAAATAAAATGCTGAAGAAGCTGGAAACTTGGTCGGTTCGAATGTGTTGTTACATCCTATATCCTTGGACCATATTTGGATTTATAAACATGAATCAAAAAACACTAAAATAATAAATAATATATTAATTTCAAGTCCCAATTTCAAACAAATAGTGGAATGGTGTTGAATACTCTAACTCAAAAATTAAGACAGTTTATTTGTGAAAAATATCATTAAAAACATAAAGAAAAGAATAATGATGATTTTTGAGAGAGTTAATAAATAAAAATGAAAAGGGTGTTGGGAAGTTATAAATATTGGTTTATGAAATAAATAGGCAAAAAATAATGAATTATAAAACAAAAAGTTTTCAAAATCAAGTTTATGTTATTCCCTTAGTCTGGGTAACTACCCTCTATCCTCAAAACTTCTAGTTTCATATAGTCAGGTACTCCAAGTTATTAAGATAAAAGGTGAACCAAAACCAGTTTAAACATAGTATATAATTAATTCAATGGTATTTATATAAACTGTACACTAGTTCATAGATTAAAATTTTACTCCCACACTTGCATGAAATTGTCATGTATAGTGAATTAAAGAAGAGATATAGAATAGATATTATGCATAAACCCAACATGAGTTTAAATTTCAAAATAAAATACATAAGTACATTCAATTTGCATTCACTACACTTTACATGAAAAAAAATCTCCATATTCTGTTATTCCTGAAAGGGTGATAGAAACAAAGGAAATAAAATCCTATAGAAATTAAAGCAGTATCCTGGCCAAATACTTCTCCAGAAGCATCACTCCACACCCAGATTCAGTTTTATCCTCTCCATTTCATAATAATAAATACTTTTTAAATTTTATTCATTATCTCCCTCCAAGGGTTGAACTTTATCTATGAAATTATATATTCCCTATCATCTAATTCATGACTGAAGAACCGTAATCAAATATACTTCAAATCCATCAAATATAAGAAAATATCATATTTTTATATTTATGTTTACTACACATTTCACAATATGAACAAAACTTGATATAACAACCCATATATATGCTCCACTAGTTTTACATACCTATGCATGGATCACACCACACCCAATCATCTTTTCATCATGAACCAAGTTCCTCAAAAATGAATTTACACTGTGTTTTACTTCATAGAATGACTCCATCCATTTTTATTCCAATGAAACCTCAAAAATATATTTCTCCTATATTATTGAAGTCGTGGAATGAAGCACCCCCTACCCAGCATGACCAAACCATCATAGATCCATCTCATTTCCTATCATGGTGCAAAGCTATTTTTCCTGGTGCAAATGATTCTTCAGGATTTAGAAATGTCTCAAACTCATATAAACTCCATTAAAGTCATACAAACTTCCTTCTAAGTCTTACAAAATTCATCATGTGGTGTAAACTCCTTGTACTTGATTAGAACTATTGAATCATCAATACTTCATTCTCTATTACTTGATTTTGGCCTTCATGGTGATTTCACTCGATCTTCCCTCTTGTATTCATGGAATTTCATTCTTTTATATATAAAGTCTTGAGATTTTCCAAGATTCCATGCAATCATCCACCGTTATTTTAGGATTCACAATAGTTGTATTGAGATCGATCACATATATAATAGTGTCTAGTACATGACATGAATATTTGAGTGCAGCACAAACTAGGAGAAGGTTTTTTCTGAGGAAGTAGACAAGGTTCACGACTCAAAACATTAGTGTTTATATAATTCAGAATAGTACCTGCATATTCAGAGTCCCACATCATAAATTTTCATAAATTAGTTTTTCCTTATATATTTTAGGGTGGATACATACTAGTATATGAGCACTGGTTAGGCCTCCCTACTAGGGTTTCCTCATACCTAGCACCATGTGTTGGGCCTTCATCTTGGTTCTCTATACATTACACAGCTTCAACCCACGCATGGCTCACTGTGATCTTTAACACACCCCACAAAAAAACTATGGTGATGATCGACTATCCAATCCTTTTAGTTGGTCTAGATATATTATGCAATATAATGTTGGCATAATTGTTTTATAAAATCTTTATCACTTCCTTTTCCAATTTCCATCTTATTCCTTTAAAAGTCTTCATTTTTATATGTTTTACTCTGCATCATTTTCCTAACATTTAATAGTGAAACCAATTCATTATAATGTAAAAAATTAACTAATAATTAAAAACAATGGATTTAATTAGAAAAATATTTTCAAAAGATATAGATATCAAATCCCCCAAGCATAGAATTTTTCTTGTCCTAAAAAATTTGATCTCAATATAACACAATGTAAAACCTATCCAACCAATATTTATACACAAAATTTAATAAAATTAAATAACTATTAATGAGGAAAAATAAATTTTCAATAATCACAAAAGAAAACATCTTAATATCCGAAATTTTAAAGGGAACAATGTCAACCATACATTTTAATTTTCATCTTTCAAAATTTCAATTATTCTCTTAAATTCCCTTTAAGTATCTCAATTTATCATTATTTTCATGTCAATTATGATCTATCGCACTTTAAAAAAATGTATCACGTCACTAAAGGTATAAATTTAAATGCATTTCTACTCATACCTCAAGTAAATTATCTTTACTAGAAGTTTGAAATGTATCTCAAATATCCACCCCATTAAGAAAAATTTCATAAAAATCATGAAGATTCCAAATTAAATATCAAATGGATTTGAGGAATTGGGTATGTTGGTATTGATTAGAAAATAATAAATCTAAAAATGAGGCTAAAATATATCTCACAATACATGATAAACAATAACCTCAATGAAAAAATACCTATTAAAATAAAAAATATCACCCCTCTTCCCAAAATCAAAGCAAGGTTCACAAATAAATGAATATAATAAATGATGCACCCTCTTGTTTGTTTGTTTTTTCTTTCCCATTTTTTAAAAAGTTTATCTTGGTACAAGTCAAACACTCCTTAACCAACCTTTATTTGATCACCTTATGAAACTAATTGTGATAGTTTTAATAAGATCAAGTTCAAGTTAGAGTGAATTTTGACCTACCTAAGACATAACCCTTTTTTCATTTTTTACATGAGAGTGAGAAATAAAATATTATGAAATATAATCATTAAATTTCTTCCCATACCTAATGAAAACACCTCACAAGTTATCCTCAATGAAGTACATCTATTTTCACCATGTAAAACTTCTCCCCCCACTTAAATCATTGAATTTTATGAACAAATACAAATAGTAATGGTGGGAATTAGATAATTGTATTGTAATATAGCTCATCCCTAACAAGTTAATTCATGGTTTCTATGGGATCAAAATAAACATAAAATTTAAATTTGGGTCTCAAGGATATGTGATGAAAACAAAAGTGCCTCAATAATTTTAAATATGACTTTTTATACTCATAGATTTAATAAGATACAATGCAATTTATATAAATAAAACATAGAACAGTTTCTCTTGAGAAATATGTAATAAATAATGAGAAATTTAAAATTATAATCCTCTCAGGAATGGAAAACATATGATTTGGGTAATCTCTCATGTCATACATAATATATATAAACTGATTCGCACAAATTTAATAAATTTAAAGAATGTCAAATTTTAGAAGAATTTATTTTAAATTAATCAAACAATTCCCTAAAATCATGATTTATTGAATCCATTCCCCCATGTTTGTCCCTAATAATTCATATTATATGTTTCTCATATAATATTATCACCTATGAAATCTAAAACTTATCATGATTGGTTACATTGAGTGAATTTTTTCTCTTAGATTAGTAATTAATAAAGAATCTATATGGGGAAAGAATTTTCTTTTTAAATCACTCAAAAAAATATTTAAATGAATGTACGGGTAAATAAAAAATATAGAAGTAAAACTCATAATCCCCTTTCAGTGAATCACTATTTCATATTCTTTTTCTTACTCCTTCATCATCATAGTCCTATATAATAAGAATAAAAAAGTGAAATTGAAAGTCCATTTTCATTAAATCTTAAAAAGAATAAGGGAAATTGGAAATAAAATCTAATATATTCCAAAAATAATAATATAATTTCCTAAAAATAATTTATAAAGTCCTATAAAGAAATAAAAACTTGGGTTTCCTTCTAGAAGCACTTTCTTTAAGGAATTTTAATTATACCTTACCTATTTAGATGATGTTATGCGAGTATAGAAAAGAGTTACCCATTCTAGATTAATCCATTTTTGACTTTAAAGCTCATCTAGGTTAATTCTTCTTCAAATCCTCTTTAAAAACATCTTCAATATTTTTAGAGGATAATACCAAAATAGTAACAACCCCAAATATTATAAAAGTAACTCTTGGGTTGTACTTTCCTAGAAAAACTCCATTTTTTCTTCCACTTATGGTTTCATTTCTTTGAATTTTTAACTTTTTATTCCATTTTTAAAATCTATATCTTCCCATTATTATTTATTTTCAGTTTTTGTTAGAGGTGTTTCTTGATTAATAATTATAGAAAGTTACAAATATTCATCCTCAATTGTTTCCATTATGTTATTCCAAAATTCTGCAGCTATCATCCATTATTATTCTTTTTCTTCTTCCACATTAGCTTCCTTCTCCATCTCAAATGTGATGGGATTGTATTTCTTTAAATTTATAAATTTAGTTTCATCTTCATAATTAGGAAGAGGAGTTACCTTTAGTTCATTTTCATGTTCATATGCTCTCTCAAACATCTTCTCAAGGTCTACTTCACTATGGGATTCCTCCTTATAATCTTCACTTAAATCTTTTTCCTCTATTACCATCCTCTCTAGGTATTGAAAAACCACTTTGAAAAAAATAAAGATCATGGAGGAGTGACCCATAATTATTTAGGTATGGTTGTGGGACATATATACCTTTCCATTGGATCATTTTCTCTGAGTTCATCTATTTGGTGTGAAATATTTAAGACTCAAATGGTGAATTTTTTCTGTTCACTCAATACACAACTTATACCTTCTATAAAAACATGGAAAAACTCATGCATAAAAAAACAAAATAAAACCTAATAAAAAATCATAAAATAGAAAAGAAACATATAAGATAATTTTTTTAACTATTAAATTAATGTGTTACATTATCCCCATAAATATCCCTAAAAACTAGGTGGGTCCATAGGAGTCATTACCCCCTACAGGTATGGATCGTTTTAGAATTTATAAACATGGAACAAAAAAAATAAATTAATGTTTAGTATATTAATTGTAAGTCTCAAGGTCGAACCCATAGAGATGAGTTGGATAATACATTAACTTGATAATTAAGATAAATTATTTTTGAAAAATATCACTAAAATACTTAGTGAAAAGAATGGTGATGAACATTAGAGATTTTGAAGAAAGAAAATTGAAAAATGTGATAGAAATTTATAAATATAGTTTAATGAAATAACAAGGCATAAAATAAAGAATTAGAAAACACTAATTTATTGAAATTAGATCTAAGTAATTTCATTAGTTCAGGTAACTACTCTCTATACTCAAAAAAATTATTTTTCATGGTAAAGTAAATCAATTTATTAAGAAAATAGGTTACCAAAACCCTTTTTTAAATATAGTGTATAATTAATTCAATGGTCATGATAAAAACTAATCACTATCTCATAAAATAAAATCACACTACATCACTCACATTTAATGGTCATACACGATGAATTTAAAAGAGATACAGAATATAAAATATTCATAAACCCAACATGAATTGAAATTTTAAAATAAAATACCTAAGTATATTCAATCCCCATTAATTACACTTACCATGGAATAAAGAAACTATCCTCGCAAGCTATTCTTTTGAGGATGATAAAAATAGTGGAAATAAAATCCTAAAGAAATTATAGCATTTGGATATTTGAAGACTACTACAACAAAATAACATCACACCCAAGTCTACTTTCCTCCTCTCCCCTTCTGTATTATCAAGCCCCTTGTATTTATAGGAATTATTTTCCTCCAAGGGTTGAACTTTATCTCTCAAATTATCTCTTCACTATCATATGAGTCATGCTTGAATAACCATAGTCAAATATGATTCAAATACCACAAATATATTAAATAATAGTATTTTAAAATTTATATTGACCACGCATGTTGTGTAATGAATAAAACTTCATGGAATGACTGGTAATTAGGCTTCATTAGTTCTGCATGCCCATGAATGGACCGCACCATTCCCAATCATCATCCCGTCATGAAATAAGTTCTTCAAAAACACATCATAATTGTTTTATACTTTATGGGATGATTTGAACCATTCATGGCATAAATATAACCAAAAAATATTTTTATCCTCTATTTGGGAGTTACATCATAATTAACTCCCTCTATGGCAGGAGTAAACCATCGTATCTCCATCTAATTTCCTAGTGCGGTGAAAAGTAATCTATTATGTCACAAATTCTTCTTTGTAATTTAGAAAATTATTAAAATCATATAAAATTATACAAATTCATATGAAATTACTTAGAAGTTTTGTGAATTTAATCTCACTGTGTAAACTCATCGAACATATCATAAACTATTGAAACATCAATACTTCAACATCTCCATCACTTTCTTGTAACCTTTATAGTGATTTTACCAGATCTTCCCTCTTACATGTATAGTGTTTACATCTTTTATATAGATGATATTGAGATCACCCAAGATTCCCTAAAATCATCCATGGTCATTTTAGGTTTCATAGTGGTTGTCTCAAGCTTAGTCATATTTTATATAGCATTTGGTACATGGTATAAATAGTCGAAGCAGCAAAAACCAAGAAAAAGTTATATGTGTTGAAGAACACATGGGATAAAACTTAGAATGTTATAATTTATATAAATATGAATAGT
Organism: Viscum album; assembly: GCA_963277665.1. Taxonomy (NCBI): domain Eukaryota; kingdom Viridiplantae; phylum Streptophyta; class Magnoliopsida; order Santalales; family Viscaceae; genus Viscum; species Viscum album. The sequence goes on along the minus strand of OY728164.1, from coordinate 1,524,000,315 downwards.
ACTCATGTATTTAAAGTCATGCATCATAAAATCACAAAGTCAAGTTCTTCCTTATATATGTGAAGGTGGAAACATATTGAAAAAAGGGCACTACCCCAGACACCCCACCCAGGTTTCAACCTTCCTAGAGCCAACCCACACTAGGCTCACTATTATTATAAACATTCCTCCTATAATACCATTTTGATGATCAACCAGATTCTCCTTGCACCTATTCTAGATATCTTATATCTAGATAGTGTTATCATGATTTTTTTTAAAAATATTCATCGTTTATTTTTCCAATTTCAATCTTGCACAAAATTTCTCCCAAAGTGTTCATTTTTACCTTTTTTAATCCACATCAACTTCATACCATTTAATCATGAAACCAATGAATTAAATGACAAAAAAAATTAACTAATCATTTAAAAAAATGGATTTAATTATAAAAATATGAGTATAAAATATATATTTCAATTCTTTGGTAGCCAAATCTTATAAAAACATTAAAAATTTATACTCATCTTTTGATGAATATATGAACTTAACCTAAAATATTTTTTATTCATAATATTATTTACATTAAAAGAATATGTAAGGACCTAGAATTAAACATAACTAATTCTTGTTATTTAAAACTATAAACCACTTAATTTTCTCAAATTTCTTTTTTGTTTATATTTTTTATAGAATAAAAAAAACTCTTACAAAATAAACCAATACATTACAACTGGAAACTTTTACTCATTATCCATTTTTCCACTAAAAAACATTCTAGAACAAAAAATGGTTTATTTCCATGATATAAAATCATAATTTTCATATTTTCTTCGTCCTTTTCCCAACTCATTTTTAACCTTATGAAAAACATTTTAAAACACAGGATGAGCACAAAAATCTCAGTAAGTGATATAAAAAGTAAGAAAATCATTAGTTTAGTGAAAAAATGAAAACCCATTTCTTATTCCTTGAGTAAATGAAACAAAAATATTCACATGAAAAACACACACATTTTTTCCTCAAAGATATCCTTTTAAACCCATATAAAGGAATTAAAACCCATTAGGTAACTTAGAGAATCATATACTAAAAACCCTTTCAAAACCCTTTCAATTGGAATAACCATAAAACCAAATTCCAATATTATTATTACCCAATGCATTAGAGATTTTTAAGGGGGATCACTCTTTATATAATCTATATCTATCTCACCCATGATCTACAATGGGGCTCAACACTTTGAATAAGTTATATCGGGCTCACCTGTTTCTCATGAGTTTTAATGGGGATCAACCCTTTGTATAAGCTATATCAGGCTCATCCATGATATATAATGGGGATAAAACCTTCTTATAATCTATTTTTGGCTCACCCATTTCATATAATGCTCAAGTCAAATTTTATAAATAAAAATCTTTCATCATAAAACCCTTTTAAAAACACTTCTAATCCCATATGAAAAAACATTCATAGAGAATACCATTTTCTTTTAAAAACCCATTTTCAATTCCAAAATAAAAAAAAAGGAAAATAAGGATTTTCATTTAAGAAAATAGGTAATATTTCAAAGTAATATATAAATTAAATAAGATTAATTATGTAAGAAATTTTTTTATCACTGTGTATGTTAAGAATAAAACATTCCTCTTGTCATTTGTCAAAACGTTCCTTATAAAACATGTAAAAATATTACTTTTTAATACCATTAAATTAAATTAAAAATAGAAATAAAATTTAATTTATAATCCCTTTGTATCCATATAAATTAACATATAAAATAATATCAAGAATATTGACATGGAAAAAAATATTTTTAAATTAAATCTTTAAACATTTAAAATGATATTTTTAAATCAAAGTGTCCCAAACCACTTCGAAATATTTGAATCATAATCCCCATAAAATAATAATAGTTAAAAACATTAAATAACATTAGAACAAATAAATTCATGATATTATATGTAAAATTATTTTTATATACACCTCATAAAAGATGGTGGGTGTATAACATCGAAATATGTCTCAATAGAAGGAGATTGAGACGAAGTCCCTTACCTTGAGTTTGACTCATCACGTACATTCTTTATATTACTGAATAATAAACATATATTAATTATTTACTTGATTTAGAACCTTTTTAAATTTTATTATTCCTTTTATACCACTTATTACTATTTTATGTCAATTACTTAATTATTTAATTTCATGTCATATAATTTTATGATATTTGGTACTTGAGTCCAAAATAACTTTAGTATGATGTATATAGTCAAAGTGGTAATTATTAAATCATATAAATAATAATATTAATAAAATAATAATCATTATTATACATAAATTATACTTTTAAATCTATCCATTGATTATGGTTATGAAAAATGAAATATGTTACAATCATGGAGACTATAGGTCGTACATACGCGTGACTAACATTTCCAATTTTCAATGATCATTATGGAATGAAGGTAAGTATAATTTTATTTTTTAAAAATTATAATAATATAATTAATATAATATTAATCATTTAAATATATTTATATATGTCATCCATGTGATTTGGTGATGAAAAACGAATCACATCGCTTTGTGGAGGTGATAATTCACACATACCCACGAATGATGTTATCATTTTTCTAGGAATGGAAAGGTAAGTGCGTAAATTATATATTATCTTTTAATAATGATATATATTTTATTAAGATAATATATAAACTTTAATTATAGAATTATAACCTATATTGAGAGACTGTGATTGAAAACGAATTACATCGGTTCGCAAGGCGGTAGTCATACGTACACTAAGACGACGAATTCTTTTCCTATTTGAAGGAAGTGGAGATGGATAAGGGTAATTATGAAAAAATAATATCATGAAAGTATATTTAGGATACTATAGTTATTATTTTATCATATTTGAATAATATTCTAAGCTATTTTAAGAAGAAATAAAACACAAATACTTGATTAAAAATGATACCTCTTCTTTGGACAATCTCTATTGTTTAACACCTTAAGGCAGCTAAGATTGGCATTCTTCCTAAAATAAGAGATCTATAATGTGGGGATGGATTTTATTACGGAATTTTGGCATATATTTCTTAATCCAAAAATCTTTTGAAGTGTGTATAAAATATAAGAAGAGGAAAATTTTTATAGAAGAGGGGAGGGGTACTCTTGGAATTTCTCAAAATATTAAATTAATATAAATTAATTTTCAATTAAAAATGGATCCAAAGTAATTTATTTATAATATATGATAATTATGGGTATAAATCATCTCATACAAAAAAATTAGATAAATTTAGGTCACATTATTACCCTTATCTTTTATTTTTAACCCTTATTTAACCCATTTAATTCTTTGAGTGACAACATGGATTTTTACTCATTGAGGGTTAATATTGTTACTATAAAATGCCAAAAAATAATAAATTAATCTTGGATTAAATTTTAAATCTTATCAAAATAATTTGGATGAATTTTATATTTTTAGGAATTTTATATCATTTAATAAAATATTATATATTATAAAATATCAATAATGTCACTTTTGACAGTATTCATTACTTTGACTTTTAAAAATATCAATAAAACAACATATATTCAAAAAAACTTTTAATAAATATATAATATGTAAATTTAATCTATAAAATTATTTGATGATTTTAATTATCTCAAATTATATTTATTTTAATATTTTTAATACCATTTATTTGATATTTTATTTAGTAAAATAATTATTGCATCACTATTGTGAAAGCATTTAAGGTAATTATTTCTTCAATAAAAATTAAAAATAAATTACCATGATAAATATAGATATTTTAGATTTTAAATTAATACTTATATTAAAACATATCCTTTGGATAAACCCATATTAAAAATATTGTAGTTATTAAAAATATTATTGTGACATATTTGTCTTTTCATTAAATAAAATATTATAAATATCATAGTTACATATAAATGGAAACAAAAGGCCATATATTATAACATTTATTGATTATGGATAGAAATTAATCATACAATAAAATCGGATCAAGTGTAAGAGTCATTTTTTTAATCCTTATCAAATTATGTTTACCCTTAATTACTCGATTTTTACCTGATTTACCCTTTACCATGGTAACAAAATTTACTAAAGTTACTATTAATATTAGGGGGAAAGGAAAATATTTACAAAATTTGGAAATTTTTATTCCAAATATGGAATCCATTTTTCAAAATTCAATTCATAGAAATTATAGAAATTAATTTAAAATCAATCCCACTAATGGGATGAAACAATGGGTTTTTAAAGTAAAAAAGTTTGAAAGCTTGAAATGTTTTTATATCCAAATTATATGTTAAATTGATTTAAATAACATAAATTGGATTTACTGATATATAATTTAACTAATTATAATTTAAAACCAATTTTAAATGTAATTTAATTAAGTGTAAAACTAGATTTAATCTTATATCATGTCTAGAAAACACATAAGATGAATATTAGTCATTATATTTAATATAAATTAATATAATCCAATGATTTTTTTTATTTTATTGGCAAAAAACACACTTATGTGAATTTAAATAGTTTTCAACAAAAGGATTTCCTTTTATTTTTAAAAAGGTTTTATTTTCATTTATAATTAATTGGTCCCCAAATAATTCCCTATATACACATGTCTACACCATATATTCATAATTTATTTAATCATTTTTATACCCTTCATTCTAACAGCTAGGTTATAACGATAACATAATAACAATATTTAGTTGTTCTTTTATGCTCAATGTGGAGTGTTTTATATGCTATCTAACATAGTATTCCATTTTAAAACTCAGGATGTTATAGCATAAGCTAAATATTTAATGTTTTATTTAGATTAACTCAAGTAATTTTTTAATGCTCGGCATAAAAAAAATATTTAGATAGTAAAAACCATAAATGTTTTTGAAAATAAAGTTTTTTTGAATTATTAAGGGGGAGAAGTTTCAAAATGCTAGAAAAATAAATCTCTTTTACTAGAATTTATATTTCCTCTTGAATTTTTTCCCTTTATTTAATTTTGGAATTATTTTCTAAAATAATGAAGAAATATAAATTAGGTGAGTTCTTCTTTTTTTAAGGAAGATTTTACTTGTTTTTTTTAAATAAGTTCTTCCTTATTTGGGGGGTGGATATTAAGTTTTTATGATAATGTTAATGGTGATTTTTTAAGTTGAATCTTAAAAGGTAGAAATATGGTATCTCATAAATTTTTCTATATAATTATAAAGAAAGTTTCCTATTTATAAATTCATTCAAACATACCTTTTCATTGCATTTATTATGATTCTAAAAAAGGGGCATATTTTTTTATCAACAACCAACATTCATATCCTTCATTTTGAAAATATAAATACACTTAATTAGAATTTGGTTTAACTTGAAATTTTCAAGTTATTGTTGTGTAAATTTATTTTACAAACATTTAATTTCAAGAAAAGTTATCATATGTCCTTAAGGTCTTTTATGTTGTGAATCTATGTTTAACTTCATCCTACAGACATTAGTTCATTGTAATGGAGTGTTATGTTGAATTCATCATATGGGGAATTACCAAGGCGCATACATTTGATAATAGTGATATATGTCTGATACTGTTTCAACTAATCCTAAAAAACTTGGAATCTAACCATTTAATTTTTTAACATAGACTTATATAAATATTACCCCAAGGATTCCATGATTAGGAGTAGTTACATAAGTGAGCTGAAGTGTTTTAAATCATTTTTATGCCTGGGATAGCCTGTTTCTTAGAGGCCTTATATAGAGACACATAATTTTCATACATAAATAATACATATTTTTAGATGAATATTTAATATATTTCACAAATACACTCCTGAGGACCATAAAGTTTTATTGTATTTGAATACTAGATACACATTATTCTTATTTTATGAAAGGTCTTCAACATATCTCATAAATATCTCCCCATATAGTACTCTTTATAAACATACCCTGTTTAAACCATTCTATATAACCTAAGGAAAGGAAATATATGAAAGGGTGATCTTAGATGATCAGTAAGGGTAAACATGGGAGATATCAATCGATGATTATATGAAAGCATAATATGAGAATAAGGGTATGATATCACAAACATAACTTACCAAGTTCATACCCTATCTATAATGGATCATAAACATGATTCATGTTATAAAACTTTTATAATTCCAAAATACATTAATCATAAGAGTGAGAAATCGTCATAAATCAATCATGGACCATAATTTCATGTCATAAAAGTTTAAAATCATCATAAGTTTAGAAACCATTTCATGTATCAAGGTTAAATATTAAGACCATAAAATCATAATGGATTAGGAATAAACATATTTTTCCTATATCTCAACAGATCAGGAATCCTAACCTATTTCCCATAGTGGATCAATAACATCAAATTTCTTCCCATAGTGGATCAATCACATCAACATATTTAATGTAATGGATTAAGAAAGTCGACTTGTATCCCATAGTTATCTCGTGATATATAAAACTTTACCCAATGAATTAGATGGATATATAATTTTGATCCCACACATCACATAATGAAAAACATACATATGTGTTCCATAAGATCATAAAAAATTCATTATATCATCACATCATAACCCATGTAAATAAAACAGGTTTTATAAATATTAAATAATTTCATCATAGAATAACCCCTAGAAAATAAATAGGTTTCATAAGTATCTCATAGTCATTGTCATAAACCATCTAGAGAAATAATAATCATGGTTTCATTGGATAATATCCCCATTAATACATAATTAACATCAAAGGATGTTATCATATATCAAAACACCTTTAAAGGAATCACTTGAATCTTTCATGAGAGAAATTAACTTTTTCATTTTGAAATAAATTATTTAAAACATAAAAAAACCAAAATATTATAGAAAATAATTTTTTTTCAAATAAACCTATAAAATTTTAAATGAATTTATAAAGAATTGAGTGGTCATTCTAATAGTAAATTACATTCAAGACATATAAGTTAAAAGTAAATGTTCCTTTCAGGCTTATGTAAAAATTCAAAAAGAAAATCATTTAGAAAATGACTAGAAGATTCCTTTGAAAAAATTATATAAGGTAATAAATGGGTAAAAATAAACATAAATAATAATAAAAGAATAATAAAACATTTTTGAAAACATTTTAGAGAAAATATGGACATATAAGAAAAAGGGTTTTCAACCAAATAGTAAAACATAATTGGTCTTCCTTAAAAACATTATTTTGGTATCTTGAGTACTTAAAGTGAGTAAAATGAAAATAAAAAATGTATTATATATAAATAAAAATAGGGGAATAAAATCAAATTTTTTTATCGAATAATAATTATATAATTTCTTCAAATAAAATTCAAGCATAAACAATCCTAATTAAAATAGGATTGAAACAGAAATCTCTTACCTCAATTATCATCTTTCTTCATGCATGCTCTAACCCTCTATAAAATAAATATATATTTATTATATATATTCCATAACCATACTAAAATATATACTTTCATTTATGAATCACTTATGACATCTTATAACCTCTTTATTAATAGTTTGTTATTAAAATCACTATTATGGGAGATAACTTGTTTTTTCATTCATGTTTTGGTTTGGTAGTCCTGATCCTTGCACTTTGATCATAGTTTCATAATATATATAATATTAATAATGATATAAATATCATATATACTCATTATATATATAGATAGATATTCATTCATAAAAGGTAGAGATATAAAAATTAATTACACCATTCATGGAGAGGGTAGGTCGTATGTATGCATAAACCTTATTTTTACTTTTTGACGGATTGAAAAAAAAGATAAGGAAATAATAATTCACCTATAATGACCTGTCCTAGTGGGGCATCTTCCATGACTCCCCAATTCCACCTTCAATAGGCCAGGGGATGGTGGCTAGCACCGAGTAGGTATATCACTAACATGGGATGCATTTCCTATGTACTTGTACCCACACAAATCTCCAAGATCAAAAAATTATTAAATTTAAAAACCAATAAGAAACAAATGAAATCATACCACTATATCCCAACTAGAGTACGGTAGGAAAGTAAAGTATAGTAAAGTAAACTGGGCCCGAAATAGAAGCCCGCTAAAAAGAAGTTTGTAACCATAAGTTTAACTTATGAGAAGAGGTATTGGAACTATTGTATATAGTCATAGGAACACCTCTACCTACTAGATCTCACAAGGCACCATCTGGTCTTGATCTGCCTAGGACTCCTTCAAAATATTGCTCATCTGCATAAGACATGACATGTATGGGAAAATCATGTGTAGGGGTGATTATAATAATACTCAGTATGACACCCCAAAACCATAAAGAAATACAAAAAGGAAATTAGAGTCAATTCTACACAAGTATATATCTTTAAAACATATAATAATATCCATATATAGTCAATCCAAGACACACAGTTTAGAGTTAAGTAACAACTATTTCATACTAACACTAGGAATTCAACTTGAAAATTCCATGAAGCACTCATCCGAGAGAATACACTCCTAAGTCTGATAGCACTAATGACGTCCATTTGAGAAGTATTGTTCATCAGGAACCGTCATGAGAGATAGATATGCTGACAGATATAAAGAGAGAGATATGATACACAGATGAGGATCATATCCAAGGCTATGGGGTGATACTAACAACTCCAACTAGATTAAACTACTAAGTAGAAGATTGAAACTCGATGAAGTTGATCATGTCAATACCAAAGACTCTACCAAGGGTATAAATAATGAATAGAGAATCCCACTCTAGAACTCTCAGAGGATTCCAACAACTTTATTTATGAATTCCTATTGAAGTGATCATACTCCTATGAGTAGGAAACAATACACACCAAACTTTAGGGAAAAGATCAAGGGAACGAACCCTAATGAAACTTGTCCAATATATGAAAGACAATAGAATCATTCCATGTAGAAAGGGATACATGACATGTAGTAGGGTCACATTCCATATTCCTTGACCCTAGGTAATGCCTGTGTGCAACAGCCTATGTCATTCTAAACTGTATCATGTAGATGATGGGTACACGGAATGTTGAAGGAGTCACACACCATGTCCTTCTATCTGGGGTCCACCTATATACATCAGTCATGTGCTAGTACATAGTGTCAACCCATATCTCTCTTCATGTATACCATTACATGGGGTAGTTCATGCACTTGGTCCAGGACAAGTTGTGTGGTGGGGTACATGCCATATAGGCATCTTTTGTACTCCACCCCGTTCTTATTTATCTCATGAGATACACACCGAGTCTCTGGGAAGGTCTTGAACACTGTTTCATAGTGTCACACACTTTGTGACATTTAAATATCTCATGAAACCCTAGATTCCTCTCAGTAGGGTCCACACACTATGTAACCCTAGGTTACATGCTGTGTTCATCAGGATTTTCCAGAAATTTTTGTTCTTTTTTCACACGCTCCAGCCGATCTTTCAGGTTTCCCTATAGTGGTCTACTCACCTCAAAACCCAATACTAAGGGTTGTCCAACCACTCAAAAACTAAATATAGGTGTTTTGGGCCTTTAATCAGCTCAAAAAACAACATTTAATCCATCTTATTAAAATTTCCTAAAGAACGATATCTCCCAAATCACTTTGATTCATCTGTCATCGTCCCTATATAACCTCTGCAAGGTTTTCCCAGTATTGGATCTTCAATTTCGGAACGTTGTGCCCTGAAATAAAGTCACAATGATAATTCATTCATAACCCCACAAAGAATGAAGAAAACATGTAGAAAACAAGGGATAGAATTTCACATGGAATTAACTTAAGGACTAAAACTCTCCATTGTTCTTTTTGGCCTCAATTGTTTCCCGTAATAATGATCAACCATCAAATCATTATAATAATCAACCCCATAAATCCTGTAATTAAAACTCATCCTTAAAGAACAACTGAACCAAGGATTAACCTATTCTTTGTTTGGTCTATGTTTTTCATTGAATCTAATAACAGGGAAAGAAATCCAAAACAACATGACCTACCTAGGAATTGGATCATTTGTTGTTGAAGATCGATTGTCATTGGTGAATCCCGTCAAGAATGATCCTCAATCCAAGTCATTGCCGTCACCGCGGAGAGAATTCTCCAGGGTTTCTCTCCAGAGCCTCTAGATAATTTCCAAGACTATGAGGCTAACCCTCAATCCCAAAATAAAGTATTTATTAAAAATATAAAGTGTCACTGTGTCAATGAAATAGTAAAATAAAATAAATATTAAATTTATTTTTTTCATTAAAAACTCTAGAAACTACTTTTCCTAGCTAACATGTGCTAGCCAAAGTTAAGCCTAGAATAAGGTAAATCCACAACTCTAAACGCAATGGTGCCCTCAGATTTATAATTTGGGAACCCTTTTATAAGTTATTATACTTTTCTAGAAAAACTCTGCACCCATGCTAATTAAAATTTTAATATTTTTCAAACAATTATTTCAGGCCCACTGAGCCTCGGAATCATACTCCATCTCAGCACCTAGTCAAAAATTTATTCTATATAATATTTAAAAATAATACATAGAAAATTTGAGATATTACATTCTCCCTGCCTTGGGGTTTTACGTCCCCAAAAAATCCAAAAATAATGCTACTCAAAAAGATGTGGGTACTATTCATGAATTTGAGCCTCCCACTCCCATGTGCTCTCTTGGAGATTTTTGCGCCACCACCAAACAAACACTAAAGGAATCACTCACCCAGAATGGATCCTATCCTTCCAATCCTCAATTTCCAATGGGTACTCTTCAAAAGTCACACCATCATCAATGTCCAACTCCCCTCAGTTGATGATGTGTGATGGTTCATTCATGTACCTACTCAGTTGCAACATGTGGAAGACACAATGTACCTGATATAACTATGGAGGTAGATCAAAAAGGTATGCCACCTCTCCAACTCTATGCAGTATCTAAAAATGTTTGATGAACCTCGGAGATAATTTGTCGCACTGACCAAATCTTTATAATCCCCATTGAGGTGAAACCTATAGGAATACATGGTCTCCTTCCTAGAACCTTAAAGGCCTCTAATGCTTGTCATCATAAGAATTGTGATGGATCTATGTAGTCTTAATCCACTTCTGGATGATATTCACCTTCTCTATTGTAGCTCACACCAACTCTGGGCCCATGATTACTCACTCTCTTTGGTCATTCCAGCAAATTGGTGACCTGTAGGGTCTCCCATACAAAGCCTCAAATGGTGAGATATCATTGGTGGAATGGTAGCTATTGTTATAAGAAAACTCTACCATTGGTAGGTGATCCTCCCAACTATGACTAAATTACAACATGCAAGCTTACAGCATGTCCTTCAGAACCTAAATGATCTACTTGGTTTGGTCATTCGTTTGAGGTTGAAATTCTATGCTCAAGTGTAAATCGGTTCCAAATTCCTCCTATAATACCTTCCACAATCGGGATATAAAACGAGCATTTCAATCTAAAACAATCATTGATGGAACTATATGGAGTCAAATGCTCTCCTTAATGTAGAGGCATCCCAAAATCTCTACTGAACTCTACTCTCAGATAGATAGAAAGTGGGACAACTTGGTGAGTTGCTCAACGATCACCAAGATGACATCATGTCCCCTAGACGTACATGGTAAACCCATCACAAATTCCATCGATATACCATCCCACTTCCATTATATCACCTTAATGGGTTTAGCTAAACCTGTTGGAGCATGATGCTCGGCCTTCACTTGCTGAAAAGTAAGGCATCGAGAAACAAACTCTTGCACTCCTTTCTTCATGATAATTTTATGGTCGTGCTATTATGATATTTCAAATTGATAGTGATTTAAAGAGGATTTTTTAGTCTAGGGAAGACCCTAATTTATATCTCAAGGAGTGTTGGTAGGTTTTTAGTGTGTATTTTTAATAAAACTTACTAAAATAGGGAGTAGTTTTGAAAATAGTTTCAAGAAAGTAACTTAATTTAAAGGGTTATAAAGTTGTAATACCAAGTGGATTTTGAAAAATATGAGATAAAGGATTCATTTTGAGTTCACTACATAGCTTTCAAGTTCATTTTTCTTGGATATTAATTTGGGTTTGATGTAATTCTTTGCCTCCAAATCCATTTTTTTGTATTTTTTAAAAACACACTTTATGGCTAAGTGGGAACCACACATTCAACTGATAACCCAAAAACTCACATATCCAAATTTGAAATTAAAACAGAGAAAAACCCACACCAAATTTGAAATTCAAATTTCATGATTTGTACCAAATGACCCCAAACCGCCTCGAGTCATGATATTTTGTGTGACGAGCCACCTTGAGCCATGCCATTGATAGAAAACCACACCTTCGCCATTACCACTGTCAGTAGAAACCCACTAGAGCTTCAGAAAAAAATCACAGAATACACTATATCCATTGGTTTGATCTTTTTATCTATCAGATACATCGTAACATAGTCGAACATCATTAGATTCTTTAAGGCTGAAAACCAGGCTGCCTTTCAAGTGGTCCATGACCTTCGAAAACCCAACATCCCATATCACTGTTGAGGAATCCGCCTAAATCCATTGTCATCATCATTGAGAACCATCATCATCACCGAAAAACACACACTATCCTCAAGGTAGAAGAAGCACTGTGACAGAGCACCTTCTAGAAAGTCATCGATAACTCGAACCACACCTCCTAAAGCCTCCTCAGAGCCATCGCACCAGACCAACTCGGACGGGAGTGATGAACCTCGAAGACAGGGAAGAGTTGAATGAGAAAATGACATAACAGTGATCCACACCTTTCAGGAATGGAGAACCAAAAAAAGATCCATCCAAAAATGAAAAAAACCAGTAAAACCAACACCAACTGAAGATTCATCATTGAGGATGAAAATGAATGAACCACAAAACCAAAACCTAAAGACATCGGAATAAGAGGAAGATTCAAGTAAGCATCGAACCATGACTGTGACCAACCAGAATATCCCAAACCACCATGATGAATGCTGAAGAGGACTAAAATGGAGTCCGATATGGAAAATCTGGTTGGCAGAGCAGTGGTGGTTCATAGTCAAAGGCCCAAAATCAAGAGGCAGAATCCACATGGTGACGGAGAAAAAACAATCTAGAAGTGGACCCACAGACCACCACGTTGAAGGGGGGAGGACCCGATGGAAAACAATAAGTAATAAAACACCCTGAAGAGTCAGAGGTCGAAGAGGGTTGGAAGATGTAAAAGGAATAGAAGGGTGAGGGGGAGATGACGTCGGAAGGCAGTGGTTAAGACTCCCCCTCTAAACCGCAACTGATGGGAAACCCTAGATAAAAGCAAAAGGCCGATGAGGGATGGAATAATCAAAAGGAAGAGAAGGGGGGATGGGGAGATGATGTCAGAAGGCAACGGTCAAGACTCCCCCTCTAATGTAATTCTTTGGTTGAAATTAATCGGAATCATAATTACTCTCCAAGATTTTATATAAAAGCACATTTATCCTACCCTTAACACAAAAAATAGTATAGTTAAATTCCAGATCTCATGCATGGTATAATAACTTCCAAATAAAATCGAAATATCAAATAAGTGGGGAAGAAAAGGATTCTTGTGATGTCCAGTCGGGATGAATCAAGTCACGCACTCAAACCTCGCACTGATCGGTTAAAAGTAAAGACTATTTCATTCAGTTAAATCAAAAAAAGATAAATAAAATTAAGATACTTTCTGAATGAAATGTTTTCAAACCCAAAATGAATGAAACTGGTAGTAGTACAAGTTTTGGAACTCCTTTTACGAGATGTTTAGCTCTCTCACAATGAACACCCACCAATTAGCCTAACATAGAGAGGAGGAAAGTTGGGTGGAACTCCTTCTTCATCCTTGATAACCCTATGAGGATATAGGGCTATAGAACTTATAGGATGGAGAGTAGATTCCTCTAGGACTCCAAAATGGAAGATCTTGTCTCTTGGTTCAAACTTACAAATGGGATCCCAAGGTTCCATTTTATAGTAAAATTAGAAGGTGTTTTTGAGCACACTGGTTTATTAAAACCACTTGTCACATAGTTTTTGACCACCAGATAGCCTTATCTCACTTTTGAGAAAATTAAATGTTTGTATCAAAAACTCCTTACTATCCCCAAAAAAATTTTGGAAACATTAGGACAGCTACATCTTGATATATGGATAGATCACACCACACCACTTTTGACTTCGTGCAGATTTGGTGTGTTAGACATATCAAGTCGGTTGGGCCACAAGATGGATGAATGAGGACTTAATTATTTAAGATGAGATGTATCCCAATAAATTTTGGACCATGGAACAAAATTTCATTCTATTTGAATTCAAAGTTCATTTTAAGTGTTTGGTTTAGTAAACTAGTGTGCTTGGATCCTACGCAGCTTGGGCCATTTTTCTTGAACTTTGCCATGGGCCCTCTAAATCACATCCATCTTCAATGAAATTATCAAAACAATTAACATTTCCATTTTTAAATGTGATAAATTAAAAACAATTAAATCAAACATGAAGTGACATTTTTTATTATTTTTATGATTTTCAATACAAAACTAGTTTAGCACGGTGGTGTAAGGGTGAAATTGAAAATATGAATCGTGGTGCGATCACACCCCCACACATAAATATTTTCACTCCTGGTAAAAGTCATATTTCCAAAAATTATGCATGTAGATATTTAAAACTTCATAAATATTCAACATTCAATGAAAATTTAATTCTTGATAGAAATATAATCAAATAAAAAATCAAACTGAGGAGTTATTTTTAGTGATCATGAAAAAAGACATCTCAAAAATTATATCCAAATGAAATTCCAAGAGATTAATGATACCAATAAAATAAAATAATTCAAAATTTAATCATGTCACTAATTCTCCATGTGTGTGTGTGACAACTATTTCATGTTATTCTTTCCACTTTCTATCGAGTAAATATATGTTATTTCAATAATGTTCCACTTACAAGATCATTTCCACCGAACTTGCCCCATGTCCTTTGCAATCAAATTTTATGACCCACTCACTTTAGCATTCCCAGATTTCAAACCATAATCTCATGAACTACATATCCCCATATGTTGTACATTTCATCACTCCCATAATTTATTATTTTTTTCAAAAGTTACACTTGGAATAAATCTCACACTCCTCTCTCAACCCTTGTTTTATATCCTCATGACACTAATTATAATAGTTATAAAAAGATAAAAAGTCAAGAAAGGGTGGTTTTTTACCTACCCAATATACAACCCTTTTTTATTTGTTTGTTTGTTTGTTTTTTGAGTGCATACAATCGAAAGATAATTGGTACACACGCATAAGTAAATTTGGTATAGTAATGAAATAGATTAGATAAGGAATGAATTTATGGAAAAATGATTTTGTAAAGTAGAGAAAAATCAACCTAATTTATATTTACCTTCCATTAAGTAATAAATTTTCACACTTCATGGTTGGATGAAAAAATGTGTGGAGAGATTAAGTGAAACAATTTTCCCTTAAACTATTCACAAAAAGGGAATCATTTTTATCAAAGGTTTTGAAATGATACAACCATTTATATCATCAAAAAATAACTAAATTTCAAAAAGAAATTCACACCATAGTATTCAATTCTTGCGAAAATGCACAATTCGTCTTTTTTTAATGTTAAAACAACATCAAATACAAACATTCCACATGAATTTTTAATAATCTTCATGATTAAATGGGAATCATTTTTCATGATAAAGTGAGCGTAAGAAAAGTAATATTCTGGTACAAAGGTGAGGGGGAGGGAAGGGGGGAAAGTAACAATACAATTCAGTAAACTAAAAAGAGAAAAAGAAGAAAGATGATGAAAAATCCTAACTAACCTAGGAATATACCCATCCCCCCACACCTTAAGTGTGCAGTGTCCTCACTGTAATAAAAGAGAATGTGGGAAGGAAGGATAAAATCTGGTGAGTGTCATTCATAGATTTCTTCTTGAACATGGAGTTCCTCCATTGGGGACTCCAGAATGGATTCATGGAAGTGCTTCAGCTGCTACCCATTAACAGTGAATGTTCATTTGGTTTCTTCATTTTGAACCTAGACAACACCAAATGGAGAGATGTTAGTAATAGTTTATGGTCCGAAATAGTAATAATGAAGCTTACATGGATGAAACTTTATCCTTGTATTGTAGAGGAGGACCTTTTTTCCAATGTAGAACTGACGATGAAGGATGAGATGGTCATGGGTAGCCTTGTTTCGCTCCTAATAAATCCTAGAGTTCTCATATGCATCTCTTCTCATTTCCTCAATCTCTTGAATCTGCAACTTCCTTTGAGCACCTGCACCAGAAAGATTATAATTTCAGTATTTGATGTCCCAGTAGGCCTGGTGCTCAATATCTACATGTAGGCGACAACTCTTTCCAAAAACTAGTCGATATGGTGACATGTCAATGGGAGTTTTGAAATCAGTACGGTAAGACCATAATAAATCATCGAGTCTAAGACCCCAATCGTTTCTATTATGTTGAACCATTATTTCAAGAATCTATTTTACCTCCCTATTTGAAACCTTGACATGACTATTAGTTTGTGGGTGATAATAAATAGACACTCTATGCCCGACTCCATACTGATGAAAAAGAGATTGCATTGTTTGGTTGCATAAATAAGAACACTGGTCACTGATGATGAACCGAGGAAATCCAAACCTACATAAGATTTGGGTTCTCAAAAATTCTAAAACTGCCTTAGAATCGTCAGTCCTTGTAGCTCGTTCCTCTACCCATTTTGAAACATATTCCACTTTTAAAATAATGTACAAGTTACTAAATGAATTGGGGAATGGCTCCATAAATTCAATTCCCCAAACATAAAAAATGTCATGAAAGATAAAGGGTGGTTGTGGAATCTCATTTCTTTTAGAGACATTCCCCATTCTTTTACATCAAGGAAAATATTTACAGAAGTCATGGGAATATTGAAACAATGTGGTCCAAAAGAGACCATAATTGAGGACCTTGCAAGCAGTCTATTGGGGACCAAAGTGGCCCCCACAAGCAAGAGTGTGGAAGAACCTAAGGATGGACTGAAACTTGCCATTGGGGATACCATGCCTGAGTAATTGATCACTACATGTATGCCAAAGGTAGGGTCATCCTAAATATACCAATGGTACTCATGTTTTATAAGGTCATCCTGGTTTTTATTGAAATCAGTAGGAATGCAAGATGCTATCAAATAATTTACAATTTTAGAAAACCAAAGAGTAACAGCTTGCACTCAGTACAATTTCTCATCAGGAAACATGTCATTTATGGGAATTTAGGGGGATGATTCAATGTTCTAGGATGGTTCAATCCTACTAATATGGTCATCCACCACATTCTCGGCTCCTGTTTTATCTCTAATTTATAGATTGAATTCTTAAAGGAGGAGCATCCAACAAATGAGACGTGGTTTGGATTCTATCTTATTAAGGAGATGTTGGGGGGGCTGTATGGTGTGAGAACACAATTACTTTGGACCCTAAAAGATATGACCTGAATTTATCTATGGAAAACACAGTGGAAGGAAATTATTTTTCCATTGTGGTGTAGTTTTCTTGGGAAGAGTCTAGTGTACGTGAGGCATAGGCAATGACATGTGGAGCACGATCGACCCTTTGTCATAAGACAACCCCAACTGCATAGTTAGAGGCATTATACATGAGCTTAAATGGTAAATCCCTCCAAGGTTGTTGGATTATTGGGGGTAACTTAAGACTCCATTTTAACTTATTTGAATCTTCCTCCCATTATTTATCAAAAAAAATCCTTTTCTCTTTTGAGTAACTGTGAGAGTGGGAGTGAAATCTTACTAAAGTCATGAATGAAACGATGGTAAAATCCGGCATGACCTAGGAAAGACTGCACTTCCCATACATTTTTAGGGAATGGTAAGGATGAAATGACATCCACTTTTTATTTATCTACTTGGATACCATCCCTAGAAATAACTTGTACCAAAACTATACCTTGTCTCACCATGAAATGGAATTTCTCATAATTTAATACAATATTATTTTCAATACAACGACGTAGGAATAAAACAAGACTACTCAAACATTCATAAAAAGAGGATCCATAAAGAGTGAAATCATCCATGAATACTTACATGAAATTCTATAGGTAATCTGAAAAAATACTAACCATGCATTGCTGGAAAGTACCTGTAGGATTACACAGCCCAAATGGAATCCTCCTATATGTAAATTTTCCAAATGGTCAAGTGAAGGTTATCGTTTCCCAATCCTCAGAGGAAATATGGATTTGAAAATATCTATAATACCCATCATAAAATTAGTAATGGGACTTCCCTTCTAGCCTCTCAAAAATTTTGTCAATGAATGGAAATGGGAAATGGTTCTTTCTAGTGTGTTGATTTAGTTAGTGGTAGTCTATACAGACATGCCAACTATTTTGCACACGAGTTGGAACCAATTAATTGTTTCATTTTTTATTACAGTAAGACCAACTTTTTTAGGAACCACTTGTATTGGACTGAACTATTGTCTATCAGAGATGGGTTAAATGATTCCGGTAGCCAGTAATTTTGTTACCTCTTTTTTAAAAACATCTAGGGGTTTGGGTTCAGTCGATGTTGTGAATTCCTCACTGGTTTAGCCTCATCATTTAATAATAATTGATGTGTAAAAATTTATGGGTTAATAATAGGAATGTATATAAGTTTCCATCAAAAATCTTTTTTTATACTCCCTTAAAAGTTTAAGCAGTCACGAATCATGCTCAGAAGGGAGTGAAATAACAATGATGACAGGCAGCTTGTTTCCATTCTCAAGATATGAATATTTTAAATCTTGAGGCAGTTGTTTTAGTTCAAATTTAGGTGGATTTTGGATTGATGGGAGTGTGTGTAAAAGTGAGAGGTCACTAATCTCATCTAAATGCTCAATTGAATCATCCTCATATGAGTAATGGTATTTTACAAGATTAGCAGAATCATTGATGGTTATGTGATCCTCAATGTTCAGGAAATCATCAATTAACAAACACGCATGGAATTTTTCTATACTGGTAGAACATTCAATGCATGATTAATTACCTAACATTTCAATCAAAGATTAGAATACATAAAGGGGATCAGGGGAAATAAAATATGTTTTTTCAGTGGAAGGGGGTACATCAATTGAATTAACAAAGAGAGAGGAATGTTCTTCTGAAGAGTGCTTCATGGAATCAAGGATATTGAAGTGTAAAATGTCACCACCAAACTCCAAATATAATGTTCCATTAAAGACATTAATTATGGTTTTGGTAGTTTTCAAGAAGTTTCTCCCTAATATAATTGGGGCATGTTCATTCATCCTATCATCTTCCATTTTAAGCACATAAAAAATAGCAGAAAAAACTAAATTTTGCACCCTCACAAGAACATCCTCTAACACACCAGAGGGGTGTACGGTACTCCATTTGTCTAGTTGAATAATAATTCCAGTGGTCTTCAGTTCCCTAACCTTAAATGTAGATTAAATGTAGTGAGGTATCATATTTATAGAAGCAACTAAATCAAACATAACATTGGAAAATGAATACTCCCCTATGGTGCATGAAATAGAGAATGTCCCAGGATCATTGCACTTGGTGGGGAGTGATGGCTCTATTAATTATGATATGTTCCTCCCCAAGATCACTTTTTCATCTCCATGAAGTCTCATTTAGTGTGTACATATCTCCTTTAGAAACTTGGCATATCTTGGAATTTTATTCACGACATCAATCAAGGGGATGTTAACCTACACTTTTTTAAAGTTTCCAATATTTCCTTATCAATTTCAGTATCCTTGTGTTTTCTTGGTTGGTTTTTCCTTTGAGGTAATGGAATAGGAATGGTTGGGCTAGGTGACTCATCAACAGACACACTCTTTCCTTTGGAAGGTCTTATCTTAAGACAATGTTTTTCAACATTTGGACTAATTTCAACAGTTGGGATGGTTTTTTCCTCAGTAGGGGATGACTCTAGTGAAGGGGTCATTTGGATTTTAAGTTTTTGTTTCACTTCAAAGGTTGATAGCACTAAAACTTCCCATATCCCTATGTTTAACTACTAGTTGAGAAGGTAGTTTACCTAACCCATGACTTTGGATTTCCCCCACTAAGTTGGAAAGTTATCCTAATTAGGTTTTTAGGTCTTTTATAGAATCTTGGATGGTTTGTTAGAATTAGAGGTTGTTGGCAGTCATTTTTTCATAATGTCTTCTAGGCTAGGCTTAGGTTTTGGAGGGGTTCTTTGGAAAGGTATTTTTGTGGTTGAGGATTTTTGGGTGGTGCTGGATGACTACTTTATCCCAGTTGGTTCCATTGTTATTAAGGTTTGTTTGAATACCCCATTTCCTATAGGCTTGGTTTTCTTTCCACCCAAGGTTGGATGGATAGTAAGGTTCTTGCCTAAATGGTTGTTTATAGGGGCAGCTTGGAAATAATACCTCATAAATCTCGAATGTTTCTCTTAGTTAGGGGGAATTGATTAGAGTACTGGGTTTAAGAAGAAAATATACAACAATGGATGGTGGGAGGAGATTGGGATTTCCCTTGGGAAAGAGTAAGTTGTCCAATAAGGGTACTTACCTATTCAAACTTCGTGTGCACCTTCTTCTCGAATTCGGTACTTTTCACCTCATGGACACCTAGAATGGGTACACTGGACCATGTACCAAATTTTTGAGTTTCATGTGACATGTTCTCAATCAAGGTTCTTGCAGCAATTGGGGTTTTACCAACTAGTGCACCACTAGCAATAACATGAATCATATTTCGGTAAATATAAATTAAACCTTCATAGAAATACTGAATTAAAAATTTATCACTTATTTAGTGGTGTGGAAAACTTGAAAATAACGTTTTAAATCATTCCCAATATTCATGTAATGTTTTCCCTGGTGATTGCTTTATACCACATATTTCTTTTCTTATAGTTGTAGTTCGAGAGGCTAGGAAATATTTTTCAAAAAAAGGCATTTCATGTTTACCCAACCTCTAATTGGTGAATTAACATAATACAACCAATCTTTCACCATGACTTATAATGAAAATGGTAATTATCTAAGATTTACTTGTTCTTAATCCACATTAGAAGGTTTTAAAGTAGAACACATAGTATGAAATTATTTTAAGTGCTTATGTGGATTTTTTTCTTCGAGTCCATGAAATCTTGGTTATAAATGAATTAAACCAAATTTTAGTTCAAAATTGGGTTCCTCACCTTGAATTTGAATATAGGTGGGATGGATATCAACATCAGGTGAGGTTAGTTATTTTAATTTTTGGTTGTTTTCAGATATATTATGAAAGTTTATTTCGGTTTTGATATTGGTTCTAGAATAAGAAGAGTAAGGATCATGAAGAGTGTTGATGTTTTGTGTGTCCTCCTTCGAAGGGTTCCTTTGTGTGTCTCAGTGTTGCTGATGTAGGATCCTCTTCAGTTTGGGTTAAAAAGGTGATAAGTCTCCCAGAGTTGAATGCATCATGCACAAAACCTAACAAATAAATAAATAATAATACAAAAAGATAGTTAAAGTTATAAGATAAAACAAATAAATATTCAAACAATTTACAAAAAAACTTATCAAGAACAAGCACTAAAAACTGAAGCGCTTCCCGTTAATGATGCCAAAATTTGGTTGTGATTTCATGACACACCAAATTGATAGTGATTTAAAGAGTATTTTTTAGTCTATAGAATACACTAGATCATCTCTCAAGGAGAGTTGATAGGTTTTGATTGTGTATTTTTTAAAAAAATACTAAAAGAGGGGGTGGTTTTGAAAACAGTTTCAAGAAATTAACTTAATTTAAAGAGTTATAAAGTTGGAAGACCAAGAGGATTTTAAAAAATATGAGATAACGGGTTCATTGAGAGTTCACTATACACCTTTCAAGTTCATTTTTCTTGGATATTAATTAGGGTTTGATGTAGGTCTTTGGTTGAAATTAATCGGGATCTTGATTACTTTCGAAGCTTTTATATCAAACCACATTGAGCCAAAACTTAACATAACAATAATATAGATAAGGTTCAGATCTCATGAACAATATAATAACTTCCAAAGAAAATTGAAATCTCAAATAAGTGTGGAAGAAAATAATTCTTGTGATGTCCAATCGGAATGACTGAAGTCATGCACTCAAACCTCACATAGATCAGTTAAAAGTAAAGAGCATTTGATTCAGTTAAATCAAACAAACATAAATCAAAGTAAGATATTATTTGAATTAAATGTTTTAAAACCCAAAATACATTAAACCAGTATTCATACAAGTTATAGAACTCCCTTTACAAGATGTGTAGCTCCCTCACAACAAACACCCACCGATTATCCCAACATCGAGAGGAGGAGGAAAGTCTGGTGGAACTCATTCTTCATCCTTGATCCCCCTATGAGGATAGGGGCCTATAGAACTTCTAGAATTATGAGGATACTACTATAGGACTCCAAAATGGAAAATGTTGTCTCTTGGTTCTAACTTACAAATGGAGAGCCCAAGGTGCCATTTTATAGAAAAATTGGAAGGTGGTTTTGAGAATATTGATTTCTTAAAACCACTTGTCACATGGTTTTTGACATCTAGATAGCCTTATCTCACTTTTTCTAAAATTAAAAAGTTGTATCCCCATCTAATATATATCTCCAATGAAATTTTGGCTGAATTTGTACACCTATAGCTCGAGATATGGATAGATCACAACACACCACTTTTGACTTCATACAGATTTGGTGTGCTAGACAGATCAGGTCGGTTGGGCCACCAGATGGACGAATGAGGCTTTTATTCCTTAAAATGAAATATATGCCAATAAATTTTGGACCATGGAACAAAATTTCATCCCATTTGTATGCATTTGGTAGTATAAGTGTTTGGTTTAGTAAACTGGTGTTCTTGGATCATGTGCAGTATGGACCGTTTTTCTTGAACTTCGTCACGGGCCCTCAAAATCACCTCCAACTTCAATGAAATTATCAAAACAAGTAATATTTCCCTTTTTAACAGTGATAAAAACAAAATAATTGAATCAAACATGAAGTGAAATTTGTTATTAATTTTCTGATTTTCAATACAAAACTAGTTTAGCACGGTGGTGTAAGGGTGAAAATGAAATAGTGGATCAAGGTGTGATCAGCTGCCAAAATTAACATTGAAGGTCTTGGTACATCTTCAATACACCTAGATGTATAAAAAAATGGGATTCATGAAATTCCCCTAGAATATTCTCCCGAAATTCCACGGATACTATTGTACATCCTCTAAAAAGGATGATGTGGTCCCCACCTTATGAATATCCATTAGGAGTATCCCTTTGAAAATATAAGCATGTAGGGTATCATAGTTGGTATCCGCAAGATATGCCTCCCTAAGTCTCTATAAGAGTGTAGGGGTAACAACCATAGACTGGAGGTAAGTTTCTCTATCTCCATCCACTAAGTATAATTGTAACAAATCCAACTGCTCTAATTCCTCATTCAGCAACTACAAACGAGATCTCTTGCTGAGAGAATCTTCCACAACATTCACCTTCCCAAGAGTATATATAATTTCATGTTTATAGTCCTGGAGGAACTCTAGCCATCTTCTATGTCTAAAGTTCATATCCTTATAAGATAATATATACTTCATACTTTTGTGATCATAGTAGATGATAAACCTCTCTCCCATCATGTAGTGTCGCCACATCTTCAACGTGAATACTACCACTACTAAATCAAAATCATGGGTCACGTAGTTCTACTCATGTGGTCTCAACTTGTGTGAACCATAGGTAATAACCACTTGCCTCTACATCATGACACAACTAAGACTGGTCCATGATGCATAATTTAACACTATGTACTCGACACCCCCCTCCTGTAATCTTAAGATTTGAGCACTCTTCAAACTCTGTCTCAACTACTAAAACGATTGTTGGCATTTCTCTGTCCACATGAAAGGTTTCCCCTTTCAAGTCAAATCTATCATCGGTGCCAATATCCTAGAGAAATCATGTATGAATATCCAGTAATAGTCCACTAGCCCAAGGAATATTTTCCCCTCCATCATGCTCCTAGGTGGATCACATGATAACATTGCCTCAACCTAGGCTGGGTTTACAACCACTCAGCTACACACTCCTATGCATGAGTCCATCCTGTGCTTCTTGGGTTTCTTTTTCACTAATAAAGGAAAACCTCATTCCATCACTGTGGACACAATGTTACCTTCATCTAAAAAATTCAATATGGGTATGGACTGTGGATAACCAATGTATACCAAGAATGATGTCATAAGGCCTCAACACTACCACCAAGAGATTCCAACCAAAACTCTCACTTCCAAGGGTCAGGTCGCACTATCAACATAGATGTATGATCACTAAGTCTTCTCCAGTAGGTGTCTCCAAGTCTAAGGTTTGAGTCAATGGTTCAACTGGAATCTCTAGGTCTCAAACAAGATATGCGGTGATAAATGAATGACTAGAACCTATGTCTATTAGTTCTACAGATAAAGTAGAAAAGACATAGATCATACCTCAAATCATTCCCAGAGCCCCTGGGTTATATGCCTCGACCACATGTAATTGTCCCCTCCCCTATACTCCAGCTCCCTAAGCCTAGTGTAGACCACCTAGGGGTGGTAGTGGTAACATGTTTAAATGTCAACCACCTCATGTTTCTCTCCTAGATACTCTGATATATCTTCTTCCCTACAGATCTACATACTCCTATCGTTATCTCTGCCTCGGTGTTCCATCCATTGTCTCCCTGTCAATAGTACATCGGGTTGGAAAATATCAAGTGATATGTCCCCTATCATCACATTAATATAACCATATCTCCATAGGATTACTAGACACACTCTGTGATCCCGAAATTGTAGATCCTCTATCCTAGGGCCTCCCCCTGAAATGTCTCCCACGTTTGGATCCTTGATACTAACATCGACTCCCTGCTGATGAGGTCTCTACACCTGCACATCCATTGTTGACTATCACCAGTTGTATCTTCTTATCCAAGAATCTTTAAACCACTAAATCTCATTCAATCACCCCAATATACATTGGAATTCAAATAGGTAAAATGTTGGCTCAGATGTCTCTACACAGACCTCATGTGAAGTTTTGAGCCCTGAAGTACTGATCTCTAACCATATCCATCGAGTACCTAGAAAGGTTGGTGAACCTCTATGAATAATCATCCATTGTCATTCTACCATGATGGAGATGAATAAGCACCTGTATACACATGTTTATTATTGTAACTTTTGATAACACCTCTCTAAATAGATGCTCAAACTTTGTCCATGAGAGAGTTTCCTGGTCACAAGTTCGGATAGAAAAACTCCACCATCGCCCCGCTAAGCCATGTAAAAGGCTCACCACCAAGGCCACCATCTAATTTTCTGGTGTCTAGAATAGGTAGAAAAATTGGGTCACCATCTCAATATAGTTCTTAAATACTTGAGGGTCAGGCTAAACTTGGAATTTGAGGGGTCTTTGTCTCTAAAACTCATGAATCACGCTCAACCTACACTCCCTGCATGATGGTACTGTAGGTACCACGTGCTACTTAACAGGTGGTGGTATAGATAGTGCACAACCTGGAGGTGACGTCTGAGGAACCAGTCACTGTATCAAAGCCTCTTCACTAAGGATGTAATTCCTCTAATTATTCTACTGAATCCTAGATGGTATGCATCTCGAAGGCATCCCGTAGGAAAACAAGATGTACCACAGTCAATGAGTGTATCTAGAGAGCTGACTAAAGAAAGAAATGGAACCACAACCCATTCCAATAAGATGAATGTACCATTATTTTCCCTGCAACCAATATTCCCATGTACTGGGTAGAAAAATAGGTTATCAGAGTCTCGGTGTATGGATACTTTGTCTATTGCACCAACACTGGATTCTCTAGCCTGAAATCTAAACTCGAAATACTTAACACTATTGCCCCCAAACCAATCTCATAGACTCCTAGTCCTGACGTATAACCAAACACCTCTAATACCACTCTTTCATGACCCATCCTAATGGGTCCCATGCCACGACTCCCCAAGTCTGCCACTAATAGTCCAGGGGCTGGTGACTAGCACCAAGTAGAAATATCACTAAAATGGGATGAATTTCCAATATACCTATACACACACACATATCCAAGCTTATAAAATGTTGAAATGTAAAAACCACTAAGAACAAAATGCATGAAAACCACTATATCCCAACCAAAGTACAGAAGTAAAGTAATGTGTGGTAAAGTAAACCATACCAAAAATACAAGCCCACTAAAAAAAGTCTATAACCACAAGTCCAACCTATAAGAAGAGGTACTGGGACTGTTGTCTGTAGTAATAGGAACACCTCGGCCTTCCTGATCTCACAAGGCACCGTCTAGTCCTAGTATTCCTAGGACTCCATTAAAATTTCGCTCATCTACACAAGACACGACACATTCGGGCAAAGCCCATGCACTGTTGAGTATAACAATACTTAGTAGGATATCCCAAAACCACAAATTGATACACAAAGGAAATTACTATCATCTATACACAAGTATATGTCTACAACACATATAATAATATCCAGATATACTCAATATAATACACATAGTCTAGAGGTAAGTCATAACTATCATATACTAATACTAGGGATTCAACTCGAAGATTCCATGAAGCACTCATCCATAAGAAAACAATCCTAAGTATGATAGCATTGATGATATCCTTTTGAGAAGTACTATTTGTAGGGAACTTTCATGAGAGATAGATACACTGATAGATCTGAAGAGAGAGATATTATACACTGATGAGGATCACATCTTGGGCCTTGGGGTGATACCAACAACTCCATCTAGATTAACCTTCTAATTAGAGGATCGAATCCCAGTGAATTTGGTCACATCAATACCGAAGACTATACCTGGGGCATGAATAATGAATAAAGGATCATACTCCAGGCCTCTCGAGGGATTCCAATAGATATATCTAGGAAGTCCTGCTGAATAGATCATACTCCTATTAGTATGAAACAATATGCACCAACTTCAAAGAAAAGATCAACAACATGAACCCTAACAAAACTTATCCATGATATAGAGGATAATAGAATCAAGCCATATATAAAGGGATACATGGTCTGTAGTAGGGTCATGCATTGTGTTCCTTGACCCCAGGTATTGCCCATGTGCAACGGACCGTGTAATTCTAAACTGTGTCGTATAGAAGATGGGAACATGGTGTGTAGAAGGAGTCACATGTCGTGTCCTTCCATCTGGGGTCCACCTGTGTACTTAGGTCATGTGCCAATACATTGTGTCAACTCGTGTCTCTCTACCCATGTACCGGTGCAAGGGGAAGTCCATGCACTTGGTCCAGGACAAGTCGTGTGGTGGGGTACATGCCATGTAGGCAACCTGTGTACTCCACCTCGTGTCTGTGTATCTCCTGAGATACATGTCGTGTCTCTGAGAAGGGACTACATGTCATGTGATAGTGTCACGCACCATGTTACATTTATCTATCTCTATAAATTGTGGTCACCACTCAGTGGGGTCCACACAACGTGTAACCCTGGGTTACACGCCGTCTTCATCAGGATTTTCTAGAAAGTATGGTTCTTCCTCCGCATGAATTGGTCAATCTTCTGAGATCCCCTCTGGTGGTCCATTCACCTTGAAACATAATATTTAGGGTCATCTGATCACCTTAATATCAAATAGATGTGTTTCTAGACCTCAATCATCTCAGAAAACAATATTAAATCTATCTGATGAAAACTAACCAAAGAACAATAACTCTTGAATTTCTTCAATTCATCTGTCGTCATCTCCATCGAACCTCTATTAGGTTGTCCTAGTGTTGGAACTTCAATTTAGAATTATTTCACCATGAAAATAAGGCACAAAAATCATTCATTCATAACCCCATGAAGAACGAGGAACACGCGTAGAAAATGGGGGAGAGAATTTCACATGGAACAAACATGAGGAATGAACCTAGACTATTGTTAATTATAGCGTAGATCCATTCCCGTAATAATTATCAATAATAAAATCAATATAATAATCATCCTCGTAAATCCTAGAATTAAAACCAGTCCTATAAGAATGACTGAACCACAGATCAACATATTCGTTGGTTGTTCTGTGTTCATCATTAAATATAAGAACGGGTAAAGAAATCCAAAACAACATTCCCTATCTAAGAATTAGAACATTTTATGTTAAATACTGATTTCCATTGGAAAATCCCATCAATAATTATCCTCAATCAAAGTCTGAATTGTCACCGCCAAGAGAATTCTCTAGGGTTTCTCTTCAGAGCCTCCAAGGAATTTCCAAGGTTATGAGCCTAAGCCTAGATCCATTCATAAAGGATTTATTAAAAATAGAGAGCATATATGTGTCAAAAAATGGTAAAATAAAATAAATATTCAATTTTTTTATTCATTAAATACTCCTGAAACTACTTTTCCAAGTTGACCCGCAACGACCAATTTAAGGCTTTACCTAGGGTAAAGTTACTTCTCTAAACGCAACAGTGCATTCAGATTTCTGATCTGAGCACCTGTTTAAAAGTTATTCCACTTTTTCTATAAAACTATGTGTCTTTTATAATTAAAATTTTAATATTTTTCAAATAATTATTTCGGAAACACTGAGCCTCAGAATCGCATGTCGTTTCAGCGCCTGGTCTCAAATTTAATCCATATAATATTTTAAAATAATACACAGAAAATCTGAGACAATGCATAACCTTTCCATAATCATTAATTTTTCATATAAATCATATATATTTAAAAAATTCATCATTATTACCATCCATGTAAGCAATAAATGAAAATTTAATCACATCGCTTTGTGGAGGTGGTAATCTACATGTACGCACGAGCAAATTTATCATTTTCCAACAAATTGGAAGGTGAGAAGGTAGATATTATATTATAATTATAGAATCATAATTGTTTCATTAATATCATATATAAATATTAAACCCATAATAACAACGATACATGAAATATGGTGATGGAGAATTAATTGTATCACTTTGTGGAGATGATAAGCCACATGTACACACGAGCGATAATTTATCTTCCCATTTGAAATAAAATTGGATGAATAAATGTGGTTTCATAATCATAATAATATTTTAGTGTATTTAAGATACTAAATTTATTATTTTATAAATTTTTGGGCAAAAATCACTCAATGCATCCTCTCGATATGTTTTGGGTGTGGTTGTGTTTGTTGACAAAGCCAAATGACCGCAGATGAGAATGGTTGGTGTTTTCCGAAGACAAGTTTTTAAGCTGGCACAGTTTCCTAGTGTTTTCCAAATTTATGGTCCTCAAAATTGGGAATTTCTTGAATAATGGAGAACAAAATCATAAAATAAATTGGAATGAGGATCTTGGGACATAAATCACATACCATGTCCGGGAAGCGTATGTGGTCGCGTACCAGGTAGTGGGAGTGGTTTGCGGATGTGGTTTGCGAAACCGAAAATGGTTCGTGGTTAATCGGTGGAGTGGTACATGAATGGTGTGGTGTTATAGGAGGAGGTAGACCATGTAGGAGAAAATGTGTTTTGTGGAGCACATAGGAAAATGGTTCGTGGATGGCCTCTAGTTCGCAGTGGCATGAGTATTGGTAAGCGGTGGGTTGAAGATTTGGTAAATCTTGATTTAGTGGTTAAGTGGATATCTTTTCATATATAAGAATTTCTAAACCTATCGATTACTATAGATATTAATCTACATTATAGAAAATATTTTGCTTCATGATTTTACCAAACATCGAAGGAAGTTTGTGAAGGCTGAAGGGGTTCGTGAAGGCTGAAGTGGTTCGTGATGGAGAAATTGGTTCGTGATGAAGGTGTTTGTAGGTATTATTAACCCACAAAGGAAGTCTGGTACATGGAGGAGGAACTCTGATGCCCAAAAGAGAAGGAAGTCTGTGAACAATGAACTATTTTTGGATAGAGGGTGTTTCGTAGATGAGATTCGCAGAGTCGGTACGTGATAGCGATATGCGATCATAAAGGAGAAGACAGCCCACAGATGAAGGGAGGTTCGCTGAAGAGGCAGTGGTATGTAAAGAAGGTGTCCCACATACCAAACACAGTACTCAGTATGTGGGAGAGGGAATTGGTTCATGGTTTTCTCAAGGAATCTTGAAAAAACTTCAAATTAGTTTGTGAAAGTATTTTCTGGTACTTAACAGTATCTAGGAAGTTGAACTTCATCTACAGGTGAAAACAGAACATCAACAGAGCATCCATTTATAGTTGAGGATGTAGAAATTCATGAAAATGAAGGGACCTACATTTTCATAAACTGTGTTTTACCTACAAGTTGATAAACTGTGAGTAAATTCCTTTCTAAGAGCAGTGAGCGAAGGAAGAGGAAGACGGTGACCCTTTACACTAGCAGTGAGCCAGAGAAAGAGGCATAGGGAGTGACCCTTGGGAATTTAGTGAGAAGACCTTAAACCTTGTAAAGTTAGTGAGCCTTGGCATAGAAGATCTAGCCCAAACTTTTCACTCATTATTGGTAGTGATCCTTAATGAATTTGGTACATCGGCACATTATCGTTGTATGCTCCTTGGATGTATCCTAGTGAGGGTGAACGAAGTAAAAATCATTGTGTCCTATGTATGATTTCATATCTGTTCATATATTGCTACAATAGGAAGAGACAATTGAGTTTTTTCTAACAACGAAACAATATCTTAATGGAAGAGAGTTTTAATCTATCATACCCTGATTCACCCCCCCTCTCAGGGTATTCAACCTAGTGGACCTCACAATTGGTATCAGAGCGAGAGTTTAAAATTCATTAGTTCTCTCTAAGAATAAGAAATATAGGTATCCAATCATAAAGTAATTCTGATCTTTGATGGAAATAATTTTCAACTATGGAATAACCGAATGCAGCACTACTTCCGATTAGTTGGGATGGATGTCTTCACAGCAACTATGTATGGAATATCAGCTGACATTAACAGTGGTGCTTTATCCGAAGCTGAAATAATGGAATTGGATGTTGATTATAAAGGGATTTATGCTTTAGGGGTATCCCTATCAAATTAAATTTACACAAAGGTGATGTCCTGTAAAACATCACATGCAATGTGGGAAAATTGTTAAACATTTATGAGGGCGACACAAAAGTCTGAGAAGAAAATTTGTAGGTTCTATGGAACAAGTATGAGGATCTCATAATGAATCCCAATGAGACTATTTATGCCTTCTTCGATATGATAAATATTATCATGGAAGTCACGCAGGTTCTTAGAGAAGTCATTGAAGATATAAAGATTGTGAAATGAATCTTTATGAAACTTCCGCCACGCTTCAATCTAAAAGTCTCAGTGTTGGAAGACAAAGACCCAAAAGAGATGACAATAGACAACCTGCATAGTACCCTTGTAGTATATTAAATGATAAACTATGAAAATGATGCAGTGGAAATTGAAAATTAAAAGTAATTAGTGTTCAAGGCCGTTAAGAATATCTTCGTTGAAGATAGTCCGGAGGAAGACAATATAGATGATGTCATGTCATTTCTATCCTCTAATATGCAAAGTGGAAAAGGAAATTTCAAAGGTAAAATTCCATTTTCATGCTTTTGATCTTGAAATGTTGGTCATTTTTCATCAAAATGTTCTAAGAAGTTTGATGATGAAAATAAAGAAAATGATGATATTCCCAAAAATAAGTATTAATAAAAGAAGAAAAGGAGGAGAAGTACTAGGAGAAAGTTCTTCAAAAATAAGAATATTCTTTCAAGAGAGGATGAAATCTCAGAAGAATCTGAGGCAGAAGTGTTGGAGGACTAAACGGATCATAAATTAGATGATTTAGTGGTAGTCACTAGAAATTATTTAACGAGATAAGAAAGTGACAATGAAGAAGGAGAAATTGAAGGAAGAATTGATCTTCATGCTGAATTAGAATCTCTCCTTAAAGAGATATATATTTTGAGATCCAAAATGAAGAAATATAACAAAGTTTTTCATGATGCCAAACTATTTATGAAACAGTAGGAAGAATATAATTCTAAGCTAAATGAAGAAATTGAAAAGCTGAGGTCTTCAATGCCAAAAATCTCCAAAAAGGTGGTTGAGTACAAAATCAAAATTAAAGAATAGAGAATTGAAATTGATAGTTTAACTGAAACTAGAAAAGATCAAATCAAATGTATTGAGCATCTAGAAGAAGAGGTCATCAGTCTATGACGAACAATTGAAGATCCATAAAAACTACTAACCCTCGGTTCAACATCAGGAAAGAAGATCATACAGGCAACAGATAAGATGATATTTTAGCGGAATGGTCCATCATAAAAAAGGGGCATGATCTAAAACAGGAAGCAGTTATGGTTCAAGTCATACCACAAGAACCCACTCTAAAATTGAAGAATGATTTGGGTATGAAGAAGAATCAGAAGATTCATAGAACACAAGGCACAACTAATGGTGCATCATTACCAAATAGGAATGTACCTTACATAAGATTCTATTATTATGGTATGATGGGACACTCTCAAAATGTATGTTCCATATCAAATAGGTACCAAAGTGAACAAGACCAACATAGGTGGTCGTACAGAATTCAAAATTACAAGTCATCATTTGATGGTCATTGTTTTATGTGTAAAGGTCCTAGGCATATGGAAAGATATTGCACATCGACAATGTAGAGGAATGTGCCAAGGCAAACTGAATTTGTTCCTAATAAGTAGCCAAAAGTATCTTCATGTGAGATGAAAATTCAAAATCAATTTGAAGATCTTCAGGTTGAAGCTGATCCATCATATACTGAGGAAGATCAAGATTATCATTCCATGACGGTTATGAATTCAAACGATTGGGTCAAAAAGAAAAGGGTCAAGCAGGTCGTGGTTGTAGAAATTGCTTTTAAGGCATTAGATCGAACTGGGATATAGATAATTGATAGTGGATGAACTTCTCATATGATGGTAAATAAGGATCTGGTGACTGAAATTAGGTATGATAAATAAGGTATCGTAAGATTTGTTAATGATGAGGGCTTAAAAATAATTGGTTCAGGAAAATCCAAGTTTGGAGGAAAAGACATGAGTTGAGCAGATGTCTTGGTTGTTGAGGGGATTAGTCACAACTTTGTTAGTGTTAGTCAATTGTGTGACACGGGGCATGCAATAAGTTTTTTTAAGAAATTATATATCATCAAGGAAAAAGAAGTTGTTGTTGTGTTACAAAGAAAGCATATGAAAGGTAATCTCTACCTTATGAGTGGAGAAGAATATATATGATTTATGTCTAAGGATTAAGAAAAAAATTATGGCATAAGCATCTTGATATTAAAACTTTATATACTTATGAAAATTTTCTCTTTGTAAACCCGCTTTTTCGTCACTTCTACAGGTTTAATTTTAAAATAAATTTTCCCACTTTAGTGAATATAATTTGTAAAAAAGGATTAAATATTTTTAATCAAAATAATTAATATTATATAATAATCTCAACTTACTTCTTGGTCAAAATGAATAGTAAAAATAGTAAAAATTAATTGTCACGGTTAAGGTTAAAATGAGTCTAATGGGGGTTAAACTAAAAAGATAAGGATTTAAATAACATATAAACTTGTGAAAATACAATTTTATGGAAATATTTGGACATTAAAACATATCATTTTCTATAATGACTCATTTTTTATCCTTTTTTAATGTTTAAAACATGTGTACCCTTCATTCATTTCAAAAATTCCAAGTGTGTCTCCTCTCCCACTTATAAAAGGCCACCCCTGTCCTATCCTATTAACACTTAAAGAAATCATTTTGTTAAAAACATCCCTATCCAAATAAATTCATTATTTATCTCTACACATCATAGATTCATTTTTTATTATAAAACCCTCATAATAGTACTTTAGGTATAAACCTAAAGAGGTTCTCTGAAGAAGAGATAAAATTTTTAAAATTGTGTTTTTGTTGTACTCATTCTACCACCTCCTAAAAATATTATCCAACTATACTGATATAATAATAGTATTATATCACATATAATGAGATTTTATTATATTAATTTAATAACCTATATCCACCTCATCTTCCATCAAATGGGAAATGAAATCATCAATTGTGACTATGACAGACTACCACCTCCCAAACCGATGTAATTCATTTTCCATCCCAACCTCTTATAGATAGATATAAAGATATATTTAACATATATATATAATATTTATTAAATAATTATACTTATGTAATTTTGATATCACATATATCTTTTAATTTCCGGTCTGTGGGAATATGATAATGACGCTTGTGTGTACGACGGACTACCGCCTCACAAAACAATAAGATTCATTTTTTACTTACAATTTACATGGAAGGTAATTAGGATAGTTTTAATTATAATATTTGATATATATGACATAAAAATTATTCAATAAAGGTAATATATTATTTAACATTCTTTCATTTCATTCATCAAGAAAATGGAAACAGTGTTCATGCAAACGTACGGCCTACCATCTCCATGAACGGTGTAATTCATATTCTATAAATAACTTTAATGGGTTACTCTAAATACTTATATAATTAATTTATATGATATTTATATCATTATTAAAAAATATATATGATTTAACCATGATAAAAGTAAAAAATATTGGGAATACCAAACCAAAACATACAAGAAAAATGAAACAGTTATTACCTGAAACGTGATTTCATAAGGAATTGTTAATAAATGGATAATAAAAATTCATAAGTAAATGATATATGGTATGATACATATTTTTATGTTTCTTTAATATTTAAATAATAAACTTATATTTATTATATAATAGGTTCAAACATGTATGAAGGAATTCGAGACTTAAGGTAAGGGATTTCTTGTCTCTTTTTTATTTATGGGAGAAATCTGTCATATTCACCACTTTTTTATTTTGTATAGTGTATATGCTACCCATGAATTTATTTTATGAATATTATCATAAAAAATATGGGAAAAAAATATGATTTTAAGGTTCTCTCTTTCATGGGGCTTGCAATTCAAAAGCTACTAAATTGGTAAGGGTTTGATGTTACAATATCATTGTTTATCGGGATTATTTATAATTATACATTTAACGATGAAATATTATGATATATTTCTTAATAAATTAATAAATTTTCTTATAATATAGTTATTTATTTAGAATAAATTGTATCCTTTCATTTTACTCTCTTTATTTACTCAATATTCCAAAAGAAGTTTTTTAATGAAAACCAACTTTATTTCTCTCTTCGAACAAAAACCCTTTTTCTTTCATATCTATGTTTTATAAAAATTATTTAAAGAATGTTTAAATTTTCCTAAATGATTTTTTAAATTAATTTTTAAAAAAAATTACTTTTCAAAAAATTATTTAAAAATTATCTTTATATTGTTTTCCATACAATTTTGAGTTGGATTTTACCGAAAATGTGAAAGGAATCTTTGTTTTAACATGTACGGTGTGAAAATAATTTACTATCATCAAGACCACTCAATGTTTTAAAGATTCCATTATAAGTTTAAAATATTATTTTAAATGAAAATTATTTTCATAATTTTGTTTTGAATTTTGAGTTTTAAATATATATTTTCAAATTAGAAAGGCTATTTTCCTTAAGAAATATTCCAAGTGATCTTTCAAAATAATTTTCCATCTAATATTACATCCTTTAATATTACATATAAATTACTAGGGATATTATCTAAGTATATAATTATTATTCTTTATCTGAATGGTTTATATTTATGGTGAAAATATTTTTATGAAATTCATTACTTTTCCATCGGTTATGTTATGATGAAATGATGAAATGTTTATGGAACTTGTTTCTATTTAAAAAGTTATACAATGATGAGTTTTTTTTAAAACCCATTTATTTTCTTATGTTCTTATATTATGAATGTTTTATGATATTTTGGTACAATAATGTAATTATTATTTGATGGGTGGGACCAATATCTCCTCCCAATTCATTTGGAAAATATTGAGATCTCATGAGATAAATTGGACAAGAATGGGGAGTGAACCTAGTTCAGTAAGGGAATTTTTTCATTATAATAATCGTGGGAGTGAACCATAACTACTATGATGGTTTGGTGAGTGAATCCAATCAATAATGATAGTCATGGGAGTGAACCTTGACTAATATGATTGTTTTTTTAGTTAACCCAATCCACTATGATAGTGTTTCCAATGAGTCTTGACTACTAAGGAAATGATTTTCTATGATTATGTGTATGCAATAAATCTATAATTTATGCCAATTTTATGTTCTCATGGATCAGGTTATTTAATTACTTTATGATTCATGTCTTATGAACTACCAATATTTATTCCATTACTCACATTTATGATCTATGATATGTATGGTATGGTTTTTGAATTTTATTCTCATATTCTCATACCCTTGTACTCATGTTATGTTGATATCTCCCTTTTTTAACCTTACTGAGCATCTTATCTCACCCTTTATTATGTTTTCTTTCCCCAACTTATAAAGAAGGGTGTTAGGTATGATATGTTTAAAAAGGGTTCAAGTTATAGAGAACCTAGTTGGAGATGATATGCTCACTTATGAACCAGTTTTTTATGTATCCAAGTTTCCAAAGGCACTAGACCTAATTGATTTTGGAATGGATCATTATTTTATGTAATTAATATTCATCTATTAAGATGTAATATCTATATATGAAAATTATGGGTTTCTATATGGAACACTCAATTTTTCATTCTACAAACACCTAAAAATGAATTAAGTTTTGATGCTTACATTTGTGAAATGATGTTTACGTTGGTGGATTGATGTTTACATGGAATCAGATGATGGTTACATGGATCATTATTATAGTTTCAAGGTGATTATTATGCACAAGATATTCATGCTTACACGGACAGGTGCCCTCAAAGATGATGGTTATGAAACACTCAATTTATGCTTATGTAGATAGGATTAATTTATATATAGTAAGATTATGGTTACATAGACATTAAATTCATGATTATATATACATTGAAATGATTCTTACACACTAATAAAATTATTATTACATAAAACCTATATTATAACAACCCTTCTTTTTAAATACACACTTAAACATGATTTATTACATAAAATATTCACTTCAAAAACCATGGAAGATCGAGAATTCTAGTGTCTTTGGGTCTTAGGAACATTATATAACAACTTAAAACATGAAACACAAAATCTTTATTGAAAATTTCTTTTACATTACCACTACATTCCATCATACCTAGCATTTCATGGGACAACTTAAAGAAATGTATAAGAAAAGGGTGAGCTATAAAGACCAATAAGGGAGTAAAAAAGGGATAACATGAAGAATATAGTACATGATGGGTAATAGGCATATCAAATTATCATAACATAAATGAATGATATAACATGATTATCATAACATGGAAATGTGGCAACAATACTTAACATGGTATTAGCATGAGCCAAGGCTCATTGCGCATGAAGCATGAGTAAACCCTCATTACACTTGAATTAGCATGATTAAAACCTCATTTCACTTGAATAATAATGATTAAAGCCTAATTTCACTTGACATATCATGATACTAATCTTTACCCAATGCATTGGAGCGCTATTAGGGCGCATCCTTCTTAAACATTTCAATTCATGCATAAGTGTGCCACATGGATCATACAACATGGAATTATTAAAGATCGTCTTTTATTAAATGATAAAATAATGTGGAATTAATAAATGAAACTATATAATAAATAAGTAAATGTGAATAAATATGAATACCCTTGATAGAGTAATGGGAATGGTATTCACTACACAATGACTTTGACTTAAGAAAAATCAGTGCAATTTCGGCAGCATAATGGTCTGACATAAGAATTAATAAAAATGGTTGATGAGAGATCAAAGGGCGTATCATCATATGTAAATGAAATGGACAGTAAGGGGGTCATATAGATACATTTCCCAATAAATGTAACAGAATTTAGACTCATAATACAAAACAATTGCTTGAATGTGAATGAGAAGAGAGAAATTTCTTACGGAATTTTGGCATGGTAACGGGTGTACATGGAAGACATTAATGAGAGAGAAATAGTTCTATAATCATTAAAAACATAAGTATGGAATTATAATGGAGGTTAAAAATCATACGCCAACATTTTTAATTGAAATTTAAAGGGCATTACAATATAAAGAAACTTGGATAAAAATAGGAAAGGAAGGAATCCCTTATGGAATTTCAGCATAGTAATGACTTAGGTAATGGTAAAAATGAGGAATGATAAATAATTACTAATTAAAATAAAATCACATGGAAATTATTATAATGATTATAAAAGAATTAAATTATAAATATTATAAATTTAAAGAACTATTTTCAAATAAGATTCTTGAATTTGAAAGGAGAGGAAAGTGAGGATCCCTTACTTGGCAGAGTGATCCCAAATGCTTGGGAGAGGCTTGAGAGAGGCTTCTTGGGAACTTGGTACACCTTTTAAGGATTATAGAGAGAGGAGGGAAGGGTTTTGTCTAGCTTAAAAGGCTTTGAGTTAAGATGAAGTGGGATCTTGGGTGGGTTTATATAGGAAAGGAGAGATAATTCTTTATTATTTAGGTTTTAGACACTACACATTAAACTAATCAAAACCACAAAACATCCCATGGTTTTTGAACATGGTTTTTTCCAAAGGAGAGTGGAAAAAAATATTTTATAAGTAAAATGGACGAACTTACTAAAATATTATCCTTGCTTTTGTGGATGTGAGTGACACTCTCAAGGAAATCATTTTAAAAAGAGAAAATGTTTTATAAGTCTTGGAGGGTCCACTAAGGATTTGTAAAATAAAAAAAATAAACCTAAAATCACATTATTTTAATTTTAAAACATTTATTGGCCTAAAATATCATTTATAGTATTTTATTATATCACTATTAGATCATTATGATGTCATAAAACAAGTTATATAATTAAATGGTATTTAATTTTTACCCAAAAATTCGACTATCTCAGAAAATTATGAGAAATTCACCATTCGATAATTTTTACATCCTGATTCCAAAAATATATTCATTTTATCTAAATAATTTTCTAAATATGTGAATTTTTTACTTTTAAAATAAAAACCTACATTTATCGAAAATTCATAGGTTTTGACAAAAACGCTTTCAAACCTTAATAAAAATTAAAATTGTATTCATAAAAATTATACGATCATTTATATTTAATAAAAATTAATTTAATAATAATAATATTTTATTAAAATAATATTTAATTGAAAAATCCATTAATTCTTCAAAATAGATTTCTTAGTTGAATATTAACTAAAAATATAATTTTTGCTTTAAAAACTATTTACAAAGTAACAATAATAAAATGAAAGTATATTATTTATAAAAAATGATGTACATAGTCGTAGTGTTAGGGTATTGTTACATAACCCCTTAAAACACCCACATAAGACCTTAGGGTAAGGTTTTCAATGGTGAAAGACTCTTGGGGTGGCTCGGATAACATCTCATGAGTGGTAAACTCTATCAACTTCTACTTCCCCTATAGGCGGTTCTGCTCAAGATTAATGTATTCAAGCTCAGCTTGGGCTTGGTCAAGAGAGAATCCCAAAGACATCACCTCCTTTCCAAGATATGACAAATGGTCTTCGTATGGATAAATTCTACTGGATGAGGCCATCACATCCTTTGTCTGAGTAAATTGGATTTGTTAAAGCCCTATATTTATAATAATCATGTGATCACTGTTTAATAGCTATATTAGCAATGGTCACAATTCCTAATAGTATTTTAAAATCCAAAAACATAAAAATAAAGAAGTTTATAAGTTTTATATATCTGTAACAAGACATTTAATTAGATCAAGAGGAATTTTCATTAATAAATGTTTGGGTCGTTACAATCTTCCCCCATTAAGAAATTTCACCCTTGAAATTTCCTTTTCCCACACTAAACAGTTGTGGGTAGCTTTGCTTCATCACTTCCTCTGATTCCCACATCACCTCTTCAAACTTTTGGTTTTTCCACAACACCTTGACGAGGGGCATTGCCTTATTGTGTAGAGATTTTTCTCTATGATCTAAGATCTTCACTGGATTCTCTTCATAGGAGAGGTCATTCTCCAATGGTACCACCTCTGGATTGAGTACATGTGATGGTTAGGTATGTACTTCCTCAATAGTGATACATAGAATACATCATGTACTTGAGATAGGTTTGGTGGGAGTTTTAGTCGATATACCACTGCTCTAATGCGATCAAGGATCTCAAAAGGGACGATGTAACTTGGACTAAGATTTCCCTTCTTACCAAATATCATAAATCTCATCAAAGGTGATATACAGAGGAATTCCATGTCTCTGATATCAAACTCTAAGTCTCATCGATGATTGTCAATATAGATCTTTTGTCGACTCTGAGCAGCTTTAATGTGCTATTGGATGGTCTTAACCTTCTCCACCATTTCTTTGACCATTTTCGGACCTAGGAGTTTTCTCTCCCCAACTTCATCCCAACATGATGGTGTTCTTCACCTCTTCCCTTATAGGGATTCATAAGGATCTATTTGGATTCTTGAGTGGAAACTATTGTTGCAAGAGAACTCAATTAGAGGAATTTTTTAATCTCATCCTCCTTTTAAGTCCATTGAGCATGCTCTCAATATGTCCTCAAGTTTTTGGATAGTGTGCTCAGATTGGACATCAATTTGAGGATGATAAGTAGTACTGAAGTCCAGCTTAGTATTTAGAGCATGTTGAAGACTCTTCTAAAACTTAAAGGTGAATATTGGGTCTTGATTGGATATAATAGAAAGTAGTACTCCATTCATCCTTACCGCGTCCCTAATGTATATCTATTCTAGTTTATCCAGTGAGAAATCCTCTTGAATTACCATGAAGTGTGAAGTCTTTGTAAGATGATCCATAATAACCCATATTTCATTGTTTCCTTTGGATGTATTCAGAAGTCCGGTGACAAAGTCCATGGTGATGTTCTCCCATTTCCATGCTGGTATGGGTAATGGTTGCATCATCCCCTTAGACTTCTTCCTCTCAGCCTGCACTTTCTGACATACCAGACACTTTGATGTATACTCAGCGATCTCTATCTTCATGTTATCCCTCCAATAATGCTCTTGGATATCTCGATACATCTTTGTATTTCCTGGGTTAAAGGAGAAATTTGAACTATGTGCATCATCCCAAAGTTCATTCTTTAAATCCTGATTTAATGGAACACATAGTCTTGTCCCAAATCTCAAAATTCCTTCTTCATTGATATTTCACTCCAATGATTTCCCTTTTCTGATAGTTTTCACCTTCTTTTGAATTCACACATCATCTTTTTGAGAATCCTTTAACCTTTCCAAAAGATATAGTTGATAAATAA
Source organism: Viscum album (assembly GCA_963277665.1). Taxonomy (NCBI): domain Eukaryota; kingdom Viridiplantae; phylum Streptophyta; class Magnoliopsida; order Santalales; family Viscaceae; genus Viscum; species Viscum album. The sequence goes on along the minus strand of OY728164.1, from coordinate 1,523,958,848 downwards.
TTTGTGAAAGGATTGATGATATTCCATTCTTTATGGTCCCCATGTTCATATCTATCAAATATAAGAAGATTGGATCATTTTCAATTCTCATCAATGATAGAATTGTTGGGTACTTTCTACTTAGAGAATTTTACACCTTGTTTGCTTTCCCAGGGTGGTAATGGATTGAGTTTTAATAGTCTTTGATCAGATATAACCATATTTCTTGGTGCATATTCAACTCTTTTTGTGTAAATATATACTTGAGGCTTTTGTGGTTCGTATATATTTCACACTTCTCCCCAAATAGGTAATTTTACCAAATTTTTAAAGTGAAGATCACTGCATCCAACTCCAGATCAGGTGTAGGATAATTCTTCTCATGAACTTTCAATTGCCTTAAAGCATAGGCAATGACTTTGTCATTTTGCATCAACACAAAACCCAGGACCTTCTTCAAAGCATCACTAAATACCACAAAAAGTTCTCCACTTGTGGGTAGTGTGAGCACAGGCGTAGTGATAAGCCTCATTTTCAACTCCTTCATTCTTTCTTCGCATTCATCACTCCACGAAAACTTAACTCCCTTTAGAGTTAGATTAGTAAGAGGATTTTACAATCATGATAAATTTCTCACAAATCAGTAATAATATCCAGCTAACCCCAAAAATCTATGGATATGTGTTACCGATGTTGGCCTCAGCCATCCCTCTATTTTATATATCTTCAAGGGATCCACAGATATCCCATTTCTTGTGATGATATGACCCAAGAATGAGACTTTCTTCAACCATAACTCACAATTGATGTACTTTTCATAGAGATTCTCCTTTCTCAAGGTATCTAGTATAGTTCTTATATTCTTCTCATGTTCCCCCTTGGTTTTGGAGTATATTAGAATATTATCTATAAAGACTACCAAAAATTTGTCGAGGTAATCTCTAAAGACTCTATTCATCAAGTCCATGAATATTTCTGGAGCATTAGGGAATATTCAAGTCATTACTATGAATTCATAGTGCCCGTACCTTGTATGAAAAATAGTCTTCAGGATATCCTCCTTCATCACCCTTACTTACTAATATCCTGACCGCAAATCCACCTTGGAAAAGTATTATTCTCTACGTATCTGATCGAATAAGTCATCAATTCGTGGAAGATAATACTTTTTCTTTATCATGATTTTGTTGAGCTCAAGATAATAAATGCAAAGGTGCATTGACCCATCCTTATTCTTGATGAAGAGGATTGGTGCACCCCATGGTGAAGCACTTGGGCGTATAAACCCTTTATCTAGATTCTCCAATAGTTGTTTCTTTAGCTCCTCAAGATCCACAAAATCCATTATATATAGATTCTTGTATATTGGTATCACCCCAAGTAAAATATCAATTGATAATTCAACATCTCTTCTCAGAGAAAGACCATAAAATTAATTGGGAAACACTTCTGCGAATTCCCTCACAATAGGCGTTTCTTCAAGGATGGTTGCTTCCTTAGAATAAATCATCTAAGAGAGATATGCATGCTCATAGGGTAGTAATATCCATGCTTAGGATGATGGTTATAAGGAAGATTCATCCTCATCCTTACAGTTGTACAGAATCAGGAGTCGATTCTCCACATGGTGAGTGATTTCCCCCTCATGGAAATTTTTGTTGGCTCTATATAAGGAAAGCCAATCCATTCAATTAATTGAATCAAATTCCACCATAGGGAGTATGAAAAGGTTTTCTGAGAATTTAAATCCACAAATTATTATAGGGGAGGAGTTATATTCATGGGATGTAATGATTTCCCCCTTTTTCATACTCACCGACATCTTTACTTCCATGATTTTTTGTGGTGTTGGGATTGTTCTACTAAACTTACAGGATATTAAAGAATGTGTGGAACTATAAATGATATCCCTACCTTTCACAAATTGATTCTAGTTCAACCTTATCTAATATAGACACGGGATGAGTACCTTAAACACATAAAGGGGATCCAAAGCCAAAAAGGGATAACATATAAATTAATTTTATTTCCTTAACTTATGAATTTATAGGCTTCAATATATGTTATCCGTGATCTACTTCCCTACATATATTCTTAGGGGCATTTTTTTAGTCCCTTAACAATGGATAATACTAAGCTTGTGATTTTACCAAAGCATATCCCCCAGGAGTATCATAACCAAGAGTGCAGCAAGGGCCATTGTCATGTACTAGGATACTCCAAGTCAAGCCTGAAACTCCTTGTCGGAGTTTTCACTCCTAGGTACATATGTTCCAGAGTCACCTCTACCTGCTCGTATCTAGACAGGTATGTATTTTATTGATAAACCACTTACTCAATACCCACCAAAATTTAGGGATGTTTTTATTATACTTATTATTGTCTCTATGTCTTCACTAAGGTTTTCAAATCCTAATCCCAAAAATAACTAAACCTATCCTCTGATACCAACTATAACAACCTTACTTTTTTAATACACACTTAAACATGATTTATTACATAAACTCTTCAATTGATACAACATGGGAGATCGAGAGTTCTAGTGTCTTTGTGGCTTAAGAACATTACATAATTACTTAAAACATGAAGCACAACATATTTATTGAAAACTTCATTTACATAACCTCTACATTCCCTCATACTTAGCATTGCATGGGATAACCTGAGGACATGCATAAGAAAAGGGTGAGCTATAAAGACTATTAAAGGAGTAAATAAGGGATAACATGAAGAATGCAGTACATTTTAGGAAATATGCGTATCAAAGGAGTATAACATAAATGCATGATATATCATGATTATCATAACATGGAAATGTAGAAACAACACTTAACATGGTATTAGAATGAGCCAAGGCTCATTGCACATGGTGCATGAGTAAACTCTCGTTGCAATTGAATTAGAATGAGTAAACCCTCATTGAACTTTAATTATAATGAGTAAACCCTAATTTCACTCAAAGTATCATTATACAAATCTTTACCCAATGGATTGGAGCACTATTAGGGTGCACCCTTCTTAAACATTTCATTTCATGCATAAGTGTGCCACATGGATAATAAAACATGGAATCATTAAAGATCATCATTTATTCCACAATAAAGAAATGTGTAATTCATACATGAAACTATATAATAAATAATTAAATGTTAATAAATCTGAATACCCTTGATAGAGAAATGGGCATGGTATTCACTACATAATTACTTTGGCTTGAGAAAAATCACAATGCAATTTTGGCAGCATAACGACGTGACATAAGAATTCATAAAAATGGTTGATGAGAGAGAAAGGTGTGTATCATCATATGTACATGAAATGGAAAGTAAGAAGGTCATATAGATACATTTCCCAACAAATTTAATGGAATTTATACTCATAATACAAAACAATTTCTTGAATGTGAATGAGAAGAGAGAAATTGCTTACGAAATTTCAGCATGGTAATGGGTGTACATGGGACACATTAATGAGAGAGAAAGAGGTCTCCCATAATTAAAATAATAAGTAGGGAAGTATAAGGAAGGTGATAAATCATACCCCAACATTTTTACTTGAAAGTAAAAGGGTATTACAACATAAAGAAACATGGATAAAAAAAAAGAAAGGAAGGAATCCCTTACGAAATTTCGGCATAGTAACGGCTTAGGTAAGGGTCAAAATGAGAAGGGATAAATAATTCATCATTAAAATATAATAACATGGATATTAATATAATTATTATAAAATAAAGAAATTATAACCATTCTAAATTTAAAGAACTACTTTCAAATAAGATGCTTGAATTTGAAAGGAGAGGAAAGTGAGGACCCCTTACTTGGAAGTGTGATCCCAAAGGCTTAGGAGAGGCTTGAGAGAGGATTATTGGGAGGTTGGGACACCTTTTTAGGATTATAGAGGGATTAGTTCAGGGTTTGGTTGATCTCAAAAGGCTTTGATTGAAGAGAAAGTGGGATCTTGGGTGGGTTTATATAGGAAAAGAGAGGGAATTCTTTATTATTCAGGTTTTGGACCCCACACATTAAACTAATCAAAACCACAAACCATTTCATGGTTTTTGACCATGGTTTTTGCAAAAAGGGAGTGAAAAACAATATTTTATAAGGAAAATTTCCTAAATTCTTAAAATATTAGGCTTTCTTATGTGGATGTGAGTCACACTCTCATGGAAATAATTTTAAAAAGATAAAATGTTTTATAAGTATTAGAGGGTCCACTAAGGATTTGTAAAATAAAAACAAATAAACCTAAAATCATATTAATTTAATGTTAAAACATATATTTTCCAAAAATTTCATTTATCGTATTTTATTATATCACTATTTTGTCATTATGATGTCATAAAACACATTATATAATTCAATGGTATTTAATTCTTACCCAAAATTTTGACTGTCTCAGAAAATTATGAAAACTTCACCATTGGATAATTTCAACATCCTGATTCCAAAAATAATATTAATTTTATCTAAATAATTTTCTAAATACATAAATTTTCATTTTTAAAATAAAAACCAATATTTATAAAAAATTCATGGGTTTTGATAAAAACATATTTCAAACCTTAATAAAAATTACAATTGTAATCATAAAAATTATACAATCATTTATATTTAATAAAAATTAATTTAATAATAATAATGTTTTATTAAAATATTATTTAATTAAAAAATCCATTAATTCATCAAAATAGATTTATTAGTTGAATATTAACTAAAAATACTATTTGTGCTTTAAAAACTATTTACAAAGTAACAATAATAAAATTAATGTATATTCTTTATACCAAAATAATGTACATATTCGTAGTGCTAGGTTCAGGTTACCTAACCCCTTAAAACCCCCATATAAGACATTAGGGTAAGGTGTGTGATGGTGACAGACTCTTGGGGTGGCTCGGGTAACATCTCTCGAGTGGTAATCTCTATCAACTTCAACTTCTCCCGTAGGCGGTTCCGCTCAAGATTAACATATTCAAGATCAACTTAGGCTTGGTCACGAGAAAATACCAAAGACGTCAGCTACTTTTTAAGCACCGACAAATGGGCTTCGTATGGAGCAATTATACTGGATGAGGTCATCACTTCCTTTGTCTGAGTAAATTAGATTTGTTAAAGCCCTATATTTATACTAATCATGTGATCATTGTTTAACAGCTATATTAGAAATGGTCACAATACTTATCGATATTTTAAAATACAAAAACATAAAACCAAGGAATTTCATAAGTTTTATATATCCATAACAAGACATTTAATTAGATCAAGAGGAATTTTCATTAATGAATGTTTGGGTCGCTACGTAGATCCTCTTCAAACACCCACAGAACCTCTAGAATTGATCTTATGTCATTTTATTGCATCCCAAAAACATAATTCATAGCTTCAAATAAAAACTCATAAACCTTAAATTGTTCTCAATAATGGAAGAAAACAAATGAAAACCATTAACAACTTCATGGATACTTTAATATTTCCCTTTTAGATTTTTTGGAAACATTACTCAACTCTTTTGAAAATAAATTCAGATATATTCAAAATTCACTAAATATTTTTAGAATCATCAAATCACAACCTATCACTTATGAGATGAGTCTTTTACCACACTACTAGATAAGGTAGTGTTTTTGATATAATTTAATTCCTTGGTGATAAGAAAATATAACCAGTTGACATAAATGAATCCCCATTTAATTCATACAACCATTCTTACTTTCAAGTGTATCCCTCATATATCAATATCCATATTTTTAAATGAAAATGTAGTGTTCACTCCTCCTTTTATCAATAACTATATTATACTTTTATAAATATGTGTGTCAATATTTCTCCCTCTTTTTAAATATAATAAAAATTTCTATATGGGTATTTTATATACCTCCTCAAGTGAGAGGAGATGGTTGAACATGAAGATTTAGTCTCAACCTAGAGAACCTTTCTCTTGGTATTTATTTTTTAAAGATATCAACAATCTGATTTTGGGTATAAATATATCCCAACATGATATCTCTATTGGAAACTATTTTCTTAATGAAATGATAAATGATTTATATGTGTTTGGATCTAAAATATTGAATTGGGTTCTTCAACAAATTTATATCACTCTGATTATCACAAAGTACCCTTAATGGTCTCTCAATCTCAACCTAAAAATCTATTAACTACACAATCATATATAAAACCTATGTTTATGCATGATTAGAATCCATATACTACCTTAGTTTTACTATGATTCACTAAGTTATATTTCTTACTATACCAAGTTAGATAGCCCTCACTAATGAATACATTCCCACATGATATAGATCTTATTTATGTGTAATCACCTACCAAATCTACATCAGTGATGTTAAGAAGGGTCAAATTAGTACTGAATCTAATAAAATTCCACAATTCATTATGTATTTCACATACCTCAAAACTCTATTTTTTATAATAATTTGTGACTACCCTTAGTTCACTTTTAAGTCTAGTATAAAGTGTCACCACGTAGGTTATGACAGGTCATAAAGCTATCAAATACAACAATATTTAAGTGACTTTTAAAATATTTTTGATCATCCTTTCTACCATTTTCATCTTTCCATAGTTTGGTTCCAACTAAAATTAGAGTTGAAAACTCTCATTGTTCTTCCATGAATTGTTTTTTCAAAACTCCCTAAAATGTTTTTATTGAGAAAAAAAAATATAATCTAGTTTCTCTTCAATATATAATCCCAAAAAATAATTCAATTCTCCCAGTATGGAAATCTCAAAGTAATTTTTCATTTTATTAGAAAATTCCCCAATAGATTAATCTTGTTCACAAGAAAAAATTATTCCATCAACATAAATAATGAAAATCGGTGTACCTGTGGACATCTCTTTGATATATAAATTATTATAAACTTTTACTTTTATGAAATTAATTTTCTAGGGGTGGTAATTAAGTTTTGAGTACCAATAACTATGAGCCTGTTTCAAGATATACAATTCCTTTCTCAGTCTACACATTATATTACCATCAAAATCAAGAATTAAACCATTTGGTTTCTCATTACACACTTCCAATTTAAGCTCTCCATTCAGAAAGGATAATTTCATATCTATTTTGTAAACTCTATAATTCTTGTGTGTAGCCACTGCCAAAAATACCTTGAATGTTTTGATTTTTTCAAATATAGAAATTTTTTCTTTAAAGTTTATTCCTTTCATTTGAGAATATCCTTTGCATACCATTCAAGCCTTGTTCCTTATCACTTTACCTTTATTTTTCAATTTTTTTTGAACACCTACTTTGTTCCAATCACATTTTTATCTCTGTAACTTGGAACCAACTCCCAAGTGGAGTTATTTTCAATTTTTTCAATTAATAATTAATGGATTAAACCCACTCAACATGTTCAATTTCTCCATCCATTATTCATGGTTCAATTTTTTATATAATATTTTTTTGGTTTTCAATTATCAGTCTCCTTGTTTTCATAGGTGATTCTCATCTTCAAATGATATATTCTATTTCAATATACTATTTTAAGATTTAAAAATGTTTTCTGTCACTTCCATTATCCCCATCATTATCACTTGTATGTTCTGAATCAATATCAATAATATTTGGTTCAATTTTAGCTTCCTTTTCAATTTACTGATCAAAAATATGTATAGTGTCTTTCTAGGAAAATTACAAATCTTTTATATTTGATTAACCTTTTAAAGACTTATTTTCAAAAAAATTAACATCAGAACTATCTAATAACTTGTTAAACTTCTTATTCTATCACTTTTATCCATTTAAATTAGATAAATGGCCCATATATACTCCTTCATCTTTTTTCTCTTCAAACTTTATCAGACTGTTGTTTTTTATATTTATAAATCATGGAGAACCAAATACTTTAAAGTACATTATAGTTTTATTCTTATTATAACACATCTCATAAGGATGTAAGTGTGTCTTAGGTATCAAAATACACTAGTTATGAATGTGTATAGTATTTCAAACAACCTCGTTGAAATTTCTTTAAGACTTTGTTTTCAGCTGGAATTATTCTACTAATCTCAACAATGATTCTTTTCTTTCTCTCTACAACACCATTATGTTGGGAATTATATGGTGTGATGAATTTATGCTTGATCCCATGCTTAGAAATATATATTTCAAATTATTCACATACATAATATTTTCCATGATCTGATCTTAATTCCTTAATATTAATCTCCAATTATTTCTCAAACTATCTTTTAATTTTTTTAAACATTTCAATAGCTTGTGGCATGTGCTTTAGGGATAATAAATTTCTAATTCAAGTATAATAATTAATAAATTTCATGATATATAAATCACCTCTTGTTGAGTTTTCCCTTATAGGACCACATAAATCAGTATGAATCTAGTAGAAATATTATCTATTTTCTTATGATATTTTTATGACATCTTTCCCATTTAACATGTTCTAAAAATAGTATTAATTTATATTTTGAGATTATGTATATATCTAAAAACTTCATGTTTCTAAATTTTTCTTAGGATTCCTTAGCCAAGATAACCAATCCTTCTATTCAAAAACAAACTCTCATCTTTTTTTACCCAGATAAGAGGAATTGATATGTTTACCAATTAAAAACATATTACCATTTCTTTTAATTCCTTGTGATATTATTATTTCATAATTCAAACTTTTAAAAAAATTCATTCTCATTGTCATAGTGTTTACTGACACTCAAGAGATTGTTCTTCATCCAATCCACATAGAAAACATCATTTTATTTTATATTTTTTCTTTAATTTTAGTTTATCCAATGCCTTTGATCTTTAGAGAACAATAATTTCCAAAGGTGAAAACCCCTCATTAATGATTCTCAACATGAGCCATGAAATTGGGATTTTATCTCACTTTTTTATTTGTGGTTTCTCATAATTTTCAAAGTCAAAATATTCTCCATACTTTTTTCAAAATTTTATAGAAAAATTAAAAATTCCACTAAATCTATATCATTTAGGTAAAAATGTGCCTTTGTTTGTGATATTTCCCTTCTTGAACCTCTTTTAAATAATAGAAATGATTCTTTTTATAGGCATCATCATCCTCTTCATTAAATCTGCATCATCAATAGTTTCTTTGATTTTAAACATTATCATGGATTCAAAATATATTTCTTTTATAAAATTATTCTTAAAGGATGTAAGATTTATCATTTTATAGGTTATGGGTATGTTATACAATTAATCTAAGGAAAGTACTCTCAATATTCTAGAGCTATGATCTTAGGATCAAACCTATCTGGAAAATACCTCATAATATTCTTAATAATTATAGATTCATATAGTTTTCACTAAACCCTCATATGTTACTAAATATACCATTTACCATAGTAAAGTATTCATCAATATATTCTACCTCAGTCATCTTGATGTCTTCAAATTATCTTCTCCAAATATTTTTTTATCATATTTCACTTTTACATTCCCATCATAGCTATATTTCAGCTTGTCCAATATTTCATTGTCAGATTAAAGTCCCAACAATTTTTTGTAGACCTTTTCTAAAAAAAGATATTAGAATAGTATTTTGTGCCTTACCATCAGCCTCCATATTTATTTTACTGGTGAAGGAAATTAGTGTATTCTTCTCAATATATGGATATCCAATAATAGCATCATATATAAATTATAATCCAATATATAGTAGATATGGAAACATATTATTATTTTATCTATGGTAATTATTACTATCAAATTTGAAAAATTCCTTGTTATTAAAAGAATTAAAATTATCAAATATAAATACTTGATTGAATAAAATATAGTAACCAAGCTCTGATACCAGTTTAATTTTATAGAATTAGGTTTCTCCATTGATAATAAGGATAAATTAGTGTAGATTATTTTTGTTATTACTTGACCCACTGAGGCCTGTATGCATGGGAGTAAGTTGAGTGAGATGCCCCAATCCCACCTCTAATAGGATAGGTGCTTGTGAAAAGTGTTGGGTAGGAAATAGTAAAATGGAATTCCTTAGCCTAAGTACCTATATGCATGCACACGACCATATCTATGAAACAATGAAGAGATATAAAAGGATACTAAACATATAGAGTGTAAATAATGCATGCAATAACCTCTAGGAAAAAACATATCATAGTAAAATAAGGAATAAAAAGTATAAGGGTAAAAATACATGCCCAAACAGAAATACAGAGGAAAACCCAAACTGATAATAACTATAAATAGTAGATTTAGGGAGAGTTTGGCTCTAGATCCCATTTTTTGACCATAAAACACGGTCAGCACCACAATATATGATTAATCTCTACTGATACCATATCCACAATTGTCACTGAAAATCTATCTGTCAACTATATAAGATACAACACGCATGGGTAAAGCCCATAAAAGGGTGAGTATATACATACCTAGTAGGAATCCAAAAAATTTAATAAGAGAAGCAGTAGAAATAAACAATAGTTAACTCAACCCATAAGTAAGATGGTAAAGGAAACCTAACATCATATATGCTCATAAAGAAACCCAAGGGACAAAGAACGGGGATCCCATATCCACAACTCAACTAATAATTATGAGTCATCTTGAAGCTCCAATGGTCTATCTAACCTCACAAGAATTAGAGTGGAGGGGCCTGATCTTTAATACTATGCTTCACAGCTGATGGATCACTAACTCAAAAGGTCTCCTCACTAATTTCGAACAACCTACATAACCTTATAAGATACAGAGTAGAGGGCATGTTCCTTGACACTATGTGTCTCATCAAAGGGGGGACTATATCTTATCCATGAACCTCATGTAAAATATCAAGAATATGGAGGTATCACACCTCACTATTATGTATCATAGTCGATGGATCACTACTCTAATGGAGGACCTACCCACCGCTAGAGCTCAATTGTGGGGATTACACTCTATAGATAGAGGACCCACACCCTCTATAATGTGGGGGATTTTTGTCTCTATATTTATAAATTATACGTGTTACATAATCCCTGGAGAGAGATAAGGGAGTACAAACCCCCATTAACACTCTTAAGATCACACCTGATCATTATCACTAGCTAAGCATCACTGGAATAATTTTCACACTAGCATCACCTTGCATCGTACCTATGATTCTGAAATGAAGGTGACCATTTTTTTCTATACAAAAAACTACTCAAGGTAGGATACTGGAAGATTTGAATACTATTCTCAAAAAAAGTGGTACAATACATAGAATTTCCATATAAAAGTACATGGCATGTACATAGGGTCACACGACATGTATCCTTGCCTGGACACCTAGAAGTGTCCTTGCCTGGTCATGGCTTGGGAATCCATGTGGAACTACACATCATGTGCATGGGGTACACAACACGTTTCTCCTACCTAGCTATGTGCCTATGTACACCAACCCACGCTCGAGTGCACTGGATGTGTACCCAAGGTACACAGTTCATCAAGCCATTTACATATACATGGAATATCCCTTAGGGTACATGGCGTGTCAGAACACATGAGGTCCTTGGTGTGTAACCTCAACATATGGATTGGCTACTTGAGTAGGATCACATGGAATGAGGGCCCATCCACACGGTGTGTGATATTTATCTCACCCAAAACTCTAGTCATCATAACTAGTGAACTACACGGTGCATATTCCTAGACTACATGTCGTGTACGTCAAGATCTCCCTAAAATCCAAGAACTCTTTACACATATATCTCACACCTCTTCCACCATTTTATCCACCATAAATTACCCTTATAATATTAGATATATGGTTTACTTCACCTAATCTATCACCAATAGTTATATTCTAGTCACCCAATCCATGTACAGATCATCCTCATCGCACTACGCCACTGCATCACCACACCCCTGGATAAAAACCAATGGTCTATCATGCAATCCATATTTCCAACACCCAGATCCCATAACGCTTCATGATCCAATCACCAAATATAGACCTCTAACTCATTTATGAATCCTGTATGAATCTGTGAGTACGATCATTCTTGAATTCGTCCTAACAATATCTAATTATGACCCCATGGGCCAACGATGAAGGATGTAAATAATGGTGGGGATAAATGCATAAAAATAAGTGAGAACCATCGTTTTCCAATGAGATCTTATACAATGATTTCGCAAAGAAGAACCAAGGTTGAATAACATGAATATAAATTATAAATAAACTAGATGAAGAGTATTTTTCAAATTTAAGCTCTTACAAAGGATAGACATCATATAACAAATAAGTTTATAATAATCTATTCTTATCAAATTTATCAAGGGTATAAATTCATGAAATAAAATTCCTAGCCAAGATTTTTGATCAATCAAAGATAAAGAATGGTTATTTGTCCTTTTCGTTGATGAGATATAGGAACTTCATTGATGAAGACAAATGCTTTGAGAAATGATCGATGCTCCATGATCTGTTAATGTTAGTCAATGGTTCTCCTCCTTTGATCCTCTAATATCCCAGGCTTATGTAGCTAACCTTTGAGATTTTCCACAATGAAAATTATATAGGGAGAAAACTAGGTTTAGAAAATTAAATAGAATAAATAAATTAAATTATTTATTTTACTTAATGTACCCGACAATGGCCACCTTCAAAAAAAAACCTCACGTCAACCAACTTTATGTCCTGCCTAAGGTAAACCTCATGTTCTAGAAACAAACATAGTATCGTATTTTCCATCTAAGGTCCCAATAAATGGGAAAATAATTTATTCATAAAATGTTTTTTCATGTGATTTAATATATATTAATATTTTTAATAAATTAATTTCAGGGCCCAACGACACCCAAACACAACACTAAATCTGAGGAAATCTCTAGAGCTATATATAAATATATTCAGATGACTAAATAAATAAAGCCATAGTTATTATAAGCTTTTATAGTTTCTTTCAACTTAAATGAACCCTTGTGTCATGTTAAAGTCTAATTCACTCATGTAAGATTTCTTATTCTCATTGTCTCATGTAGAAAATAAAATAATCAAATAAAAAAATTACAAGGTTTGGATCCTTCATGGTAAGCCTACTCCTTGTCGTGGTTAGTTAGTCCCCAGAACCATAGATTCTTCACTATAAGAAAAATATTTACAAGATTATAGTATGATCATGGAGTTTCACTGCATTTTTATAGATTCACACTGGACTTAGAATATTTACACTACTTACACAAATAAATTATAAACAAAATTATAAAGATCACTTTGATGGTATGGTTTCTTTTGCAAAAGTGTTGATGATATTCCTCCAAGAACCACCATAAATATTCAAGAATATCATGATCACGTTATATAGACTTTGATATATATTTTCTTCTCAATACTAAATCTTTGGTTTGATTCAAGTGGATACTTGAGCTTAAATAGATGTAAATTATGGCTTTAAAATTTTTGGGACCAAAATCTCTTCTTCTGTATAATTTTCTGATATTTAGCTCAATTTCAGTCACACCTTTATCTACCTTATAAATCTTAATAAAATTTTCAAGAATTTAAATAATTAAATAAAATTTATTTTACAGCTCAGTTTTCTTGATTCTTAACAAAATCATACCAAGTGATAATATCTTTTTCTTTATTCGGTTAGGCTCTCAAACATACACCACAATCTCAAGAATCTTATTCAGTTTTATTTTACTTCCTATATTTAGTATAATTTAATAAATTACCTTATTTACTACATTATAAATTAATTATGAAATAAATATTCCTCGAGGAAAATCCTAAATATTGATATTTATGAAAATAATTTACAAACTAATAAATTTTGAATTTATAGAGACACTAATCTCATTTATCACATTAAACTGACTCAAAATCTTCTTCTTCAGTAAATGAAAACACACAAAAAATCATCAAAATAACTCAGAAACCCAAACAATCAGAACTCAAAAACTCAACTTGAATCACTTGAAAACTAGTTAAATGCAATTATATGAATTAAAAACTCACAAATAATCTTCACTCTAAAATACTAGAATTATTTTTTGGTCATTCTTCTTCAACAACCTCAAATTCAAATACCACAAAAATATTATAGATGAACTTAGCTTGAAAGTTTCAATAGATGTAAGTAATGATTTCACATTTCAAAATATCGTATAAAACATCTTGAATCTCATTTTAAATGTGTTGTTTTAATCTTTGAAGATCATCTTTATCATCATCAAATTGAGTTTCTTCAGAATATTCAAATTCTATAACACTTGATTTTTCAGTCTATAGACACCTCAAAAATTCTTTCAGTGAAAATGATTACATAAATGAAATGATGTTTACAAAGGTGGATTGATGCTTATATAGTAGCATATGATGGTTATATAGATCATGGTTATGGTGTCTAGATTATGCTTATACACATAAGAATCATGTTATTGTAAATTAATGCCTATAAAGATGTTGTTTATACAACACTCAATACATGATTACATAGAAAAGATCCACACATGCACAACAAGATGATGGTTACGAAAATAGGTAATTATTTCTTATTTAACTATTGAAATTATTCTTACACACTGATCAAATAATAATTATTCAGAAATAAAGATCCTCTTTAAACCCTCATAGACACTATTGAATTGACCTCATATAATAAACCCAAAAACTTTCTTCACTAATTTAAAAAATAGCTCAAAAATATCCAATTATTCTCAATAAATATTGAAAAAAAAAATCAAACCATTAACAAATACAAGGTTACTTCAATCAAAATATCAAAATAAAATGCTGAAGAAGCTGGAAACTAGGTCAGTTCGAATGTGTTGTTACATCCTATAGCCTTGGACCAGATTTGGATTTATAAACATGAATCAAAAAACACTAAAATAATAAATAATATATGAATTTCAAGTCCCAATTTAAAACAAATAGTGGCAAGGTGTTGAATACTCTAACTCAAAAATCAAGACAGGTTATTTGTGAAAAATATCATTAAAAACTTAAAGAAAATAATAATGATGATTTTTGAGAGAGTTAATAAATAAAAATGAAAAGGGTGTTGGGAAGTTGTAAATATTGGTTTATGAAATAAATAGGCATAAAATATTGAATTATAAAACAAAAAGTTTTCAAAATAAAGTTTATGTTATTCCCTTAATCTGGGTAACTACCCTCTATCCTCAAAACTTCTAGTTTCATATATTCAGGTACTCCAAGTTATTAAGATAAAATTTGAACCAAAACCATTTTAAACATAGTGTATAATTAATTCAATGGTATTTATATAAACTATGCACTAGTTCATAAATTAAAATTTTACTCCCACACTTGCATGAAATTGTCATGTATAGTGAATTAAAGAAGAGATATAGAATAGAAATTATGCATAAACCCAACATGAGTTTAAATTTCAAAATAAAATACCTAAGTACATTCAATTCACATTCACTACACTTTACATGAAAAAAAATCGCCACATTATGTTAGTCCTGAAAGGGTGATAGAAACAAAGGAAATAAAATCCTATAAAAATTAAAGCAGTATCCTGGCCAAATACTTCTCCAGAAGCATCACTCCACACCCAGATTCAGTTTTATCCTCTCCATTTCATAATAATAAATACTTTTTAAATTTTATTCATTATCTCCCTCCAAGTGTTGAACTTTATCTATCAAATTATATATTCCCTATAATCTAATTCATGACTGAAGAACCGTAATCAAATATACTTCAAATCCATCAAATATAAGAAAATATCATATTTTTATATTTATGTTTACTACACATTTCACAATATGAACAAAACTTGATATAACAACCCATATATATGCTCCACTAGTTTTACATACCTATGCATGGATCGCACCACACCCAATCATCTTTTCATCATGAACCAAGTTCCTCAACAATGAATTTACACTGTTTTTTACTTCATAGAATGACTCCATCCATTTTTATTCCAATGAAACCTCAAAAATATATTTCTCCTATATTATTGAAGTCATGGAATGAAGCACCCCCTACCCAGCATGACCAAACCATCATAGATCCAGCTCATTTCCTATCATGGTGCAAAGCTATTTTTCCTGGTGCAAATGATTCTTCAGGATTTAGAAATGTCTCAAACTCATATAAACTCCATTAAAGTCATTCAAACTTCCTTCTAAGTCTTACAAAATTCATCATGTGGTGTAAACTCCTTGTACTTGATTAGAACTATTGAAGCATCAATACTTCATTCTCTATTACTTGATTTTGGCCTTCATAGTGATTTCACTCGATCTTCCCTCTTGTATTCATGTAATTTCATTCTTTTATATATAAAGTCTTGAGATTTTCCAAGATTCCATGAAATCATCCACCGTTATTTTAGGCTTTACAATAGTTGGATTGAGCTCGATCACATATATAATAGTGTCTAGTACATGACATGAATATTTGAGTGTAGCGCAAACTAAGAGAAGGTTTTGTCTGAGGAAGTAGACAAGGTTCACGAATCAAAACATCAGTGTTTTTATAATTCAGAATAGTACCTGCATATTCAGAGTCCCACATCATAAATTTTCATAAATTAGTGTTTCCTTATATATTTGAGGGTGGATACATACTAGTATATGAGCACTGGTTAGGCCTCCCTACTTGGGTTTCCTCATACCTAGCACCATGTGTTGGGCCTTCATCTTGCTTCTCTATACATTACACAGCTTCAACCCACACATGGCTCACTATGATCTTTAACACACCCCACAAAAAACTATGGTGATGATCGACTATCCAATACTTTTAGTTGGTCTAGATATATTATGCAATCTAATGTTGGCATAATTTTTTTATAAAATCTTTATCAATTCCTTTTACAATTTCCATCTTATTCCTTTCAAAGTCTTCATTTTTATATGTTTTACTCTGCATCATTTTCCTAACATTTAATAGTGAAACCAATTCCTTATAATGTAAAAAATTAACTAATAATTAAAAACAATGGATTTAATTAGAAAAATATTTTCACAAGATATAGATATCAAATCCCCCACGCATAGAATTTTTCATGTCCTAAAGAATTTGATCTCAGTATAACACAATGTAAAACCTATCCAACCAATATTTAAAAGCAAAATTTAATAAAATTAAATAACTATTAATGGGGAAATAAATTTTCAATAATCACAAAAGAAAACATCTTAATCTCCTAAATTTTAAAGGGAACAAAGTCAACCATCCATTTTAGTTTTCATCATTCAAAATTTCAATTATTCTCTTAAATTCCCTTTAATTATCTCAATTTATCATTATTTTCATGTCAATTATGATCTATCGCACTTTAAAAAAATGTATCACGTCACTAAAGGTATAAATTTAAATGCATTTCTACTCATACCGCAAGTAAATTATCTTTACTAGAAGTTTGAAATGTATCTCAAATATCCACCCCATTAAGACAAATTTCATAAAAATCATGAAGATTCCAAATTAAATATCAAATGGATTTGAGGAATTGGGTATGTTGGTATTGATTCGAAAATAATAAATCTAAAAATGAGGCTAAAATATATCTCACAATACATGATAAACAATAACCTCAATGAAAAAATACCTCTTAAAATAAAAAATATCACCCCTCTTCCCAAAATCAAAGCAAGGTTCACAAATAAATGAATATAATAAATGATGCACCCTCTTGTTTGTTTTTTTTTCTTTCCCGTTTTTTAAAAAGTTTATCTTGGTACAAGTCAAACACTCCTTACCCAACCTTTATTTGATCACCTTATGAAACTAATTGTGATAGTTGTAATAAGATCAAGGTCAAGTTAGAGTGAATTTTGACCTACCTAAGACATAACCCTTTTTTCATTTTTTACATGAGGGTGAGAAATAAAATATTATGAAATATAATCATTAAATTTCTTCCCATACCTAATGAAAACATCTCACAAGTTATCCTCAATGAAGTAAATCTCTTTTCACCATGTAAAACTTCTCCCCCCACTTAAATCATTGAATTTTATGAACAAATACAAATAGTAAGGGTGGGAATTAGATAATTGTATTGTAATATAGCTCATCCCTAACAAGTTAATTCATGGTTTCTATGGGATCAAAAGAAACATACAATGTAAATTTGGATCTCAAGAATATGTGATGAAAACAAAAGTGCCTCAATAATTTTAAATATGACTTTTTATACTCATATATTTAATAAGATACAATGCAATTTATATAAATAAAACATAGAATAGTTTCTCTTGAGAAATATGTAATAAATAATGGGAAATTTAAAATTATAATCCTCTCAGGAATGGAAAACATATGATTTGGGTAATCTCTCATGTCATACATAATATATATAAACTGATCGGCAGAAATTTTATAAATTTAAAGAATGTCAAATTTTAGAAGAATTTATTTTAAATTAATCAAACAATTCCCTAAAATCATGATTTATTGAATCCATTCCCCCATGTTTGTCCCTAATAATTCATATTCTATGTTTCTCATATAATATTATCACCTATGAAATATAAAACATATCATGATTGATTACATTGAGTGAATTTTTTCTCTTAGATTAGTAATTAATAAAGAATCTATATGGGGAAAGAATTTTCTTTTTAAATAAATCAAAAAAATATTTAAATGAATGTTGGGGTAAATAAAAAATATAGAAGTAAAACTCATAATCCCCTTTTAGTGAATCTCTATTTAATCTTCCTCTTCTTACTCCTTCATCATCATAGTCCTATATAATAAGAATAAAAAAGTGAAATTGAAAGTCCATTTTCATTAAATCTCAACAAGAATAAGGGAAATTGGAAATAAAATATAATATATTCCAAAAATAATAATATAATTTCCTAAAAATAATTTATAAAGTCCTATAAATAAATAAAAACTTGGGTTTCCTTCTAGAATCACTTTCTTTAAGGCATTTTAATTATACCTTACCTATTTAGATGATGTTATGGGAGTACAGAAAAGAGTTACCCGGTCTAGATTAATCCATTTTTGACTTTAAAGATCATCTAGGTTAATTCTTCTTCAAATACTCTTTTAAAACATCTTCAATATTTTTAGAGGATAATACCAGAATATTAACAACCCCAAATATTATAAAAGTAACTCTTGGGTTGTACTTTCCTAGAAAAACTCCATTTTTTCTTCCACTTATGGTTTCATTTCATTAAATTTTTAACTTTTTATTCCATTTTTAAAATCTATATCTTCCCATTATTATTTATTTTCAGTTTTTGTTAGAGGTGTTTCTTGATTAATAATTATAGAAAGTTACAGATATTCATCCTCAATTGTTTCCATTATGTTATTCCAAAATTCTGCAGCTATCATCCACAATTATTCTTCTTCTTCTTCCACATTAACTTCCTTCTCCATCTCAAATTTGATGGGATTATATTCCTTTAAATTTATAAATTTAGTTTCATCTTCATAATTAGGAAGAGGAGTTACCTTTAGTTCATTTTCAGGTTCATATGCTCTCTCAAACATCTTCTCAAGGTCTACTTCACTATGGGATTCCTCCTTATAATCTTCACTTAAATCTTTATCCTCTATTACCATCCTCTCCAGGTATTAAAAAACCTCTTTGAAAAAAATATAGATCATGGAGGAGTGCCCCATAATCCTTTAGGTATGGTTGTGGGACATATATACCTTTCCATTGGATAATTTTCTCTGAGTTCATCTATTTGGTGTGAAATATTTAAGACTCAAATGGTGAATTATTTCTGTTCACTCAATACACAACTTATACCATCCATAAAAACATGAAAAAACTCATGCATAAAAAAACAAAATAAAACCTAATCAAAAATCAGAAAATAGAAAAGAAACATATAAGATATTTTTTTTAACTATTAAATTAATGTTTTACATTATCCCCATAAATATCCCTAAAAACTAGGTGGGTCTATAGGAGTCATTACCCCCTACAGGTATGGATCGTTTTAGAATTTATAAACATGGAACAAAAAAATAAATAAATGTTTAGTATATTAATTGCAAGTCTCAAGGTCGAACCCATAGAGATGAGTTGGATAATACATTAACTTGATAATTAAGATAAATTATTTGTGAAAAATATCACTAAAATACTTAGTGAAAATAATGGTGATGAACATGAGAGAGTTTGAAGAAAGAAAATTGAAAAATGTGATAGAAATTTGTAAATATAGTTTAATGAAATAATGAGGCATAAAATAAAGAACTAGAAAACACTAAGTTATCGAAATTATATCTAATTAATTTCGTTAGTTCAGGTAACTACTCTCTATACTCAAAAAAATTATTTTTCATGGTCAAGTAAATCAATTTATTAAGAAAATAGGTTACCAAAACCCTTTTTTAAATATAGTGTATAATTAATTCAATGGTCATGATAGAAACTAATCACTATCTCATAAAATAAAATTGCACTCCATCACTCACATTTAATGGTCATACACAATGAATTTAAAAGAGATACAGAATATAAAATATGCATGAACCCAACATGAATTGAAATTTTAAAATAAAATACCTAAGTATATTCAATACCCATTAATTACACTTACCATGGAATAAAGAAACTATCCTCTCAAGCTATTCTTGAGAGGATGATAAAAATAGTGGAAATAAAATCCTATAGAAATTATAGCATTTGGCTATTTTAAGACTACTACAGCAAAAGAACATCACACCCAAGTCTAATTTCCTCCTCTCCCCTTCTGTATTATCAATCCCCTTGTATTTATAGGAATTATTTTCCTCCAAGGGTTGAACTTTATCTCTCAAATTATCTCTTCACTATCATATGAGTCATGCTTGAATAACCATAGTCAAATATGATTCAAATACCACAAATATATTAAATAATAGTATTTTAAAATTTATATTGACCACGTATGTTGTGTAATGAATAAAACTTCATGGAATGACTGGTAATTAGGCTTCATTAGTTCTGCATGCCCATGAATGGACCGCACCATTCCCAGTCATCATTCCGTCATGAAATAAGTTCTTCAAAAACACATCATCATTGTCTTATACTTTATGGGGTGATTTAAACCATTCACGGCATAAATATAACCAAAAAATATTTTTATCCTCTATTTGGGAGTTACATTAGAATGAACTCCCTCTATGGAAGGAGTAAACCATCGCATCTCCATCTAATTTCCTAGTGCGGTGAAAAGTAATCTATTGTGTCACAAATTCTTCTTTGTAATTTAGAAAATTATTAAACTCATATAAAATTATACAAAGTCATATGAAATTACTTAGAAGTTTTGTGAATTTAATCTCACTGTGTAAACTCATCGAACATATCATAAACTATTGAAACATCAATACTTCATCATCTCCATCGCATTCTTATAACCTTTATAGTGATTTTACCAGATCTTCCCTCTTACATGTATAGTGTTTACATCCTTTATATAGATGATATTGATATCACCCATGATTCCCTACAATATTCCACGGTCATTTTAGGTTTCATAGTGGTTGTCTCAAGCTTAGTCATATTTTCTATAGCATCTGGTACATGATATAAATAGTCGAAGCAGTAAAAACCAAGAAAAAAGTTATATCCGTTCAAGAACACATGGGATAAAACTTAAAATGTTATAATTTATATAAATATGAATAGTACTCATGTATTTAAAGTCATGCATCAGACAATCACATAGTAGATTTCTTCCTTATATATGTGAAGGTGGAAACATACTAAAAAAAGGGCACTACCCCGGACACCCCACCCAGGTTTCAACCTTCCTAGAGCCAACCCACACTAGGCTCACTATTATTATAAACATTCCTCCTATAATACCATTTTGATGATCAATCGGATTCTCCTTGCACCTATTCTAGATATATTATATCTACCTAGTGTTATCATGATTTTTTTATAAAATATTCATCGTTTATTTTTCCAATTTCAATCTTGCACAAAATTCCTCCCAAAGTGTTCATTTTTAACTTTTTTACTCCACATCAAATTCATACCATTTAATCATGAAACCAATGAATTAAATGACAAAAAAAATTAACTAATCATTTTAAACAATGGATTTAATTATAAAAATATGAGTATAAAATATAGATTTCAATTCTTTGGTAGCCAAATCTTATAAAAAACATTAAAAATTTATACTCATCTTTTTATGAATATATGAACTTAACCTAAAATATTTTTTATTCATAATATTATTTACATTAAACGAATATGTAAGGAACTAGAATTAAACATAACTAATTCTAGTTATTTAATAATATAAATCACTTTCTTTCCCCAAATTTCTTTTTTGTTTATATTTTTTAGAGAATAAAAAAAACTCTTACTAAATAAACCAATACATTACAAGTGGACACTTTTACTCATTATCCATTTTCCCACTAAAAAAAATTCTAGAACAAAAAATCGTTTATTTCCATGATATAAAATCATAATTTTCATATTTTCTTCATCCTTGTCCCAACTCATTTTTAACCTTATGAAAAACATTTTAAAACACGGGATGAGCACAAAAATCTCAATAAGTGATATAAAAAGTAAGAAAATCATTAGTTTACTGAAAAAATGAAAAGCCATTTCTTATTCCTTGAGTAAATGAAACAAAAATATTCACATGAAAAACACACACATTTTTTTCTCAAAGATATCCTTTTAAACCCATAGCAAGGAATTAAAACCCATTAGGTAACTTAGAGAATCATATACTAAAAACCCATTCAAAACCCTTTCAATTGGAATAACCATACAACCAAATTCCAATATTATTATTACCCAATGCATTGGACATTTGTAATGGGGATCACTCTTTATATATTCTATATCTATCTCACCCATGATCTACAAAGGGGATCAACACTTCGAATAAGTTATATCGGGCTCACCTGTTTCTCATGAGTTGTAATGGGGATCAACCCTTTGTATAAGATATATCAGGCTCATCCATGATATATAATGGGGATAAAACCTTCTTATAAGCTATTTTTGGCTCACCCATTTCATATAATTCTCAAGTTAAATTTTATAAATAAAAATCTTTCATCATAAAACCATTTTAAAAACTCTTCTAATCCCATATGAAAAAACATTCATAGAGAATAACATTTTCTTTTAAAAACCCATTTTCAATTCCAAAATAACAAAAAAAACAAAATAAGGATTTTAATTTAAGAAAATAGGTAATATTTCAAAGTAATATATAAATTAAATAAGATTCACTATGTAAGAAATTTTTTTATCACTATGTATGTTAAGAATAAAACATTCCTCTTGTCATTTGTCACAACATTCCTTATAAAACATGTAAAAATATTACTTTTTAATACCATTAAATGAAATTAAAAATAGAAATAAAATTTAATTTATAATCCCTTTGTATCCATATAAATTAACATATAAAATAATATCAAGAATATTGACATGGAGAAAAATATTTTTAAATTAAATCTTTAACCATTTAGAATGATATTTTTAAATCAAAGTGTCCCAAACCACTTCGAAATATTTGAATCATAATACCCATGAAGTAATAATAGTTAAAAACATTAAATAACATTAGAACAAATACATTCATGATATTATATGTAAAATTATTTATATATACACCTCATAAAAGATGGTGGGTGTATAACATCGAAATATGTCTCAATAGAAGGAGATTAAGACGAAGTCCCTTACCTTGAGTTTGACTCATCACGTACATTCTTTATATTACTGAATAATAAACTTATATTAATTATTTACTTGATTGATAACCTTTTTAAATTTTTTTATTCCTTTTATACCACTTATTACTATTTTATGTCAATTACTTAATTATTTAATTTCATGTCATATAATTTGATGGTATTTGGTACTTGAGTCCAAAATAACTTTAGTATGATGTATATAGTCAAAGTGGTAATTATTAAATCATATAAATAATAATATTAATTAAATAATAATAATTATTATACATAAATTATACTTTTAAATATATCCATTGATTATGGTTATGAAAAATGAAATATGTTACAATCATGGAGACTGTAGGTCGTATATACGCGTGACTAACATTTCCAATTTTCAATAATTATTATGGAATGAAGGTAAATATAATTTTATTTTTAAAAAATTATAATAATATCATTAATATAATATTAATCATTTAAATATATTTATATATGTCATCCATGTGATTTGGTGATGAAAAATGAATCACATCGCTTTGTGGAGGTGATAATTCACACATACCCACAAATGATGTTATCATTTTTATAGGAATGGAAAGGTAAGTGCGTAAATTATATATTATATTTTAATAATGATAAATATTTTATTAAGATAATATATAAACTTTAATTATAGAATTATAACCTATCTTGAGAGACTGTGATGGAAAACGAATTACATCGGTTCGCAAGGCGGTAGTCATATGTACACTAAGACGATGAATTCTTTTCCTATTTGAAGGAAGTGGAGATGGATAAGGGTAATTATGAAAAGATAATAGCATGTAAGTATATTTAGGATACTATAGTTATTATTTTATCATGTTTGAATAATATTCTAAGCTATTTTAAGAAGAAATAAAACACAAATACTTGATTAAAAATGATACCTCTTCTTTGGACAATGTCTATTGTTTAACACCTTAAGGCAGCTAAGATTGGCATTCTTCCTAAAATAAGAGATCTATAATGTGGGGATGGATTATATTAAAGAATTTTGGCATATATTTCCTAATCCAAAAATCTTTTTAAGTCTGTATAAAATATAAGAAGAGGAATATTTTTATAGAAGAGGGGAGGGGTACTCTTGGAATTTCTCAAAATATTAAATTAATATAAATTAATTTTCAATTACAAATGGATCCAAAGTAATTTATTTATAATATATGATAATTATGGGTATAAATCATCTCATACAAAAAAAATTAGATAAATTTAGGTCACATTATTACCCTTATCTTTTATTTTTAACCCTTATTTAACCCATTTAATTCTTCCAGTGACAACATGGATTTTTACTCATTGAGGGTTAATATAGTTACTATAAAATGCCAAAAAATAATAAATTAATCTTGGATTAAATTTTAAATCTTATCAAAATAATTTGGATTAATTTTATATTTTTAGGAATTTTATATCATTTAATAAAATATTATAATTATAAAATATCAATAATGTCACTTTTAACAGTATTCATTACTTTGACTTTTAAAAATATCAATAAAACAACATATATTCAAAAAAACTTTTAATAAATCTATAATATGTAAATTTAATCAATAAAATTATTTGATGATTTTAATTATCTCAAATTATATTTATTTTAATATTTTTAATATCATTTATTTGATATTTTATTTAGTAAAATAATTATTGCATCACTGTTGTGAAAGAATTTAAGGTAATTATTTCTTCAATAAAAATTAAAAATAAATTACCATGATAAATATAGATCATTTAGATTTTAAATTAATACTTATATTAAAACATATCCTTTGGATAAACCCATATTAAAAATATTGTAGTTATTAAAAATATTATTGTGACATATTTGTCTTTTCTTTAAATAAAATATTATAAATATTATAGTCACATATAAATGGAAACCAAAGGCCACATATTATAAAATTTATTGATTATGGATAGAAATTAATCAAACAATAAAATCGGATCAAGTGTTAGGGTCATTTTTTTAATCCTTATCATATTATGTTTACCCTTAATTACTCGATTTTTACCTGATTTACCCTTTACCGTGGTAACAAAAATTACTAAAGTTACTATTAATATTAGGGGGAAAGGAAAATATTTACAAAATTTGGAAATTTTTATTCCAAATATGGAATCCATTTTTCAAAATTCAATTCACATAAATTATAGAAATTAATTTAAAATCAATCCCACCGATGGGACGAAACAATGGGTTTTTAAAGTAAAAAAGTTTGAAAGCTTGAAATGTTTTTTATATCCAAATTATATGTTAAATTGATTTAAATAACATAAATTGGATTTACTGATATATAATTTAACTAATTATAATTTAAAACCAATTTTAAATGTAATTTAATTAAGTGTAAAACTAGATTTAATCTTATATCATGTCTAGAAAACACATAAGATGAATATTAGTCATTATATTTAATATAAATTAATATAATCCCATGATTTTTTTTATTTTATTGGCAAAAAACACACTTATGTGAATTTAAATAGTTTTCAACAAAATGATTTCCTTTTATTTTTAAAAAGGTTTTATTTTCATTTATAATTAATTGGTCACCAAATAATTCCTTATATACACATGTCTACACCATATATTCATAATTTATTTAATCATTTTTATACCCTTCATTATAACAGCTAGGTTATAACGATAACATAATAACAATATTTAGTTGCTCTTTTAAGTTCAATGTGGAGTGTTTTATATGCTATCTAACATAGTATTCCATTTTAAAACTCCGGATGTTATAGCATAAGCTAAATATTTAATGTTTTATTTAGATTAACTCAAGTATTTTTTTAATGCTTGGCATAGAGAAAATATTTAGATAGTAAAAACCATAGATGTTTTTGAAAATAAAGTTTTTTTGAATTATTAAGGGGGAGATGTTTCAAAAGGCTAGAAAAATAAATCTCTTTTACTAGAAATTATATTTCCTCTTGAATTTTTTCCCTTTATTTAATTTTGGATTTATTTTCTAAAATAATGAAGAAATATAAATTAGGTGAGTTCTTCTATTTTAAGGAAGATTTTACTTGTTTTTTTAAATAAGTTCTCCCTTATTTGGGGGTGGATATTAAGTTTTTATGATAATGTTAATGGTGATTTTTTAAGTTTAATCTTAAAAGGTAGAAATATGGTATCTCATAAATTTTTCTATATAATTATAAAGAAAGTTTCCTATTTATAAATTCATTCAAACATAACTTTTCATTTCATGTATTATGATTCTAAAAAAGGGGCATATTTTTGGATCAACAACCAACATTCATATCCTTCATTTTGAAAATATAAATACACTTAATTAGAATTTGGTTTAACTTGAAATTTTCAAGTTATTGTTGTGTAAATTTATTTTACAAACATTTAATTTCAAGAAAAGTTATCATATTTTCTTAAGGTATTTTATGTTGTGAATCTATGTTTAACTTCATCCTACAAACATTAGTTCATTGTAATGGAGTGTTATGTTGAAGTCATCAGATGGGGAATTATCAAGGTGCATACATTTGATAATAGTGAGCTATGTCTGATATTTTTTCAACTAATCCTAAAAAACTTGGAATCTAACCATTTAATTTTTTAACATAGACTTATATAAATATTACCCCAAGGATTCCATGATTAGGAGTAGTTACATAAGTGAGATGAAGTGGTTTAAATCATTTTTATGTCTGGGATAGATTGTTTCTTAGAGGCCTTATATAGAGACACATAATTTTCATACATAAATAATACATATTTTTAGATGAATATTTAATATATTTTACAAATACACTCCTGAGGACCATAAAGGTTTATTGTATTTGAAGACTAGATACACAGTATTCTTATTTTATGAAAGATCTTCAACATATCTCATAAATATCTCCCCATATAGTACTCTTTATAAACATACCCTGTTTAAACCATTCTCTATAACCTGAGGAAAGGAAATATAGGAAAGGGTGATCTTAGATGATCAGTAAGGGTAATCATGGGAGATATCAATCGATGATTATATGAAAGCATAATATGAGAATAAGGGTATGATATCACTAACATAACTTACCAAGTTCGTACCCTATATATAATGGATCATAAACATGATTCATGTTATAAAACTTTTATAATTCCAAAATACATTAATCATAAGAGTGAGAAATCGTCATAAATCAATCATGGACCATAATTTCATGTCATAAAAGTTTAAAATCATCATAAGTTTAGAAACCATTTCATGTATCAAGGTTAACTATTAAGACCATAAAATCATAATGGATTAGGAATAAACATATTTTTCCTATATCACAACAGATCAGGAATCCTAACCTATTTCCCATAGTGGATCAATAACATCAAATTTCTTCCCATAGTGGATTAATCACATCAACATATTTAATGTAATGGATTAAGAAAGTCGACTTGTATCCCATATTTATCTCATGATATATAAAACTTTACCCAATGACTTAGATGGATATATAATTTTGATCCCACACATAACATAATGAAAAACATACATATGTGTGCCATAAGATCATAAAAAATTCATTATATCATCACATCATAACCCATGTAAAGAAAATAGGTTTTATAAATATTAAATAATTTCATCATAGAATAACCCCTAGAAAATAAATAGGTTTCATAAGTATCTCATAGTCATAGTCATAAACCATCTAGAGAAATAATAATCATGGTTTCATTGGATAATATCCCCATTAATACATAATTAACATCAAAGGATGTTATCATATATCAAAACACCTTTAAAGGAATCACTTGAATATTTCATGAGAGAAATTAACTTTTTCATTTTGAAATAAATTATTTAAAACATAAAAAAACCAAAATATTATAGAAAATAATTTTTTTTCAAATAAACCTATAAAATTTTAAATGAATTTTTAAAGAATTGAGTGGTCATTATAACAGGAAATTAAATTCATGACATATAAGTTAAAAGTAAATGTTCCTTTCATGCTTATGTAAACATTCAAAAAGTAAATCATTTAGAAAATGACTGGAGGATTCCTTTGAAAAAATTATATAAGTTAATAAATGGGTAAAAATAAACATAAATAATCATAAAAGAATAATAAAACATTTTTGAAAACATTTTAGAAAAAATATGGACATATAAGAAAAAGGGTTTTCAACCAAATAGTAAAACATAATTGGTCTTCCTTAAAAACATTATTTTGGTATCTTGAGTACTTAAAGTGAGTAAAATGAAAATAAAAAATGTATTATCTATAAATAAAAATAGGGGAATAAAATCAAATTTTTTTATCGGATAATAATTATATAATTTCTTCAAATAAAATTCAAGCATAAACAATCCTAATTAAAATAGGATTGAAACATAAATCTCTTACCTCAATTATCATATTTCTTCATGCATGCTCGAACCCTATATAAAATAAATATATATTTATTATATATATTCCATAACCATACTAAAATATATACTTTCATTTATGAATCACTTATGACATCTTATCACCTATTTATTAATAGTTTGTTATTAAAATCATTATTATGGGAGATAACTTGTTTTTTCATTCATGTTTTGGTTTGGTAGTCCTGATCCTTGCACTTTGATCATAGTTTCATAATATATATAATATTAATAATGATATAAATATCATATATACTCATTATATATATAGATATATATTCATCCATAAAAGGTAGAGATATAAAAATTAATTACACCATTCATGGAGAGGGTAGGTCGTATGTATGCATAAACCTTATTTTTACTTTTTGACGGATTGAAAAAAAAAAGATAAGGAAATAATAATTCACCTATAATGACCTGTCCTAGTGGGGCATCTTCCATGACTCCCTAATTCCACCTTCAATAGGCCAGGGGCTGGTGGCTAGCACCGAGTAGACATATCACTAACATGGGAGGCATTTCCTATGTACTTGTACCCACACAAATCACCAAGATCAAAAAATTATGAAATCTAAAAACCAATAAGAACCAAATTAAATCATACCACTATATCCCAACTATAGTATGGTAGGAAAGTATAGTAAAGTAAACTGGGCCAGAAATAGAATCTCACTAAAAAGAAGTATGTAACCATAAGTTTAACTTATGAGAAGAGGTATTGGAACTATTTTCTATAGTCATAGGAACACCTCTACCTACTAGATCTCACAAGGCACCATCTGGTCTTGATCTGCCTAGGATTCCTTCAAAATGTTTCTCATCTGCATAAGACATGACATGTATAAGCAAATCATGTGTAGGGGTGATTATAATAATACTCAGTATGACACCCCAAAATAATAAAGAAATACACAAAGGAAAGTAGAGTCAATTCTACAAAAGTATATATCTTTAAAACATATATTAATATCCATATATACTCAATCCAAGACACACAGTCTAGAGTTAAGTAACAACTATTTCATACCAACACTAGGAATTCAGCTTGAAAAATACTTGAAGCACTCATCTAAGAGAATACACTCCTAAGTCTGATAGCACTAATGACGTCCATTTGAGAAGTACTGTTCATCAAGAACCGTCATGAGAGATAGATATGCTGACAGATATAAAGAGAGAGATATGATACACAGATGAGGATCATATCCAAGGCTATGGGGTGATACTAACAACTCCAACTAGATTAAACTACTAAGTAGAAGATTGAAGCTCGATGAAGTTGATCATGTCAATACCGAAGACTCTACCTAGGGTATAAATAATGAATAGAGAATCCCAATATGGAACTCTCAGAGGATTCCAACAACTTTATTTATGAATTCCTATTGAAGGGATCATACTCCTATGAGTAGGAAACAATATACACCAAACTTTAGGGAAAAGATCAAGGGAAGGAACCCTAATGAAACTTGTCCAATATATGGAAGACAATAGAATCATTCCATGTAGAAAAGGATACATGACATGTAGTAGGGTCACATTCCATATTCCTTGACCCTGGGTAATGCCTATGTGCAACAGCCTATGTCATTCTAAACTGTATCATGTAGAAGATGGGTACATGGAATGTTGAAGGAGTCACACACCATGTCCTTCTATCTAGGGTCCACCTATATACATCAGTCATGTGCTAGTACATAGTGTCAACCCATATCTCCCTGCCTGTATACCATTACATGGGGTAGTTCATGCACTTGGTCCAGGCCAAGTTGTGTGGTGGGGTACATGCCATATAGGCATCTTTTATACTCCACCCCATTCTTATTTATCTCATGAGATACACACAGAGTCCTTAGGAAGGTCTTGAACACTGTTTCATAGTGTCACACATTGTGTGACATTTAAATATCTCATGAAACCCTAGATTCCTCTCAGTGGGGTCCACACACTATGTAACCCTAGGTTACATGCTGTGTTCATCAGGATTTTCCAGAAATTTTGGTTCTTCTTTCACACGCTCCAGCCGATCTTTCAGGTTTCCCTCTAGTGGTCTACTCACCTCAAAACCCAATACTAAGGGTTTTCCAACCACCCAAACACTAAATATAGGTGTTTTGGGCCTTTAATCGGCTCAAAAAACAACATTAAATCCATCTTATTAAAATTTCCTAAAGAACGATATCTCCCAAATCACTTTGATTCATCTGTCATCGTCCCTATATAACCTCTGCAAGGTTTTCCCAGTATTGGATCTTCAATTTCATATCGTTTTGCCATGAAATGAAGTCACAATGATAATTCATTCATAACCCCACAAAGAATTAAGAAAACATGTAGAAAACAAGGGATAGAATTTCACATGGAATAAACCTAAGGAATAAAACTCTCCATTGTTCCTTTCGGCCTCAATTTTTTCCAGTAATAATGATCAACCATCAAATCATTATAATAATCAACCCCATAAATCATGTAATTCAAACTCATCCTTAAAGAACAACTGAACCAAGGATTAACCTATTCTTTGTTTGGTCTATGTTTTTCATTGAATCTAATAATAGGGAAAGAAATCCAAAACAACATGACCTACCTAGGAATTGGATCATTTTTTGTTGAAGATCGATTTTCATTGGTGAATCCTGTCAAGAATGATCCTCAATCCAAGTCATTGTCGTCACTGTAGAGAGAATTCTCCAGGGTTTCTCTCCAGAGCCTCTAGATAATTTCCAAGTCTATGAGGCTAACCCTCAATCCCAAACTAAAGTATTTATTAAAAATATAAAGTGTCACTGTGTCGATGAAATATTAAAATAAAATAAATATTAAATTTATTTTTTTCATTAAAAACTCTAGAAACTACTTTTCCTAGCTAACATGTGCTAGCCAAATTTAAGCCTTGACTAAGGTAAATCCACAACTCTAAACGCAATGGTGCCCTCAGATTTCTAATTTGGGCACCCTTTTATAAGTTATTATACTTTTCTAGAAAAACTATGCACCCATGCTAATTAAAATTTTAATATTTTTCAAACAATTATTTCGGGCACACTGAGCCTCGGAATCATACTCCATCTCAGCGCCTAGTCAAAAATTTATTCTATATAATATTTAAAAATAATACATAGAAAATTTGAGATATTACATTCTCCCTGCCTTGGGGTTTTACGTCCCCAAAAAATACAAAAATAATGCTACTCAAAAAGATGTGGGTACTATGCATGAATTTGAGCCTCCCACTCCCATGTGCTCTCTTGGAGATTTTTGTGCCACCACCAAACACACACTAAAGGAATCACTCACCCAGAATGGATCCTATCCTTCTAATCCTCAATTTCCAATGGGTACTCTACAAAAGTCACACCATCATCAATGTCCAACTCACCTCGGTTGATGATGTGTGATGGGTCATTCATGTACCTCCTCAGTTGCGACATGTGGAAGACACAATGTACCTGATATAACTATGGAGGTAGAGCAAAGAGGTACGCCACCTCTCCAACTCTATGCAGTATCTAAAAAGGTTCGATGAACCTCAGAGATAATTTGTCGCCCTGACCAAAACTTTATAATCCCCATTGAGGTGAAACCTATAGGAATACATGGTCTCCTTCCTAGAACTCCAAAGGCCTCTAACGCTTATCATCATAAGAATTCTGATGGATCTATGTAGTCTTAATCCACTTCTGGATGATCTTCACCTTCTCTATTGTAGCTCACACCAACTCCGGGCCCATGATTACTCACTCTCTTTGGTCATTCCAGCAAATTGGTGACCTGTAGGGTCTCCCATACAAAGGCTAAAATGGTGAGATATAATTGGTGTAATGGTAGCTATTATTGTAAGAAAACTCTACCATTGGTAGGTGATCCTCCCAACTACGACCGAATTACAACATGCAAGCTTACAGCATGTCCTTAAGAACCTAAATGATCTACTTGGTTTGGTCATTCTTTTGAGGTTGAAATTCTATGCTCAAGTGTAAATGGGTTCCAAATTCCTCCTACAATACCTTCCATAATCGGGATGTAAAACGATAATTTCAATCTAAAACAATCATTGATGGAACTATATGGAGTCAAACTATCTTCTTAATGTAGAGGTATCCCAAAATCTCTTCTGAACTCTACTCTCAGATAGATAGGAAGTGGGCCAACTTGGTGAGTTGCTCAACGATCACCAAGATGACATCATGTCTCCTAGACGTACATGGTAAACCCATCACAAATTCCATCGATATCCCATCCCACTTCCATTCTATCACCTTAATGTGTTTAGCTAAACCTGTTGGAACATGATGCTCGGCCTTCACTTGCTAAAAAGTAAGGCATCGAGAAACAAACTCTTGCACTCCTTTCTTCATGCTAATTTTATGGTCGTGCTATTATGATATTTCAAATTTATAGTGATTTAAAGAGGATTTTTTAGTCTAGGTAAGACCCTAATTTATCTCTCAAGGAGTTTTGGTAGGTTTTTAGTGTGTATTTTTAATAAAAATTACTAAAATAGGGAGTAGTTTTGAAAATAGTTTCAAGAAAGTAACTTAATTTAAAGAGTTATAAAGTTGTAAGACCAAGTGGATTTTGAAAAATATGAGATAAAGGATTCATTTTGAGTTCACTACATAGCTTTCAAGTTCATTTTTTTTGGATATTAATTTGGGTTTGATGTAATTCTTTGCCTCCAAATCCATTTTTTTTATTTTTTAAAAACCCACTTTATGGCTAAGTGGGAACCACACATTCAAATGATAACCCAAAAACTCACATATCCAAATTTGAAATTAAAACAGAGAACAACCCACACCAAATTTGAAATTCAAATTTCATGATTTGTACCAAATGCCCCCAAACCGCCTCGAGTCATGATATGTTGTGTGACGAGCCACCTTGAGCCATGCCCTTGATAGAAAACCACACCTTCTCCATTACCACTGTCGGTAGAAACCCACTAGAGCTTCAGAAAAAAATCACAGAATACACTATATCCATTGGTTTGATATTTTTATCTATCAGATACATCGTAACATAGTCGAACATCATCAGATTCTTTAAGGCTGAAAACCAGGATTCCTTTCGAACGGTCCATGACCTTCACAAACCCAACATCCCATATCACTGGTGAGGAAGCCGCCTAAATCCATTGTCATCATCATTGAGAACCATCATCATCACCGAAAAACACACACTATCCTCAAGGTAGAAGAATCACCGTGCCAGAGCACCTCCTATAAAGTCATCGATAACTCGAACCACACCTCCTAAAGCCTCCTTAGAGCCATCGCACCAGACCAACTCGGACGGGAGTGATGAACCTCGAAGACAGGGCAGAGTTGAATGAGAAAATGACATAACAGTGATCCACACCTTTCAGACATGGAGAACCCAAAAAATATCCATCCAAAAATGAAAAAAACCAGTAAAACCAACACCAACTGAAGATTCATCATTGAGGATGAAAAGCAATGAACCACAAAACCAAAACCTGAAGACATCAGAATAAGAGGAAGATCCAAGTAAGCATCGAACCATGACTGTGACCAACCAGAATATCCCAAACCACCATGATAAATGCTGAAGAGGACTAAAATGGAGTCTGATATGTAAAATCTGGTCGGCAGAGCAGTGGTGGTTCATATTCAAAGGCCCAAAATAAAGAGGCAGAAGCCACATGGTGATGGAGAAATAACAAGCTATAAGTGGACCCACAGACCACCACGTTGAAGGGGGTAGGACCCGATGGAAAACAATAATTAAAAAAACACCCCGAAGATTCAGAGGTCAAAGAGGGTTGGAAGATGTAAAAGGAATAGAAGGGTGAGGGGGAGATGACGTCGGAAGGAAGTGGTTAAGACTCCCCCTCTAAAACGCAACTGATGGGAAACCCTAGCTAAAAGCAAGAGGCCGATGAGGGATGGAATAATCAAAAGTAAGAGAAGGGGGGATGGGGAGACGACGCCGGAAGGCAGCGGTCAAGACTCCCCCTCTAATGTAATTCTTTGGTTGAAATTAATAAGAATCCTAATTACTTTCCAAGATTTTATATCAAAGGACATTGATCCTACCCTTAACACAAAAAATAGTATAGTTAAAGTCTAGATCTCATGCATGGTATAATAACTTCTAAATAAAATTGAAATATTAAATAAGTGGGGAAGAAAAGGATTCTTGTGATGTCCAGTCAGGATGAATCAAGTCACGCACTCAAACCTCACACTGATCGGTTAAAAGTAAAGATTATTTCATTCAGTTAAATCAAAAAAAGATAAATAAAATTAAGATACTTTCTTAATGAAATGTTTTTAAACCCAAAATGAATGAAACTAGTAGTAGTACAAGTTTTGGAACTCCTTTTACAAGATGTTTAGCTCCCTCACAATGAACACCCACCAATTAGCCTAACATAGAGAGGAGGAAAGTTGGGTGGAACTCCTTCTTCATCCTTGATACCCCTATGAGGATATAGGGCTATAGAACTTATAGGATGGAGAGTATATTCCTATAATAATCCAAAATGGAAGATCTTGTCTCTTGGTTCAAACTTACAAATAGGGATCCCAAGGTTCCATTTTATAGTAAAATTAGAAGGTGTTTTTGAGCACACTGATTTATTAAAACCACTTGTCACATAGTTTTTGACCACCAGATAGCCTTATCTCACTTTTGAGAAAATTAAAAGGTTGTAACAAAAACTCCTTACTATCCCCACAAAAATTTTGGATACATTAGGACACCTACATCTTGATATATGGACAGATCACACCACACCACTTTTGACTTTGTGTAGATTTGGTGTGTTAGACATATCAAGTCAGTTGGGCCACAAGATGGATGAATGAGGACTTAATTATTTAAGATGAAATGTATCCCAATAAATTTTGGACCATGGAACAAAATTTCATTCTATTTGAATTCACAGTTCAGTTTCAGTGTTTGGTTTAGTAAACTGGTGTGCTTGGATCCTACGCAGCTTGGTCCATTTTTCTTGAACTTTGTCATGGGCCCTCTAAATCACATACATCTTCAATGAAATTATCAAAACAAGTCACATTTACATTTTTAAATGTGATAAATTAAAAATAATTGAATCAAACATGAAGTAAAATTTTTTATTATTTTTATGATTTTCAATACAAAACTAGTTTAGCACGGTGGTGTAAGGGTGAAATTGAAAATATGAATCGTGGTGTGATCACACCCCCACACCTAAATATTTTCACTCCTGGTAAAAGTCATATTTCCAAAAATTATGCATGTCGATATTTCAAACTTCATAAATATTTAACATTCAATGAAAATTTAATTCTTGATAGAAATATGATCAAAGAAAAAATCAAACTGAGGAGTTATTTTCAGTGATCATGAAAAAAGACATCTCAAAAATTATATCCAAATGAAATTCCAAGAGATTAATGATACCAATAAAATAAAATAATTCAAAATTTAATCATGTCACTAATTCTCCATGTGTGTGTGTGACAACTATTTCATGTTATTCTTTCCACTTTCTATCGAGTAAATATATGTTATTTCAATAATGTTCCACTTACAAGATCACTTCCACCGAACTTGCCCCATGTCCTTTGCAATCAAATTTCATAACCCACTCACTTTAGCATTCCCAGAATTCAAACCATAATCTCATGAACTACATATCCCCAT
The DNA here is from genome assembly GCA_963277665.1 of Viscum album. Taxonomy (NCBI): domain Eukaryota; kingdom Viridiplantae; phylum Streptophyta; class Magnoliopsida; order Santalales; family Viscaceae; genus Viscum; species Viscum album. The sequence continues at coordinate 1,523,922,173 of OY728164.1, read as the reverse complement.
ATTTTGTACATTTCATCACTCCCATAATTTATTATTTTTTTCAAAAGTTACACTTGGAATAAATCTCACACTCCTCTCTCAACCCTTGTTTGATATCCTCACGACACTAATTATAATCGTTATAAAAAGATAAAAAGTCAAGAAAGGGTGGTTTTTGACCTACCCAATATACAACCCTTTTTTATTTGTTTGTTTGTTTGTTTTTTGAGTGCATACAACAGACAGATAACTGGTACACACGCATAAGTAAATTTGGTATAGTAATGAAATAGATTAGATAAAGAATGAATGTATGGAAAAATGATTTTGTAAAGTAGAGAAAAATCAACCTAACTTATATTTACCTTCCATTAAGTAATAAATTTTCACACTTCATGGTTGGATGAAAAAATGTGTGGAGAGATTAAGTGAAACAATTTTCCCTTAAACTATTCACAAAAAGGGTATCATTCTTCTCAAAGGTTTTTAAATGATACAACCATTTATATCATCAAAAAACAACTAAATTTCAAAAAGAAATTCACACCATAGTATTCAATTCTTGCGAAAATGCACATTTCTTCTTTTTTTAATGTTAAAACAACATGAAATACAAACATTCCACATGAATTTTTAATAATATTCATGATTAAATGGGAATCATTTTTCATGATAAAGTGGGCATAAAAAAAGTAATATTTCGGTACAAAGGTGAGGGGGAGGGAAGGGGGGAAAGTAACAATACAATTCAGTAAACTAAAAAGAGAAAAAGAAGAAAGATGATGAAAAATCCTAACTAACCTAGGAATATACCCATCCCCCCACACCTTAAGTGTGCAGTGTCCTCACTGTAATAAAAGAGAATGTAAGAAGGAAGGATAAAACCTGTTGAGTGTCATTCATAGATTTCTTCTTGAACATGGAGTTCCTCCATCGGGGACTCCAGAATGGATTCATGTAAGTGCTTCAGCTACTACCCATTAACAGTGAATGTTTGTTTGGTTTCTTCATTTTGAACCTGGACAACACCAAATGGAGAGATGTTAGTAATAGTTTATGGTCCAAAACAGTAATAATGAAGCTTACATGGATGAAACTTTATCCTTGTATTGTAGAGGAGGACCTTTTTTCCAATGTAGAACTGACGATGAAGGATGACATGGTCATGGGTAGCCTTGTTTCGCTCCTTATAAATCCTAGAGTTCTCATATGCATCTCTTCTCATTTCCTCAATCTCTTGAATATGCAACTTCCTTTGAGAACCTGCACCAGAAAGATTATAATTTCATTATTTGATATCCCAGTAGGCCCGGTGCTCAATATCTACATATAGGTGACAACTCTTTCCAAACACTAGTCGATATGGTGACATGCCAATGGGAGTTTTGAAATTAGTACGGTAAGACCATAAGAAATCATCGAGTCTAAGACCCCAATATTTTCTATTAGGTTGAACCATTATTTCAAGAATCTATTTTACCTCCCTATTTGACACCTCGACATGACTATTAGTTTGTGGGTGATAATAAATAGACACTCTATGCCTGACTCCATACTGATGAAAAAGAGATTGCATTGTTCGGTTTCATAAATAAGAGCACTGGCCACTGATGACGAACCTAGGAAATCCAAACCTACATAAGATTTGGGTTCTCAAAAATTCTACAACTGCCTTAGAATCGTCAGTCCTTGTAGCTCATGCCTCTACCCATTTTGAAACATATTCCACTTATAAAATAATGTACAAGTTACTAAATGAATTGGGGAATGGCCCCATAAATTCAATTCCCCAAACATAAAAAATGTCATGAAAGATAAAGGGTGGTTGTGGAATCTCATTTCTTTTAGAGACATTCCCCATTCTTTTACATCAAGGAAAATATTTACAGAAGTCATGGGAATATTGAAACAATGTGGTCCAAAAGAGACCATAATTGAGGACCTTGCGAGCAGTCTATTGGGGACCAAAGTGGCCTCCACAAGAATGAGTGTGGAAGAACCTAAGGACGGACTGAAACTCACCATTGGGGATACCATGCATGAGTAATTGATCACTACATGTGTGCCTAAGGTAGGGTCATCCTAAATATAACAATGGTACTCATGTTTTATAAGGTCGTCCTGGTTTTTATTGAAATCAGTAGGAATGCAAGATGCTATCAAATAATTTACAATTTTAGAAAACCAAAGAGTAACATCTTGCACTCAGTACAATTTCTCATCGGGAAACATGTCATTTATGGGAATATAGGGGTATGATTCAATGTTCTATGATGGTTCAATCCTACTAATATGGTCATCCACCACATTCTCGGATCCTTTTTTATCTCTAATTTCTAGATTGAATTCTTAAAGGAGGAGCATCCAGCAAATGAGACGTGGTTCGGCTTCTAGCTTCTTAAGGAGATGCCGGAGGGCTGTATGGTGTGAGAACACAATTACTTTGGACCCTAAAAGATATGACCTGAATTTATCTATGGAAAACACAGTGGAAGGAAATTATTTTTCCATTGTGGTGTAGTTTTCTTGGTAAGAGTCTAGTGTACGTGAGGCATAGGCAATGACATGTGGAGCACGATCGACCCTTTTTCATAAGACAACCCCAACTGCATAGTTAGAGGCATCACACATGAGCTTAAATGGTAAATCCCTCCGAGGTGGTTGGATTATTGGGGGTAACGTAAGACTCCATTTTAACTTATTTAAATCTTCCTCCCATTATTTATCAAAAAAAATCCTTTTCTTATTTGATTAACTGTGAGAGTGGGAGTGAAATCTTACTAAAGTCATGAATGAAACGATGGTAAAATCCAGCATGACCTAGGAAAGACTGCACATCCCGTACATTTTTAGGGAATGGTAAGGAAGAAATGACATCCAATTTTTATTTATCTACTTGGATACCATCCCTAGAAATAACTTGTACCAAAACTATACCTTTTCTCACCATGAAATGGAATTTCTCATAATTTAATACAATATTCTTTTCAATACAACGACGTAGGAATAAACCAAGACTACTCAAACATTCATCAAAAGAGGAGCCATAAATAGTGAAATCATCCATGAATACTTACATGAAATTCTATATGTAATATGAAAAAAATACTAACCATGCATTGCTAGAAAGTACCTGTAGGATTACACATCCCAAATGGCATCCTCCTATATGCAAATTTTCCAAAGGGTCAAGTGAAGGTTATCTTTTCCCAATCCCTAGGGGAAATATGGATTTGAAAATATCTATAATACCCATCATAAAATTAGTAATGGGACTTCCCTACTAGCCTCTCAAAAATTTGGTCAATGAATGGAAATGGGAAATGGTTTTTTCTAGTGTGTTGATTTAGTTGGTGGTAGTCTATACAGACATGCCAACTATTCTGCACACGAGTTGGAACCAATTCATTGTTTCATTTTTTATTACAATAAGACCAACTTTTTTAGGAACCACTTGTATTGGACTGAACCATTGGCTATCAGAGATGGGTTAAATTATTCCAGTAGCCAGTAATTTTGTTACCTCCTTTTTAAAAACATCTAGGGGTTTGGTTTCAGTCGATGTTGTGAATTCCTCACTGGTTTAGCCTCATCATTTAATAATAAATGATGTGTAAAAATTTATGGGTTAATAATAGGAATGTATACAAGTTTCCATCATAAATATTTTTTTATACTCCCTTAAAAGTTCAAGCAGTCACAAATCATGCTCATAAGGGAGTGAAATAACAATGATGACAGGCAGCTTGTTTCCATTCTCAAGATATGAATATTTTAAATCTTGAGGCAGTTGTTTTAGTTCAAATTTAGGTGGATTTTGGATTGATGGGAGTGTGTGTAAAAGTGAGAGGTCACTAATCTCATCTAAATGCTCAATTGAATCATCCTCATATGAGTAATGGTATTTTACAAGATTAGCATAATCATTGATGGTTATGTGATCCTCAATGTTCAGGAAATCATCAATTAACAAACATGCATGGAATTTTTCTATACTGGTAGAACATTCAATGCATGATTAATTACCTAACATTTCAATCAAAGATTAGAAGACATAAAGGGGGTCAGGGGAAATAAAATATGTTTTTTCAGTGGAAGGGGGTACATCAATTGAATTAACAAAGAGAGAGGAATGTTCTTCTCAAGTGTGCTTCATGGAATCAAGGATATTGAAGTGGAAAATGTCACCACCAAACTCCAAATATAATGTAACATTATAGAAATTAATTATGGTTTTGGTAGTTTTCAAGAAGTTTCTCCCTAATATAATTGGGGCATGTTCATTCATCCTATCATCTTCCATTTTAAGCACATTAAAAATAGCAGAAAAAATTAAATTTTTCACCCTCACAAGAACATCCTCTAACACACCAGAGGGGTGTACGGTACTCCAGTTGTCTAGTTGAATAATAATTCCAGTGGTGTTCAGTTACCTAACCTTAAATGTAGATTAAATGGAGTGAGGTATCATATTTATAGAAGCAACTAAATAAAACATAACATTGGAAAATGAATACTCCCCTATGGTGCATGAAATAGATAATTTCCCAGGATCATTGTACTTGGTGGGGAGTGATGGCTCTATTAATTATGATATGTTCCTCCCCAAGATCACTTTTTCATCTCCATGAATTCTCATTCAGTGTGTACACATATCCTTTAGAAACTTGGCATATCTTGGAATTTTATTCACGACATCAATCAAGGGGATGTTAACCTACACTTTTTTAAAGTTTCCAATATTTCCTTATCAATTTCAGTCTCCTTTTGTTTTCTTGGTTGGTTTTTCCTTTGAGGTAATGGAAGAGGAATGGTTGGGCTAGGTGAATCATCAACAGAAACACTCTTTCCTTTGTAAGGTCTTATCTTAAGACAATGTTTTTCAACATTTGGACTAATTTCAATAGTTGGGATGGTTTTTTCCTCAAGAGGGGATGACTCTAGTGAAGGGGTCATTTGGATTTTAAGTTTTTGTTTCACTTCAAAGGTTGATAGCACTAAAATTTCCCATATCCCTATGTTTTACTACTAGTTGAGAAGGTAGTTTACCTAACCCATGACTTTGGATTTCCCCCACTAAGTTGGAAAGTTATCCTAATTCGGTTTTTAGGTCTTTTATAGAATCTTGGATGGTTTGTTAGAATTAGAGATTGTTGGCAGTCATTTTTTTCATAATGTCTTCTAGGCTAGGCTCAGGTTTTGGAGGGGTTCTTTGGAAAGGTATTTTTGTGGTTGAGGATTTTTGGGTGGTGGTGGATGACTACTTTATCCCAGTTGGTTCCATTTTTATTAAGGTTTGTTTGAATACCCCATTTCTTATAGGCTTGGTTTTATTTCCACCCGGGGTTGGATGGATAGTAAGGTTCTTGCCTAAATGGTTGGTTATAGGGGCAGCTTGGAAATATTACCTCACAAATATCAAATGTTTCTCTTAGTTGGGGGGAATTGATTAGAGTACTGGGTTTAAGAAGAAAATATACAACAATTGATGGGGGAGTAGATTGGGATTTCCCTTGGGAAAGAGTAAGTTTTCCAATAAGGGTACTTACCTCTTCAAACTTCGTGTGCACCTTCTTCTCGAATTCGGTACTTTTCACCTCATGGACACCTATAATGGGTACACTATACCATGTACCAAATTTTTGATTTTCATGTGACATGTTCTCAATCAAGGTTCTTGCAGCAATTGAGGTTTTACCAACTATTGCACCACCAGCAATAGCATGAATCATATTTCGGTAAATAGAAATTAAACCTTCATAGAAATACTGAATTAAAATTGATCACTTATTTAGTGGTGTGGAAAACTTGAACATAACCTTTTAAATCATTCCCAATATTCATGTAATGTTTCCCCTTGTTATTGCTTTATACCACAGATTTCTTTTCTTATAGTTGTAGTTTGAGAGGCTAGGAAATATTTTTCAAAAAAAGGTGTTTCATCTCTACCCAACCTCTAATTGGTGAATTAACATAATACAACCAATCTTTCACCATGACTTATAATGAAAATGGTAATTATCTAAGATATACTTGTTCTTAATCCACATTAGAAGGTTTTAAAGTAGAACACATAGTATGAAATTATATTAAGTTCTTATGTGGATTTTTTTCTGCGAGTCCATGAAATCTTGGTTATAAATAAATTAAACCAGATTTTAGTTCAAAATTGGGTTCCTCACCTTGAATTTGAATATAGGTGGGATGGATATCAACATCAGGTGAGGTTAGTTATTTTAATGTTTGGTTGTTTTCAGATATATTATGAAAGTTTATTTCTGTTTTGATATTGGTTCTAGAATAAGAAGAGTAAGGATCAAGAAGAGTGTTGATGTTTTGTGTGTCCTCCTTCGAAGGGTTCCTTTGTGTGTCTCAGCGTCGCTGATGTAGGATCCTCTTCAGTTTGGGTTAAAAAGGTGATAAGTCTCCCAGAGTTGAATTCATCATGCACAAAACCTAACAAATAAATAAATAAGAATACAAAAATATAGGTAAAGTTATAAGATAAAACAAATAAATATTCAAAAAATTTACAAAAAAACTTATCAAGAACATGCACTAAAAACTGAAGTGCTCCCCGTTAATGATGCCAAAATTTGTTTGTGATTTCATGACATGCCAAATTGATAGTGATTTAAAGAGTATTTGTTAGTCTATAGAATACACTAGATCATCTCTCAAGGAGATTTGATAGGTTTTGATTGTGTATTTTTTTTAAAAATACTAAAAGAGGGGGTGGTTTTGAAAACAGTTTCAAGAAATTAACTTAATTTAAAGAGTTATAAAGTTGGACGACCAAGAGGATTTTGAAAAATATGAGATAAAGGGTTCATTGAGAGTTCACTATACACCTTTCAAGTTCATTTTTCTTGGATATTAATTAGGTTTTGATGTAGGTCTTTGGTTGAAATTAATCGGGATCTTGATTACTTTCGAAGCTTTTATATTAAAGCGCATTGAGCCAAAACTTAACATAACAATAATATAGATAAGGTTCAGATATCATGAACAGTATAATAACTTCCAAAGAAAATTGAAATCTAAAATAAGTGTGGAAGAAAATAATTCTTGTGATGTCCAATCGGAATGACTGAAGTCATGCACTCAAACCTCACATCGATCAGTTAAAATTAAAGAGCATTTCATTCAGTTAAATCAAACAAACATAAATCAAAGTAAAATATTATCTGAATTAAATGTTTTAAAACCCAAAATACATTAAACCAGTATTCGTACAAGTTATAGAACTCCCTTTACAGGATGTGTAGCTCCCTCACAACAAACACCCACCGATTAGCCCAACATCGAGAGGAGGAGAAAAGTCTGGTGGAACTCATTCTTCATCCTTGATCCCCCTATGAGGATAGGGGCCTATAGAACTTAAAGAATTATGAGGATACTAATATAGGACTCCAAAATGGAAAATGTTGGCTCTTGGTTCGAACTTACAAATGGAGAGCCCAAGGTGCCATTTTATAGAAAAATTGGAAGGTGGTTTTGAGCATACTGATTTCTTAAAACCACTTGTCACATGGTTTTTGACATCTAGATAGCCTTGTCTTACTTTTGATAAAATTAAAAAGTTGTATCCCCATCTAATATATATCTCCACTGAAATTTGGGCTGCAATTGGACACCTATAGCTTGAGATATGGATAGATCACAGCACACCACTTTTGACTTCATACAGATTCGGTGTGCTAGACAGATCAGGTCGGTTGGGCCACTAGATGGACGAATGAGGCTTGTATTCCTTAAGATGAAATATATGCCAATAAATTTTGGACCATGGAACAAAATTTCAGCCCATTTTTATGCATGGGGTAGTATAAGTGTTTGGTTTAGTAAACTATTGTTCTTGGATCCTGTGTTGCATGGCCCATTTTTCTTGAACTTCATCACGGGCCCTCAAAATCACCTCCACCTTCAATGAAATTATAAAAACAAGTAATATTTCCCTTTTTAACAGTGATAAAAACAAAATAATTGAATCAAACATGAAGTGAAATTTGTTATTAATTTTATGATTTTCAATACAGAACTAGTTTAGCACGGTGGTGTAAGGGTGAAAATGAAACAGTGAATCGAGGTGCGATCAGCTGCCAAAATTAACATTGAAGGTCTTGGTACATTTTCAATACACCTAGATGTATAAAAAAAATGGGATTCATGAAACTCCCCTGGAATATTCTCCCGAAATTCCACTGATACTATTGTACATCCTCTAAAAAGGATGATGTGCTCCCCGCCTTATGAATATCCATTAGGAGCATGCCCTGTGAAAATATAAGCATGTAGGGTATCATAGTTGGTATCCCCAAGATATGCCTCCCCAAGTCTCTATAAGAGTGTAGGGGTAACAACCATCGACTGGAGGTAAGTTTCTCTATCTCCATCCACTAAGTATAATTGTAACAAATCCAACTTCTCTAATTCCTCATTCAGCAACTACAAACTAGATCTCTTGCTGAGAGCATCTTCCACAACATTCACCTTCCCAAGAGTATATATAATTTCATGTTTATAGTCTTGGAGGAACTCTAGCCATATTCTATGTCTCAATTTCATATCCTTATAAGATAAGATATACTTCATACTTTTGTGATCATAGTAGATGATAAACCTCTCTCCCATCAGGTAGTGTGACCACATCTTCAACGTGAATACTACCACTACTAAATAAAAATCATGGGTCACGTAGTTCTACTCATGTGGTATCAACTTGTGTGAACCATAGGTAATCACCACTTTCCTCTGCATCATGACACAACTAAGCCTGGTCCCTGATGAATAATTTAACACTATGTACTCGGCACCCCCCTCCTGTAATCTTAAGATTTGAGCACTCTTCAAACTCTGTCTCAACTACTGAAAAGATTTTTGGCATTTCTCTGTCCACATGAAAGGTTTCCCCTTTCAAGTCAAAGCTATCATCGGTGCTAATATCCTAGAGAAATCATGTATGAATATCCAGTAATATTCCACTAGCCCAAGGAATATTTTCACCTCCATCACGCTCCTAGGTGGATCACATGATAACATTGCCTCAACCTAGGCTGGGTTTACAACCACTCAGCTACACGCTCCTATGCATGAGTCCATCCTATGCTGCTTGGGTTTATTTTTCACTAATAAAGGAAAACCTCATTCCATCACTGTGGACACACTGTTACCTTCATCTAAAAAATTCAATATGGGTATAGACTGTCGATAACCAATGTATACCAAGAATGATGTCATAAGGCCTCAACACTACCACCAGGAGATTCCAACCGAAACTCTCACCTCCAAGGGTCAGGTCGCACTATCAACATAGATGTATGATCACTAAGTCTTCTCCAGTAGGTGTCTCCAAGTCTAAGGTTAGAGTCAATGGTTCAAATGGAATATCTAGGTCTCAAACAAGATATGCGGTGAAAAATGAATGACTAGAACCTATGTATATTAGTACTACAGATAAAGTAGAAAAGACATAGATCATACCTCAAATCATTCCCAGAGCCCCTGGGTTATATGCCTCGACCACATGTAATTGTCCCCTCCCCTATACTCCAGCTCCCTAAGCCTAGTGTAGACCACCTAGGGGTGGTGGTGGTAACATGTTGAAATGTCAACCATCTCATGTTTCTCTCCTAGATACTATGATATATCTTCTTCCCTACAGATCTACCTACTCCTATCGTTATCTCTGCCTCGGTGTTCCATCCATTGTCTCCCTGTCAATAGTACATAAGGTTGGAAAATATCAAGTGATATGTCCCCTATCATCACATTAATATAACCATATCTCCATAGGATTACTGGACACACTCTGTGAGCCTGAAATTGTAGATCCTCTATCCTAGGACCTCCCCCTGAAATGTCTCCCACGTTTGGATCCCTGATACTAACATCGACTCCCTGCTGATGAGGTCTCTACACCTGCACATCCATTGTTGACTATCACCAATTTTATCTTCTTATCCAAGAATCTTTAAACCACTAAATCTCATTTAATCACCCCAATATACATTGGAATTCAAATAGGGATAATGTTGGCTCAGATGTCTCTACACAGACCTCGTGTGAAGTTTTGAGCCCTGAAGTACTGATCTCTAACCGTATCCATCGAGTACCTAGAAAGGTTGGTGAACCTCTATGAATAATCATCCATTTTCATGCTACCATGATGGAGATGAATAAGCACCTGTATACACATGTTTATTATTGTAACTGTTGATAACACCTCTCTAAATAGATGCTCAAACTTTGTCCATGAGAGAGTTTTCTGGTCACAAGTTCGGATAGCAAAACTCCAACATCGCCCTGTTAAGCCATGTAAAAGGCTCACCGCCAAGGCCACCATCTAATTTGCTGGTGTCTAGAATAGGTAGAAAAATTGGGTCACCATCTCAATATAGTCCTTAAATACTTGAGGGTCAGGCTCAACTTGGAACTTGAGGGGTCTTTGTCTCTAAAAATCATGAAGCACGCTCAACCTGCACTCCCTACCTGATGGTACTGTAGGTACCACGTGCTACTTAACAGGTGGTGGTATAGATAGTGAACAACCTGGAGGTGACGTCTGAGGAACCAGTCACTATATCAAAGCCTCGTCACTAAGGATGTAATTCCTCTAATTGTTCTACTGAATCCTAGATGGTATGCATCTCGAAGGCATCCTGTAAGAAAACAAAATGTACCACAGTCAATGAGTGTATCTAGAGAGCTAACTTAAGAAAGAAATGGAACCACAACCCATTCCAATAAGATGAAAGTACCATTATTTTCCCTGCAACCAATATTCTCATGTACTTGGTAGAAAAATATGTTATCAGAGTCCTGGTGTATGGATACTTTGTCTATTGCACCAACACCGGATTCTCTAGCCTGAAATATAAACTCGAAATACTTAACACTATTGCCACCAAACCAATCTCATAGACTCCTAGTCCTGAAGTAGAACCAAACACCTCTAATACCACTCTTTCATGACCCATCCTAATGGGTCCCATGCCACGACTCCCCAAGTCTGCCTCTAATAGTCCAGGGGATGGTGACTAGCACCAAGTAGAAATATCACTAAAATGGGATGAATTTCCAATATACCTATACACACACACACACATATCCAAGCTTAGAAAATGTTGAAATGTAAAAACCACTAAGAACAAAATGCATGAAAACCACTATATCCCAACCAAAGTACAGAAGTAAAGTAATGTGTGGTAAAGTAAACCATACCAAAAATACAAGCCCACTAAAAAAAGTCTATAACCACAAGTCCAACCTATAAGAAGAGGTACTGGGACTGTTGTCTATAGTAATAGGAACACCTCGGCCTTCCTGATCTCACAAGGCACCGTCTAGTCCTAGTATTCCTAGGACTCCATTAAAATTTCGCTCATCTACACAAGACACAACACATGCGGGCAAAGCCCATGCACTGGTGAGTATAACAATACTCAGTAGGATATCCCAAAACCACAAATTGATACACAAAGGAAATTACTGGCATCTATACACAAGTATATGTCTACAACACATATAATAATATCCAGATATACTCAATATAATACACATAGTCTAGAGGTAAGTCATAACTATCATATACTAATACTAGGGATTCAACTTGAAGATTCCATGAAGCACTCATCCATAGGAAAACAATCCTAAGTATGATAGCATTGATGACATCCTTTTGAGAAGTACTATTTGTAGGGAACTTTAGTGAGAGATAGATACACTGATAGATCTGAATAGAGAGATATTATACACTGATGAGGATCACATCTTGGGACTTGGGGTAATACCAACAACTCCATCTAGATTAACCTTATAATTAGAGGATTGAATCCCAGTGAAGTTGGTCACATCAATACCGAAGACTCTACCTGGGGCATGAATAATGAATAAAGGATCATACTCTAGGCCACTCGGGGGATTCCAATAGATATATCCAGGAATTCCTGCTGAAGATATCATACTCCTATTAGTAGGAAACAATATGCACCAACTTCAAAGAAAAGATCAACAACATGAACCCTAACAAAACTTATCCAAGATATGGGGGATAATATAATAAATCCATATATAAAGGGATACATGGTTTGTAGTAGGGTCACGCATTGTGTTCCTTGATCCCAGGTATTTCCCATGTGCAACGGACCGTGTAATTCTAAACTGTGTCATATAGAAGATGGGAACATGGTGTGTAGAAGGAGTCACATGTTGTGTCCTTCCATCCGGGGTCCACCTGTGTACTTAGGTCATGTGCCAATACATTGTGTCAACCCGTGTCTCTCTACCCATGTACCCGTGCAAGGGGAAGTCCATGCACTTGGTCCAGGACAAGTCGTGTGGTGGGGTACACGCCATGTAGGCAACCTGTGTACTCCACCTCGTGTCTGTGTATCTCCTGAGATACATGTCGTGTCTCTGAGAAGGGACTACATGTCATGTGATAGTGTCACAGACCATGTGATAGTGTCACACACCATGTGACATTTATCTATCTCCAGAAATTGTGGTCACCACTCAGTGGGGTCCACATAGCGTGTAACCCTGGGTTACACGCCGTCTTCATTAGGATTTTCTAGAAAGTATGGTTCTTCCTCCGCATGCTTTGGTCAATCTTATGAGATCCCCTCTGGTGGTCCATTCACCTTGAAACATAATATTTAGGGTCATCTGATCACCTTAATACCAAATAGATGTGTTTCTAGACCTCAATCATCTCAGAAAAAAATATTAAATCCATCCGATGGAAACTAACCAAAGAACAATAACTCTTGAATTACTTCAATTCATCTGTTTTCATCTCCATCGAACCTCTATTAGGTTGTCCCAGTGTTGGAACTTCAATTTAGAATCATTTCACCATGAAAATAAGGCACAAAAATCATTCATTCATAACCCCATGAAGAACGAAGAACAAGCGTAGAAAATGGGGGAGAGAATTAACATGGAACAAACTTGAGGAATGAACCTAGACTATTGTTCATTATAGTGTCGATCCATTCCCGTAATAATAATCAATAATCAAATCAATATAATAATCATCCTCGTAAATCATAGAATTAAAACCAGTCCTATAAGAATGATTGAACCACGGATCAACCTATTCGTTGGTTGTTCTGTGTTCATCATTGAATATAAGAACGGGTAAAGAAATCCAAAGAAACATTCCCTATCTAAGAATTGGAACATTTTATGTTAAATACTTATTTCCATTGGCAAATCCCATCAATAATTATCCTCAATCAAAGTATCAATTGTCACCACCAAGAGAATTCTCCAGGGTTTCTCTTCAGAGCCTCCAAGGAATTTTCAAGGTTATGAGCCTAAGCCTAGATCCATTCATAAAGGATTTATTAAAAATAGAAAGCATATATGTGTCAAAAAATGGTAAAATAAAATAAATATTCAATTTATTTTATTCATTCAATACTCCTGAAACTACTTTTCCAAGTTGACCCGCAACGACCAATTTAAGGCTTTACCTAGGGTAAAGTTACTTCTCCAAACGCAACGGTGCCTTTAGATTTCTGATCTGAGCACCTATTTAAAAGTTATTCCACTTTTTCTATAAAACTATGTGTCTTTTATAATTAAAATTTTAATATTTTTCAAATAATTATTTCGTAAACACTGAGCCTCAGAATCGCATGTCGTTTCAGCGCCTGGTCTCAAATTTAATCCATATAATATTTTAAAATAATACATAGAAAATCTGAGACAATGCATAACCTTTCCATAATCATTAATTTATCATATAAATCATATATATTTAAAATAATCATCATTATTACCATCCATGTAAGCAATAAATGAAAATTTAATCACATCGCTTTGTAGAGGTGGTAATCTACATGTACGCACAAGCAAATTTATCATTTTCCAACAAATTGGAAGGTGAGAAGGTAGATATTATATTATAATTATAGAATCATAATTGTTTCATTAATATCATATATAAATATTAAACCCATAATAACAACGATACATGAAATATGGTGATGGAGAATTAATTGTATCACTTTGTGGAGACGATAAGCCATATGTACACACGAGCGATAATTTATCTTCCCATTTGAAATAAAATTGGATGAATAAATGTGGTTTCATAATCATAATAATATTTTAGTGTATTTAAGATACTAAATTTATTATTTTATAAATTTTTGGGAAAAAATCACTCAATGCATCCTCTGGATATGTTTTGGGTGTGGTTGTGTTTGTTGACAAAGCCAGATGACCACAGATGAGAATGGTTGGTGTTTTCCGAAGATAAGTTTTTAAGGTGGCGTAGTTTCCTAGTGTTTTCCAAATTTATGGTCCTCAAAATTGGGAATTTCTTGAATAATGGAGAACAAAATCATAAAATAAATAGGAATGAGGATCCTGGGACATAGATCACATACCATGTCCGGGAAGCGTATGTGGTCGCGTACCAGGTAGCGGGAGTGGTTTGCGGATGTGGTTTGCGAAATTGAAAATGGTTCGTGGTTAATCGGTGGAGTGGTACATGGATGGTATGGTGTTAGAGGAGGAGGTAGACCACGTAGGAGAAAATGTGGTATGTGGAGCACATAAGAAAATGGTTCGTGGATGGCTTGTGGTTCGCAGTGGCATGAGTATTGGTATGCGGTGGGTTGAAGATTTGGTAAATCTTGATTTAGTGGTTAAGTGGATATCTTTTCATATATAAGAATTTATAAACCTATCGATTACTATAGATATTAAACTACATTATAGAAAATATTTTGCTTCATGATTTCACCAAACATCGAAGGAAGTTTGCGAAGGCTGAAGTGGTTCGCGAAGGCTGAAGTGGTTCGTGATGGAGAAATTGGTTCGTGATGAAGGTGTTTGTAGGTATTATTAACCCACAAAGGAAGTCTGGTACATGGAGGAGGAACTCCGATGCCCAAAAGAGAAGGCAGTCTATGAACAATGAACTATTTTTTGACAGAGGGTGTTTCATAGAGGAGATTCGCAGAGTCGGTACATGATAGCGATATGCGATCATAAAGGCGAAGACAGCCCGCAGATGAAGGGAGGTTTGCTGAAGAGGCGGTGGTATGTAAAGAAGGTGTCCCACATACCAAACACAGTACTTAGTATGCGGGAGAGGGAATTGGTTCATGGTTTTCTCAAGGAATCTTGAAAAAGCTTCAAATTAGTTTGTGAAAGTATTTTCCGGTACTTAACAGTATCTGGGAAGTTGAACTTCATCTATAGGTGAAAACAGAACTTCAACAGAGCATCCATTTATAGTTGAGGATGTAGGAATTCATGAAAATGAAGAGACCTACATGTCCATAAACTGTGTTTTACCTACAAGTTGATTAACTGTGAGTAAATTCCTTTCTAAGAGTAGTGAGCGAAGGAAGAGGAAGACGGTGACCCTTTCCACTAGCAGTGATCCAGAGAAAGAGGCATAGGGAGTGACCCTTGGTAATTTAGTGAGAAGACCTTAAACCTTGTAAAGTTAGTGAGCCTTGGTATAGAAGATCTAGCCCAAACTTTTCAATCATTATTGGTAGTGAGCCTTAATGAATTTGGTACATTGGCACATTATCATTGTATGCTCCTTGGATGTATCCTAGTGAGGGTGAACCAAGTAAAAATCATTGTGTCCTATGTATGATTTCATATTTGTTCATATATTGCTACAAGAGGAAGAGACAATTGAGTTTTTTCTAACAATGAAACAATATCTGAATGGAAGAGAGTTTTAATCTATCATACCCTGATTCACCCCCCCTCTCAGGGTATTCAACCTAGTGGACCTCACAATTGGTATCAGAGCGAGAGGTTAAAAGTCATTGGTTCTCTCTAAGAATAATAAATAAAGGTATCCAATCATAAAGTATTTTTGATCTTTGATGGAAATAATTTTCAACTATGGAATAACCGAATGTAGCACTACTTCCGATTAGTTGGGATGGATGTCTTCACAGCAACTATGCATGGAATATCAGCTGACATTAACAGTGATTCTTTATCCGAAGCTGAAATAATGGAATTGGATGTTGATTATAAAGGGATTTATGCTTTAGGGGTATCCCTATCAAATTAAATTTACACAAAGGTGATGTCCTGTAAAACATCACATGCAATGTAGGAAAATTGTTAAACATTTATGAGGGCGACACAAAAGTCTGAGAAGAAAAGTTGTAGGTTCTATGGAACAAGTATGAGGATCTCATAATGAATCCCAATGAGACTATTTATTCCTTCTTCGATATGATAAATATTATCATGGAAGTCACGCAGGGTCTTGGAGAAGTCATTGAAGATATAAAGATTGTGAAATGAATCTTTAGGAAACTTCCACCACACTTCAATCTAAAATTCTCAGTGTTGGAAGACAAAGACCCAAAAGAGCTGACAATAGACAACCTGCATAGTACCCTTGTAGTATATTAAATGAGAAATAATGAAAATGATGCAGTGGAAAAGGAAAATTCAAAGTAATTAGTGTTCAATTCCGTAAAGAATCTCTTCGTTGAAGATAGTCCAGAGGAAGACAATATAGATGATGTCATGTCATTTCTATCCTCTAATATGCAAAGTGGAAAAGGAAATTTCGGAGGTAAACTTCCATTTTCATGCTTTTGATCTCGAAATATTGGTCATTTTTCATCAAAATGTCCTAAGAAGTTTGATGATGAAAATGAAGAAAATGATGATATTCCCCAAAAGAAGTATTAATAAAAGAAGAAAAGGAGGAGAAGTACTAGGAGAAAGTTATTCAAAAATAAGAATCTTCTTTCAAGAGAGGACGAAATCTCAGAAGAATCTAAGGAAGAAGTGTTGGAGGACTACATGGATCATAAAGTAGATGATTTAGTGGTAGTCACTAGAAATTATTTAACGAGATAAGAAAGTGACAATGAAGAAGGAGAAATTGAAGGAAGAATTGATCTTCAGGCTGAATTAGAATCTATCCTTAAAGAGATAGATATTTTGAGATCCAAAATGAAGAAATCTAACAAATTTGTTCATGATGCCAAACTATTTATGAAATAGTAGGAAGAATATAATTCTAAGCTAAATGAAGAAATTGAAAATCTGAGGTCTTCAATGCCAAAAAGCTCCAAAAAAGTGGTTGAGTACAAAATCAAAATTAAAGAATAGAGAATTGAAATTGATAGTTTAACTAAAACGAGAAAAGATCAAATCAAATGTATTGAGCATCTAGAAGAAGAGGTCATCAGTCTGTGACAAACAATTGAAGATCCATAAAAACTAATAACCCTCGGTTCAACATCAGGAAAGAAGATCATACAGGTAACAGATAAGATGATATTTTAGTGGAATGGTCCATCATAAAAAAAGGGGCATGATCTAAAACAGGAAGCAGTTATGGTTCAAGTCATACCACAAGCACCCACTCTAAAATTGAATAATGATTTGGGTATGAAGAAGAATCAGAAGATTCATAGAACACAAGGAACAACTAATGGTGAATCATTACTAAATAGGAATGTACCTCACATAAGATTCTATTGTTGTGGTATGATGGGACACTCTCAAAATGTATGTTCTATATCAAATAAGTACCAAAGTGAACAAGACCAACATAGGTGGTCGTACAGAGTTCAAAATTACAGGTCATCATTTGATGGTCATTGTTTTAGGTGTAAAGGTCCCAGGCATATGGCAAGATATTGCACATCAACAATGTAGAGGAATGTGCCGAGGAAAACTGAATTTGTTCCTAATAAGTAGCCAAAAGTATCTTCATGTGAGATGAAAATTCAAAATCAATTTGAATATCTTCAGGTTGAAGCTGATCCATCATATACTAAGGGAGATCAAGATTATCATTCCATGATGGTTATGAATTCAAACGATTGGGTCAAAAAGAAAAGGGTCAAGCAGGTCGTGGTTGCAGAAATTGCTTTTAAGGCATTAGATCGCACTGGGATATGGATAATTGATAGTGGATGAACTTCTCATATGATGGTAAATAAGGATCTAGTGACTGAAATTAGGTATGATAAATAAGGTATCGTAAGATTTGTTAATGATGAGGGCTTAAAAATTATTGGTTCAGGAAAATCCAAGTTTGGAGGAAAAGACATGAGATGAGCAGATGTCTTGGTTGTTGAGGGGATTAGTCATAACTTTCTTAGTGTTAGTCAATTATGTGACACGGGGCATGCAATAAGTTTTTTTAAGAAATTATATATCATCAAGGAAAAAGATGTTGTTGTTGTGTTACAAAGAAAGCATACGAAAGGTAATCTCTACCTTATGAGTGGAGAAGAAGATATATGATTTATGTCTAAGGATTAAGAAAAAAAATTATGGCATAAGCATCTTGGTCACATCAACCAAGGCTCCTAGGAAGATCTGGTGAAATATGATGTATTTTGAAATCTCCCTAGACTATCATGTGATCATACTCATACGTGTGATGCCTGCCAACAAGGGAGATATTATGGGAGAAGATATTATACCAAGGGCTATTGATGGGAGTAGATATTATTTTCTCTTCATTGATGAATATAGAAGAATGGCATGGGTTTCAATAATCACCCACAAATCTGAAGTGTTCAGTTTCATTACAAGATATCGACGGGAATGTGAAAATATGTTTGGTTAGAAAATCCATATGATTCGAATAGATAATGGAACTGAGTTCACAAATATCCAAGTGTAGGATTATCTTGAAAAATATGGGATAATGCATCAAGTCTCAGTAGTAAGAACTCTATAGCAGAATGGAGTATTTGATAGAAGAAAAAGTATTTTCAACAATATGGCTAGAACAATGCTCATTGAAAAGAACCTTCCAAATAAATTCTGTAAAGAAGCAATAATAACAGCAGTATACACTTCAAATAGATCTTTACTTTGTCCAAAAGAGGAGAAGACTCTATATGAGTTATGGTATAGAAAGAAGCCAGCATTGAAGTACTTTCGAATATTTAGAAGTAAATGTTTCATTCTCAATAAAGAGAAACATAGGAAATTTGAATCCCATGGGGAAGAAGGGATATTTCTTGGATACTCAAAGAATGTAAAAGAGTATAAATGTTTCAATAAGAGGCTAGGAAAGATAGTTGAAAGTCCTGATGTGAATATAATATAAAATTAACAGAATATTCAGAAAATACATGATCAGACTCAGGAGGATAATGATGAAGAGATGAGAAGATCAGGAGACGCTCCAGCTCCAGAGGCTGATTCAGAAGAAGACTCAGATGATGAGAACAAATCAGTGTCTTTCTAAAGACCGGCAAGAAGAGATGAAATTGATAGTTAGAACATAATTGGTGATCAGACAGCACCAGTTCAAACAAGAAGGATGAAGTCTCTATGACAAGAATCATACTTATCACTAGTGGATCCTAAAAGATTTGGTGAAGCTGCTGAAGATGAGAATTGGGTTCAGGTAATGAATGAAGAGCTTGACCAAACTGAGAATAATCAGACATGGGAAATTGTTTCAAGACTAGCAGACAAGAATGTTATCGGGACAAAGTGGGTATTTCACAAAAAAATGAATGAATATGGAGTTTTCATTCAAAACAAAGAACGATTGGTGTGAAAAGGTTATTCCTAGATATAGGGTATAGATTTTGATGAGACATTTGCACCTGTTGCAAGGTTGGAGACAATCATATTATTCTTGGCCCTAGTAGTGCAAATAAAATTAATGGTTTTCTCTATGGATGTCAAGTCAGCATTTCTGAATGGAGTTATGGAATAATAAGCCTAAATTTATCAACCATATGGTTTTCTCATTCATGAATATGAAAATAGAGTTTTTCGGGTGAAGAAGGCTTTATATGGATTGAAGAAAGCACCAAGAGCATGGTATTCAAGGCTTGATCAGTTTCTAAAGAAACTCAGTTTCCATCATGGTGGGGTTGATTGCAATATATATTTAAACAATGGAAATAGTCAAAGGATAATGGTGTTGGTTTATGTCGATGACATAATCTTTGGGGGATTATATAAAGCACAATGTAGACCGTTTTCTGAATTCATGACAAGCGAGTTCAAAATATCGATGATTGGTGAGTTGACATTTTTCCTTGGCTTACAGGTGACGCAAGCAAAGAATGGAACTTTTATTTATCAATCTAAATATTCCAAGGAGGTTTTGAGAATGTTTGGAATGGATAATTTCAAATAGATAAAGACTCTGATTGCTACCTGACTGAAACTGTCACGGGGTGATGAAGGGAAGGTAGTTAATATCACGGAATATAGGAAAATCATTGGAATTCTATTATACCTGATAGTGAAAGGTCCTAATATTGTATTTTCCACATTCCAAGCAGAAAGGTATCAAATAAATTCCAAGGAGAGCCACATTATTTCATTAAAAATAATTCTTCGATGTGGACTGTGTCCTAATGTATAATGACAAATCTCGTCCAAAGTTATTGGGATATACAGATGCAGATTGGGCTGGTTCAGTAGATAATAGGAAATCAACATCATAAGGTTCCTTTTATCTTGTAAGGTTGTGTATTTCTTGGATAAGCAAGAAGAAAGATTAAATTTCATTAAGCACAACATAAGCTGAATACATTGCGGCTACTCAAGCTTTCAAACAACTATTGTGGATGAAGAAGCAACTTGAAGATATGGGAATTAAATTGAAATATCCAATTCGAATCTATTGTGATAATTCAATTTCTATAAATCTAAGAAAAAAATTCATTCCATCATAGAAGAACAGATCACATTGAAATCAAATATCATTTTATCAAGGAGAAAGTGGAGAAAGGGCTTGTGAAGTTGGAGTATGTACCTATAGAATAATAAGTTTCAGACATTTTTAAAAAGACCTTACCCAAAAAGCATTTGAAAGGTATCGATTGGTTCTCGGAGTCCAGTCGACTTCCCGTACTTAAAAAAGTGTAGATGTGGGTCCCCCTCTCCTCGAGGTATGATGTGTCTTTCCCTAATTAGCTGATATGTGTTCTTTACCATATTGCAGACAACCTTGGAGTGCCCTTCTGGTTTATTGACAAAGGGGGAGAAAGTGTGACTATTCTAGGGGGGAGAAAATACATGGGGAGAAGCTATTAAATGGAGAAGAGAGATAGGGGGAGTTTAAGCTGAGTTGAATCTATTTGGAAGAGCTATGAGATAGAGGAGCTTCAATGATATATTAAAATGAAAAGAATTTTTTTGAGAAGAGTTGTCAAAAAACCCAAATGGGGAGATTGTTGGTAGAAAATACCTCAATGCATCCTCTCGGTATGTTTTGGGTTTGGTTGTGTTTGTTGACAAAGCCAAATGACCACAAATGAGAATGGTTGGTGTTTACCAAAGACAGGTTTTTAAGGTGGCGCTGTTTCCCAGTGTTTGCTAAATTTATGGGCCTTAAAATCCAGAATTTGTGATAATAATGGCGAAAAAAATCGGCAAAGTAAGAGGAATGAGGAGCCCAAGAAATGGATCACATACCATGTCCGGAAATGGTACGCGGCCGCGTACCAGGCAGTGGGATTGGTTCACGGATGCGGTTCAAGAAACCAAAAACGGTTCACAGCTGAGTAGTGGAGTGGTACGCAGATGTTTTGGCATCAGCGGGGGAGTTCAACAACATAGGATAAAAGGTGGTACATAGAGCACATAAGAAAATGGTTTGTGGATGGCTTTTGGTTTGCGGTGGCATGAGTATCGGTAAGCGGTGGGTTGAAGATTTGGTAAATCTTGATTTAGCGGATTAATTGGATATCTTCTCCTATATAATAATCACTAAACCTATCGATTATTGTAGATATTAAACTACATTAGAGAAAATATTTTTCTCTAGGATTTCAGAAAAGGCCGAAGGAAGTTCACGACTGCTGAAGTGGTTCTCAAAGGCTGAAGTGGTTTGCGAAGGAGAAAGTGGTTTTTGATGAAGGTGTTTACGAGAATTCTTAACCCAAAAAGGATGTCTGGTACATGGAGGAGGAACTCTGGTATGAAAAAGCGAAGGAAGTCTGTAAACAACAAACAGTTTCCGGACAAAGAGTGTTTCACATAGGATGTTTGCAGAGTCGGTACGCGATAACGGTACGTGATCACGAAGGTTGAGATAGTCTATGGATGAAGGGAGGTTTGCGGAAGAGGTGGTAGTATGTGAAGAAGTTGTCACGTATACCAAACTCGGTACTCAGTACACAAGAGAGGGAAGTGGTTCGCGGTTTTCTCAAGGAAGCTTGAAAACGCTTCAAATTTGTTTGTGAAAGTATTTTCCGGTACCTAATAGTATTTGGGAAGGTAGAATTCAT
Organism: Viscum album; assembly: GCA_963277665.1. NCBI lineage: Eukaryota > Viridiplantae > Streptophyta > Magnoliopsida > Santalales > Viscaceae > Viscum > Viscum album. The sequence continues at coordinate 1,523,899,956 of OY728164.1, read as the reverse complement.
CTACGATTGAAAACAGAACATCAATAGAGCATCTATATATAGTTGAGGATGCAGTAATTCATGTAAATGAAGGGACTTACATGTCTATAAATTTTGTTTGACCTAAAAGTCGTTAAACTGTGAGTGGATTCCTTTCCAAGAGAAGTGAGAGAAGGAAGAGGAAGATGGTAACCCTTTATACCGGTAGTGAGCCAGATAAAGAGGCATAGGGAGTGACCCTTGGGAATGTAGTGAGCAGACCCTAAACCTTGTAAAGGCAGTGAGCCTGGGCATATAAGATCTAGCCTGAACTTTGTACTCATTATTGGCAGTGAGCCTTAGTGAATTTGGTACATCGGAACATTGTCGTTGTATTCTCCTTGGACGTAGCCTAGTAAGGGTGAACCAAGAAAAAATTATTGTTTTATGTTCTTGATTTCATATCTATTCATATATTTCTACGGGAGGAAGAGGGAATTGAGTTTTTTCTAACAACAAAACAAGATCCAAATAGAAGAGAGTTTTAATCTATCATACCCTGATTCACCCCCCCCCCCCCTCCCCTCTTAGGGTATTTGAACTAGTGGACCTAACATGAATAATATAATAGATTTATATGAATTATAATAAGAACAAATTAAAAGAGGTCGGGTAAGATAATTACCTCTTCTTTAGTGGGCCTCCTTTAGATTCCTTTTTAAGGACCCTTGGAATGGTATTTTAAGAAGAAAAAAACATCTTATTAGTGTATAGGGTAGTTTATAAGTGAATTTGGAATGTTTTTGTTTAGATAAAAGGCTCAAATTGGTATATAAAGGAGAAATGTGAGGTGCCATTTTATTAGTGAGGGGAGGGGTACTCTTGGAATTTCTGAAAAAGATTAAAATATAAAACAATCTCTAGAAAAATGCTTCCAAATGGAAATATATTTGAATATAAATTATTATTTGGTTTAAATCACATCAAAAAATAAAATTATGATAGGTTTAAGTATTTTTTTTTAAACCTTATCTTTTTATTTAACCCATTAGTTAACCTATTTTAACCTGAATCGCGATAACATCTTTTAAAACTTAAAGGGTGATAATATTACTCATAAGGTAAAAATTGGAACATAAATGGATATTGGATTATATTTTACACCATTTATTATCCACATTGTCCTATTTAAATATTTTAATGATTTTTAAATAATTTAATGAAATGTTATTTTCATAAAATATCATTAATGTCATTTTTTGTCACTATTCATTTAATCTGACTTTAAAGGCATCGATATAAAGATTTATTTAGAATATAATCCTTTAAAACATAAATAACATTTTATATTCATATATAAAATTCATGTAAAACTATTACTCACACAAATTATATTACTTTTATTATTTTTGAAATCATTTATTTTATTTTTCTATTAATTGATTAAATATTGTGTCGGAGTTACGTAAGAATCTACGGTGATTATATAATTACTAAAAATTATAAATAAATTAAAATAATGAAAATAATTTCATTTTTCTTAAAATAAAAATTAATATTCATTCACAACTTTCATTTTACCCTATGTGAACACATAAGAGTTATTTAAAAGAGAGTGATATTTTGTATTTTTCTTTGCTTTAATTATTATATGGGTCATTTTCATGGAAAAGTGCCCCATTAACACTTAAATTTTAATCACAAGGTTATAAGTGTTCAATTAAAAACAAAAAATAAGAATTAATATGAAAAATTGTGACCTTAACATTTAGTTTTAACCTAGGTTATCCTGATTAATACTTTATCAAGGTGATAAATTTTACCTCGATTACTGTGAATAATGCATAAAAATAAAATGAACCTATTTATCAAATTTATACCACATTATTCAAAATAGCTAATCCATTTTTTAAAATTAAATTTCTATAAGTGGTTGAAATTAATTTTAAAATAAGTTCTCAAAACGTGATGAAAATAGTTTTTTATAAAAAAATATATTTTTAAGCATAAAAATATATTTATTCCTATGTCATGAATAGAAAAAACATTAGATGAATGGTAAAAAAATATTAAATATATAATATTTACATTTAATTTAAATCATTCACCAATATTTATTAATTTAATTTATTAGTATAAAAATACATTACGCGCATAAAAACTATTTTTCAGAAAAATATCTCCTTTATTTTAAAATTGTTTTTTATTTTCATTTCTAATTATTTGATATCCAATGAATTCATTTTATATATATTTAAAACAATTTTTTCATAATTTAGTTATTACTATTCATATCCACTAATCCAACAGCTATTCGATAACAATTATGTTAAATAATAATATTTTAATAGTATATTATGATTCATTTAAACTTGGAGTTGCCTGTCAAACAATCTATAAAAGAAATAAAATTTATTTAAAGAGGAATATATTATAAATCTTGTGGTGTTACATTATACCCCACTTAAAATAAATTTTTTCCTCAAAAATTTATCACTCTAATATAAATAAATTAGGATATCTTTGTTTCATCACATCCTCAGGTTCCTAAATAGCTTCTTCAAATTTTTGATTCCTCTAGAGAACTTTAACCAAGTGAGTAGTCTTGTTCCATCATCTTTATCTATATTATACAATTTTTCTACTAGTCATTATTCATAATAAATATCATAATCTAGTGGTAGTACCTTTTATTTTAGTACATGTGATGGATCATGTATGTACTTCCTCAGGGGAGATATATATAACACATCATGAACTTGAGAGAGTTTCAGTGGAAGTTCCAATTGATAAACTAATGTCCCTACACAATCAATAATATTAAAGGTCCCAATATACCAATGGATTATATTTCATATATTTTTGAATATCATGACCTTATTCCATAGATAAATTCGTAGAAATGCATTTTCACTAACTTCAAACTCCATATCTCACCAAAGATTGTCAGCATAAATTTTTTGTAGACTCTAAGCTACTCTTATGTGTTGTTAAAATATTAAAACATTGAAAGGGGTGAGCTCAGATTCTCAGTAAGGATAACAATATTGTGGAAGATTTCATAAATAAACATTAACATTTAAGGCAATGTATAACTAAAACAAAATCCTTTTTAAACATTAAATTCAGCATGATATGGAAAAAATAAAATTAAATAATTCCATTTACTTACTCACATGGATATTCTACTAGTCGAATAATCCCATGAAATATCAATAACCACTTTCATAATGATGGAATGCATAATGCCAGAATATCATAACCACATAGTCAAGGCCTCGTGCCAAGACCACAAATAAGATTTTGTCAAGCCCTCATGCCAAGACACTAGTTTGTCTCAAGAGACCTACTGATGCATCGAGGAGCTGTAGCGGGCTCCACCTGTCACTTATTAAGTCCAATGAATTCCTCATATGAATAGGTTTAAACATATCATAAACTATAACATAATCGTATTACATAAAACATGCATAAAGGAAACATAAAATTTCCACATTTCAATCACAAGATATCAATAAAACACATTGATATAATAAAAACACTTTCAAAACCATTTTCAATACCAAAATAAAAGAAAATTAAAACTTGATATTTATTTTTCATTTAAAAAAAGTTATGGCTTGTAGAGAAAGACGAAACTTAAATAATGGTCACGGCGGCGGGGAAGTCGTTGTCGCCGAATACGTAAGAAAAAAAACATTCCTTTTGTCGTTTAGTAAAAACACTTCATATAAAAATATTCCTTTTGAATAAAAGTAAAAGTCAAATGGGTTTATACACCGTATAAAGGAAAGTTATGTATAAAACAAAATATGCCTCAATGAAAGAAGATTGAGACGGAGTCCCTTACAATGAACTTTTTTTTAAATAAAATATATCTATTATTTGTATTTACTATAAGTACACATAAATAAAGTAAAAATACAAGATAGTACATAATAATATCATGACATAATTTGAAAGTAGGAGATTAACCCAAAGAATGGAAATTGGGTTAAGAAGTTCCCTTACAAAGATCATTTTTTAAATAAAATATATCTATTATCTGTATTCACTATAATTACACATAAATAAAGTACAAATACAATATATAACATAATAATATCATGACATAATTTGAAATTAGGATATTGACCCAAAGAATGGAAATTGGGTTAAGAAGTTCCCTTACCACGTGTCCGACTTGACTCGACCGTTCTTTAACCTCCTGAATAATAAACTAGAGTTAATTTATAATTTTTTAAGAACCTTTTTCAAGTTTATTATTACTTTTATATCACTTATTACCATGTTATGAACATTATGTAATTATTTATGTTAATAACGGTCGTTTTGTCGATCTTTGGTACTTGAGTCAAAAATAAACTTCTTAAAATTATAAGTTGTTCATGTGGTAAAATATCCATTATATCCATAATTATATTCATGATTTAGATATAATATATATCATATATATCCAGTATATACATTCATTTATAATATTACATAACATTTAGTGGTAAGAAATGAAATGCACCGTTCATGGAGACGGTAAGTTGTACGTACGCATGAACGCTACTTTTATTTCTATTTCATATTTAATGGAATGAAGTTATAATTATATAAAGGCATAATATAATTCCAGTATAATATAATGTATAATACCATTTACTCCATCCTTTATACATCCCACATATGGCATTAATGATTCAAATCACTTTGAGGGGGCGGTAGTCCGCACTTCCTAAAATAAAATTATCGTGTTTACCCATAATGGAAATCATAAAGGTGTGAATAAATGAAAAATACAGAAGCATAAGGAAAACATAAACATAATATATATCATTTATAAAAATATTTTCATCGTAATTGCCACCATTAGAGGTGTTCAAAGAAGATTGAACAATCATCATTTTCTGAGGCAGTAATTCGCCACCCACAGAAACAGTATGTTCTTTAACCATTTGACAAAGGTGTGTGTAATTTTAAATAAAATACTTCTCATAAAAACATCCTAGTATATTGAAGATACTTTTTTTGTTACAAAATAAAATAATAAAAATATTTTAGGGGGTTGTAGAATCAAAATAAAACAAAACAACATAAGAGAAGACATTACCTTAAAATCGGGTAACTCTTTTTGATTTGAGCCAAAGGCTTACTTGGGAAGAATTATGCCCAAAGTGAGGCTTCTAGGAGTAAGATAGGGAAGTTTAGAGAGTATTTGGGCAGAGTTTGGCCGAGCCAAAAGTCTTTTAAGGTGTGAGTAAGGTGGTAGTGGTGGGGTCCTTTTATAAGAGGAGAGGAGGGGCACTCTTGGAAAGTCATGAAATGTTACTTTATTATATAATGCGTTTCGAATTTTAAAGGTCCCATACTTATATATTTATAGGATAATGTGATAAGGGTTCGAAATATACTCATTAAATAGGTTTTTGACAAGTTTAAGTCTTAGATTTTACATTATCTTTTCATTTTATTTAAATTGTTTATTAATGAGGTAATCGATGCATCATCATGGTGTCATAAAAAAATTAATTTATTTAATGTCGAAAAATTATAAAAAAAACTATCATGATGTAGGAAATATTTTTATCTTTCCAATTAATATTTATAGTCGAAAATTTAACTTATATAACCCCATGTAATAATTGATTTAGTAAAACAACACATGTTTGTGACAATTTTATTTTTACATTAAATAAAAAGTTATTAATGTCATTTTCTTACCCAAGTGGCTCCATGGGGTCCCCAAGTTGACCCATGGATTGTCTTGGTCGGTAATGACTCTTCCAATAAGGTTAGGACAAGTGTAAAGGTATTTTAATATTTTTATAATATCATTTTTACCTTAAATTTCACTAATTACCTTTAATCGCGATTAATTAAACTTAAAAGTTATTATTCATCAAAAAATTATTTTAATCCCATTGAACCAAATTTTACTTCCTAATGAAAACCATGTATGTCGTATTTTTGAAAATCAAATCACATAAGTGGTAATGTTTCATTTAAACGAAAAATCAGTTTTTTAATTACCACTTAGTGGTTTCACTATTCATCAAAAATTGAAGTTTTTCAGAACAATGCCAAAATTTCACCCTAAGCTATAATTGATATTCCGAATTCAAAAATGATGTATATTTTAAAAAATTACAAAAATATAAGTTTCATTAATTAGTTTTATAATTAATTCTCGTTGTCACAACAAATAGCGTGTTTTTAAGAAACAATATATATCAAAAGATTGACAATTGTTTATGTCCAATTTCAAAGTGAAATTAATTCTAATGACCACCATTGGATAAAATGGTAAAAATATATTCTAATTATACTTTAAAACCAATAAATAGTATAATTTATCACTATAAATTATTTTGATTAAAAAAGTTGTTTTTAAGTATTTTTCAGTATTCATAAAAAATTGGAAGTTCTCAGAAAAATACCTAAAATTAAACATAGGCTAATTTCGATATTCTGAATCCAAAAATGAAGTCTATTTTTAAATATAAAATATATATAATTTCAAAAGGTGGGTATTACTATTCATAATGGCTATTTTGATTGGTCGCGGGGTGTTAGAATCTCGAACTTGTGTACAATGAAAGCTATTGCATTATTGAAAGATAAGTGTATCGTGGAAGCTCGGGGTGTTACACAAAACATCATATTAATAAAGGTTCAATCCCAAGACCATCATAGCAGACAAAGTCCTTACTGAATCAGATTCACTCTCCATTCTAGTCATCTCTATCTTATGAGATATAAATCTTTACCTAATGCATTGGAGGGAGATATAGGTCTCATCCATGTTTGGTTATAATGTAACCACCATCCTTGATTATAATGTAACCATTATCATTTGTTATAATGTAACCACTGTTACATAATTAAATTCATAAATATGTGTTCCAAAAGATTATGAAACATTCAACATATCAGAACACATGAAATAAAATGGGATTTATAAAAACTTCATCATAACATAACCAAAGAAAAAATAGGTTTCATAATCATTTCATCATTTTATCAAAGCATAAACCATGGAAAAATAAGTGGGTTTCATAATAATTGTATCATGCTATAACTTGTGGAAGAGAAATGGGTTTCATAAACATCTTATCATCATAAATATAAACCATTAAAATAAATAATAAGAATGGTATCCTTGGATCATACCCCCAGTAAAGCATAAGTAACATCAAAGGATGTAATCTTAGAAGGAAAATTATTTTGAAAGATTACTTGGGACATTTCCTAAGGAAAATATCCTTTCTACATTGAAAAAAACTTTTTTAAAACTTACAATATTTTTAAAATCCTTTTATTTGAAAAAAAACATTTGAAATTATACATGAAGCTTTAAAAAACATTTAAAATATTTTTGAGTAAAATATCCTTCATACTTTAAAAAACACTTTTTAAAACATAAAAAGTTTTCAAAATACTTTTCTTTGAAAATAAACTTGAATAAATATAAATTAATATTTAAAAAAATTGAATTCATGATGGTGTAAAATTATATACATGTCCTACATGATGAAACAAATATTCCTTTCACGGTTTTAGTAAAATCCAAACAGACATTGTTTGGAAAACAACATGAATATTACTTTAGAAAAGTTAAAAAATAAAACATGATTAAAAATTTCCTTAATAAATAATTTTGAAACTTTTAAAATTATTTTTGAAAGCACTTTTAGAAAACATGGTTTTTGAAGAAAAACATGTTTTTAACTCAAGAGAAAAATAAAGGATATTGTTATTAAAAACATTCTTTTTAACTCTTAAGTACATAACAAGATAAAAATAAAGGGAAAATGTGTGTTCTAATGACATAATAATAGGAAAATAAAATTCATGAGTTTATTGGGAGATAGATCATAATATTTAATCATTGTAATTATAATCATAAACAATCCTGATAAACGATGAGATTATAACATAAAACTCTTGCCACTTTGGTAACATTGAATCATAATTACCATGAAAGAATAAAATTAAATAAAATTTATAATATCATTAAAAATAATTATATTCATGATATAACATTTCAAATTGGTAGTTTATATATCTCATAAAATAATATAGGTTCATAACATAACATATCTCTCAAAGTATGAAAATTGAGACAAAAATGGCTTACGGTTTTGGTAACTTAAAAAATGTAAACCTCATTAAAGAGGGATCCTCAAATGGATATGTAATTACACATAATTTTAATGATAATTATCATAATATACATTCATGTGAATTATATACACCACAAAAAAGAAGCACAGGTGAATATGTCTTGTTTCTCATATAAAATAAAAAGTGATATGGAAATCTATTACCCTAAGTCTCGACTTCCTTCATAACATTAGAACCTCCTATATAATAAATATAATTTTAGTATATATATATTATATAACTATAATTATATATATATATATATATATCATACCATATATTATTTACTTATGACCCTTTATTACCCTCTTATTAATAATTCCTTGTTAAAATCGCGTTTTGGGTAATAACCGCTTTGTTTTTCGTGTGAGTTTGTATTTGTTATTTTTGGTCCTATTAATTTGATAATGGTTAAATCATATTATAAATGATAACCATGATATAAATATCATATATATTCATCATATATTTATTTATAGTAATCCATAAAATTTATATATATATAATGAAATACCATGTTCATGGAGATGGTAGGTCATACGTATACATGAACGTTGTTTCCATTTTCTTGATGGTTTGAAAAAAATAAATTTAAATAATATATAACCATTATAGAATAATTTTTATTTCATATATATCACATATTTTTATTAAACACTTAATTATTACCTTCCATGTAAAGCTTACGCGAAGAACAAATCACATCGCTTCACGAGGCGGTTGTTTGTTATACACACAAATGACGTTATCATATTCCCATGGAATGAAAAGTAAGAAGAAACATGTGATATCATGATGACATAAGCATTATAATATCATAAATATAATATATAAACAATAAATCTATCATTATTCTCAACCTTTGGAGGTGGTAATGGAAAAATGAATGACATCAATTCAAGAGGCGATAGTCCACCGTACACACGAATGATGATTTTGTAAACCATTATATGGAAGTGGATATGGTTTTAGATCATAACATTAAAATAAAAAACAAGTATATTTAAGATAATTAGGTTATTATATCATAATTTTTTAATAATAATTTAAGGAGTTTGAGGAATAAATAATATAAAAATCCTCTATGAAGAAGGCTACCTCTTCTTTGGGTACCCTCCTTAGGTTTGCACCAAAATCCTCCCAAGGATGGATTTATATCCAAACTAAGGATTCCATGATGATAGGAGGGATTTAAAAAAGTTATTTTTTATTTATTGGCTGAAACAATGGGTTTTTTAAGTGTGAATAGGTAAGGATATGGGTGACCTTTTATAAGTGAGGTGAGTGGCACACTTGTAATTTTTTAAAAGAAAATGGTGTAGCCATCTTTTTCACATGTAAAAGAGATCAAAAATGGGGAATTATCAAACCTAGAATATATTATGTTGAAATGTTTCCATAAAATGGATGTTTAATAAGTTTTCAGGTCATTTTCAACCCTTATATTTTTAGTTTAACCCCTAGTAAATCCATTTTCACATTAACCGCAATAAATACTTTTTTCTATTTTTACTATTAATTTTGGTCAAAAATTAATTTCACCTTATTAGATAATATAAATTATTATTATTCTAAATATGGAATCCATTTTTTAAAATTATATTCGTATAAGTGAAAATTTTTCATTTAAAATTAATCCAGAAAACCTGATGAGAAAGTTTTTAAAGACAAAACATTCAAAAGTTTGAAATATTTTTATGTAAAAATTCAATATGAAATAGACTAAAATTACCTATATTGGATTAATATATATATAATTTAAATAATTTTACCTTTAAATCAATCTTAAAACAACTTTTAGTTTAAATTTTTTAAAATAAATGACAATTCTTAATAAAAACCAGTATTTTCACTATTCATCAAAAAATTTGCCTTTTAAAAACTTATTAAAAAATAACCCAAAGATAATTTAAAAATTATGATTTTAAAAATTAATTTTATTTTTTAAAATTAATTTTCTAAAATATTCAAAAAAAATTATTTTATTATAAGTGCGCAAAAGGCGATAAACTTCTTTTTAGAAAGTATAGTTTTTAAGAATAAAAATGGATTTATTCTTATCTATTGTATAAAAAACATAATCTGAATTTTAAACATTTGATTGAATATATAATATATAGATTTAATTAAAATTATTCCCTAAAATTTATTTTTTCATTTATTAAGATAAAACACATTTGTGCGTATAAAAATAGTTTTTTTATAAAAATATTTCCTTTATTTTTAAATAGTTTTTATTTTCATTTCTAATTGATTGGTCACCAAATAATTAATTGTTTATTCATGTGTAAAAAATATATTCCAATAATTTATTTAATTCCATCCATACCTATCATTACAATGGTTAGGTGATAACTATCATATTAAATAATAATATTTTAATAGTATGTCATGTTTCATTTAAACTTGGTGTTATATGTAATGAAAGATAAACTCGATATTGTGTGTAACACAAGCCAAACTTAGTGTTTCATGTGATGAAAGATAAACTTAGTGTTTAGTGTAACATAAAATATTGAAAAGATTAAATATATTTAAAATATATATATATCACAAAATTTCGAGGTGTTACATTTTACCCCCTTAAAAAAATTGCGTCCTCACAATTTGAATTTGATCTCAATGGGTTTGACATTTGAAAATTCCTTTATGGAAAACTCATATCGTAAAAATATACAATAAAACTTTCTCTTGATAAGAGGAAAAATAAAATATGAAGTTTTAATGACAAAAACTATGTTTCCAAATAGGAGAACATAGGTGATAAGTGAAAACATGGACATATAAAAGAAAAGTAAGACTCAAACACAGATAGAGAGTGATATAGAACATAGTTAGGATAAAGTTAATGACCACAAACCATAAACCAAATAGGTGTGAAAAAGGTCATTGATATCATAAAAAAATATTATGATAGGAAAATATTTTATTTTAGGATCCTTTTCCTAATATTGTTCAATTTTCATGAGAATATATATATATATATACTTGATTTATTTTTATTTCATAAGAACAATATCATCCTTTGGTGGTGCCTCAATAAATTTCCACTTCATCACTTACTCTGATAAATGAAGATGAATTTTTTTTTAATCCTGAAGCACTAATGGATCATAAGATCAATAAAATAATGATAATTAATTCCTTATATCTCTAGTTATAACAAAAACAAAATGGTTGGAATAAGTTATGCATAAATCTTCATATAGTGAAATAATACATTAATCTCTAAAACCTCATTTAAAGTTAAACTTAAACCATTTCATAAATGGTTAACATTATGACCCTTCCAAAAGATTAAAATCCAAAAATTTAGAAATAATGTCACTAAATTCCCAAAATTAACTCATCCTTAATCCCCCAAACATGTGAATAGCTTAATCATTTATTCTCTTGAAACATGGAAATAACCTAAATTACCACAAAACCTCAATGAAAACATTCATGATTCCTCATTACTTGAATAAAACCATGTATTATTGAATATGTTTCATAGATCAAATAATGTTTTAAACTCAATAAATGATAACATAAACCACTTTTTCAATAAATCTATAAGTTATGAGTTCATCAATACTATCCAATTTACTTTATCCATGTAAATTATCATGAAATGAACTCCATCATTGCTTTCTTCATCCTTGGACACCAGTACTGATGTCAGAGGTCTTGGTATATCTTCTCCACTCTAGGATGTACTGCCAAAGAGGATGTATGGAACTCTCTAAACACCTCTTCCCAAAATGTCACTTGTACCATAGAGCATCCTCTAAAAAGGATGACATGCTCCCCACCTATCAAAAATCCATCAAGAGCCTGTCTATAGGATATCAGAGCATGTTGGGCCTCGCAGTCAATGTCCCCTAGCCATGCCTCCCAAACTCACTGAAGGAATGGGGGAGTGATAGTATTATAATATAGGTAAGATGATCCATCATTATCCATGAAGGATATCTAGAACACAGCTAGCTACTCTGTCACCTCACACAAAAGATGTAAACTCGACCTCCTGCTGAGTGTGTCTCCTAATATGTTTCCTTTCCAAGGAGTGTAGACTATCTCAAATTCATAGTCTTGGAGGAACTCCATCCATTGCCTTTGTCTCAGGATCAGGTCCTTCTGTGAGAAGATATACCTAATACTCTTATTATTGGAGTATTTAGTAAATTGTTCACCCATCAAGTAGTGCCACCACATATTCAATGAAAATACCACTACTGCTAACTCTAGTTCATGGGTCACATAGTTCTGCTCATGTTTCCTCAGCTGTCATGAGCCATAGGTGATCATCTCTCTCTCCTGTATCAGGACACACCCTAGTTTGGTCCCTGATGTGTCACAATAGACTACATATCCAACTCCCTATTCTGGTAGCCTCAAGAAGGGGGAACTCATCAATCTCCACCTTAGCTCCTAGAAACTCTATTGGCATCTCTCCATCCAAATGAAGGGTTGTATCTTCTTTTTCAAAGCAGAAAATGGTGTTTCTACTATGGAAAAGTTGGGTAAAAACCTCTGGTAGTACCCATCCAACCCGAGGAAACTCCATACTTTAGTCACACTCTTGGGTGGATCCCAAGCAAGAACTGGCTCTATCTTCGTCAGATCCACCACAACTCTAACCTTCAAGATAACGTGTCCCAAAAATTGGACCTCCTAAATCCAGAACTAGCACTTCAAGAGCTTTCCATAAAGCTGGTTCTCTCAGAGTGTATCTAGTACAATTTGTAGATGTGTGGCATGCTCCTCCTCTAACATCGAGTACAACAAGATGTCATCAATGAAGACCACCATGAAGCAATCGAGGTAAGGTTGGAAGATCCTATTCATGAGTCCCATGAACACTAATGGGGAATTGGTCATGCCCAAAGGCATCAACAAGAACTTGTAGGGGCCATAATGTCATTTGAATGCTATCTTCGGTATGTCCTCATCCTACACCCGAAGCTGATGATAGACTGATCTGAGGTCTATCTTCGAAAACCACTAAGCTCCCTTCAACTGATCGAATGGATCATCAATCCTCGGTCGAGAATACTTGTTCTTCACATTCACCTGGTTTAGGTGCCGATAGTCCATGCAAATATTCAAACTCCCATCTACCTTCTTGGTGAACAAAATCAGGGTTGCCCATGGAGAAACACTGGGCCTTACAAACCCCTTCTTCTGCAAGTCCACCAGATGTACCCTCAACTCACGAAGCTCCATAGGAGCCATCCAATTTGCTGGTGTAGATATCGGTGTTGTCCTGGGGTATAGGTCGATGTAGAATTATACCTCTCTATGAGGAGGTAATACTAGTACATCCTTATAAAAGATGTCACAACCACCATTTCTATTTATTTATTTTTTATTATTTCTTGTTTTTGAGTGTCTGCGCCGTGGTCCGAGCTACACCCCATATTAAAATATTTATCGTTTGATGCTTTTTCTGGGTTTCAGACCCGTGCGCGGCCACCGCGGGGTTGGCAGTCGCCGCGCAGTTGGCCCGGGTGTCGGGCGAGTGCTCTCTTTTTTTTCTCATATAATTTTTTTTATTATTTTAATTTGGTTTGGCTCATGTTATTATGAAATGGTCACTTTTATAAATTTTTATTATTGTCATATTATCATTACTATTTATATTATTATTATTATTATTCTAGTTTTATTATTATTATTATTATTATTATTATTATTATTATTATTATTTACATTACTAATCTTATTTTTATTAATGTAATGGAATGAAAAAAAATTAAAAATCTATCCTAACCCTAACCCTAGCGCTGAGCCCCCTCCCTCTCTTTCCCTCTTGCGCCGCATGACCCCCCCCCCTTCTTGCTTCCCTTCCCTGTCGCCCAGCCCTGACACACCCCTCCACCTCTCCTTCTCCCCTACCCAGCCGCGCGCCCTGACCTCCTTCAGGCCTCCGCCTCGCCGCACACCCTTTCGGCTCCCGCCCTACTCCGACGCCTGCTTCCTGCACCCTGCCTTCACCGCACCACCGGCCTCCGGTGCCCAGTTCCCCACTCCCGCAGCGACCTCCCTCCGGCGCCCCACTCCCGCAGCGACCTCCCTCCGGCGCTGCTCCCTCACCCGGCCTCGCTCCACCCTAAAGCCTGGCCACGCCGCCCTGCCCCTCCGGTGCCTCGTCGCTGCCCGCCTCACCGGCCAGCATTTCCGGCGAGCCCCCGCCGCCGGACAGGGACTCTCAGCCCCATCGACGCCCCCTGCCGGCCCTTCTCGCGAGCTCCACTATCGGCCAGCGGCCTCCGGCCCCCTCTAGCGATCTCCAGCCGAGCTTCAGTGAGCTCCACATCCTTCCAGTAGTGGAAACCCCCTGGTTGCGTGTTCTCCACCATCCCTCAACCTTCGGCGATGACCCGCGACCTCCGGCGCAACTCCCTCGGGAATGTTTCCCCTATTTTTCCTTGACCTTTTTGGTTTTCGACAAGTATAAGGTTCTTTTTAGTGTTCTTTTTGGGTTCATTTTGGTTCGCATTATTATTTTAGGATCTAATTGGGATCCCACGGGGTGAGATTGTGGTACGATTGGTGTTTGACACCAATATTCGAGAATTTTCAACACCCGATGTAAGTTGTTCCGTGCATAAACTTTTGTGGTGTTTTAATTTTCTTGTTTGATCAAATTAGTATGTTATTTGACTAGTCTTCTTGGTGCGAATATAGTGTTGTTTGATGTTTAATAGGATTTTGATAGGTTTATAAACGTGTTTATGTGTTATAAATGTTTTGATTTTTATGAAAACTTTTGTTGAGCCATTCGCAGTGTTTTCTAAACTGTGCTGTTGTTTTTCATGGTGCGCATGGGCTGAGAAATTCTGTTTTTGACATTTTTAGTGTTTTATAAACTGTTTTGTTGGTTTATTAAAATGTGCAAGGGTTTCAGTTGGGTTTTGGTATGACGTCAATGTGGAGTTGTGTGCGTTTGGTCATGAAAGTGTTTTTTTAAGGGGTTGAAGTTGGTTTCGTGTGTTTAAAGCCGTGGTGTGTTTTCAAAATTGTTTTATAAAATTTTAAATGATTTATTAAGTAGTGTGGATGTTCCGAATTTGGTTTTGGGAAAACATGTTTAGACGCACGTTCTTTTAAAGGTCAATTTCATCATGTCGTGCGCTTTTGTCTTATTTCGTACTTTGTTGTTTCCTTGAAATAACTCGGTGGCTCTTTAAAATAATTAGTGAGTTATTTTGTTGTTATGTGGTTTTTACAAACACTTTGTGGATTTTAAATTGTTTTAATAAATAATTTTTTTGGTGCAAGTTGTGTTTTGAAGTTATGTTGAGCTAGTTCCTTTACGTTGGTTGTTCGTTTGGTTTGTTCTGAGTCAGTGGCTATGTGTTCTTAGTTATCATGCGTTTGTTTCAGCATGTTGGCAAGGTAACCATACGACATCGCGATCATCAACTTGCGTGTGCTTGTGCACCAGTGCGAGGTCTATTGTGTCATCGCGTTCGATCTGCGTATTGAGGTATGTCTCCCAATGCACTCGCCTTTAAATTTAGAAATTTATTTATTCCTTATCATTTCATTATTTTCCCTTAAATTTAAAGTAGTGTTAGAAAATTATTACTAGAATGGAGACTTGAATAATTTGAAAACTATTTACTTCTTGCATCACATTGAAAATATCTTTCTTGGATAAATTTGTGTTGTTTCCTTGTGATATTGTCAAACGGGTACTTTATGAAATGTGCAAGTCACACTGAACTGTGTTTTGAGATGGTTTTGGTGTGTATAAAATGACGGTGTATCCTTTAGGGAAAATGGTGTTTTCTTGAAAACTTGGATAGAGGAAATGTTGTTTGGCCTTTAAACTGGATTTTGGAATTTTTCAGTGGGGGTTTCGTTTTCCTTAAATGAGTTTCTAGGTATGTTTTTCTGGTTTTCAACATGATGGCGTGTGTCATATCTTTTGGAAATGCTTTGATATTAAATGGTTTAAATGTAAATGATGTGGTGGCCCGTTTGGCACTTTATTGATTGTGAACTGACTACATATATATATATACGTACTTATGGGGCATCTCTACAGGGGGATTTCCCTTCGAGGATTATCGTGTAGCAGTGTCCGTGTATAGGGTTGGCAAGTGCGGTGAGGTGAGTCACACGTGCAAGGGCCTCCCACTTACACAGTATTATTAAAACCATCATGGGTTCCTGGGCGTCTTTTATAGAATCGAGTGACGGTTGCTAGCTAACCCTGATTAGATGGGTTATCCCCCCCCCCCCTTGGTAGGTAAGGCCTTGTGGGGCGTGCCACTGGTTGGCTGTTCGGGCGGCCAGTTGGTTATTGACTATGGAGTACCATACCAGTAGGTAGTCTGAACCTGAGTACATCCAAGGGTTTTCTAGGGATGTTTAGGATCACCCATGGTTACTTGATGTTCCTTGCTTGTTTACTTTTAGTTGTTCTTTACAGCTTATACTGTTATACTTTGTGAAAAATGGTTTTCAAATGAATATGCGTTATTCTCTTTGTGTAAAATTTGAAAATGTAACACTTCTTTCTATTTTAGAGTGAATTTGGCACCAATGAATGGAATTCAACTTTTGAAAAAGAATAAGAGTAATGTCTCGTGTTTGATCTTCAAGTGATACATTGTGAAAGATTACTTTTATACTTTGTAGTTCAAACCTGGAATTTATAGATTCTTTATTTACTGGCAGTACTTTGGGATTTGTTGTTGGGCTCACTTACTGAGTACTTTTGTACTCACGCCTATCTTTTACCATTTCATTTGTAGGTTCCTTGTGTTCAGGTTCTCCTAGTTTGAGTCACTCGGTGTTGGAGTTGGTCTTTGTTTGGGTGGTGATCTGTGGGGTCACATGGAGTTATGTTCGGTCGTGTGGATTTTATTTTCTTTTCTGCTGTTATCATTTTATTTCTATTTAGTTGGTTTTCTTGGCTCGATCCTACTTTCGTTTTGGCTGAAATTATTCCCAACGATAATTTTTTTTTTGATGCCAGGCACTAGTTGTCATCCCGGGGTAATCAAGAAAGCCCCTCGGGACTTGCCGCGGACCGGGTCAGGTGACCGGTTCAGGATCGACCCGGGCTTGTTCATGACAAAATGGTATCAGAGGAGGCCCTTGTTATTTGGGTTATCTAGTAGGTGGATATTAGTACTTTCGGGACTCGAGAGGTAGGTACGGGAAGGACGTCATGAACCCTCGCCCGTTCTGCACCTCGAGTCGCTAGGGAGAGTCTGGGAATTATGTCTTTGTCTTTTTCTGGTTTTTTTGGATCGAGGGATGACAAAGGAAACAAGTCGATGTTATATCATGCTTTCACATGGAGTAGTGACCCATGTGGAGTCTGTGTACACGGTTTTAATTCCTCCTAGTGGTCGAAGATTACTTAGGACATGGACCACTACCATGTCGCCAGGTTAGGCGTGACTATTAGTCCCTCACTCCGGTGTTTGATTCAATTTGAGTGTTTTTTTCGTTCTGGTTGGTGTAAGTGCATTGTTGGAAATGAAAAAGGGTTTTTTTAAATGGGACTGATTTCTTTTAAATGACTTTAAATGTATGAAATGAGTTTTAAAAAACTGGATGCTTTTGATTTGGAAATCCATTGTTTGCTTGGTTTTGGTTGAGAATGGTTTGGGTGAAACCTCAGATACTTCTTATGGATGTTTTCATATGTTAGGGGATGCGTGGGAAATGCGTGTTGGTGCGTATGAATGAAAGTTTATGGAGACATGTGCAATGGTTCATGGGATTACCTGGGTGTGTTTGAAACTAAAGGCTTGACCTTTTTTTCTAAGTTGGCTTCTAAAGAGGAAAATGGTTTTGGAAAGTGACTTTGGATCTAGAAGTGGATTTGGTATTCGGAAAGTCGTCTTGAAACAAAGAGATTTTGAAAAAAAAGGGTGGTTTTGGAATCTAAAACGGAACAAGTTTTTTTTGGATAGGGAATTTTGGGTTGTGTTTGTTGTTGTTTGGTTTCTTTTGATCTGGATATTTTTGGATGAAAGCACTTTTAATGATATTGCTTTGGCTTGATATTGGTTTTGGCTTGGTGATATATATTTTGTTCAGAGATGCCGCCCATAAGGTCCCCAAATTTTATGAGTCATGCCCAGTTTTTGGTCTTTCTCGGACGTTGTCTATCCTTCATGGTGATTGGAGCCTGTTAGAGATAATGCAGTGGCTTGAAGAGGACGAGAACGTCCTCAGGGTATTGGCAACTCCCGAAGCTGTCAGAGTACGTGCTGTTTTGGGTCTGTTTGAAGGTCCATCCCTGGACGAGTAGGAGTTGTTTGACTCGCCGTTAATTGTAAGTGGGATGATGTGGTATTTCTTTAAAGTCGTCTTCTTTCGATGGTGTATACTTGTGGATGTGAAGACGAATAAAATTGAAGAGCTCATGTGTGTTCAACATGGCCAGCAGACAGTGAAAACGTATGTTGAACATTTCAAGGATCTTGTGTCGTTTTTTTCGGGGGTAGTGTCATAGGACTGGTTGAAGACTTATCCCTTCATTAGGGGTCTTCGTCAAGAGATCAAGGAGCGAGTCCTCCCTTTTTGGGAGCACCACTTTTGAGAAGTTTTTGCATGAGGTGTTCTTAGCTGAGTTGGTTTCCAAAGCGCAAATGGTTGGAAATCCACCGTATCCAGTCGCTCATGAAGGTCCCCCATCTGACGAGCAGAGTGTGTCAGGTAAATTTGTTTTTAAAGAGTTCTTTGCAGTGGCTCTAACTTCTAGTTCATCGGACCATCTAATGGTGTACCGTCAGTATGGATGTTTACGGCATACGAGCCGTCATGTCACACCCCTCTGAAGACATGCCATCATTGCAGGTGCCTGGGTCATCTAGAGAAGTTCTACAGGAATCATCACCTGAAGAAGACATTATGACTGAAGGATTGTAGTGCCTGACTGTGAGGCAGAAGATGCTTCATCCACCAGAGCCCCAGCCATAGGTCTTGGGGTGAAGTTCGCGCGCAGTCATGATTTTTTGGGGGTGTGATGCCTCAGTTTGGGTTTCATGTTCCGTGTTTGTAATGAAACATTTGAAGTCCTTCCGTTTCCGTCCTTCCACTGTTAACGTTTTGGCATTGTTGTGGGTTCCTTGTGTCGTCGTGAGGTTGGGATGAACATGTTCGTTTGTAATCCAAACAGTCTCATTTGCCTGATTATGGTGTCCTAGATCGTGTGTTTTTCTTAAAAGTATGTTTGGACCTTGCGTGTTTTAATCTTCATTTAGCGGTGTTCGTTTGGAGATATAAGTGTGTAACGACCCGACCCCATTTACCCAGAGTCGATGCATTATTGCGTAACATTGGCATGATCACAAAAGATCAAGTCTCGAAAGACCGATTAGTTTAGTAGCCTTGGAAACACTAGATACATTCATAAATGTTACATTACATCATAAAGTGAAAAACTAAAATAACATAGTCTCCATTTTCCGCACTCATATCCCTTTCAGACTATCCCTGCAGGTCATTCCTAAAATACTTCTTCACATCCTGAAAAGATTAAAACATTGAAAGGGGTGAGCTCAGATGCTCAGTAAGGATAACAATATAGCATAAGCTTTCATAAATAAACATTAACATTTAAGGCGATGTGTAACTAAAAAAAAGCCTTTTAAACTTGAACTTCAGCATAATATGGAAAAAATAAAATGAAATAATGCATTTACTTATTCACATGGATATTCTACTAGTCGAATTATCACATGCAATATCAATAACCACTTTCATAATGATGCAATGAATAAAGCCAAACTATCATAACCACGTAGCCAGGGCCTCGTGCCAAGACTACAAATAAGATTTTGTCAAGGCCTCGTGTCAAGACACTATTTTGTCTCATGAGACCTGCCGATGCAATTTTTTTATAATATAATTACGTTTAAAATTGCTCAAATATACTCCAGTGTCTTTCTGAAAACATTATGCAAGCTTCTGAAAACAAAATAACTAATTCTGAGACTGCTCGACTAATTACAGGCCATGATGGGTCCACGCCCAATCCCTTCCTGTCTCCCACACTCGAGAGTCAGGTTTTCTGAAAACATTTTTAGGCTTGCGTTAAATACGTATACATTTTCACTGGATTTTCATACATTTGATAGAAATATCTCTATCTTTTTTTTAAATCATTTAAAAAAAGTTATGTCTTGCAGAGGAAGCCGAAACTCAAATAATGGTCATGGCGGTGAAGAAGTCATTGTCGCCGCATACGTACGACAAAAAACATTCCTTTTTGTCTTTTATTAAGATGCTTCGTATAAAAATATTCCTTTTGAATAAACGTAAAAGTCAATGGGGTTTATACACAGTATAAAAGAAATTTGTGTATAAAACAAAATATTCCTCAATGAATGGAGATTGAGACGAAGTCTCTTACAAAGATCATTTTTTAAATAAAACAGATCTATTATGTGTATTCACTATAAGTACACATAAAGAAAGTAAAAATACAAGATAGTACATAATAATATCATGACATAATTTGAAAGTAGGAGATTAACCCAAAGAATGGAAATTGGGTTAAGAAGTTCCCTTACCTCATGTCCGGCTTGACTCGATCGTTCTTTAATCTCTTGAATAATAAACTAGAGTTAATTTATATTTTCTTAAGAACCTTTTTCATGTTCATTATAACTTTTATATCAATTATTACCATGTTATTAACATTATGTAATTATTTAAGTTAATAATGGTCATTTTGTCGATCTTTGCTACTTAAGTCAAAAATAAACTTCTTATAATTACAAGTTGTTCATGTGGTGAAATATCCATTATATCCAGAATTATATTCATGATGTAGATATAATATATATCATATATATCCAGTATATACATGAATTTATAATATTACATAACATTTAGAGGTATGAAATGAAATGCACCGTTCATGGAGACGGTAAGCCGTACGTACGCATGAACGCTACTTTCATTTCTATTTCATATTTAATGGAATGAAATTATAATTATATAAAGGTATACTATAATTCTAGTATAATATAATATATAATACCATTTACTACATCCTTTATACATCCCACATATGGCATTAACGATTCAAATCACTTTGAGGGGGCGGTAGTCCGCACTTCCTAAAATGAAATTATCGCGTTTACCCATAATGGAAATTGTAAAGGTATGTCATAAATGAAAAATACAGAATCATAAGGAAAACAAAAACATAATATATATCATATATAAAAATAGTTTCATCATAATTTCCACCATGAGAGGTGTTAAAAGGAGATTGAACAATCATTGTTTCATGAGGTAGAAATTTTCCAACCACAGAAATAGTATGTTCTTTAACCATTAGACGAAGGTGTGTGTAAGAGTAAATCAAATAATTCTCATAACAACATCCTATTATATTTAAGATACTGTTTTTGTTACAAAATAAAGTAATAAAAAGAGTTTAAGGTGTTGGAGAATCAAAATAAAACAAAATAACATAAGAGAATACATTACCTTAAAATCGGGTAACTCTTTTTTGATTTGACCCAAAGGCTTCCTTGGGAAGAATTATGCTGAAATTGAGGCTTCTAGGAGTAATATAGGGAAGTTGAGAGAGTATTTGGGTAGAGTTTGGCTGATCCAAAAGGCTTTGAGGGTGTGAATAAGGTGGTAGTGGTGGGGGGCTTTTATAAGAGGAGAGGAGGGGCACTCTTGGAAAGTCAAGAAATGTTACTTTATTATATAATGATTTTCGGATTTTAAAGGTCCCAAACTTATATATTTCGAGGATAAGGTGATAAGGGTTCAAAATATACTCATCCAATAGGTTTTTTACAAGTTTAAGTTTTAGATTTTACATTATCTTTTCATTTTATTTAAATCGTTAATTAATGAGGTAATCGCTGCATCATCATGGTGTCATAAAATATTTAATTTATTTAATGTCTAAAAATTATAAAAAAATTATCATGATGTAGGAAATCTTTTTTTATTTCCAATTAATATTTATAGTCGAAAATTTACCTTATATAACCCCATGTAATAATTGTTTTAGTAAAACAACTCATGTTTGTGACAATTTTATTTTTACTTTAAATAAAAAGTTATTATTGTCATTTTCTTACCCAAGTGGCTCAATGGGATCCCCAAGTTGACCCATGGATGTTATTGGTCGTCCATGACTCATCCAATAGGGGTAGGACAAGTTTAAAGGTATTTTCATATTTTTATAATATCATTTTTACCTTAAATTTCACTAATTACCTTTAATCGCGATTAATTAAACTTAAAAGTTACTATTCACCAAAAAATTATTTTAATCCCATTGAACCACATTTTACTTACTAATGACAACCATGTATGTTGGATTTTTGAAAATAAAATCACAGAAGTGGTAATGTTTCATTTAAACTAAAAATCAGTTTTTTAACTACCACTTAGTGGTTTCACTATTCATCAAAAATTGAAGTTTTTCATAACAATGCCAAAATTTCACCCTAATATATAATTGATATTACGAATTCAAAATTGATTTCTATTTTACAAAATTCCAAACATATAAGTTGCATTAATTAATTTTATAATTAATCCCCATTGTCACAACAAATAGCGTGTTTTTAAGAAACAATATATATCAAAAGATTGCCAATTGTTCATGTCCAATTTCAATGTTAAATTAATTCTAATGACCACCATTGGATAAAATGGTAAAAATATATTCTAATTATACTTTAAAACCAATAAATATTATAATTTATCACTATAAATTATTTTAATTAAAAAAGTTTTTTTAAGTATTTTTCACTATTCATAAAAAAATTGGAAGTTCTGAGAAAAATACCAAAAATTCAACATAGGCTAATTTCGATATTCCTAATCCAAAAATGAAGTCCATTTTGAAATATAAAATATATATAATTTCAAAAATTGGGTGTTACTATTCATAATGGCTATTTTGATTGGTCGCGGTGTGTTAGAATCTCAAACTTGCGTACAATGCAAGCTATTGCATTATTCAAAGATAAGCGTATCGTGGAAGCTTGAGGTGTTACATTCTCCCCTCCTTTAATAAATTGCATCCTCGTAATTTGAAATTTTTCTTTGAAAATAAAAGGTTGAAAATAGAAAATACCTTTGTGGGAAACCCACATCGGAAATAAAGTTAATAAAAATATAACTTTAAAAGAAAGAAAGAGAAGTACAAAGGTCACCCAAGATAGCCCATACTAGGATTCTATGAAAATATGGATATGGAGGAAAAAAACCATCAAGGTCTGATGGAGAGTCGTATAAAATAGGATTAGGAGAAAGTTAACTACAAGAAAATCACAAACTTCTGATTGGTTAAATGGTCATTGAATCCCCAATTGGAAAATTTAACCAACAACGTTTTTGTTTTAAGTTACCTTTCATAAAGTTGTGGAATTTATTTAAAAGATTCACTAAGAATTTAGTGAAATATACTTACTTGTCATGTAGACTTTCATTCTTTAATAAATTTTTACCACAAACCCATCTTTCACTCAAAAAGATAATAGAACTCAAAAATATTATATTTATCCTAATCATATAAGGTTCCAAATATTACCACATACCATTTAGATTAAGAAAACTATTTTTTAATAACTAGGGACTTCATGTAGGCTAGTGGTAGGTAATAAAGGCATGTCGCACTATGGTTGTGGGTTCGATTCCTGTAGCTTTGTCCGACGTGACGGGTTATCCCCTAACCTGAAGTTTGTCCTTTTCCTAAAACTATAGTATTATAATATTCCAAAAATAATCTTCAGAAATGTTTTAACCTTAAACCATATTATCAAAGGTTCAACTTAATCCATTCCAACCTTTATAGTTATCCAAAATACCTCTATCCAGACTTTCTCTAAAAGGTCTCTAAATTCCAAAATCAATTGTAACATCAGATTCCCCAAACAATGTAAAGTTTCTCTTATTTTCACATACTAAAAATATGATTACCTTCATCATATTAAAACCTTAATGAAAAAAACAAGTATTGCAGTACAATCCTTATATATATCACATTATTCTTATAACTAGAATATAATCCTTGAGTCCAAAAGCACCAATACATTAATTATTCTACTTCAACTATAGTAACAGCATAAGATTGTCCTTGATCCCTTTGCATTTTTTGACGTAAGTTTCCCTGACGCTTAGGACATTCATTTGCATAATGCCCCATTTCCCTACAATTGTAGCATTCAACATTGATAGCCTCTTTCTTTCCCTTGAAATCACGAGCCTGGTGACCCTTTTCTCCACATTTATAACAAACTCCCATTCCTTTTAGGCAAGTACTGGGGTGATTCTTCCCACAATTATCACATAATAGAAAATCCTTCTTTCTCTTTTTCCCTTTATCTGTCTCTTGTTCCACCGTTCTCTTCTTCTCTTGCTTTACTTTTTTGTCATAAGACTTAGAGAATTCTTTTTCTGTCTTGATAGCACACGAGACAATATCTTCGTACGAAGAGAAGGTTTGTGAGACTAATTCTCGACAGAGAAATGGTTTTAACCCATCAAATAAACGATCAATCTTACTTCTTGGGTTACGTATATAATCTGCTGCATGCCTTGCTAACCTTGTAAAGTTAGCCTCATACTTTGCGACATTCTCGTCCTTCTTTTGTCTCAGACTCAGAAATTGCCTTTCCATATCTGCTCGATGGTCACGAGGGAAGTATTTTTCTAATAAAAGCTCTTTGAACTCTCTCTCCATTCCATACTTGATACTTCATCATCTTCCTTTGTGTTTTGAATCAGCGACCACCATTGATCGGCATCTCCAGTGAGGCGGTAAACTTCCATGATGACCTTCTCCCTTTCACCACTCCCCAAGGCGTGGAATATTTTTCTAAGGATTTTATCCATTGCTCAGCTACTAATGGATTTGTACTTCCATTAAATGTTAGCGGTTGTTGCCTCATGAAGCGGTCTAACATTGATCCTCCACGTTGCGGATCAGGGTGCTCCATATGAGTAAGGTTATTATTCATAACCTGAGTGAGTTTTCCCAGTATGGTGATAAGCTGATCAGCACTAGTGGTATCACCAACCCCATTATAATTATCTTGAGCAGGAGGGAAATCCATACATGGAGTGTGTGCATTGATACGGTTTCCATTCCTCCCACTAGCCGCCATTTCTAAACAATGGAATAAACTATATTAGTTTATGAATCAAAATACATAATTCCATACTTGTAAAACAATTAACATAAATTTTAAAGTTTATGGATACAATCCATAATCATAAAAATGTTTTCTTTGAGAAGTATATACTCATAAACCCTTTATAATGGTTGGTAAAGAAAATGAGAATTATCCTAAGCGTATCCCCCGGGAGTGTCGTAACCAAGAGTGCAGCAAGGCCCGTTGTCGTGCACCAATTCCCATTCAAGTCCAGCTCAAAGCAGTGTTTTCGGGTTTTACCCCTAGGTGCATCTGTGCCAGAGCCGCCTCTACCTGCTCGTATCCAGACAGGGATGTATTTCTCGGAAAACTCACAAAATCTCTATAATACCAAAATTCTAGGAAGTTCTTCTATACTAATCCTCAAAGTCTATCTTTGGGTTATGTGCTCTAATCAGAGTTTATCTAAATCTAGATTACAAGGTTAGTACCAAAATGCCTCTGATACCAAATGTAATGCCCCGACCCCAGTTACCCAGAGTCGGTGCATTATTGCGTATCATTGGCATGATCACAAAAGATCAAGTCTCGAAAGACTGATTAGTTTAGTAGCCTTGGAAACACTAGATACATTCATAAATGTTACATTACATCATAAAGTGAAAAACTACAATAACATAGTCTCCATTTTCCACACTCATATCCCTTTCAGACTATCCTTGCAGGTCATTCCTAAAATACTTCTTCACATCCTGGAAAAATTAAAACATTAAAATGGGTGAGCTCAGATGCTCAGTAAGGATAACAATATAGCGGAAGATTTCATAAATAAACATTAACATTTAAGGCAATGTATAACTAAAGAAAAAGTCTTTTAAACTTGAACTTCAGCATAATATGGAAAAAATAAAATGAAATAATGCCATTTACTTATTCACATGGATATTCTACTAGTCGAAAGATCACATGCAATATCAATAACCACTTTCATAATGATGGAATGCATAATTCCAGACTATCATAACCACATAGCCAAGGCCTCATGCCAAGACTACAAATAAGATTTTGTCAAGGCCTCATGCCAAGACACTAGTTTGTCTCATGAGACCTGTCGATGCAATTTTTTTATAATATAATTACGTTTAAAATTTCTCAAATCTACTCTAGTGTTTTTCTGAAAACATTATGCAATCTTCTAAAAACAAAATAACTAATTCTGAGACTGCTCGACTAATTACAGGCCATGATGGGTCCACGCCCAATCCCTTCCTGTCTACCTCACTGGAGAGTCAGTTTTTCTGAAAACATTTTTAAGCTTTCGTTAAATACGTATACATTTTCACTCGATTTTCATACATTTGAGAGAAATATCTCTCTCTTTTTTTTAAATCATTTAAAAAAAGTTATGGCTTGCAGAGGAAGCCAAAACTCAAATAATGGTCATGGCGGTGAAGAAGTCATTGTCACCGCATACGTACGACAAAAAAACATTCCTTTTTGTCTTTTAGTAAAATTCTTCGTATAAAAAGATTCCTTTTGAATAAACGTAAAAGTCAAAGGGGTTTATACACAGTATAAAAGAAATTTGTGTATAAAACAAAATATGCCTCAATGAATGGAGATTGAGACGAAGTCCCTTACAAAGAACATTTTTTAAATAAAATAGATCTATTATGTGTATTCACTATAAGTACACATAAATAAAGTAAAAATACAAGATAGGACATAATAATATCATGACATAATTTGAAAGTAGGAGATTAACCCAAAGAACGGAAATTGGGTTAAGAAGTCCCCTTACCTCATGTCCGACTTGACTCGATCATTCTTTAATCTCCTGAATAATAAAATAGAGTTAATTTATATTTGCTTAAGAACCTTTTTCATGTTCATTATTCTTTTTATATCACTTATTACCATGTTATGAACATTATGTAATTATTTAAGTTAATAACGGTCATTTTGTCAATCTTTGGTACTTGAGTCAAAAATAATTTTCTTATAATTACAATTTGTTCATGTGGTGAAATATCCATTATATCTAGAATTATATTTATGATGTAGATATCATATATATCATATATATCCATTATATACATGAATTTATAAAGTTACATAACATTTAGAGGTAAGAAATGAAATGCACCGTTCATGGAGACGGTAAGTCGTACCTATGCATAAACGCTACTTTCATTTTTATTTCATATTTAATGGAATGAAATTATAATTATATAAAGTTATAATATAATTCCAGTATAATATAATGTATAATACCATTTACTACATCCTTTATACATCCCACATATGGCATTAACGATTCAAATCACTTTGAGGGGGCGGTAATCCGCACTTCCTAAAATGAAATTATCGTGTTTACCCATAATGGAAATCGTAAAGGTATGCCATAAATGAAAAATACAGAATCATAAGGAAAAAAAACATAATATATATCATATATAAAAATAGTTTCATCATAATGGCCACCATGAGAGGTGTTAAAAGAAGATTGAATAATCACCGTTTCGTGAGACAGAAATTTTCCAACCACAGAAACAGTATGTTCTTTAACCATTAGACGAAGGTGTGTGTAAGAGTAAATCAAATAATTCTCATAAAAAAATCATATTATATTGAATATACTGGTTTTGTTACAAAATAAAGGAATAAAAAAGAGTTTAGGGGGTTGGAGAAGCAAAATAAAACAAAATAACATAAGAGAAGACATTACCTTAAAATCGGGTAACTCTTTTTTGATTTGAGCCAAAGGCTTCCTTGGGAAGAATTATGCCCAAAGTGAGGCTTCTAGGAGTAATAGAGGGAAGTTTAGAGAGTATTTGGGCAGAGTTTGGCCGAGCCAAAAGGCTTTGAAGGTGTTAATAAGGTGGTAGTGTTGGGGGCCTTTTATAAGAGGAGAGGAGGGGCACTCTTGGAAAGTCATGAAATGTTACTTTATTATATAATGAGTTTCGGATTTTAAAGGTCCCACGCTTATATATTTCTAGGATAAGGTGATAATGGTTCTAAATATACTCATCCAATAGGTTTTTGACAAGTGTAAGTTTTATATTTTACATTATCTTTTCATTTTATTTAAATCGTTAATTAATGAGGTAATCACTCCATCATCATGGTGTCATAAAATATTTAATTTATTTAATGTCTAAAAATTATAAAAAAAATATAATGATGTAGAAAATATTTTTGGGTTTCCAATGAATATTTATAGTCTAAAATTTACCTTATATAACCCCATTTAATAATTGTTTTAGTAAAACAACTCATGTTTGTGACAATTTTATTTTTACTTTAAATAAAAAGTTATTATTGTCATTTTCTTACCCAAGTGGCTCCATGGGGTCCCCAATTTGACCCATGGATTTTCTTGGTCGGTCATGACTCATACAATATGGGTAGGACAAGTGTAAAGGTATTTTCATATTTTTATAATATCACTTTTACCTTAAACTTCACTAATTACCTTTAATCGCGATTAATTAAACTTAAAAATTACTATTCACCAAAAAAATATTTTAATCCCATTGAACCACATTTTACTTCTAATGACAACCATGTATGTCGGATTTTTGAAAATCAAATCACAGAAGTGGTAATGTTTCATTTAAAAGAAAAATCAGTTTTTTAACTACCACTTAGTGGTTTCACTATTCATCAAAAATTGAAGTTTTTGAGAACAATGCCAAAATTTCACCCTAAGCTATAATTGATATTCCGAATTCAAAATTGATGTCTATTTTACAAAATTTCAAATATATAAGTTGCATTAATTAATTTTATAATTAATTCCCGTTGTCACAACAAATAGCGTGTTTTTAAGAAACAATATATATCAAAAGATTGACAATTGTTCATGTCCAATTTCAATGTTAAATTAATTCTAATGACCACCATTGGATAAAATGGTAAAAATATATTATAATTATACTTTAAAACCACTAAATAGTATAATTTATCACTATAAATTATTTTACTTAAAACAGTTGTTTTAAGTATTTTTCACTATTCATAAAAAATTAGAAGTTCTCAGAAAAATACCAAAAATTCAACATGGGATAATTTCGATATTACGAATCCAAAAATGAAGCCCATTTTGACATATAAAATATATATAATTTCAAAAGGTGGGTATTACTATGTATAATGGCTATTTTGATTGGTCGCGGTGTGTTAGAATCTCAAACTTGCGTACAATGCAAGCTATTGCATTATTGAAAGAGAAGCGTATCGTGGAATCTCAGGGTGTTACAAAGTGCCTATGGAGGAGTCCAGGTTTGCGGTTATGCTCAGCTTTACCTCTTGGGTTGGGTTCTTCTCGGAGTTTTTCTCTATTGTTCGGGCTTTCTTTTGTCTGAGTCGAGAGCTCCAAGTTTTGCGGTGGTGTTGTTTCGCTCGTGGTATGGTGGTTAGTCTGGATCGGTCGGGAGTTGCCGTGTCTCCCCCACCCTTTCGGGGTAGTATGTTTGGGTGTTAAAATTTCCACACTAGTTGAGTCATCGTGGTGGGGAGACCCCTCTCGTTTTCTCCCATTCTCTTATGTTGTGGTTTCTTCTGGTCTTATTTGGGAATGGATTCTGGTTTGGTCCATTGTTCAGCTGAGTGACTTTCTGGGGGAAGAAAGTGTCTGTGGTGGGGAGAATTGTCACAACCACTGTTTCTATTTTTTTTTATTTCTTGGTTTTGAGTGTTTGCGCAGCGGTCCGGGCTGCGCCCCGGATTAAAATATTTTTCGTTTGATGCTTTTTCTGGGTTTCGGACCCGTGCGCTACCGCCGCGGGGTTGGCGGTCGTCACGCAGTTGGACCGGGTGTCGGGCGAGTGCTCTACTTTTTTTCTCATATAATTTTTTTTTTATTTTAATTTGGTTTGGCTCACGTTATTATGAAATGGTCACTTTTATTAATTTTTATTATTGTTATATTATCATTACTATTTATATTATTATTATTATTATTCTAGTTTTATTATTATTATTATTATTATTATTATTTATATTACTAATCCTATTTTTATTAATGTAATGGAATGAAAAAAAATTAAAAATCTAACCTAACCCTAACCCTAGCGCTGAGCCCCCTCCCTCTCTTTCCCTCTTGCATCACACGCCCCCCCCCCCCCTCCCTTTTTGGTTTCCTTCCCCGTCGCCCAGCCCCGAAACGCCCCTCCCCCTCTCCTTCTCCCCTACCCAGCCGCGTGCCCTGACCTCCTTCAGGCCTCCGCCTCACCGCACCCCCGTCCAGCTCCCGCCCTGCTCCGACGCCTGCTTCCTGCACCCGGCCTTTGCCGCACCACCGGCCTCCGGCGCCCAACTCCCCACTCCCACAGTGACCTCCCTCCGGCGCCCCACTCCCGCAGTGACCTCCCTCCAGCGCCGCTCCCTCACCCGACCTCGCTCCGCCCCGAAGCCCGGCCGCGCCGCCCTTCCCCTCCGTTGCCTCGCCGCTGCCCGCCTCACCGGCCAGCATTTCTGGCGATCCCCTGCCGCCGGACAGCGACTCTCGGCCCCATCAGCGCCCCCTGCCGGCCCTTCCTACGAGCTCCGCCACCAGCCAGCGGCCTCCGTCCCCCTCCAGCGATCTCCGGCCGAGCTCCGGCGAGCTCTGCCTCCTTCCAGCAGCGGCAACCCCCTGGTCGCGCGTTCTCTACCAGCCCGCAACCTTCGGCGATGACCCACAACCTCCGGCGCAACTCCCCCGGGAAGGTTTCTCCTATTTTTCCTTGACCTTTTTGGTTTCCGACGAGTATAAGGTTCTTTTTAGTGTTCTTTTTGGGTTCATTTTGGTTCGCATTATTGTTTCAGGGTCTAATTGGGATCCCACGAGGTGCGATTGTGGTGCAATTGGTGTTTGACACCAATATTTGAGAATTTTCGACACCCGATGTAAGTTGTTCCATGCATAAACTTTTGTGGTGTTTTAATTTGCTTGTTTGATCAAATTAGTATGTTATTTGACTAGTCTGCTTGGTGTGAATATAGTTTTGTTTGATGTTTAATAGGATTTTGATAGGTTTAGAAACGTGTTTATGTGTTATGAATGTTTTGATTTTTATGAAAACTTTTGTTGAGCCATTCGCACTGTTTCCTAAACCGTGCTTTTGTTTTGCATGGTGCGCATGGGCTGAGAAATTCTGTTTTTGACATTTTTAGTGTTTTATAAACTGTGTTGTTGGTTTATTAAGATGTGCAAGGGTTGCGGTTGGGTTTTGGTATGACGTCAATGTGGCGTTGTGTGTGTTTGGTCATGAAAGTGTTTTTTTAAGGGGTTGAAGTTGGTTTCGTGTGTTTAAAGTCACAGTGTGTTTTCAAAATTGTTTTATAAAAATTTTAAATGATTTATTAAGTAGCGTGGATGTTCCGAATTTGGTTTTGGGAAAACATGTTTAGATGAACGTGCTTTTAAAGGTCAATTTCATCATGTTGTGCGCTTTTGTCTTATTTCATACTCTGGTGTTTCCTTGAAATAACCTGGTGGATCTTTAAAATAATTAGTGAGTTATTTTGGTGTTATGTGGTTTTTACAAACACTTTGTGGATTTTAAAGTTGATTAATAAATATGGTTGATGGTGCAAGTTGTGTTTTGAAGTTATGTTGAGTTGGTTCCTTTGCGTTGGTTGTTCGTTTTGTTTGTTCTGAGTCAGTGGCTATGTGTTCTTAGTTATCGTGCATTTGTTTCAACATGTTGGCGAGGTAACCCTACGACATCGCAATCATCGGCTTGCACGTGCTTGTGCGCCAATGTGAGGTGTATTGTTGTTGACGCTCCTTTCGTCACAGAATCTAAAGATCGGAAAAGGGAATATCTGAACTCAAAGTGATTCAACCTTTGAAGAAAACATCAAAAATAGACAAAGTCATGAACAAAGGATCGACAGAAACTGCACCGCGCAAGTTTTATCACTGTCGCGCAAGTACACTTGCGCGCCACACTTGGTCGCGCAGGTGACTTGCGCGTCCTAAGTGGTAACCGCCCTGTAACCGCCCGGGGTCTTCTTTTGCCTATAAATAGACCCTGTGGGCCCCCCATTCGAGAGGATCTTTTTCCAGAAACTCGGATTAAAGCTCCTGACGCCCAAGTCTCTTCTCAAAGCTTCCGGAACACTTCTAAGGTAATTTC
Source organism: Viscum album (assembly GCA_963277665.1). NCBI lineage: Eukaryota > Viridiplantae > Streptophyta > Magnoliopsida > Santalales > Viscaceae > Viscum > Viscum album. The sequence continues at coordinate 1,523,867,621 of OY728164.1, read as the reverse complement.
TTACCTAGAACGGAAGATCTAAAGAGAAGAAGGAAGGCCTAAGTGTTGAAACTTATCAAACACTTGCGCGCCGACTTATTTCCTTCAATATAACTTGCGTGTCCCTTTTCTGGAAGAACCTCGAGAACATTCTAAAGGGTTTAAAAAAGAGTCACTCAAGTATTTCATTGCTGGTTGAAAATCACGCAAGTACACTATGTGTCGCGCAGGTATACCTGCGTGACCAACACTTGCGCGCCCACGGAAGACTTGCGCGCCTTGCAAGACTTGCACGCCCCTATTTTTTTGGGTGCCCATCTTGCCCATTTTTACCCCTCTTAAGCCATTTCACCTTTCCTTTTCAAGATTCAGTCTTCAAGACACTCTTCAAAGCCATTTATGGCATGATTTCTTGATTTGACTTTCTTATCTGAAAGGAATTCTGTGGAATCTCTCTCAAAGTCTAGTGATTTAAATATCCTTATGACACTAAAATACGGAGAGTTCATTCATTTAACCTCATCCTTTAAGATGATAGAATCCTAACCTGGGTCTCCTTTTCAGGAATAATCCCCAGTGATAAAACCTTTAATCTGGGCATCTTCCTTAGGAGTAAGCCCCAAATTCTTAAAGTTCCCAACCTCAAATATGGGGATCCTCCTCAGGAATAATCCCCAAGCCCAAAGTCCCCTAACCTGGGTCTCCTTTTTCAGGAATAATACTCAGTCATAACCTTGGGCTTCCTTTTAAAGAATAATCCCCAAGTCTCCTAACCTGGGTCTCCTTTTTCAGGAATAAGACTCAGTCATAATCTTGGGTTTCCTTTTCAGGAGTAAAACCCCATCATAAGTCCCCTCCTAACTTGGGCATCCTCCTTAAGAGTAAGCCCCAAGATTAGAGTATTCAAATCTCCATGAAGCACATATAACTTTATAGACCCTGTTCATGGATTTTCTCCCCAAAAGTAAATCCTAAACCTTCATCTATCTGGGAAGTCATCCATACATAAGCCCCAAACAAATTCTTATGATCGCATCTTTCATGGCACAATTGTCTAAATTTTACCAATACCTCTTGTTTCTCACACCGAGCATGACTCACGTGAGCTTAGAGTGTAAAAGTAATTATGACATTCATCTTTGAGCCATCAATCATAAACATCATACTTCATTTCTCGAACTACGTGGGTTCTGATTCCTTTTCCAAAACAAAGGATACGTAGGTAGCCCATTTATGGGTTCGATCCCAACTTTGAAATAATCCCTGTCCTTCTGAATGACGATAAACTTCAAGTGCCCCACTGAGTGGCTTTAAAACCAGCCTGGTCATCATAATGACCAAGAGACTTTTATATAAATGTTTTGAAGGATACCATTGACCAAGAATCTCTAAACAGATATAGATGATTCTCTATTGATGAAGAACCTCGAATACATATAAAAGATTCTCTAAATTTCTTGCATATTTAATCATTGATTGTTAAAACTAAAGGAAAGCACATTTTATAATTGGTAATGTAATAAGGATTCACGAACATAACTTAAATCTATAAAGAGAGTCCCGGAGTAGACAATAATTCCCCTCAAAAAGGTGTGATGAGTCCGACCTCCCATCCTCTCGACCAATGCAAATTCCTAAGCCTCATTAGTCCACAAGCTAATGAGCGCCTGCCTTTGGAAAGTAGGTCCAAACGGATGTGGAATCATTGGATGTTTCCGGTTCTACGAACAAACCCGTTAGAAACCGATCGGAACGTTTGAATCTCCCGTCCAGGAGGTCATCCCCGGATTCCGTGCGAAACAAAAAATGGTGAACCCGACGTGAATCCTTAACCAAGTTAAAGTGATGTTCTTCTTATTTGTTAGGCCCCTTGGGCCAACAAAGCAATCATTGACATGTGCTCATCCAAAAGATGCAGTGGCCGGATTCATCTTGATTATGTCTGTTACATGGAAAAGGCACTCTTTTCTCAAGATCTTCTGCAAAATGGCTTTCCTTAAATTCACCCCTGTGAATACTGCTGCTGTGAACACCTCTACTGTGAGGTCTGCTGCTGTGAAAACCAATGCTGCTACTCCTGCTGGAACGTCATCCGCCCTGAGGATGACATCACCAACTCAGCGTCTTCAACGCTGGGTTTCTAATGCACTGGTTAAGGAGTACCGTCGCAACGGTACTATCCCAACTCTGGAGGCTGCTCGCCAAGCCCTCCAAGTTAACAACTCTACCTGGTCTTCTGGACAATGGTGGCCAGCAATCAAGAAGCAGGCGGTGCTGACTACCGTCTCCAACCGTTTCGGGTCGTTATCCCCGGAACGCAATTTCCATTCACTCCCTTACTCTGAGGAAGTGAATGAGCAGGTCCCGTAGGACCTTAATTCAAAAAGACAGGAGTTCTTCTCAAGGGCTCCCATCAACAATCGCCGCCAGACTCGTGCGGTAGTGCTCCCTCAACATGATGAGGGTACCGACTCCAGGCATTCAGCTCAGGTTCCTCGAACCCGAGCAGGCAAGATGAACCGCCAGAGACGGAATCCGGTTAACAATAGGCGGGTTGTCATCCCTGCCATCTCCGGAGAAGTCCACCAACCTAACTTGGTGGAAAACAACGAGCAGGCATACACACCTGTTCGTTTTAATTCCGCTGTCCAGCAGACTCGTCTGACAGCATCAAGCCTATCCCGCCAGGCAATTCCAGCGGAGTACCATAGGCAGGAACATACACCTGCTTATACATCACCAGTTAGTCAGCAGGCTCGTCTGAATACATATGATGGATCTCGTCAACCGCGTTTGGCGAAGTGTAATCAGCAGGCACATACACCTGCTAATACTAATCAGGCCTACCAACAGTCTCGCTTGGTAGCGCCCGGAGAAGTCAGTCGGAAAGTCTCGACGACAAACAGGAGGCAGACTCAACTCTCTGCCTCCACACTTGAGTACTGTCAGGATTCACTGACATGAAAAGGAGGACAGGAGCAGGCACATACACCTACTCCAAGCCCGGAATGGACGTATATCCCCGTTCCGGTGGCTGAAGTCACCAAACATATTTTTTCAATGGTGAAAGAGCAGAAGCAAATTCCTGCTCATATTCTGGATGCTTGCCAAGATATCATAACAGCTTCAGCATCATCTCAGGGATAGACACATAAATCTATCCCTAGCAATGGAGTGACACATCAACGATTCACTCCGGAACAGACACACACATCTGTTCCAGTCCAAGAGGTTTATGGGGCATACTCCCCCATATCATACGGACAACCAAGTCAGGCACATACACCTGATTTGAGTGGAGATCGTCAGCCTAACCTGACCATCTTTCCTGATCAGGCACATACACCTGCTCAGAGCAATCACTTTCGTCATCAAGTGGTTTCTAAAGCGAGTAAGAAGGCATCTAAGAAAAAGATCCACCCAGCACAGTCAGGAGATCAAAGGCCAATCTGTAACCAAGACTTACTCGATGCTGGAGTTCTTGAAGCCCTCAGACATTTATCTGTCAGAATTCAAGATTCTACTCCCTCATTTCCCAATAATAGGAACATTAATTCTGAAGGTCTTCAACAGACACTTCCTCATGAAGACTTGCTTCATGAAAATTCGGTCAATCTTGAAGTTTCTTCTTCAGATGAGAACCACAGGAACCCTCTGTGTGGTCAGAAGACCAAGGAGCAAGAGATTTCATATTTTGTTGTAACCCATCATGATGGTCCTCCTCATGGTGATGAACTTCGCTGCGAAAGTCCTCTCCACAGTAGTGATTCACGTTGTCTCGAAAATTCTTCAGAAGGAAATGTAGTGACGAGAAAGCCCTCCTATCTCGAGGCACTTGAAAACGTAAAACCAGTCATGTCTGATGCTTTACTATCGACAGGTGAAACTCTTTCTCCATCAGAAGATAGCCTGGGGTTCAGGTTATTCTTCGAACCATCCCTGGGTCATTCATCTTCCAGCATGAATAGTGATTTCTCTACCAATCTTGTTGAATCCGATGAAGCAACAAGGAAACACCAACTCTGGTCCAAACAGGTAGAAGAATCTTCATTTAATGATAAAGAGGAAATGCTGAACATGAGGAAAAAACTGGCAAAAGGTGAAGTACCAGTCATGTTTTGGCCTTTGGCTGACTCCCAGTACGACATTCCAAATATGTTGACGGATGATGGAATCCATGATATTTGTCTCAACATATGGAAAACTCTTTGTCAATTAAAGAAGAAGGTATTATCTTACGATGAATATGAAAATCATCTTAAGATAATAGAAGGGTTACAACGCCAGATTGATTTGGCATCTCTATCAGTCTCTCGGTATCCGAAGGCTGAAAAGCAACAGAGAACCCTTCAACGTTCATGCCTTGGCGCACTAAGAAAATTGCGTCAGTTAATTGCCAATGCTCCATCTGATGTTCATATCAGAGGATGGGGTGTTCACGGAGCACTACATTTCACAGTGCTTTCCAGTCAGCAAAGCCCGCTGAAAATGGTCTCATGCAATGTTATTGCCCATGGCCGGCCACAGTCAATGGGCTTTGTTCATAATCAAAATCTTTCTCAAGAACAAGCTTCAACTAGTTCCTCTCAAAATCAAGTATATAGAGAACAGGTTGTTGAATTGCTCCTACATCAAGCAGGCGAGAATATTGCACAAGCCTCTCGTCTGGAGCAAACACGTCATCAAATGACAGAAGTTTCGGAAATCATCCAACGGTCTGTTGAACCAGGTGATAAAAGTGGATATAGGTTAATGCATCCAGCTAATTTCCGAACTAAGATTCGCAAGATCAAGAGAGATTTTAAGAAGATCTCAGACATAGCATGTCAAGAGACACCCCAGCTTTCCAGACTGGGGACTTCTCTAACACAACCCTCAGATTCAACGAATGGGATTCGAGGAGTTGAGCGGAAGCAGCAGGAACATCCCCAGTCCACCGGACTGGGGACTTTTTCAAATCCTCAATCCCTCCCTCAGAGAAAGTCAGTATTCTCTCGATTAGGGAATAAGCCTCAAGAGGAACGAGGAGCCAAGCTGTCAGGAGATTCTCTCCAAGTGACGGTTCTCCAAGAAATTCCTGAGGGATCAAGTCAACGGAATGTCATGTCTCATCATGTACATGGAAGGAGACAATATCACAGAAATGCTGATAGAAAGGATTCCATGCAATATGCATCCATTAATGTCATCAATGTCGTTGCTGCTGATTCACCAGATGAGGCTCAATCAGAGGGATCAGACGAAGAGGTTCCTGCTCAAGAAGTTGCGCACACAGACCTAAATAAAGAAGGTGTGCGCACACGTAATCAAAGGCTTACCCAAAATCTGGGTATTCCTTCAAGTAACCCACTTCCCCCTTTCCGAAAAGGATCCAATAAGGGAAAAGGAAAGAATCAGGTTACTTCTCACCCTTCCTCTGAAGGAGGTTAATCGCTCTCATTAGTGCAAAGGTTTGCACAACAGGAGGAAGAAATGAAAGAATTAAGAAGGTTGAATGCAGAACTACTTCAGAGTAGTCTTCTTCTTAAGAATGCTGAAGTCAGACAGCCGAAAGAATTTGTTGTAACTACTGAGATGAATCAGGAATATCCTCCTTTATCAGTACACCCACAGAGGTCTAATCCTACGGGTCAAACGCAACAACGGTTGGCAGCACTACCACCAGTTGCAGCACCAATCACCACGTCTGTCCAAGCTCCATTCATTGCACCTACCCAAAACCAAGTTCAACCTGATTTTTCTCAAAAGTTAATAACTACTATTGAGTCATTAACAGCTCGGTTAGAAACTATGGAAGGGAAACGGGCGCAAGTTCAACCTGAAAAGAAAGTTTACCCTGAATGGGTAGATTCAATTTCTCCTCCATCCAGTTTTGGAAACCCTGTTTTCCCTACTTTCAATGGATCAGGCGACCCTGAACAACATTTGACGCATTACGTGTCTTGTTGTGATCCTATGATGGGAACTCCAGTGCAGCAAGAAGCAGTGAAACTCAGATGCTTCGTGCGAACCTTGCAAGGACCAGCTTTTTTCTGGTATACAAGCTTGCAATCCCGGTCAGTCATCGGATGGGAGGATCTTCGTCAAAAATTCCTTCTTCATTTTAGCTCAACTTTGCCAAAAACAACAGTTTTCGATCTTACAAACTGCAAGCAAAGGGAAAATGAAAGAGTCTCTAATTTCATTGCTCGTTGGAAGGGATTAACGTATTCCTTGAGTTTAGCACTCCCTCAGGAGGAATTATTGTCAATCTATGTGGCAAATTTGCGTGACGAATTACGCACGCCATTGATCCCTGTGAAATACACAGGAGGGTTTCGAGACCTTACTTCAATCGCTCAACAGATTGAAGATTCCCTTATACAGGCTAAGGTTAAATCTCATGTAATTCCATCAGCTCCAGGAAGAAGAATGGATAAAGCAGAAACTGCTACAGTTATGCTTAAACAGGCACATGTACCTATTTCTACTTCAAAACCTTCATCTTCCCGAAGGGCTCCACCTCCTGAACGCCAACAACAAAGGCTGTTTCGTCCAAATGATCAAAAAGATCAACGACGAAAACAATTTGAGGATATGAAGAGTAAAAAATACTCTTTCTGAAGTGAGCAAGTTCCTGGTTACTTCATTTCAGCTCTGGAAAATAATTTGGTTCAATTACCAGTGCCGAAGAGGCCAAACAAGGAAGGAGATGAAAACCGTCCCAATTATTGTCCCTTTCATCAAATGTTGGGGCATCCCATCCAGGAGTGTTTTGTCTTTAAATACCTCCTGCAAAAGATGGTCGACTTGGGATAAGTCAAATTGAAGGGTTCTTCAGCTCATGTAGCGTGTATTACCGCTACAGATCCAGAGGAAGGAGGTGAGTGGCAGGAAGTCAAAAGCAAAACTGCGAAAAAATATGATGATTGGATGGTCAGAAAGACAATCAATCGGACCCATTCCATTTTGCGAACACAATTGAAGAAGCCAATTGTGTCTCCTACAAAAGCTGCAGTAAAGCCTCCATCAAAAGACAAATCCTCAAAAGGGCAGCGCAATTCAAAGAAGAAAGAGGAATCCGGAGAAGATGAGTATGTAGCAAAGCCTAAATTGTCTTTGACTCTGGCAGATTTCATGCCATCTACTTCGAAGCCACGGGCACCGTCCCACCAAACGGCACAGCCTAAACAGGTTAACCAGGCAGAGTCTTTATCAGATGAAGAGTTAATCTTTGGTTCTGTTAATATGATTCAATTAACAGATTCATATTCCAGTCTTGATGAGCCTGAATTCCCTGTATCAAATAAGGGAACCCGAGGAAGTTCTAGAGGTTAAGGATATAGGGGAAGACGTGGATCTTTCCGAAGCCACTACTCTAATTCTACCCCTGCTAGCACTGTATATGCAGCAGAAACTCGTGGTAGAGCCCTTCAGCGAGCTCAAAAAGAACAAGCAAGTTCTTCTGCCAATGGCCAACTCAGTTTCGGCACAGTTATTTTGGAAGACCGATTAAAAGTTCCATCTTCTTTATCTCAGCAAGTAAATGGATCTAATCAGTCTAATTTTCCAAAACCAAGGATGTTGCCAACTTCAATTCAAGATGCATCAGCTTCCAAAGTATCTGCTTCCAAGGTACCTGCTAAACCGCATATTCCTATTGGGAAACGCAGACCTCTAGATCAAAAGTATGATATATTTAAACACTTGGCCCAAGTACCAGACAAGTTATCAATTTTGGATGCTTTGAATCTGTCAAGAGATCTTTGGGAAGCACTCATCCAAGCTTTGTCAAGTCCTCAGGAGTTTGAAGCTGAAATTGCTGCAGCTGAAATCTATCACATAGAGAATAATCATGCGGAATGTCATGAAGTGATATCTTTTACTGATAAAGATGAATATGATGTTGTGCATGGGCACATAAAACCTTTGTACTTATCTGGAAAAGTCAATGGTATAGATGTTCGAAGAGCTTTCATTGACAATGGTTCAGGAGTCAACCTCATGCCCATTCGCACACTTCGTCGATTGGGCCTCACGGAATCTGATTTATCTCCTTCTACCATGATGTTTCAAGGATATGATAAAAATGAACAAGAACCACTGGGAGAAGTTACGCTCAGAACTCAGTTTGGAGATCTTGTTTCCAATTCGGATTTCATGATTGTTGATCAAGACTCAGCTTTCAATATCTTGCTTGGAAGACCCTGGCTACATCAGCATGCAGCTATTCCGTCATCATACCATCAATGTCTCAAATACTGTTTCGATGGTCAAGTTGGAACATTGTATGGTGATAAGGCCCCGTTCAAGACATGTGAGTCTCAATACATTGAGGCGGAATTTTATCACATGAAGGGAAGAGAAAAAATCTATAATGAAGGAAATTACCAAAGTTAATGCTCCATATGGTTTGGAAAAAATTCCAATAAATCCATTTTCACATGTGAGTACAGATTATGTGTTACCTATCAGTCAAATTGACAAAATAGGCCCAAATCAAAATACTCTTATGGAAAGATCCATAATGTCAATTACGGCAATCGAGCCAGACAACATGGGAGAAATTGGTAACTTACCAAGCAGTGATGAAAGCATAAGTGGTGACGTTTTCATTTCGTCTGCTGAAATACAACAAGTCTATACTTAGCTAATCAGGCCAGAAGAAGTTATAGCAACACCATAGGTGAATATTGATGCTGATTCTCAATCCATCATCTCCTCTTTATTTCCCAAAGAAGACCCTTTATCATCAATAGGGTTGGAAATGGAAGCTTCTTCTTCAAAATGTGAAAATTTTGACATCTCTTATGATCATGAGAATTTCGTTTTTTCATCTACTTTGCAAGTAGAAACGGAAGAAATAACACATGATGAAGAGGAAGAGGAAGATCTTAGAGATGCTCCTCCAGCATTTGAAGAGGGTATCTCTACCACTGTGTATGAACTCAGAGAAGTAAATCTGGGTACAGAGAAAGATCCACGCCCCACTTTAATTAGTGCGGCCATGACCCTTGAAGAGAAAGAGATGTATATTTCTTTTCTAAAGAAAAATAAAGATATTTTTGCTTGGAATTATACAGAGATGCCTGGCCTTGATCCTGATGTTGCCACCCATCATTTGGGTTTGCCAAAAGAACATCGAGGATTCAAGCAAGCCGCGAGAAGAACACACCCAACCTATGCTTCCAAAATCGAGGCTGAAGTGGATAAGCTTATCAAAGATAACTTCATCAGAGAAGTTCAATATCCCAAGTGGTTTGCTAATATTGTCCCTGTAAAGAAGAAGAACAGACAAATTAGGGTTTGCATCGATTTCAGAAATCTTAATCGGTATTGTCCTAAAGATGATTTCCCAGTTCCGATTACAGAACTCTTAATTGATGCGACGGCTGGCTATGAAGTACTTTCTTTCATGGATGGATATTCTGGATATAATCAGATCCGAATGGCCCCAGAAGATGAGGAATATACAGCCTTCAGAGCTCCTCAAGGTGTGTTTTGTTACCAGGTGATGCCCTTTGGTTTAAAGAATGCAGGTGCAACATATCAACGCGTCATGCATCGTATCTTCAAACCTTTTCTAGGGAAGTTTGTTGAATGCTATGTAGATGATTTGGTGGTTAAATTCAAACAATGTTTTGATCACTTGGCTGATTTAGAAGTCGTATTCCACAAGCTTCGACAACATAATTTGAAGATGAACCCCTTAAAATGTGCTTTTGGGGTAACCTCAGGAAAATTCCTCGGCTTTGTTGTACTCCATCGTGGTATTGAATTCGATCCTGAGAAGACCAAATCAATCCTTGGTATTTCACCTCCTCAGAATTTGAAAGAATTAAGAGGACTTCAAGGACACTTATCCTATATTCGGCGTTTTATCGCCAATTTGGCAGGCAAAAGTTTACCCTTTACCAAATTATTGAAGAAAGGAGTCACTTACCAGTGGACTGAAGAATGTCAAGAAGCATTTGATGTTCTCAAGAAATACCTCTTGAGTCCACCAGTACTTATGCCACCTGTTGAGGGTAGACCTCTTATCCTCTACGTGACAGCTTTAGAGCGATCATTGGGTGCCTTTCTCGCTCAAAAGAATGATGTTGGGAATGAAAATAGTCTCTACTATCTCAGTAGAACTATGCTTGAAGCAGAAACCCGGTATTCAAGTATTGAAAAGTGCTGCCTAGCATTAATCTTGCAGTTCAGAAACTGAGACACTACCTGCAACATCATGAGTTCCAATTGGTATCTCGTAATAATCCGCTCAAATTCATCCTTAGTCGTCCAATGCTTACAGGACGTCTGGCAAGATGGGCGGTTATTCTACAGCAGTTCGACATTCAGTATGTGTCTCAAAAGGCAATTAAGGGCCAAGCTCTGGCTGATTTTCTGGCTGAACATCCTTCAGTGGAAGACACGTATTCAGATATCGAACTCCCTGATGAGGAAGTTTTCTCTATTCAAGAGAGTCCTCAAACATGGGAAATGTATTTTTGATGGTGCTTCTAGAAGTCCAACAGGGAAGAAAATGGAAAATCCTAAATTCAACAAAGTTGGTTTAGGAATTGTGCTCCTTTCTCCAGATAAGGCAGTGTTACCTTATTCCTTTTTGTTGTGGGAAGGTGGTACCAATAATGAAGCTGAATACCAAGCTCTCATTACAGGCTTGGAGTTAGCGCTTCAAGCACAAGTGAATCACTTAAAGGTGAAAGGTGATTCAGACCTGGTAATCAAACAAGTCAATGGGGATTATGCCATCAGAAAAGAAGAATTAATCCCTTTGTATGATTACGTCAGAGAGTTAATGTCGGAATTCCCTTCAGAACCGACATTTTCTTATGTCCCAAGATCACAAAACGCTCAAGCTGATGCACTGGCTAATATAGCCACAGCTTTAGCAGATCCAAATCGGGACGAAACAACCATCTGTATTGCCCACCGTCGTGCAATTTCACCTTATGTTCAAGTCAGAACAGAGGAAATTAATGAAATTAGTCCCATTCCTGAACCGTATGGTCATACTACAGGATGGATGTCACCTATCAAGGAATACCTTCAAAATGGAACACTTCCACCTGATAGAGCCGAGAAAGAACAAATTCAGCGACGTGTGGTCAATTTTACTCTTTATGATGGTCCAAACCACCTCGAGAAAATTCTCTACAAACTTGGTTTTGATGGAGTTCTCTTCAGATGTATTGATGGTGAAGAGACAATGGCTGTCATAAAAGAAGTGCATGCAGGAGTCTGTGGTGCCCACCAGTCTGGACATAGATTGTCTGATCAAATTCAAAGGCTTGGATACTTCTGGCCTTCAATGATACAAGATTGTGTTAATTTCACAAAGAAGTGTCATTCATGCCAAGTATATGCCAACTTCATTCATCAACCTCCAGAGTTGATTCATATAGCTAAATACTCATGGCCATTTTCTACATGGGGAATGGATGTGGTGGGACCTTACCCTTCAGCTACGTCCAAGCAGTTTAAGTACATTCTTACTGCTACTAATTTCTTTTCCAAATGGGAAGAGGCAGTACCTCTCAAAGAAGTCAGTTCTAAATGAATTGTTAGCTTCATCAAGTCTAACATCATTACTAGATTTGGTGTCCCTCATACCATATTGACAGACAATGGCACCAACTTATGTTCTTCTGAGGTAAAGAAATTGTATCAAGAATACAACATTAAGTCCAACCATTCATCTCGATATCATGCAGCGGCTAATGGCCAGATAGAGGCCTTCAACAAGACTCTTTCAAATATACTGCAAAAGATGGTGGATAAAGATAAGAGGTCATGGCCTGATAAACTCTTTCATGATTTATGGGCTTATCGGACTACCACTCGCAATGCAACGCGGTCTACTCCATATTCATTGGTATATGGAACAGAAGCAGTCTTGCCAATTGAAGTTCAACTGCCCTCACTCAGAATATCCATTTGTGATCAGTTATCAATAGATGAGCAATCCCAAAAGCGGTTGAATGAATTGGAACAGTTAGATGAGAAAAGATTGTGCACTTTACACCACTTGGAAATCTATCAGAATCGGATAGCACGAGCTTTTAACAAAAAAGTTCGTCTTCGTTCATTCATTCAGGGAGAATTGGTATTGGTTCTCAGAGCACCAATGATACCAGGAAAGAAGCCTCCCAAGCTTGAACCAAAATGGGAAGGACCTTATTCAATACATAAGGTCTACTCCAATGGAGCGTATTCTCTAATCTCAATGGATGGAGAACACATCACGACTCCAACTAATGCCAGATTTCTGAAGAAGTATTTTTTATAAACACAAAATATTGTTCCCAGATCCAAAACAATCACATTAGATCATACTTCTGTCCTACATGACATTAAACTGTTATTATGTCCTATCTACATGACATTAAACTGTACAGAAGATCCTATATTTTGTCCGAGATGACATTAAACTATATTTTTTCCTAGCAACATGACATTAAACTGTGTGGCACTTTCAACGTCCAGCATGACGATAAACTGTAAAAAGTCCCCATAACTGATATCCTCATATTGGTTCACCTTAGTCCTAGCTACATGACTTTAAACTGTACAGCAATGGTCCAGTATGACTTTAAACTGCAACTTCGTCCCACACGACATTAAACTGTGAAAAAGTTCCCTAAATCGTCCAGCATGACCTTAAACTGCATCATCCCTGGTCCATGTATATGACCATAAACTATTTGCAAATCCCTTATGTCCAGCAAGACGTTAAACTGTGACGTCCTAAACTACATGACGCTAAACTGTATAAAAGTCCCTCACGTCCGAAAAGACGTTAAATTGTATAATCATCCAAGGTCCAGCATGACATTAAACTGCACCATCCACGGTCCATGCATATGACCTTAAACTATTCACACTTTCATCCAACATGACATAAATGGTGTGTTATTTTGTCCTTACGGCATGACATTAAACTGCACAGTCCCCCTTTCGTCCAATATGACGTTAAACTATTTTATCCCCATCGTCCTAACTACATGACGCTAAACTGTACATAAAATCCTTGATAGGTCCTACATGACATAAAACTGTATTTTGTCCCTGCTACATGACACTAAACTGTGCAGCACCAATAGTCCTAACTGCAAGACTTTAAACTGCATAGTCCCTTTTTTATGTCCTACATGACATTAAACTGTGCATCGTTAAGGTTGTTATTACCTCTTGTTTCTCACACCGAGTATGACTCACGTGAGCTTAGAGCGAACATCAACCATAACATTCCCTTTGGGCCACTAACCATGTGTAAGTCCCAAAAAAAAATTTTTATTTTATTAGATCATTGTCCACTAGAACAACTTGATCATTAATTCATTCTTTAATTGAACTACACGGAATTTGATCCTCGCCCTCCAGGCTGGGTATGTAGGCAATCTCCCAGGGTTCAAGCCCAAAAACAATCTCTTCACATCGGTTCACCACCACCTCATATGATGTTGATTTGTGAAACCGCCCCTAGAATCAATATCTTTACATTGATTCACTTTCGTCCTTATTATATGACGTTAAACTATACAACACTTTTGTCCGGTACGACAATAAACTACAATATTATTTGATTTCCTCATTTGAGAAGGAACCATTATTGACATTGATTTTTTAAAAAAATCATGTTTCATTTTCAAAAGACTACGTGCATACATGGTAATGCCTAAACTTTTTATCTCAGGTTAAACCATCATTGCACTAAAGTCCCCTTTCACCCTTCACATGTACGAACCAAATTTGTACAAAGGGTAGTTCTATAACTACGTGGACTTGATTCCCATCCTTATGGGATACGTAGGAACATTCGAGTGTCCCTCGAATCCAGTCCCAAGTCTTTTGGGCCTAACCCCAAATTTCACTTTCAGTCCCTTGGCTGAAAAGTCCTCATGAAAACACACACTGTGTATTCATTATTATGGTCCGAATTATATGACCTTAAACTAAGATCACTCATACTTTCGTCCTGCACGACGTTAAACTGCATTTCAAGAACTACGTATGGCTTGATTCTCATTCTTATGAGATACGTAGTGAAGTCCAAAATTTCAATTCAGGACCCAGCCACAACATGATTATGGTTTTCATTGACCTATGTATCTCTATATACATTGGACAATACCCATCTTTATGTGTTATAATCCTAACCTTAAATATTTTCAGATCTTCATAACCATTTTAATGACTTCTAGTCACAAAAATGTCAAACTTCTGAGAATTCTTTTTGCCTGACTATGCAGCACGTGCCCATAGGTGGCCTTGCATAAACAGTCCACATAACAGACTTGTCAGCCAAAAGATGCTATTTATTTGACCATGCAGCCAATGCCCTTAGGTGGCCCTGCATATTTCAACCCCCTAACGGGTTTGTTAAATAATGGTAACTTCATTCTTGGGAAGAATGCCTCTTTTGTCCTTATTTGTCTTAAACGACAGTATGTAGGGATCCGCAAAAAATAGCCATCCTTAACATATTTGTCCCATATCCTTTTTCATGATCTGAAAGTATTCAAGTCTATGGTTTATTCTTCTTCCTTACGTTTGGGTCAGACCTTCGTAGGAGTGATATTCATCCAGTTCTTCGATATTCTTGTTCGGAAATATCTTCTCCATATTCAAGTACCTCTTTCCATACAACAAACTCTATACTTTAGAAAATTTGAATCTCCATAAACTTTCACTGGCTTTTAGCATTAGGAAAGTAAATTTCTGGGAGTTCTTTTGTCTGACTATGCAGCACGTGCCCATAGGTGGCCTTGCATAAACAGTCCACATAACAGACTTGTCAGCCAAAAGATGCTATTTATTTGACCATGCAGCCAATGCCCATAGGTGGCCCTGCATATTTCAACCCCCTAACGGGTTTTGTTAAATAATAGTAACTTCATTCTTGGAAACTACTTCTTCTAATTCCTTTTAGCTATTTTTCATATCATTCCTCATATTCAAATATTCTTAAGCCATAGTTTACATTGTTTCTCTCATACTTGAGTATGGTAATATGTTTTCAGATAAATTTTCAAGGAATTGAATCAATTTTAATCTATTTTGTTCAAAGCTATTTCGACCTTAAACATTATCCCCTTTATGTCCGGCATGCATGACTTTAAACTGCCCACAAAAGACAAGGGAACTCTGAATAAAAGTCAAGTTCCAGCTCACTAAATATACATTTATGTGTAATTTAGGTAATATTGAGCAATTAAAAAGTTCAAAGTTTGTAGGATTATTTGTAATAATCCTAGTAAAAATCAAACTATGCTTACTGGGCCCATTGGCTTAAGTAAATTTGAAGCAGGTAGTGAAAAGAATGCAGGTACAAATGATTGAAGACGAAAGTGTTTTTCATTGATACACAAGAGTTAGAAGTACATCCACAGACTGGAGTCTCTTCTCTTTTTCGAGAATTACAAGAGGCTTTCAACATAACACTTCATTTGATTTACGGCATCCCGAGCTTCATCAGCAACCACCTGGAATTCATTCGTTCAACTGGATACAATAAGAGATGCAGTGATACCAGCTCTTCTTGGAATAATTGTAAAAGGATGTTCTTGAATGCGGTTTGAGAAAATTTTCTGCTGATCAAACAGTGACTCTGTTTCTGTCCAAGAGACTTGGAAGATGGATACATGGATTTCAGAATGGAGCATTGGAAGTAAAGAGCCATTTGGATAGAGTACTCTTTTCAGATATTGCTCTAATACCATGTTTGTCTTCTCTCCACCAACCGGCAGTGGAAAACATTTCAGCCCATGGGTTTGCCATTTTCATATCTGCAAGGAAATGACATGGAGGAAGAATTTGAAAGTTCACACCATTATTGTTGCTCTTAATGCACATCATAACCGAAATAGAGGAGTAGCAGTGCAGCTGCATCTCAGGTGTATAATTATTTTCATTTGGAACATTGACTCCTTGCAGATGACCATGACCACACAGAGGCAGATGGATGCTCTGTGGGAAATTAAGATGATATTTCTTCAAGTACTTATCCAAATCTGGGAGAGTGATGTCGCAGATATCATAGTAATCATGGCCAGTGATGTTCATCATGTCATCAATCCGCTTGCTAGCCAGTTCATCAGTCGTTCCAATTCCCTTAGGATCCATTGAATCTACACAAAATTTGAACAAATTTAACTCTTAAATGGGTTTATTTTTCATAAAATTTGTGAAAGAATTCTAAAAAAATAGCCAAGGCATTAAGTCGCGCAAATCTAAACAATGACGCGCAAGTATTTCGTGTGCCGCGCTAGTTTTTGACGCGCAAGTATAAACCGCGCAAGTACGAATACCTTTACAGGAGCGCGACAGCGAGGGAACAGTGGAAAAGAGACTTGCGCGGCTTTGGTGACCTGCGCGGTGAGAGCTCGGCATGGTATGAAGTCCGGAAATCCGAATACTTGTACGGAGGTGAGGCCGTGTATTTATAGGAAAAAAGGCCTATCTGCGCGCCGAACTCAGAGCGCTTAAGGTCTGCGCGAAGAAAACTTGTGCGCCGCCCTCTGTGCAATGAAGACTTGCGCGCCTCCCTTTTCCTTTGGAGGGATTTGATTTCCTCAGAGTCAAATCCTCATTTCTCTCGGGATCCAACTCTGAGGGGGGACTTTTGTTGACGCTCCTTTCGTCACAGAATCTAAAGATCGGAAAAAGGAATATCTGAGCTCAAAGTGATTCAACCTTTGAAGAAAACATCAAAAATCGACAAAGGCATGAACAAAGGATCGACAGAAACTGCACCGCGCAAGTTTTATCACAGTCGCGCAAGTACACTTGCGCGCCACACTTGGTCGCGCAGGTGACTTGCGCGTCCTAAGTGGTAACCGCCCTGTAACCGCCCGGGGTCTTCTTTTGCCTATAAATAGACCCTGTGGGCCCCCCATTCGGGAGGATCTTTTTCCAGAAACTCGGATTAAAGCTCCCGACGCCCAAGTCTCTTCTCAAAGCTTCCGGAACACTTCTAAGGTAATTTCTTACCTAGAACGGAAGATCTAAAGAGAAGAAGGAAGGCCTAAGTGTTGAAACTTATCAAACACTTGCGCGCCGACTTATTTCCTTCAATATAACTTGCGCATCCCTTTTCTAGAAGAACCTCGAGAACATTCTAAAGGGTTTAAAAAAGAGTCGCTCAAGTATTTCATTGATGGTTGAAAATCGCGCAAGTACACTATGTGTCGCGCAGGTATACCTGCGCGACCAACACTTGCGCGCCCACGGAATAATTGCGCGCCTTGCAAGACTTGCACGCCCCTATTTTTTTTGGGTGCCCATCTTGCCCATTTTTACCCCTCTTAAGCCATTTCACCTTTCCTTTTCAAGATTCAGTCTTCAAGACACTCTTCAAAGCCATTTATGGCATGATTTCTTGATTTGACTTTATTATCTGAAAGGAATTCTGTGGAATCTCTCTCAAAGTCTAGTGATTTAAATATCCTTATGACACTAAAATATGGAGAGTTCATTCATTTAACCTCATCCTTTAAGATGAGATAATCCTAACCTGGGTCTCCTTTTCCGGAATAATCCCCAGTGATAAAACCTTTAATCTGGGCATCTTCCTCAGAAGTAAGCCCCAAATTCTTAAAGTTCCCAACCTTAAATATGGGCATCCTCCTCAAGAATAAGCCCCAAGCCTAAAGTCCCCTAACCTGGGTCTCCTTTTTCAGGAATAATACTCAGTCATAACCTTGGGCTTCCTTTTAAAGAATAAGCCCCAAGTCTCCTAACCTGGGTCTCCTTTTTCAGGAATAAGACTCAGTCATAATCTTGGGTTTCCTTTTCAGGAGTAAAACCCCATCATAAGTCCCCTCCTAACTTGGTCATCCTCCTTAAGAGTAGGCCCCAATATTAGAGTATTCAAATCTCCATGAAGCACATATAACTTTATGGACCCTGTTCATGGATTTTCTCCCCAAAAGTAAATACTAAACCTTCATCTATCTGGGCAGTCATCCATACATAAGCCCCAAAAAAATTCTTATGATCGCATCTTTCATGGCACAATTGTCTAAATTTTACCAATACCTCTTGTTTCTCACACCGAGCATGACTCACGTGAGCTTAGAGTGTAAAAGTAATTATGACATTCATCTTTGAGCCATCAATCATAAACATCATACTTCATTTCTCGAACTACGTGGGTTCTGATTCCTTTTCCAAAACAAAGGATACGTAGGTAGCCCATTTATGGGTTCGATCCCAACTTTGAAATAATCCCTGTCCTTCTGAATGACGATAAACTTCAAGTGCCCCACTGAGTGGCTTTAAAACCAGCCGGGTCATCATAATGACCAAGAGACTTTTATATAAATGTTTTGAAGGATACCATTGACCAAGAATCTCTAAACAGATATAGATGATTCTCTATTGATGAAGAACCTCGAATACATATAAAAGATTCTCTAAATTTCTTGCATATTTAATCATTGATTGTTAAAACTAAAGGAAAGCACATTTTATACTTGGTAATGTAATAAGGATTCATGAACATAACTTAAATCTATAAAGAGAGTCCCGGAGTAGACAATAATTCCCCTCAAAAAGGTGTGATGAGTCCGACCTCCCATCCTCTAGACCAATTCAAATTCCTAAGCCTCATTAGTCCACAAGCTAATGAGTGCCTGCCTTTGGAAAGTAGGTCCAAATGGATGTGGAATCATTGGATGTTTCCGGTTCTACGAACAAACCCATTAGAAACCGATCGAAACGTTTGAATCTCCCGTCCAGGAGGTCATCCCCGGATTCCGTGTGAAACAATTGTGTCATCACGTCCGAGCTGCGTCTTGAGGTAGCTCTCCCAATGCACTCGCCTTTAAATTTAGAAATTTATTTATTCCTTTTCATTTCATTATTTTCTTGTAAATTTAAAGTAATGTTAGAAAATTATTACTAGAATGGAGACTTGCTGAATTTGAAAACAATTTACTTCTTTCATCACATTGAAAATATCTTTCTTGGATAAATTTGTGTGGTTTCCTTGTGATATTGTCAAACGGGTACTTTATGAAATGTGCAAGTCACACTGAACTATGTTTTGAGATGGTTTTTGGTGTGTATAAAATGATGGTGTATCGTTTAGGGAAAATGGTGTTTTCTTGAAAACTTGGATAGAGGAAATGTTTTTTGGCCTTTAAACTAGATTTTGGAATTTTTCAGTGGGGGTTTGGTTTTCCTTAAATGAGTTTCTAGGTATGTTTTTCTGGTTTTCAACATGATGGCATGTGTCATATCTTTTGGAAACTCTTTGATATTAAATGGTTTAAATGTAAATGATGTGGCGGCCTGGTTGGCACTTTATTGATTGTGAACAGACTACATATATATATACGTACTTATGGGGCATCTCTACAGGGGGACTTCCCTTCGAGGATTTTCGTGTAGCGGTGTCCATGTAAGGGGTTGGAAAGTGTGGTGAGGTGAGTCATACGTGCGAGGGCCTACCACTTACACAGTATTATTAAAACCACCATGGGTTCATTGGATTATTTTAGAGAATCGAGTGACGGTTGCTGGCTAACCCCGATTAGACGGGTTAGTCCCCCCTTGGTAGGTAAGGCCTTGTGGGGCGTGTCACTGGTTGGCTGTTAGGGCGTCCAGTTGGTTATTGACTATGGAGTACCATGCCGGCAGGTAGTCTGAACCCGAGTACGTCCAGTTGTTTTCTAGGGATGTTTAGGATCACCCATGGTTACTTGATGTTCCTTGATTGTTTACTTTCAGTTGTTCTTTACAGCTTATACTGTTATAATTTGTGAAAAATGGTTTTCAAATGAAGATGCGTTATTCTATTTGTGTAAAATTTGAAAATATAACACTTATTTATCTTTTAGAGTGAATTTGGCACCAATGAATGGAATTCAAATTTTGAAAAATAATAAGGGTAATGTCTCGTGTTTGATCTTCAAGTGAAACATTGTGAAAGCTTACTTTTATACTTTGTAGTTCAAACCTGGAATTTATAGATTCTTTATTTACTGGAAGTACTTTGGGATTTGTTGTTGGGCTCACTTACTGAGTACTTTTGTACTCACGCCTATCTTTTACCATTTCAGTTGCAGGTTCCTTGTGTTCAGGTTCACCTATTTTGAGTTTCTCAGTGTGGGAGTTGGTCTTTGTTTGGGTGGTGATCTGTGGGGTCATATGGAGGTATGTTTGGTCGTGTGGATTTTATTTTCTTTTCTTCTGTTAGCATTTTATTTCTGTTTAGTTAGTTTTCTTGCCTCGATTCTGCTTTCGTTTGGGCTGAAATCATTCCCAACGATAAATTTTTTTTTGATGCCTGACACTAGTTGCCATCCCAGGGGGATCGGGAACGCCCCTCGGGACTTTCCACGGACCTGCTCAGGTGACTGGTTCAGGGTCGACTGGGGCTGGTTCGTGACAAAATACATTCGCATACTGGTCCACAACTATAGGATATCTCAGACTCACCTCGTCAATTGCACTGAGGGTAAGGCTAGCCAACTAATGAGTGATCGACTACACCCTCCTCCAAGAAAGTCCATCAGGTGCTGAAAAGGTTCCCTTCTCACTATTGAAGTAAAACCTAATCCCATCCTCATGGATGCACCACACTTTTCACCTAAAACAGTCAATCTGAGCATGGATTGTAGATAACCAGTCCATACCCAAGATGACATCGTAAGTCCTCGACGTTGCTGCTATGAGATCCCAGCCGAAGCTCTCGCCTCCTAGAGTAAGCTCACACTATTGGCACTAGTGATTAATCATAGAATCATCTCCCGTAGGAGTATCTAATCGTAAGGATCGAGCCAATGACTCCACTATAATCTCTGAGATCTGAAAAAGAGTCGTGACAATAAAAGAGTGACTAGTACCAGTGTCTATATGAACTACAGCTAGGATGGAGTAGAAATAGACCATACCTCGAATCATCTCTGGAGCATCGTGGTCATAATTCACTGTCACCTAAAGATGATTGATGCATTCCTGTCATAGGGCGTGGCAAAACAATTATTTCTTAAGTTAAAATGTAGTAATGTGGTTGACCTAGGATTTCTCCCGAAGAGGAGTGCACACAAAACGGGTTATCACATTAAAATGGGGGGAAAATGTTTGGAAAGGAAATTTGAAATTCAAATGATTGAAAAACTATGAAATTAAAAGGGTGATTAGGTCGGGGTCGGTTTCCTAATTATAATGCTATACTTGTTCAATTTAATTCAAACCTCTTCTTCTTAGTTGATTAAAGTAAGTTTCCACAATCATTTCCTCTCAAATCCTTGGTGAAATTGTTATTGTGAGAGAAAACCTTACCAAGATCTCGATTTGGTCAACTCTCCTTCCATATGTAAAATAGTTGTATTGAATATCCTTAATTGAAATGGGTAATACCCGATCAGGTTTTGTTTATCCCAAACAATCAAGAACATTCACTACACCTTTTACACGTACTGACGATCGTCAAGTACTTCACCACTAATTCCCGGTTTATTCCATCGTATATAAACTAGAAATTAGTGGAGGGAGATTATGATTATTTTACCAAGGAAAAAATCAATAACGGAATTAATATTCAAGAACGATCGCACTAGATTATAAAATCCGCTATAATAAATTGAAAACAACTTTGAAGAAGAAATAAATTTATTCAATTGCGTCCAAGAACTCAAGCATTATAATGTAGAAAACCAACCCTTCCCCAATCACTCCAAAAGTTTACCCCACCATGGTAAGGGTAATCGAGTTGAATGGGGAAAAAGAAGGCATTACAAAACTATGAAAAAGAAAATAAATAAAAAATAAAACCGAAAAGATCTTCTTCTTGGTGTCCCGGAAGGAATGGGATGGAGAATGGATACCTTGAGAGGGTGGAGCTCTCCTCCTTTTATATCCAGAATGCTTCCCCAGAATGTCAACGCGTTGTATCCCCATTAAATGACATCTTCACGCGTTGATACCTTCTTGAATGTTGTTCATAATTCTCTTTTCCGTGTCCTCTCAAAATCTCAGTGGATTTGGACATGAATTCCGAGATTTATGGTAGTTTTACTATGAGAATTTATTCTATCTAGTCAGACTCTCCAAAATGCAATCCTCCGGATTATGGTGATTTAATGACCAAATAAATGGCCAATTAACTTGATTCTTCCTTAATAAAAGATACTCAACAACTCCTTGCACGTCCACCTACCGAATTTCATAAGCTTTGGGCCCACAGTGGATGAGTTATGGATCCCACATCAAAACTAGGTAGAATTGAAAACATTTTTCTTGAGCCAACTTGTGAGCTTCTTTTGAGCTTCCATATGGCCGATTCAGATTTTAGTCCAAAAATAGTAAATGAATCCCTGGATGTTTAGAATTTTGAAAAGAAAGAATTTTGCAATTTGGATTAGTGTAGATAATGTTATGTCCAAACTACCGAAATATTTTAAAACTGTTAAAAATCCAAAAATGGCCAATTTTTACTATTCAGCTCAAAATAACACCATTATCATAAAAATGAAACAATTCATCTTAGAGGAACAGTTTTTTGGGTTTAAAACAATGATATTCAATATAAATTAATTGAAAATATTTTCTCTATCAATGATCTTGTCCCTATCCACCTACTCCTTGAGGTCGGGGTGGAACACCTCGGGGTGGTGGCGGTAGTACCTCGAATCGTCGTCCACCACCTACTGTTTGGCCTTATCCTCTTCAAATTACACCTCCCTATGGACCTCCTCAATCAAACCTATAACTCTTCCTCAGTGGTCCTTTGACCATGTTTTGAACATCAGTTCGGTGGTTCGGGCAATTTCAAGCCATGTTACCCTACCCACCACATGTATAGCACAGTCTACTCCTCTACTGACATCCTCTTCCCTGCGATCTCTACACCTACGACCCTACATCTTGGGGTCATCCTATAGAAGGTCTGGTCTGTTTGGGCCTCTGTTTAATCTTCCTACTATCTACTTCAGATGACTCAGCTACCTGTCGTCTGGTGGTGGCTCTCACCATCGGTGCCTGCACAGCTAGGAATCTCTCCACCAATAGTGCTCACTCTTTCACTCTAGCCTGCATCGGGATGTTGAGCGATATCATTGATGCTCTAATCTCCCATCAGATTCCCTTATCAAAGGTATGGGCTCTGAAGAAAGGGTCTCATACCATATCAGTGGAGTAGTGAGAGAGGTTAGTGAATACTGCCGAGTACTGGGCCACTGTCCGGATGCCTTGCTGTAAGTACAATAGCTCTTGAATATGCATTGAGCAAAAAGTAATTGGTATGAAATTTTACCTAAAGAGTCTCTCGAAGTACAACCAGGAAAGATTTGTCTCCTCGTGTGTCTGAAGCATCAAGCTCCATCATCTCCCTTTTGTTCCCTAAAAGAGACTAGAATTTGGGATCACCATCTAGTCTACTGGTGTCTCAACCAAGTGGAAAACTCATGTCAAAGCCTCCATCCAGTCCTCAGCTACATTCAGATTAGTCATGCCTCGAAACCTCGAAGGCCTCTATCTTTGGAACACGTACAACATGCTCAGTCAGTGTGCATGGTCCACTAGTGGGGCTGGTGGAAACTTCTATCCTACGGGTGGTGGTTTTGGTACACCACCTCAAGGTGTTATTGCTATAAGAGGGCCCTACACTGATGCCTCATCGCTTGGTGGGTTGTCATCATGATCTCTCATTGGAATCTTGGTTGGATATATACGTGGAGGAATTCTATAAATAAATAGATGCACCACGGTTATTAAGTTATACCTAGTTATCTGACTCAAAAGAGATCAAAAGAAAAAAAATCAAAACACACGCAAACAATGTTTTCATGTATCGAGTCATAAATCAGAACTCAGGGTCCTCGTGTATCGATATGTTGGCCACTGCACCAACACTAGACTTCCCAAACTATAATCCAAACTCAAGACACTTAACACTATTTCTCCATTTAGAACATAGACTCTTAGTTATTCTCGTAGAACTGAAAGCTTCTGATACCACTTTGTCACGACCCGTCCCCTGGGGCCCATGTTGTGACTACCCCAATCCCATATTCTATAGGCTAGGGGATGGAAACTAGAACTGGAAAGGAATATCCCAAAAAGGGAAGGAATTTACTTTAAACATGTACACACATAGACTAGGTACACAACAAAAACAAACCACAAAGTAGAACTGTTGATAGTAAAAGTGTAAACCAAAAGTAAAAAAGACCAGTATACAAACCCAACTGAAAACAAAGTATATAAAAAAGGAAAAAATGTTCTCTGGAGGTCGTCCACTAAGGATCCTACATGAAGGGTAGGTACAGATCCTCGTCAGTCGTCATTGTTTCTCCTCACATCTATCAATCACCTCTGAGCACTGTATATCCCTAGCTCCCCAAGTCTCAGTCAAGCTATCTGTTATCTGATCAAGACACAAAAAGGTGCAGGAAAAACCCATGTAGGGGTGAGTATAAAAATATTTAGTAAAGACCCTGAGACTCCCAAAGGTCTCCCAAAATTCCACAAAGGAAAAAACACAAATCATGATCTCAATCACAAAGCATAAAGTAAAAGACAGCTCACACCAGGTATACAACTTATAGAATTAGGATAAATATTATTAGTCTTAAGATATATCATCTTATTCTATTGATAGGTTCTGTTTTTGATCTATGAAAAGTCATTATACTACTGATCCAAAAAGGGTTTCTCTAATGACGATCCACAGAGGGTTTCACTACTGTCGATCCATAGAGGGTCACACTACTATTGGTCTATAGTGTGTGTCTCTCATTCTGATCCACATAGGGTCACACCATTTTTGCTCCACAGATGGCTGCACTAATATCTATCCACATAGGGTTGCTCTCATGTTGATCCATGGAGGGTCACTCTTCACTTGACAGCCAGCCACAGGATTTCTGCACTTGGTGTGATTGAGTTCTGGAGTTTCTTCTCCTTGAGATATAGGTCTCACCTCAACTTCCATGAATTCTAATGAAGATGTAACCCCAAGTACCATCTTTTCATAAGGGTTCCAACGCAACAGATGGCACGTCAATCGGACGCCCGGTCTGTAAGATAAAAGCAAAAAGGTAAATAGGGCCTGGTTAGATTCAAGTTCAATCAAACCTGACCATACTCCAACTTCTTCCAAAACTCAAGTTAAGTATCTCAAAATTACCTCCTCTTCTCAAGGGTCCCAACGCTATAGACGGTGCATCAATAGGATGCCCAATTTGAGAGATAAATCAGATTTAGGGAAATGGGACCGGTCAGGTCTGGTAGGGGTCCAGCCCAGCCAGCCTGTTGGGCCCACAGGCTCGGCCCAGATCATGTGTTAGGCCCGGTTTGTGGGTCCAGCCCAACCGGAAAGTCTGGCCTGGCTCACAAGTCAAGCCTAGCTGTGGGTCTGGCCTGGCTAGAAAACCCAGCCTGCATGCGTGATGGTTCTCCCAGTTGGTGGTGCCATCGGGGCATCGCCCCTCCTTTCAAAATGGCTGGATGGAGATAGTCGCTCGTCTCCCCTACGCGGTGCATAGGCACCACACCATTCTACCCACCACAGTCTGGATGGTCGTGGCTCTTATCGTCGTGGTACCTACGGGTGCCATCATCTCCACGCAGTCGAAACGGGTCAGTCGCCTCTGTCGGTCGCTGGCACCGCCACGCTGGTGGTGTTGTGCCTGAGGCTACTTCTACAGGCCACTGGAGATGATCTAGTGGTCCGTTTTCCTCCATGTTTGTGTCTATGGGCCTCCTGAGTTGTCGTCTTTACTGTTAAGCCCTTGGATTTTCCTTGCTGCCATGTTGCTCAGTCACCGATGAAGAATGCACAAAACCCAAGAGCAACGGAGGGTCTGAGTCTTGTTCAGATTGGCCCATGCCCTCTGCGTTAGCGTTTTAATATGGGGGTGATAACAATAAACATTTAGAAATAAAAATCCCCAAAAATAAACCCCACAACAAACTTCCACATTAAAGAATGAATCATGGATCAACCCATTGGTCAGTTGATCTGTGTTCTTTATATTAATCAAGAATGGGAAAAGAGGGATATTAAACACATAAAACAATTAAATTCCCTACCTAGATTCAGTGGAATGTATTTTGGATGAAGGAAGGAATTAGTGTTCGAAGTTGTTCGTCATTGTTCGTCAATGTCCGGTTTGAGTTCTCCAACGGTCGTCGATCGATCACTATTCTTCTTTGGAGGGTGACATTGTCAGCATTTCGTCAGAGCTTTCTCCTGGGGCTTGTGAATTCCCTTGCCAAAGGTTGTTTAATAAAAGAAAATAAGATCCATGTTGTTTCCATAATTGTGTTTCATTAATGTACCTTAATTAATGAACCAATTAATCACACAAGAATTGTCGTTACACAGACAAGTAACAAATCATTAAATGACTCTCATTTAATGATTTTCATTACACTGTGGTCCTGCTAACCATTTCTAAAAATTTAAAGAAAAATAAAATAACTCGAAGGGTTATTTTATTATTTTTCTGAAAAGTCCAAAAAAATTCTTTTCTATCTGACCCTTTCTGGTCAAGGTTAATCTTTGTCTAAGAGAATCTTGGTACTGCAAATTCAATGGTACCCTTGGATTTTCAATCCAAGCACTAGTTCAAAATATAGAAAATCTCACTTGCATGTTTACTGAACTTACCTAAAAAAAGTTCAAAATTCCGTTATGGGATCTCCGAGCCTTAGAATCATGTGTTGGCGAATTTTAAAATCTTGAAAAAATTCCATATAATTAAAAAAAAATATACAGAATTTCCATGTCTTTAAAATGACTTCCTTACATTAAAAATGGTTCTTCATGTGTCATCACAGATTTCTCTATGCATCTCATAGATTTTGGTTGAACAAGTCAAAATTCAATGGTTCTATTGATTGCATACCACCTCCAAAGATGTTGACAGGTTCTAAAATATTAGAACAACTTGTAAATGTAGAAATATAATTTGTTAATGTGAATAATTTGAATGATATTGGGAAACAAGTTCGAAGTGCATCATCAATTGAAATCAGAATGCAACAATGGGATAAGAAAAGTATATTCTTAAAAAAATATGTATTGGGAATTTAATTTGTTTCATAATAATATTTATCTTATTCATATTGAAAATATTTCTTTTAACAATTTGATCTTTACATTACTTAATGAGAATTGAAATTTTAAGTTACATCTCGATGCTTGGAAGGACTTACAAACAATGAATATAAAGTGTGATTTATGGCCATATGATAATGTAAAGTATTATCCATTAATTTTTTCAATGAAAAATAGGGATAAAGATACATTTATTAAAATTTTAAAACATGCGAAGGTATATAATGAGTATTAAAATAACATCTCAAGGTGTGTCTACTTAAATCATTATAGGTTAAATGTATTGAAAATTCATGATTCATATATTTTTTTACAACAGTTACTACCATTAGAATTGTGTACTTTATTACCTAAAAAGGTTGATGTAGCTGTACTCCAATTTTTAAAATTCTTTAAAAAACTATGTGAGAAAACTATAAAACCATATAATCTTGGAAACCTTCAAGATATATTTATACTCACACATTGTATAATGGAGATGATATTTCCTCCATCATTTTTATTGTCATGATGCATTTAAATATGCATTTGGTTGAGGGAACTAAATTAGAAGATCATGTGAATTATAGATGGATGTATCCAATTGTTGGGTACTTTATTTATATGTTTCTGATATTATGTAAACAATTATTGGCACTTTATTAAATACATAATGTTTTTAATTCATTTTATTTCATAGATTTATTGGTCTTTTGAAGTGATACATGAAAAATAAATCACAACTTAAAGGATCTATTTCTGAAGGCTATTTAGAAGAGGAGTGTCTTTAATATTTTTTCAAGATAATTAGATGATATTGAGACAAGATTCAATCAATTTTGAAGTGTTGATGACACATCAAATCAATCTCTACTACATGGGAAATAAAAAATATTTACTATTATTGGCCAATCAGTTTGGAGGATCTCAAATATTACACTGATAGAAATGGAATTATTATAGGCACATAGGTATGTGCAGATAAATATTGAAATTAAAGATCTATTTATTGAAAATCTCATGATACAAAAAAAATATAAATTAGAAGTTGAACATGAAGTGAGAAAGATATAATAGAATCTATTAATAAAGAGCTTGTAGAATTGTCTGCATATCATGTAACTTCATAAATATTACAATCAATATGGATATTATGTTGAAACATATATTTTATAAATATAATAATGTATATTACTTGTTTTTAGATCATGAATACTAATACTCGAGCTAATCTTTCAGAAGATTTTAAGTTTATGGATCGAGGTTCTCTAAAACAGGATTGAAAGTTCAGCACTAACAATGTGAATGGATTTAAATTTCATACATTTGATCATGAAGAGGGTTTAAAAACATAGAATAGTGGTGTATTTATAGTTTCCAAATTTTAATACTATGGAAAGATGACTTATATTATCAAATTAAACTACCACAGGTATTTTTTTAGTTGTTTTATTCAAATTCAGGAGGATTGATATTAACAGAGGTGTTAAAATAGATTCCTTGAAATTTACTTCTATGAACTTCTCTTACTTGATGGATGTCGGTGACCATGAATTATATGATCTTTATATCTTCTCATCACAAGCAAAAAATGTTTATTATGTGTAATATTTTTTTGATGATGGGTGAAGTGTAATTGTTCACATAAAACAAATAGACTTGTATGTTATGGGTGATTAAGTAGAAGATTCAACCTCTAATACTGAATCCCATCAACAACAATAAACAGACTTATTTTTCAATCATGATATTGAAAATATTAGTCCTGAAAGGGTGGATGAAGTAGATAAAGTAAGTATAGAGAAGGATAACAACATGATCGAAGGATAAAATGATTAATGTTTAGTCATCCATTAACTTATCAACCACCTATGTTATATCTACAGTCACTCATTATCATAGCTATATTTTTTTTTTGTCAGTACTATGAATTTGTTATCATTTCTAAAAACATATTCATTAAGTTTTCAAAATATATGCTATGAAGTTAATTTTACTTATTTAAATGATAATAATGCTAAGGAAGAAGTGTTTCTCTAATCTTAGTAAACTTTTAGATGACATTACCTCAACCACACAAACACCTAATGATCCACCAAGATCCCTCCCTATAGAATCTAAGATACCCTTCATCTCCCCCACCCCACCCCACCCTCACCCCCTGTTAGTGTCTAATTCACCCTCATTCTTCTTTTTGTTGGAATCTAGAACACCCTCCTTTTTCCTATCAAAATTCAGAACATTGCCTCCCCAAACAGAAGTTTTAGCATTGATAGAATAGGTATCACTCCTGTTTCTTCATGAAGATATTCGAGGGTGATGGTTATAGGTACAAATTTTAATGTTAATATAATTTACTGCACTTTTTTATAATACTAACTATTTTTTCATAAAATATGAAAACAATGTTCCTACTAAAAAAATATGAATAGGTTATGTGTATAGAATCTGGATGGAATGAAGATAGTTTTCCCCTTAGACAATTATGGGGTCTCCATGGATGATTTCATGGAATTACTTATCCAGATTCTAGGGTAGCTGACGACAAAGTTGATTACCCTTCTGATTACCTATTCTGATTGGAGTCATATGCCTCAATCCTAGAAGAATGATGTATTCAATTCCTAGATAAAGTTAATTTTAATACATTATGGCATAATTGAATTTAATTATTTAAATAAATTCTAATATTTTAAAAATGAATCTCTTTGTACAGATGTTATAACACTTTACCATTGTTGATCTTATTACATAAAAGTGTATGTTGAAAATTTTGGGTAAGAAATGGAAAGATTTTAAGTAGAGATTATAGAATGAATTCAATGATACAATTTTAACCACTCAGCATCAGTATGATAAGGTACCCAACGGGGTAACTAGAGAGCATTGGAAGTTGTTTGTTGATAGCTATTTCTATGAGAAGCACATGGTATTGAAAAATATATTATTATATTAATCTCAATTTACATATATATGACAATAAGATGACATTTCATAACTTACTATTAAATTACATGCTATTAATTTCAAGATTTTTCATGGAAAACTGAATCTACCCAAGCTAAATAAACCATCCCCCATACTATTAGTTCAAAGATTTTTTCCAGAAACATGTCTATTATGATAATATTTTCATTAGTTTAAATATTATAAGATAAAATTATTTGTTACATATATTAAATTATTTATTTTTATTTGTTTAATTTAGTCATAGAATTTATGTCACCAAGTCTCCCAAAGGTAACTTTGGTTGGATGTTCATAGAAAATATGATGTGAGTTATGTGAATGATCATGCTAAAGAAGTTGGGGTATGAATTCCTCTTTTATTGTAATAACTTATTTTCACTTTTCACTTTCTTAATACTTATTATTTAAATATGAATGATATTTTATTTATAGGTAAAAATAAAATAACTATGGGATTTTAATCCCGCATAGTCCTTATTGGTCTCCTAGGATGATCTAGTTGGTCGATTCCTTGGGAAGGTGCATCCTAGTCGCATGCGCGGGATGGGTTTGGGACTATTACCATCTGAGGTCTTTAGAAGGTCACTGGGGATTTCAGAAGCATCTACTCCTAGTTATAGTTATTCCCTAACTCAAGATTCTCAAAGGTATTTTGTTGCAAGGAAATGCAAAATTCACCAATAAGGGATCACAATCCAAGAACAGGGGCTCATATAAAGATGTAAGATACAAAGGTCATTGATTTAATTATATCAAAAGACAACTGGATGTGTCCCTGATGATATTGTATCAATGAATGGTTTGAGTGAGTGGGTCAATCACACAACTTCATAATCATTTACTACACAAACTTTTATTGGTTTTAAGTTTAAATTTAAATATACAACACTATTTAATTTTCAAGAAAATTATCATACAGGTAATGGTACCTGGGAGTGGAGATAGAGACAGATATAGTGTCGATCTTAGTTCATTGCGTAGTGATTAGGGTTGACTTTGGATTTGATTATGGTGATTTATAACTAAAATCATATCAGGCTAACACTTATATGCTGATTAAGAAACCATGTTGTGGTTTGAGGTAGGGGATATATGTATTTCCCATAAATTGCATAAAATATATATTCTTGGTTTAATTTTATTGTTTTTATTCTGAATTTTACCTTATACTCATCATTATTAGGTTCTTCAAGTTTTTTTTTGTTTTAGAAATCCTTCCTTAAATTACAAATCTTATTGTTCTTTTCAAAATCTCTAGTCTCTTTCAATCATTTATGAAATTTATTCAGTTCTGACTTATACTTTGTGATTCACTAATAATAATTTTTTTAAATCTCCAACAACTCTTCTAATTTAATACATGTTTCGGGTCACCTCATCCTAATTTTCATTCATATCAGTTGAAGTGGATCCCTAGGAGACAATGAGAATGAAATAAAATATTTTTGGGGAGGATATTTAAAATTTAGATCTTTTGATTAACATCTAGATCACTAGTATCAAATAGCATTGATATATACAATGTGACAACATGACTTATATATTACATATTATTAGATTAAAATTTTATCAATTCCATGGATTCTTTCTAGAAAAGTAAATAAAATTCTAGGTTTTATAAGCTCATATGATCCACAAAAGTTATTAACCTGATTTGGGGACGGTCTAAAAAATCCCAACATGAGATAATAGTGTATATTGTAAATTTAAAAAACCCAACACCCCACATTATTATGGTGTTTCATTGGAATAATATATGATTTTATAAAATTATTTTCATATGATTTTGATGATATCCCATCCAAATTCACCATTTTACTTAACATTTGTTTTACAAACTAGTGCACCATTATCCTGTTATATTTTCAATAGAGTATGGGAGAAACTGAAAGAATCTAATTTAGTTCACAGTTAGGCCATGTTGGTGGAAAGATAATGGTATCAACACCATGGCCATTATTATAGGACTATAGTGGAGAGGAAAACATACATTTTAATACAAATCATATATAATTTTCAAGTAAGAAAACATTAAACAAAGATAATTACCATTTCCTACCACTCGGAATAATCATCCCATATTCACACTCAAACACACACACATGCATGCATACCATGGATCTATCTCGTTAGGATATCAAAAAATAGTTGTTATGCAGGTCATAATGAGATTATGATAATATCCTATTGTGAATTACAAGCTCATGTTATGGGGATTGATACCCAGTGAAGCTAGGTTTGAGAAAGTCGAGAGGTTATTTGTTAGGAACTTCATCAATAGGCCATAAGATACTTCCATATGATTATGTCTAGATTTTTCTCACAAAAACCTTTTTTATTTACCATCATGTATAAAATTTGAAATGTCTTCATTATTTTTGAGTGTTGAAATAAATTTATCCTTTTCTTTGGTCTCTCTTATTTATCTACCCTTTGTGAATGTCTCTTGATATTTATCTACCATTTTCTTTATAATTTTTTTTTGAAGTATTGTGTGTGATTCTTGTTTTTTATCATGTAAAGCATGTATATGTGTCTTTTTCTAGTTTTAATCTAATCTCATTGTTTCCTATACTCCTTTTACTATTACATAGTAGAAGCCCGTGATGATCATTCCCTATGCACATAGACCAATTGGTCTAAGTATATAAATCATTTTCCTTTTACTACTTTCCACTTTCTATTCTATTTGAACTTATTAATTATTAAAAGATGCTTATTGAATTAATGATAACCTTTCTTAAATTTTTTATCAGATATAAAATCTATTTTTGTTTATGTTTTGATCATTTTTCATTATTTTTATTGCTTTTGAATGTTAATTTTTGGTTATTATTCTTCTTATATTAAGGATCTATTGTATTATAATTTTGTCTAATTTGAACTTGATATGTTTTTATTATGTTTTTATTATACTGGAATAGTTTTTTTATTGTTTTTATAATTTAATATTGGTCTTTATTTTGGATTTTATGGGGCTACAGTTTCTATTTCTATAATTTTTTTAATAGTACTATATAGAGACAATTTAAACCACTGTTATATATGGTAAAAATTTGTTTCGTGACAATTTAAACCACTTTTATATATTATTAAGTTTATTAGTTGTTTAAACTACTACTATCACCTTGGTAGTTTAATAGGAAAAACCATCACTAAAAATGAAATAATTCTTACTAAAAAACACTTTGTGACACTTCCTAGAAACAACTACTAAATGGATGAAACCGACACAATTTGGATGTCAACACCAACTTTAGCGGTGGTTTTTAAAAAAACATTATGAAAAAATTTGGAAACATTTTAAACTATCTTTATCCCCCTATTTTTTGTATTTATATATGTATTTATATTAATCAATAAAATTTAAATATATAAAATGAAATACCATGTTCATAGCGACGGTAGGTCGTACGTACGCAGGAACATTATTTCCATTTTCTAGAAGGATTGAAAGAGATAATGGTAAATGATATATTATCATTATAGAATCATTTTTTTCATATATATCACATATTTTCATTAAAACCGTCCTTATTACCTTTCATGTAAAGTGTACGTGGAGAACGAATCACATCACTTCACGAGGTGGTAGTATGTCGTACATACGAACGACTTTATAGTATTCCAAAGGAATGGAAAGTAAGAAGTAAAATGTGATATCATGATTATAGAAGTATAATAATATCATAAATATCATATGTGAATAATAAATCAACCATTATATCCAGCCTTGAGAGGTGGTAATGGAGAAACGAATGACATCGGTTCATGGGGTAGTAGTCCGTCGTACACAAGAATGATGATTTCGTAACCCATTGGATGGAAGTGGATATGTTTATAGTTCATTCCATTAATATAATAAAATCTCATTATATATAAGATATTGGTTTTATTATATCATCATGGTTTAATAATAATTGGAGTTTGAGGACTAAATAAAATAAAAATGCCTAATGAATAATTTTATCTCTTCTTTGGGTACCCTCCTTAGGTTTGCACAAAAATCCTTCCTATGATGGATTTATATCTAAAATAAGGCTTCTATAATGATATAATGGAGGTAAGGAGGTTATTTTTTCAATTATTTCCCAAAAAAATGGGTTTTTAAAGTGAAGAGGTGAGGATAGGGGTGTGCTTTTATAAGTGAGGTGAGTGACACTCTTGGAAATTTATGAAATAAAAAGGTATACCCATGTTTTTTATAATATAAAAGGCTCTAAAATGGTCTATTATCAAACATAGATGATATATTGTCAAAATATGGCTATAAAGTGGGTTTTTACAAGTTTTTGGTTCATTTTTAACCCTTATCTTCTTATTTTAACCCCCCAGTAAATTCATTTTCACCTTAACCACAATAAATAACTTTTTACTATTTTTACTAACCATTTTGGTAAAAAATTAATTTAACCTTGTTAGATAATATAAATTAGGTTTATTAAAAATATCAAATCCATTTTTAAAAATTATATTCATATAAGTGAAATTTTTTAATTTAAAATTAATTCTGTAGACAAGACGAGAAAGAAAGTTTTTAAAGAGAAAATTTTCAAAAGTTTGAAAAGTTTTTATATCAAAATTCAATATAAAACCAACTTAAATGACATAAATTGGATTAATAAATATATAATTGAAATAATTTTACTTTTAAATACATATTAAAACAATTTTTAGGTGTTTAATTTTTTAAAATAAATGACAATTCTTAATTAAAACCGGTAATTTTTACTATTCATCAAAAAAATTATCTTTTTATAAAATTCTCAAAAAATCACTCTAAGGTAATTTTGAAATCATGATTTAAAAAATGAATTTTATTTTATAAAATTAATTTTATTAAATATTCAAAAAATCATTTTATTATAAGTGTACAAAAGGTGATAAAATTGTTTTTTAAAAAGATAGAGTTTTTAAGCATAAAATTGGATTTATTCTTATCTATTATCTAAAAAAACATAATTTGGATGTTAAACATTTGATTAAATATATAATATATAATTTTAATTAAAATTATTAACTAAAATTTATTTGTTTCATTTATTAATGTAAAACACGTTTGTGTGCATAAAAAAGGTTATTTTTAGAAAAAGATTTCCCTTATTTTCAAATAGTTTTTATTTTAATTTCTAATTGATTGGTCACCAAAGAATTAATTTTATATACCTGTGTAAATCATATATTTTTATAATTTATTTAATTTTATTCATACCTTACATTCTAATGGATAGGTGATAACTATCATATTAAATAATATTATTTTTATAGTATGTCACATTTCGTTTAAACTAAGTGTTGCGTATAATAAAAGATAAACTCGATATTATGTGTAATACAATCCAAACTTAGTGTTGTGTATAACATAAGCTAAAATTAGTTTTTTTTTAATGTAAAATATCAAAAATATTAAATATATTTGAAAAATATATTTCAAAAAATATCAAGGTTTTACGCTTTTCAACATAAAACCCTTAAAAACTCTTTTGAACCCATAATAAAATCACTTTCCATTTTCACAAAAAATAGGGAGAAATATCCCTTTCTTTGGAAAAATATTTAAAATAAATAAATCACAAAATATTATGTAAATTATTTTATTTTAGAATAACCATAGAAAATTTTAAATGATTCTTGATAAATAATAACATCTATGATGGCATAAAAAAGTGTTCAAGCCATATATCTAAAAATATATATTCTTTTTTCACTTTAACTAAAAAACATTGCAATGACCCATACAGTAAATTTTAAAAGTAAAATTTTAAACCTTTAAAATGAAATTAAAAATTAGTTGAAAATTAAATTTAATATTCTTTTAATTATAAATAATAACATTCCTAAAAAAATTTAAAGAACATTGACATGGAAGAAAAATATTTAAAGTGGATACTTTAAAAAAGGTTTTAAAGAAAAGTCCCTTACCTTAAATATTATCTTGCGTCATGCATTCTTTAAATATATAATAATAAAATTATATTATTTATTTTATTGATTAATAAAAAAAGTAATTTTTATTCCATTATCATTATCAATTTTATGTCATATATGACCATGTTTTATTTATTAACTTAATTAGTTAAGTTTACGTTAGATGATTTGAGGATGTTCAGTTCATAATCCCGAAATAGATTCAGTAGAATGGTCATCATAAAAGGGGTCATTATTTAATCATATAAAAAATTATAATCATGAAATTATGATAATTTTTATATAATAAATAAATATTTATAATAATCTATAAAATTCATACATGAAAAATGAATCACATCACTTCATGAAGGTGGTAGCCCACATGTACGTACAAACGACCTTATAATTTTTCAATGGATAGAATTGTAAGAAAATAGATTATATGTTATATTTATAAAATTATAATTATGTAATTAATATCAAATATATTAATTAAATACATCATAATTACCATCCTTGTGAGGTGGTGATGAAAAACAAAACACGTCGCTTTGTGGAGGTGGCAATCCAGACGTACACATAAGAGATGTTTTCATTTCACATAGGATGTAAAAGAAAATGAAAAAGGTTTGTAAAATTATAATAATAAAATTTTAGTATATGTAATATACTTATTTTAATATTTCATCATTGTTAAATAATATTTGAATAAGGGAGAATAAGAAATAAACATGAAATGGGTCGGTTAGAACTTATACCTTCTCCTCGAAAATCCTATTTGGATTACACCTTAATCCTTCTAGGTTTGGTATTTTAGTGAGATCATAAACTATATGAAGTGGGTGTGTTATTGATAGGTTTTGGAATTTATTTTCTGAACTGGAGTGCTCAAAATTTGTGAGGAAGAAAGGAGATGAGTTTCCCTATTATAAGTGAAGAGGGGAGCAGTCTAGGAATTACTTAAAGTATTAAATTATTATAAATTAATTATAATTGTCAAGTGGTACCAAATTAAAATATTTATAATATATAATTATTAGTATTATTAATCCTATCATTAAATAAAAATTGGATAAGTTTAGGTTATGTTTTCACCCTTATCTCTTAGTTTTAACCCCTCATTAACCCCTTTACCAATTACTCTGATATCAAGGTTTTTTACTCTATAGAAGTAAAGAAAGTTGCTAAAAAGTAAAATATTCCCATAAGTAGAAAATGGATAATATTTTAAATAATATCCAATTAATTGTAAAAATGTAATATTTTTTTAAATTTTAAATCATTAAATAAAATATTATTTAACATAATATACCATTAAAGTCATTTCCAGGACTATTCACATAGTTTGACTTTAATGACATCAAGATAATAATGGAATTTGAATATAGAATTTTAACACACCATTTATATGTTAAATGTATCTGAAAAAATATTTTAACATAATAATTCGTCCA
Organism: Viscum album; assembly: GCA_963277665.1. Lineage (NCBI taxonomy): Eukaryota > Viridiplantae > Streptophyta > Magnoliopsida > Santalales > Viscaceae > Viscum > Viscum album. The sequence continues at coordinate 1,523,830,272 of OY728164.1, read as the reverse complement.
AATTGTATTGATTTTAATTTTTTTTAAATCATTTACTAGATTTTTCTATTACTTGAACAAGCATTGTGTCGGTGTTATGTAATCGATTAAGGTAATTATTTCATCACTAAAAATAAAAAATAAATTAAATTTATAAAATATTTAATTCATATTTAAAATAACCATTTATAACCAAACATAACCTCTTGTTATCACTATGAAAAAAATATTATAGATATTAAAAAAGAGTAGCATTTTGTTTTTATTCATTACTTAAAATCATATTAAGGTCATTATCAAAGTAAAGTGTAAAGAAATTGAAAATTTTTAAAAACATGGATGATTATGATATAAAAAAACTTATGAAATAAAATAAAGATAAGTTTTAGGGATATTTTTAGGCCTTACCTCATAGTTTTATCATTGTTTTACCCATTTTACCCTTACTGAGGTGGAAAATATTTACTACAATTACTATTCATAATGAACAATGATAAAAGGGAAATGTTTACCAAATTTGAAACTCATAATTAAAAATATATAATTTATTTTTCAGGATTCAATTTATATATGTTCTGGAAATTAATTTAAGATAAAAAACACAAAAAAACATTTTTTTTGAAAAATGTGTTTTTAAGCCCAAAAATGAACTAATAAAAGAATAAATTATAATGAGGATTATTATATAATTAATTAGATTATTTATAATTAAATATTATTTATATTACCTTATGGTTAAGTTAAAATCATAATGGTAATTTTAAATTACATTATTTAATGAAAAGAAATAACAATTTTACAAAAATCGGTATCTTTCTCTTTCACTTAAAAATAAATCTTTTTAGAAAAATCCCAAAAATTTATTCAAATATAATTTTCACTTAATGATTTCAAAAATTAATTTCATTTTTTAAAATTAAAATTATAAATTTTATAAATTAATTTTTTAAATAAAACCATTTAATACATGAAAATGAATTTAATATGAATAAAACTATTTCATTTTTTATTGGTAAATTACTTAATATTATTATTATGAATATATCTATATAAAATATAATTCATAAATACTAATAAAGAATCGAATTTATTTAATATTACCTAGGTTGCAACATTCTTCCCCCATTAGAAATTGTGTCCTCACAATTTTATTCATTATTTAAACAAGTGGGGATATTTTTCTTTCGTAATATTTTCCAATTCTCATATTAATTATTCACTCATATGGTTTTTTTACAAAAACATTAACTTGATAAATCGCCTTATTCCAAAAAAAACTACTCTCAATGATCAAAAACTTCAACTGGTTGTTACTCATATGAAAGATTCTCTTCTAATTATACTACTCTGAGGCTCAAAACCGGATATTCATCTGGAACATATTTTCTTAATAGTGAATTGTAACACCCCAGGTAAATAAATAATATGACATTTTTATATTTATCCATATTTGTGAATAAAATATTAATATGACTTTAAAGGGGACGCTATGCTCGATGGTGTACCCAACACGCAACAACGAGTTTCTTGGGAATCTTACGTTGCACTCTAATAATAAAATAATATCATTTTAAATGGTAGTTAACATGTAGCCATTGTAATGGTGGTAATGGATAGAAATAACTAAAATATGATTATATATGTTTTTAAATGTTTTTACATTTATCCAATAAAGGATAGAGGCTTAAAATACGGAAAGAATTCAATTTTAGGCGTATATGCCCTAGTTTTCACTAAAGGTTCACTTATCACCTTTTGATGTTGAACCATCATTAAATATGGTTTTGTTCACTCTTATACATCCTTTTGGACCAAATAAAACTCTTCTTAAGAATTGGGACATCAAAATTTACTTAGTGTAATTTTTTGGTATCTTTCTGATAAAGTTCATTTTTTTTAATGAATAGTGTAAAATGTTGTATTTTAATTCAAAACCTCTTTTTAATCTAATTTATTTATATGATTAGATAATATTTTGAATTGGTTTTAAAGTGAAATTATAAAATATTTTTACCATTAAATCCAATAGTGTTCGTTGGAATTAATTTCACTTTGAAATCAGACTTAAACTAGTGTCAATCTTTTGATACTTATTGTTTCAGAAAAACACGCTATTTGTTTTGACAGCGGGAATTAATTATTAAATTAATTAATGTGACTTATATGTTTTGAATTTTGTAAAATATCCTTCATTTTTGAATTCAGAATATCAAATATAGCTTAGGGTGAATTTTTGGGATTTTTCTGAAAAACTTCAATTTTTTATGAATAGTGAAACCACTAAGTGGTACTTATAAAAACTGATTTTTCCATTTAAATGAAATTTTTCCATCTTTGTGTTTTGAATTTCAAAAATCCGACATACATGGTTGTCATTAAGAAGTAAAATGTGGTTCAATGAGATAAAAATAATTTTTTGGTGAATAGTAACTTATTAAGTTTTTAATCGCGATTAGAGGTAATTAGTGTAGTTTAAGGTAAAAATAATGTTTTAATAACATGAAATGAACTTTACACATGTCCTAAACTCATTGGATGTGTAATGGCCGACCAAGAAAATCCATGTGTCAACTTGGGGACCCCATGGAGCCACTTTGGTTGGGAAATGACATAAATAACTTTTTATTTAATGTAAAAGTAAAAATAACACAAACATGATATGTTTTACTAAAACAATTTTTAAGTGGGGTTATACAAGTCAGATTTTTTATTATAAATATTCATTGGAAATATAAAAAGATTTCCTACATCATAGTAATTTTTTTATAATTTTTAGACATTAAATAAATTAAATTATTTATGACATCATAATGATGCAGCGATGACATCATTATCTGACGATTTAAATAAAATGAGAAGATAATGTAAACTCTATGACCTAAACATATAAAAAACTTATTGGATGGGTGGATTTCGAACCCTTATCACCTTATCCACGAATAATATCAATGTGGGACCTTTTAAAACCGAAACACATTTTCAAATAAAGTAATATTTCTTACTTTCCAAAAGTACCCCTCCTCTCCTCTTATAAAAGGCCCCCACCTCTACCTCATTTCACACACTCCTCAAGCCTTTGGCTCGGCCAACCCCTGACCATTTACTCTCTCTACATCCCTCTCCTCATCCTAGAGGATTCCCTTTGGGCAGAATCCTTTCAAAGGAAGCCTTTAGGCTCAAATCAAAAGGAGTTACACTTTTAAAGGTAATTCATTCTCTCATGTTCATTTGTTTTATTTTGCTTCTCCAACCCCCTAAACTCTTTTTATTTACTTCTTTTGTAACAACACCAGTATCTTCAATATACTAGGATGTTTTTATAAGATTTATTTGAGCTAAACTCTCACACAACTACATCAAATGGTTAAAGAACATACGGTTTCCGTGGATGGCGAAATTCTGCCTCCCGAAACGATGATTGTTCAATACTCATTTAACACATTCAAAGGTTCCCATTATTATGTCACTATTTTTATATATGATATATAATATGTTTATGTTTTCCTTAAGCTTCTGTTTTTTTTCATTTTGGGCATACCTTTATGGTTTCCATTATGGGTAAACACGATATCTTCATTTAAGGAAGTGCGGACTACCGCCCCCTCAAAGTGATTTGATTCGTTAAATACCATATGTGGGATGTATAAAGGATGGAACTATGATATTATATATGATATTATACTGGAATTATAATATAACTTTATATCATTATGATTCCATTCTATAAAATACTAAATAGAAATGAAAGTAGCGTTCATGCGTACGTACGGCTTACCGTCTCCATGAACGGTGCATTTCATTTCTTACCTCTAAATGATTATGTAATGTTATAAATGCATGCATGTACTGGATATATATTAAATATATGATATCTAAATCATGAATACAATTCTGGATATAAAAAACATTTTCCCACACGAACAACGTGTAATTGTAAGAAGTCCACTTTCGACTTAAGAACCAAATATCGGCAAAACAAATATTATTAACTTAAATGATTACATAATGTTTATGACATGGTAATAAGTGATATAAAAGGAATAATTAACTTGAAAAAGGTTCTTAAGGAAGTAGAAATTAACTCAAGTTTATTATTCAGGAGATTAAATAACGATCGAGTCAAGTCGGACCCGAGGTAAGGGATCCTACTCCTCTCTTTCTTTTTAAGTACACACTTTTATGTCATTCCTTTTAAAGCTCATATTTCTTGTTATTGGGATGATCTTTTATATTACACTTACTGTAATTTTTATGTTCATGTGATGATAGACCCTATTCTCTCTCATAAATCCATTTTGGAAGTTTTGAGTGGCGCCGTTAGGCTGCCGAACTTTCTTAAGAGATCTAACCTCTCTCTTTCTTTTTAAGTACTCTCCTTTATGTCACTTCTTTTAAGCTCCTATTTTTAATGTCTGGGGATGTTCTTTTATATTCCTCTTTCTGTACATTTTATTTTAATGTGATGAGATACCCTATTTTATATCATCAATCCATATTCGGAAGTTTTATGTGGTGTCGTTAGGCTGCCGAGTTTTCGTAAGGGATTTTTCATCTCACTTTTATTCCCGTGAGATTTATGCTACATTTGCCACAAATTCCATTGAGTGGTGTATGTACTACCCATTATTCTACTCTTTGTGTAATATACTTTCGTTTATGAGTATTTACATCAATGATCTATTGTCCTTCTTTCATGGGGTGTATGTTTTGAAAGATACCCAAGTCGGTAAGGGAACCTTTCACCCTCCTCCTTTTTAAAAGACTTATTTTGTTGGGTCTTTTAATTTACATATTGTTATGTTGGGATGGGTTCTAATATATCCTTATTGATGTAAATTTTATGTCCAAGTGATGAGATACACTTTTTATCTCTCATCAACTCATTTTGATGTGATGCCGTTAGGCTATCAAGGGAACTTTTTAACCCAATTTCGATTTCTTTGGGTTCAACATGTAGTCATTGAATATGTCATCCATTGAATATGTGTGAATGACCTATTATTGTTTTACACTTAATATCCACTTATATTGGGTGTATTTATATTTTTCACACATATTTTTGAGATTTATTTGTCCTTAAATTAAGGATACCTTCTTTATAAGGGATTTCATCACATTTGACATTTCTATTGAGGGTTCATTGTTGTTATGAACCAATTCACTCTTATATGGTGTATATAATGTCCTTTGGAGTATTATATCATGAATTCATTTATTCTCATGATATTATAAAGTTCTGATTTAATGTTATTCCTCAATTATTGTATTCAAGTGTCTCTAATTTTGGTAAAAACCCTTTAACCAAAATATCGCTTTAAATGTTTTAATTATTTGTTATTATTAATATCCATGTTTTCAAAATGGTTTTAAGGATTTATTTATATGGATATTAATGGTTTAACATTTTAAAATCTTCAAGGTGGTGTGGGACACTTTGATTCAAAAATCTCTTTATTAAATGTTTTTAATGGTTTTGGAAATGGTTTCTTTTTTAATGGATTCATTATTTCAATATAATAAAATGTTATATTGTGATTGAAATGTGGAAATGTTACGTTTCCTTTATGCATGTTTTATGTGACAAATTTATGTTATGGTTCTTGGGCATTGTTATGAAAACGGGTGGTTCCGTGATAAACTAAGGGCGGGTGAGCCCGATATAGCTCTCCAATGCATTGGGTAACACGAAGGAGTGAAACGTTAAGGTTTCTCCGAAGAGATTTAGGGAATATACTGTGATGGGTATTCCAAATGTAACCAAGAGGGTTACTCCCTACGTAATAATGTTATGAATGCCTCAAGTTACCTTTATGTCTTATGTTTTCTATGATTTATTCATTATTTGATATGCCTATGTTTTATGGGTAAAGTGTGATTTCATTCTAATGTATATATGAACTCATGTTTCCTTTCCATATTTTTATAACTCTTACTGAGATTTTTATGCTCATCCCAAGTTTTTGAAATGTTTTTCACAGGTCAAGGGAAAGGTACATGATGTGATGATAGTGTCAAGGATGTGTTAAGAAAGAATCCGTGTTATATTTTAAATATGTTTCTGTTGATGGGAAGAATGAATACTGTCTTTTATGTAACCACTTTGTTTAAATGTGGAATGTAATGCAAGTTTCATGATCTAATTCTCTAAAACTCTAAACCTGAAAAGATCCTCAATGTGTAATCTTGTAATAACTCAAGATTAAGTAAGGTTTAAGGCTGGGGCCTTATAGTTGGTATCAAAGGTCGGTTTAGATAACTTTAGAGGTTAGGGTATTCTTTAAGCATAAGTGACATTACCATAATGGTTAGGATTTCAGAAAGAGTACTAGTTTTAGATAAAGTGAATGAGTAATTATATCTTAGTGTTTATCTTCTTCATTAGTACATGATGGTTATGTTGATATACTCACACTGACCTTTTTGGTTTTAGTAAATGGATGGATCTAGCAGGCACCAAAGTGACAATGGGTTTGAAGGAAACTGTGGTGGTTCTCTGATTAAGAGACTGGATGAGATGGGGGATTCAATGAGGAATCTCATGGTTGTTCTAAACCAACTATCAAGGAGTCATGATCAACCACTTCAACCTTGGTGAGTTCTCTAATGCATCATGTACAAGATCGCCAACTCGATGTGGAAATTCAGGTAATAATTATTAAGGTAACCATTAGGGTTTATATGATCCTTACTTTTGAGGTAATTATGGGTTATTATATGTTATGATGGAAAATGAAAGGCATGAGATAAACTTGAGGTTAAAATATGTTATGATCATCTTTGAAGATTTTATCTTATTTTGGGGAATGTTTTAAGAATTATATAGTTTTGGAAAAAGGAAAACATGCAGACCGTGTGACTACCTGTCGCGTCGGACAAAGCTGCGGGAATCGAACCCACAACCAAAGTGCGACTGGTATTTATCGTCTACCACTGGACTACGTGAAGTCACTGGTTAGTTTGACTGATTCTTTCTAGTTATATGATTTTATCAATTAAGAGTAAGTTGATTTTGGTTTATTTATGAAAATTATTAACCTATCATGGAGGATATGTGATTAGGTTAATTACTTTTCAATACGAGACTTTAGGAGCAACTGATGTTGTTTGGAGATAAATGTTACGATTTAACTTGGAAGACTATGTGACTAAATCCTTCAAATATTTGGGTTTTAATCTTAGTTTGGTTTACTTTGAATAATTTTATGGACAAATTGATTATAGAATGTTCCTCGTTGAACTTTGGGTTTTGTTGGACAAATTTTGGAGATTAAGAATATATTTTCTTTTTATAAAGGGTTATCCGTTTCTGGATTATCTGATCTTGTAATAACCTTTTTGGTTTTGGTTTTGGTTAAAGTATAAAGACATGGGAAGTATATAGTTCTCTTTTTTTGGATTAGGTGACTCTCTAGAAGTTGATTATAGTACTCTTAATGCGAACAAGTCTCCCTAAATACTCGTCTTTTGGAAAAAAAATATGAGTTTGATTAAGGAATCCAGTAAAGGTTGAAGGTCAAAATGATAAGTGATTATGTTTCCTTATGAATAAATTCCTCAATAAAAAGTAACATAACACGAAAATGTTGTCTATTAGCTTTTCCTACTGGGGAATCGAATACCGTTTAACCCATCACAAGTTTGTGATTTTCTCATTGTTAACTTGCTCATAGACATGTTTACTATCACTCTCCCTCAAGAACATGACCCTTTTATTTTTCTTCCATGTCCATGTTTTCCTACATGGAGTCTTAGTATGGGTTAACTCGGGTGACCTCTGTACTTATCTTTCTTTATTTTAAAGTGATTTTTTTACCGACTCTTGTTCCGATGTGGGACTTTCAAGGATGTTTCCAAGCCCAATTTAAAAATTGTGAGGACGCAATTCCCAAAGGGGGAAAGGATGTAACACCCCAGGTAAATAAATAATATGACATTTTTATATTTATCCATATTTGTGAATAAAATATTAATATGACTTTAAAGGCTACGCTATGCTCGATGGCGTACCCAACACGCAACAACGAGTTTCTTGGGAATCTTACGTTGCACTCTAATAATAAAATAATATTATTTTAAATGGTAGTTAACATGTAGCCGTTGTAATGGTGGTAATGGATAAAAATAACTAAAATATGATTATATATGTTTTTAAATGTTTTTACATTTATCCAATAAAGGATAGAGGCTTAAAATACGGAAAGAATTCAATTTTAGGCGTATATGCCCTAGTTTTCACTAAAGGTTCACTTATCACCTTTTGATGTTGAACCATCATTAAATATGGTTTTGTTCACTCTTATACATCCTTTTGGACCAAATAAAACTCTTCTTAATAATTGGGACATCAAAATTTACTTAGTGTAATTTTTTGGTATCTTTCTGATAAAGTTCATTTTTTTAATGAATAGTGTAAAATGTAGTATTTTAATTCAAAACCTCTTTTTAATCTAATTTATTTATATGATTAGATAATATTTTTAACTGGTTTTAAAGTTAAATTATAAAATATTTTTACCATTAAATCCAATAGTGGTCGTTGGAATTAATTTCACTTTGAAATCAGACTTAAACTAGTGTCAATCTTTTGATACTTATTGTTTCATAAAAACATGCTATTTGCTTTGACAGCGGGAATTAATTATTAAATTAATTAATTTGACTTATATGTTTTTAATTTTGTAAAATAGACTTCATTTTTGAATTCGGAATATCAAATATATCTTAGGGTAAATTTTTGGGATTTTTCTGAAAAACTTCAATTTTTGATGAATAGTGAAACCACTAAGTGGTACTTATAAAAACTGATTTTTCCATTCAAATGAAATTTTTCCATCTTTGTGTTTTGAATTTCGAAAATCTGACATACATGGTTGTCATTAAGAAGTAAAATGTGGTTCAATGGGATAAAAATAATTTTTTGGTGAATAGTAACTTATTAAGTTTTTAATCGCGATTAGAGGTAATTAGTGTAGTTTAAGGTAAAAAAAATGTTTTAATAATATGAAATGAACTTGACACATGCCCTAACCTCATTGGATGTGTAATGGCCGACCAAGAAAATCCATGGGTCAACTTGGGGACCCCATGGAGCCACTTTGGTTGGGAAATGACATAAATAACTTTTTATTTAATGTAAAAGTAAAAATGACACAAACATGATATGTTTTACTAAAACAATTTTTAAGTGGGGTTATACAAGTCATATTTTTTATTATAAATAGTCATTGGAAATATAAAAAGAGTTCCTAAATCATGGTAATTTTTTTATAATTTTTAGACATTAAATAAATTAAATTATTTATGACATCATAATGATGCAGCGATGACATCATTATCTGACGATTTAAATAAAATGAGAAGATAATGTAAACTCTATGACCTAAACATGTCCAAAACTTATTTTATGGGTGGATTTCGAACCCTTATCACCTTATCCACTAATAATATCAATTTGGGACCTTTTAAAACCGAAACACATTTTCAAATAAAGTAATATTTCTTACTTTCCAAAAGTACCCCTCCTCTCCTCTTATAAAAGGCCCCCACCTCTACCTCATTTCACACACTCCTCAAGACTTTGGCTCGGCCAAACCCTGCCCATTTACTCTCTCCACATCCCTCTCCTCATCCTAGAGTATTCCCTTTGGGAATAATCCTTTCAAAGGAAGCCTTTTGTCTCAAATCAAAAGGAGTTACACTTTTAAAGGTAATTCATTCTCTCATGTTCATTTGTTTTATTTTGCTTCTCCAACCCCATAAACTCTTTTTATTTACTTCTTTTGTAACAACACCAGTATATTAAATATACTAGGATTTTTTTATAAGATTTATTCTAGCTACACTCTCACACAACTACATCAAATGGTTAAAGAACATACAGTTTCCGTGGATGGCGAAATTCTGCCTCCCGAAACGATGATTGTTCAATACTCATTTAACACCTTTAAAGGTGCCCATTATGATGTAACTATTTTTATATATGATATATAATATGTTTATTTTTTCCTTAATCTTATGTTTTTTTTCATTTTTGGCATACCTTTATGGTTTCCATTATGGGTAAACGCGATATCTTCATTTAAGGAAGTGCGGACTACCGCCCCCTCAAAGTGATTTGATTCGTTAAATACCATATGTGGGATGTATAAAGGATGGAACTATGATATTATATATGATATTGTACTGGAATTATAATATACCTTTATATCATTATGATTCCATTCTATAAAATACGAAATAGAAATGAAAGTAGCGTTCATGCGTACGTACGGCTTACCATCTCCATGAACGGTGCATTTCATTTCTTACCTCTAAATGATTATGTAATGCTATAAATGCATGCATGTACTGGATATATATGACATATATGATATCTAAATCATGAATACAATTCTGGATAAAATAAAAATTTGGCCACACGAACAACATGTAATTGTAAGAATTCCACTTTCGACTTAAGAACCAAATATCGGCAAAACAAATATTATTAACTTAAATGATTACATAAGGTTTATGACATGGTAATAAGTGATATAAAAGGAATAATGAACTTTAAAAAGGTTCTTAAGGAAGTATAAATTAACTCAAGTTTATTATTCAGGAGATTAAAGAACGATCGAGTCAAGTCGGACCCGAGGTAAGGGATCCTACTCCTCTTTTTCTTTTTAAGTACACACTTTTATGTCATTCCTTTTAAAGCTCATCTTTCTTGTTATTGGGATGATCTTTTATATTAAACTTACTGTAATTTTTATTTTCATGTGATGAGAGACCCTATTATCTCTCATCAATCCATTTTGGAAGTTTTGAGTGGTGCCGTTAGGCTGCCGAACTTTCGTAAGAGATCTAACCTCTCTCTTTCTTTTTAAGTACTCTCCTTTATGTCACTTCTTTTAAGATCCTCTTTGTAATGTTGGGGGGTGTTCTTTTATATTCCTATTGCTGTACATTTTATTGTAATGTTATGAGATACCCTATTTGATCTCATTAATCCATATTCGGAAGTTTTATGTGGCGCCGTTAGGCTGCCGAGTTTTCGTAAGGGATTTTTCATCTCACTTTTATTCCCGTGAGATTTATGCTACATTTGCCACAAATTCCATTGAGTGGTGTATGTACTTCCCATTATTCTACTCTTTGAGTAATATACTTTCGTTTATGAGTATTTACATCAATGATCTATTGTCCTTCTTTCATGGGGTGTATGTTTTGAAAGATAGCCAAGTCGGTAAGGGAACCTTTCACCCTCCTCTTTTTTAAAAGACTTCTTTTGTTGGTTTTTTAATTTACATATTGTTATGTTGGGATATGTTCTCATATATCCTTATTGATGTAAATTTTATGTCCAAGTGATGAGATACACTTTTTATCTCTCATCAACTCATTTTGATGTGATGCCGTTAGGCTGTCAAGGGAACTTTTTAACCCAATTTTGATTTCTTTGGGTTCAACATGTAGTCATTGAATATGTCATACATTGAATATGTTTGAATGACATCTTATTGTTTTACACTTAATATCCACTTATATTGGGTGTATTTATATTTGTCACACATATTTTTGAGATTGATTTGTCCTTAAATTAAGGATACCTTCTTTATAAGGGATTTCATCACATTTGACATTTCTATTGAGGGTTCATTGTTGTTATGCACCAATTCACTCTTATATGGTGTATATACTGTTCTTTGGAGTATTATATCATGAATACATTTATTCTCATGATATTATAAAGTTCGGATTTAATGTTATTCCTCAATTATTGTATTCAAGTGTCTCTAATTTTGGTAAAAACCCTTTAACCAAAATATCTCTTTAAATGTTTTAATTAATTGTTATTATTAATATCCATGTTTTCAAAATGGTTTTAAGGATTTATTTATATGGATATTAATGGTTTAACATCTTAAAATCTTCAAGTTGGTGTGGGACACTTTGATTCAAAAATCTCTTTATTAAATGTTTTAAATGGTTTTGGAAATGGTTTCTTTTTGAATGGATTCATTATTTCAATATACTAAAATGTTATATTGTGATTGAAATATGGAAATATTATGTTTCCTTTATGCATGTTTTATGTGACACATTTATGTTATGGTTCTTGGGCATTATTATGAAAACGGGTGGTTCCGTGATAAACTAAGGGCGGGTGAGCCCGATATAGCTCTCCAATGCATTGGGTAACGCGAAGGAGTGAAACGTTAAGGTTTCTCCGAAGAGATTTAGGGAATATACTGTGATGGGTATTCCAAATGTAACCAAGAGGGTTACTCCCTACGTAAGAATGTTATGAATGCCTCAAGTTACCTTTATGTATTATGTTTTCTATGATTTATTCATGATTTGATATGCCTATGTTTTATGGGTAAAGTGTGATTTCATTCTAATGTATATATGAACTCATGTTTCCTTTCCATATTTTTATAACTCTTACTAAGCTTTTTATGCTCATCCCAAGTTTTTGAAATGTTTTTCACAGGTCAAGGGAAAGGTACATGATGTGATGATAGTGTCAAGGATGTGTTAAGAAAGAATCCGTGTTATATTTTAAATATGTTTCTGTTGATGGGAAGAATGAATACTGTCTTTTATGTAACCACTTTGTTTAAATGTGGAATGTAATGCAAGTTTCATGATCTAATTCTCTAAAACTCTAAACCTGAAAAGATCCTCAATGTGTAATCTTGTAATAACTCAAGATTAAGTAAGGTTTAAGGCTGGGGCCTTATATGAATGATGGCATCTTCTGTGGTGATGTTGTTAATTCCTCTGGTGTTGATCAAATTTAGAAATTATATTTTGTCCCAAACTTTCACTAACTACAATGGTGTAGTATAGTGGTAGTGCGAGATCGAATCTATAGGGAGACCGTCATTTGTCTTGAAGAATTCTGGTCTCAATTTCTGAAAAGGAGTCCTTTCTATAAGTCCTTTGTTTGGGAATTTTGGTATGAGTTCTAATTGGGATGACTTAAATTAATAAATGAGGGATTGGGATCAAGTCTAGTATCTAGGTGAAGGATGCCCTATAATTCTAACCTTGGAAATATCCTATTATTTTGTCTGCGAAGAAAATTGGGGTCACTAGTTGACTTTGGTCTTAGTCTCCTAACTCTACTTAGGAAATAGCTATTCTGTGGTCAGGAAATAGCAATATCCTAAGTGCATTAATTTTATATTCTTAGACAGAAAGCTTCCTAAGATAGTGGTCGTAGATCATTCTATTCTAATTAGGATCGGGTTATTTTTTTGATTGTCCCATGGTTAGGGATGTTCGCACAAATGGGATAGACCTTGAATTAATATACTAATTATTACTTCAATTAGACTTTCCTTGTTTAGATTTAAAGGTGTATTTTAATTATTCAGATACATTTCTTGATCCCTACCCCTAAAGATTTAGCTACCCATGGTAGGGTAAAATGAAATTAAATAAATGAGATATAGTATATTTGATGGATCGATATGCATTGATGGAATTGGGATCATGCAAGATGTTTGGGAAAGATAACTGAAATAAACATGCATGAAGCAATTCACGATTATAAAAATAACTTACTTGAGAAAAAATAATAGAACCCAAATCTAAATACGATGGCAGAAATTGAATGCATTGAATAATTGAAACTCCATGGATCTTGGATTAATAAAAAGGCACAAAATATGAAGGAATTGAGAGTTTGAGAGTAAAAAGGGTGAAAGAGTTCACAAGGGGCCGACAGGGAGAAGAGAAGCTCGTCTAGAAGTGTTTACAATTATCTATCGCTACTCTGCTTATATAGGTGATTTTGGTCATGATGTGTACCTATGGTAAACGATGTGCGCCCTTGATCCACATCATTTTCCCTTAGATCTCCAGTATGGCATGCAGGTCTCATACATTAAGAATTTTGACCGGGTACACAATGTATGCCCATTGTTAACGATGTGTACCCTACGTTCATTATATTTTTGCATAGATTTATCACCTGAGGCTTTGACTGGTCATCACATCGTGTATGATTAGGTCCCGATGTGTTGTGTCTTTTTCTTTCTGGATGTGTGGATTGGTCATGACTGGCTTCACAACTTGGGATCAGTCTGTGAGCTTCAGGTACACAACATGTAGGGTGGAATCATGATGTGTACTCGGTTGGTTTTTCACTTTTTCTGCCTTTTCTTTATTAAAACAAATGAATCCATTATTCCTACAAAATTAGACACATACCACGTGCATTATCACATATTTTAATGAAAATTAATGGAAAATTATAGCAAAGTAAATATATGAATTATACTTATCAAATCCCCCCACACTTAAACAGTTTCTTCTCCTCAAGCAATAATGTCTCAAAAAATATTTCATAAAGGATAAAAAATTTGTAAAGAGAGAAATATTCATTATTTCCATGAAATTAAATTAGGTTCAATAGATAAAGGTTCATGTTCAAGAATTAATCCTACATATAAAGTCATTCATGCCTCTTAGTTTGGATTTTTAAAACAAATTATCTTTCTTTAATTACAATATTTTAACTATTACCTAATTTATATGCCCAGTTGTAATTTACCTCACTATTTCACTAATTACATAGGGTGGAAGTGTAAGTAGAGTTATTATTGTACCCTAAGTACATGTTCCTAACCATATGCTTGCACTGGTTCTATCATCTCCACTGTGTAAAGACAAGTGTAAAATTAATCTTGAGGGCTTAAACAATTTGGGTTATGATGACTCTACAGCTGTGGGTAGGTAGGTAAATGTGAAAATCAGGATCAAATAGGAGGTTAATCTCTATAGTACCAAGAAAAAAGGTTTCCAAACAAGTTTGATGTCGTTCCTCCTTCTGGCTGGTCAAATTGGTACTCTATCACCTCAGGTTGGATCCATATGTATAGCAAGTATGTAAATGGAAAATAATTTTGTTCCCTTACTTTTCTTCCTTTTCCTTTTTCTTTTTCTTTTGTATTTCATTTTTTGAAATTTGTGCCTAGGATAGATCTCACATCTATCACCTAACCACATATGATCCTTCTAGGGATTCATCGGTCTAGAGAATGGTGATTTTTTCCATTCCTAGTACGCAACCCATATCAATTTTGTTTCTTTCTTTTATTTTGGTATTTTGAAAAGAAATAGATCTCGAATGGAATACAAAAAATGGTATATGGTCCACAACCTCATTTTCAGGTGAGTACACCGTACATCTTTAGAAGTGGAATCGTCCCATGCTGTCTGAATTCCTATAAACTTGTTCAAAGATAATCATTAAGAATTGTACAAGGAGTAGGGTAGGAAGGGAAACGAATTTGAAATAGATTCATTCTAAAAGGTTATTCATGGAAACTAAGGGATGAATAAAGGATAGATGTCAGGTGGGCCTCAAGGAAGTGGGAATCAACAAGTACGTCAATCATTTTAATTTTATACATGTTCATTCATCACTTTGATAGGATCTTGGTGAAAGTTATAGTAGGTTTACATGCCCCAAGTATCTCTCAAGAAATATGCTCAGATAAGAAAATCAAGTCATAGCCTGAGAGTTCTCACGGGTTATGGGAGTCAAAACTAAACTGGTAATCACAAAGGGTATAAACCTTAAGTAGTGGGTTAATTAATAATAATTTCAAAGTTTTGAATTTGAATTAATCCTCTAAACTCAGCAATCATTATAAATAATTCTAGGTAGGAGTGAAAAATGAGAACCCCCCCCCCCCCCCCACGCACACACACACATGCTTAGAATGAGATAGTGTCTATAATGTTAGTGAAATAAAAGTGGGAGTGGTTTTTCATTTGAGTAAAAAAGAATTAGAAATGGTATTTTTGTGGAAATAATTTAAATAAAATGGAATTGAGAGCTCCCTGGAGTATGTGGTATTCCATGGGGATGATTGAAGTTTTCATGTCATGAAAATGTACCTAAAAATTGTTAGAAAAGGAAATTATTACACTAGATAGTAAAAATTAGTTCAAAGGTAAAAGTAGTTTGAATATAAGAATAATGTCAAACATACAAAATGAGAAACTGAGATACATATTTTATTCAATTTGGGGAAGATATACATAGCATCTCTAAGAAATATACGAAATGAAAAATAAAAAACATGAAAAGGACACAGCAATGCTGACTCGATAAAATAGAAGATTGTAAAAGGTAGACATGGACTATACTCATGGGGTCCACTAGCTCAGTGTCTCCATTTACTCTTAAAGATGCTAAAGGCTATGTCCTCGAGTGTGCATGGTCATTTGGGCAGGTTGATCACTTCAGGTGCATCCACGTGAGCATAGATGAGATGTGGTGAGAAAGGAATCAAAAGTCTCGATGGCTACTGGTGCTGGTGATATATGGTGTGCTCGAGTACTCTGTATTCTAACACATGTGGAGAAAATGGACCATTGAGGATGATAGAGGATTCAGAGGATCTTGACATGCTATAGACATAAAGTTAAGACACAGAAAACAAAACACCACAATAAGTGAAAATTAAATTATTCTTATATAAAATTGTCCATAAATAATAATAAAAAGTGTAATACATCATGACATAGTCAATAACCATACCAAAAACATGAAACTATTTGGAAATCCCAAAATATGGAAAAAAGTTGGATCAGGGGGTCCTCGGAAAAAATCTCCTCCAGCGTCAGTCCACTGTCGGGTGTCTTGACCAACTGGACCGTCGAAGTAGTGTCAGCAACTGTAATGCCCCGACCCCAGTTACCCAGAGTTGGTGCATTATTACATAACATCATCATGATCACAAAAGATCAAGTCTCGAAATATT
Source organism: Viscum album (assembly GCA_963277665.1). Classification (NCBI taxonomy): domain Eukaryota; kingdom Viridiplantae; phylum Streptophyta; class Magnoliopsida; order Santalales; family Viscaceae; genus Viscum; species Viscum album. The sequence continues at coordinate 1,523,813,524 of OY728164.1, read as the reverse complement.
GATTAGTTTAGTATCCTTGGAATAACTAGATACATTCATAAAGTTTACATTATATCATAAAGTGAAAACTACAACAACATCTTGGCTCCACACTCATATCCCCTTATACTATTCCTACAGTTCATTCATAAAATACTTCTTCACATCCTGGAAAAAATAAAACATTGAAAGGGTTGAGCTCAAATGCCCAGTAAGGATAACAATATAGCAGAAACTTTCAAAAATAAGCATAAACATTTAAGGCAATGTATAACTAAAACAAAAGCCTTTTAAACTTGAACTTCAGTATAATATGGAAAATATAAAATGAAATAATTTCATTTACTTATTTACATGAATATTATACTAGTCTAATATTCACATGCAATATCAATAACCACTTTCATAATGAAGGAATGCATAATGCCAGACTATCATAACCACATAGTCAAGGCCTTGTGCCAAGACTACAAATAAGATTTTATCAAGGCCTTGTTCCAAGACACTAGTTTGTCTCATGAGACCTACCGATGCATCTAGGACCTATATCGGGCTCCACCCATCACTTATTAAGTCCAATGCATTCCTCATATGAACATTTTTAAACATAACATAAACATTCATATTAAAACTAGCATACAAAATTTCAATACTTTCTCCATAAATCATGAATGGTATAAAAATAACACATCCACAGTCAAACATATCAAAAAACCTTCAATACAATATGGAAGTTTTGTATCATAATAAATAAACTTCAAATAAGCTTAAAATATATCAAAGGATGTTGACATAGATGAAATCAAAACTATTTGAGAGAAATATCTCTTTTTTGAAATCATTTAAAAGTCACATAATCATAAGAGCAAACATTTACTTTGAAAATATTCTTATAATATTGTAAGGGAAGCTTTTAAAATTTTATAATGGTTTAAAATAGCCTCACCCGCCGTATAAGTTAAAAAAATACATTCTTACCTTAATTCTGTCAAAAATGTTAAAAATGACCTTGTTTGGAAAATGAAAGAAAGATTCCTTTATAAAATTATTATAAAAAGTCAACAAGGGTATAAATTAATTTAACCCATAGTCTATAAAATAGTAAGATTGATTTGAAATACATTTTTAAGAAACATGGATGTGGATGATAAAGAGGTCCCAGTAGATAATTACGTATAAACAACCTCGGATAATGAAGAGATTGTGAAATAAACCCTTACCTTGTACTTATCCTTGGTTGAGGGTAGGTTAACCTCCTGTATAATGGTGAAATAATTGTTATTAAATTATACAAGAATCATATAAATTAATATGATATCATATATGATCTTTTAACATTGCTTTGTTAATAACATCTTAGTATTATCATCGTTTCGGGTGTTAACTTACTCATTTTCTTTTATATGTTTTGTTACATAAGTCGTGTTTGTTATGGATAGGTTGTATATTATTCATATTCAAAATGATATCAAGTCCTTAAAAATTATTTTTAATCATCAAATAAGAATTATACTTGAATGGATGTGATGGGGAATGAATCTCATCGCGTTCGTGGAGACGGTAGTCCGTACGTACGCACGAGCGAAAATATCACTCTTTTGATATTAAAATAATATATAATTGGATATTATATCATATATATAGAATAATTATCATGTTATATTTATTATTTACATGAATTACCAATCATTATTATACCCATCCAAATAATAATGTTTTGAATAACAATTACACCACGACGTGGAGACGGTAAGCCGTACGTACTCACGTATGGTGACATGTCATTCAAAGGATGGATAGAATACTGAATATGGTTGTACCATATTTATAATAACATCACAGTATATATAAGATACTATAGTTATTATTTTGGAATGGTAATAACAAATAATGAAGAAGTTGAAGAATAAAGGAACTTGAAAGAGGGTGGTGAAAACATTACCTCTTCTTCGGGTTCTTCCTTTTGATTCGATCAAAAGGGCTCCTTAAGTTGGATTTCTGATCAAACTAGGGAATCTAGGTTGAAGTGAGTGAAGTTGGGAGGATATTTGGGATGGGTTTTTCTGATCCAAATGGCTTTGAAGGTGTTAATTAGATATAAGGTGGAGTTCCCTTTTATAAGAGGGGTGAGGGGCACCTTTGGAAAAGCTAGAAATATTATATTATAATAAATTCATATTTAGTTTCTAAAGGCTCCAAAGTGTATTATTAAAGGTTAAGGTGGGGATGTGTTGAATTAATTTCAACCAATAGATTTTAGAAATGTTTGGGTCACTATATTAACCTTATTATTTATATTTAACTCTTAGTTAAATAGTTTGATATTTACCATGTCTCTTGGTATTTTTATATTATATAGTTAATAAACTTACTATATACCTCCAAGAGACCCCCAAGTTGTTAATTAATGATACACCTATCATTATATAAGTCATTTGGACTAACCTTATATTTTTAGGAATATAATATCAATTAATAATATAATATTTGTTTTAAAAACTCTTTTATGTCAATTTTGACACTATTGGGTATTTTGTTTTTGATAATTTCAAAAAAGCATTATTACTTCGAAAACAATTTATATAACCAATACTAATATGTCATAGTAACCTAGAAAATTAGTTTAATTCATAAAAAGTCTCAAATTACATTTATTTTGATATTTATAATATCAATTATTTTAATATTTCATTAATTAGGTAATTACTGTGTCATCATTGTGTCATAAATAAATTAACTTATTTAATGTCTAAAAATTATAAATAAAATACCATTATGTAGGAAATATTTTTATATTTATAATTAATATTTATAATCTAATTTATATTATGTATAACCCTATATTAAAAATGTTTTAGTTATTAAAGTTGGATTTTAACTCTTTTAACTCTTCTTTGAATTAAATAATAATAAATGTCCTAATCTAATCCGAGTGGAAAAAAATGATAACATTTTATTCATAAGGTTGTTTTTGGCCATGATAAACTTGTCCAATATAATTAGAACATGTGTTAGGGTAATATTAACATCATTTTTACCATTAATTACCCTATTTACTTTTAACTGTGGTAAATAAAAGTAAAAAAGTTATTATTCACCAAAAATTATTTTTATCTTATTGAACCACATTTTACTCCTTGATATTAACCGTGTCTCTAGGATTTTCTAAATTCCACTCACATAGGAGGTAAAATTATGTTTTATGTGAATTTCTGTAACGCCCCGACCCCAGCTACCCAGAGTCGGTGCATTACTTCGTAACATTGGCATGATCACAAAAGATCAAGTCTCGAAAGACCGATTAGTTTAGTAGCCTTGGAAACACTAGATACATTCATAATTCTTTCATTACATCAAAAAGTAAACAAACTACAATAACATGGTCTTCATAGTCCACACTCATATCCTCACTGACTATTCTTGCAAGTCAGTCATAATACACTTCTTCACATCCTCGAAAATATTAAAACATTGAAAGGGGTGAGCTCAGATGCTCAGTAAGGATAACAATATTGCGGAAGCTTTTATAAGAAAACATAAGCATTTAAGGCAATGTATAACTAAAACAAAAGCCTTATTGAACTTGAACTTCAGCATAATATGGCAAAAGTAAAATAAAATAATGCCATTACTTACTCTCATGGATATTCTACTAGACGAATAATCACATGAAATATCAATAACCACTTTCATAATGAGGGAATGTATAATGCCAGACATTCTGAAACACTTTGTCAAGGCCTCGTCCAAGACGTCTAAAATGATTAAGGCCTCGGCCAAAACCATAAATCAAATTGGGAAAGGCCCTCGGCCAATTCCACGTCTAGTTGTCTCATGAGACCTACCGATGCATCGAGGAGATATAGCGGGCTCCACCCGTCACTTATTAAGTCCAATACATTCCTCATATGAATAGGTTTAAACATATCATAAACCATAACATAATCATATCACATAAAAAATGCATAAAGGAAACATAACATTTCCACATTTCAATCACAAGATATCAATACAACACATTGATATAATAAAAACGCTTTCAAAACCATTTTCAATACCAAAATAAAAGAAAGTTAAAACTTTGTATTTATTTTTCATTAAAAAAAATGATGGCTTGTAGAGGAAGCCGAAACTCAAATAATGGTCACGGCGGCGGAGAAGTCATTGTCGCCGCATAAGTACGGAAAGAAAAACATTCCCTCTTGTCGTTTAGAAAAACGCTTCGTATAAAAAATATTCCTCTTGAATAAACGTAAAAGTCAAAGGGGTTTATACACCGTATAAAAGAAAGTTGTGTATAAAACCAAATATACCTTAATGAAAGGAGATTGAGGCGAAGTCCTTAAAAAGATCATTTTTAAAATAAAATAGATCTATTATGTGTATTCACTATAGGTACACATAAATAAAGTAAAAATACAAAATAGGACATAATAACATCATGACATAATTTGAAAGTAGGAGACTAACCCAAAGAATGGAAGTTGGGTTAAGAAGTTCCCTTACCTTGCGTCCTGTCCTGACTCGACTGTTCTTTAACCTCCTGAATAATAAACTAGAGTTAATTTATATTTACTTAAGAACCTTTTTCATGTTAATTATTCCTTTTATATCACTTATTACCATGTTATGAACATTATGTAATTATTTAAGTTAATAACGGTCGTTTTGTCGATTTTTGGTAACTTGAGTCAACAATAAACTTCTTATAATTACAAGTTGTTCATGTGGTAGAATATCCATTATATCCAGAATTATATTCATGATTTAGTTGTCATATATATCTTATATATCCAGTATATACATTCATTTATAATATTACGTAACACTTAGAGGTAAGAAATGAAATGCACCGTTCATGGAGACGGTAAGCCGTACGTACGCATGAACGCTACTTTCATTTAAATTTCATATTTAATGGAACTAAATCATAATTATATAAATGTATAATATAATTCCAGTATAATATAGTGTATAATAACATTTACTCCATCCTTTATACATCCCACATATGGCATTAACGATTCAAATCACTTTGAGGGGGCGGTAGTCCGCACTTCCTAAAATGAAATTATCGCGTTTTACCCATAATGGAAATCATAAAGTATACCATAAATGAGAAATACAGAAGCATAAGTAAAACATAAACATATTATATATCATATATAAAAATAGTGAAATCTTAATGGCCACCTTTGAAGGTGTTATATGAGTGTTGAACAATCATCGTTTCGTGAGGCAGAAATTCGCCATCCACAGAAACCGTATGTTCTTTAACCATTAGATGTAGGTGTGTGTAAGTGTAGCTCGAATAATTCTTATAAAAACATCCTAGTATATTGAGGATACTGGTGTTGTTACAAAAGAAATGAATAAAAATATTTTAGGGGGTTGGAGAAGAAAAATAAAACAAAACAACATTAGAGAAGACATTACCTCAAAATCGGGTAACTCTTTTTGATTTGAGCCAAAGGCTTCCTTGAGAAGAGTTATGCCCAAAGTGAGGCTTCTAGGAGTAAGAGGGGGAAGTTGGGAGAGTATTTGGGCAGAGTTTGGCCGATCCAAATGGCTTGAAAGTGTAAATAAGGTGGGAGAGGTGGGGGCCTTTTATAAGTGGAGAGGAGGGGCACTCTTGGAAACTAAAGAAAAGTCACTTTATTATAAAATGAGTTTCGGATTTTAGAGGTCCCACACTTATATAATTCGAGGATAAGATGATAAGGGTTCGAAATCTACTCATCCAATAGATTTTTGACAAGTGTACGCTTTGGATTTTACATTATCTTTCCATTTTATTTAAATCGTTAAATAATGAGGTCATCACTGCATCATCATGATGTCATAAATAATTTAATTTATTTAATGTCTAAAAATTATAAAAAAAATAATATGATGTAGGAAATCTTTTTATATTTCTAATGAATATTTATAATCAAAATTTGGACTTGTTTAACCCCACTTAAAAACTATTTTAGTAAAACAACTCATGTTTGTGTCAATTTAATTTTAACATTAAATAAATATATATTAATGTCATTTTCCAACTAAAGTGGCTCCATGGGGTCCCCAAGTTGACCCATGGGTTGTCTTGGTCGGCCATGACTCATCCAATAGGAGTAGGACAAGTGTCATGCTCATATCATATTATTAAAACATTATTTGTACCTTAAACTACACTAATTACCTCTAATCGCGATTAAGAACTTAAAAGTTACTATTCACCAAAAAATTATTTTAATCTCATTGAACCACATTTTACTTCTTAATGACAACCATGTATGTCGTATTTTTGAAAATCAAATCACAGAAGTGGTAATATTTCATTTAAATGAAAAATTAGTTATTTAACTACCACTTAGTGGTTTCACTATTCATCAAAAAATGAAGTTTTTCAGAACAAGGCCAAAATTTCACCCTAAGCTATAATTGATATTCCGAATTCAAAAATGATGTCTATTTTAAGAAATTCCAAACATATAATTTTCATTAATTAATTTTATAATTAATTCCTGCTGTTACAAAAAATGGCGTGTTTCTAAGAAACAATTTATATCAAAAGATTGGCAATTGTTTATGTCCGATTTCAATGTTAAATTAATTATAATGACCACCATTGGATAAAATGGTAAAAATATATTCTAATTATACTTTCAAACCACTAAATAGTATAATTTATCACTATAAATTATTTTGATTAAAAAAGTTGTTTTAAAGTATTTTTCACTATTCATAAAAAATAGAAGTTCTCAGAAAAATACCAAAAATTCAACATAGGCTAATTTCGATATTCCGAATCCAAAAATGAAGTCCATTTTGAAATATAAAGTTTCTATAATTTTAAAAAGTGGTTATTACTATTCATAACGGCTACTTTAATTCGTTGTGGTGTGTGTTTAGAGCTCGAGGTTGTGTACAACACACGCTATTGCATTATTCGAAGTGAAACGTACCGTGGAAGCTTGGGGTGTTACATTCTCACCTCCTTAAATAAATTGCGTCCTCGCAATTTGAAATTTTTCATTGAAAATAAAAGGTTGATGAGAGAAAATAACTTTGAGGAAAACCCACATCGGAAATAAGGTTAATAAATATATAACATTAAAAGAAAGAAAGATAAGTACAAAGGTCACCCGAGATAGCCCATTCTAGGATTCCATGAAAATATGGATATGGAGGAGAAACAAACCATCAAGGTCTGATGGAGAGTTATAGAAAACAGGATTAGGAGAAAGTTTAACTACAAGAAAATCACAAACTTGCGATTGGTTAAACGATCATTGAATCCCCAGTTGGAAAATTTAACCGATAACATTTTTGTTTTAAGTTACCTTTTATAATGTTGAGGAATTTATTTAGGAGATTTAATAAGAACGTAAGGGAATATACATACTTGTTATGTATACTTTCATTCGTTAATAAATTTTTACCACAAACCCAACTTTTACTCCAAATGGTAACGGAACTCAAAAATATTCTATTTATCCTAATTGTATAAGGTTCCAAATGTTAACACATACCATTTAGATTAGTAAAACTATTTTTTAATAACCAGGGACTTCCTGTAGGCTAGTGGTATGAAATAAAGGCTTGTCGCACTCTGGTTGTGGGTTCGATTCCTGCAGCTTTGTCCGACGCGACGGGTTATGCCCCACCCTACAGGTTGTCCTTTTCCTAAAACTATAGTATCATAATATTCCAAAAATAATCTTCATAAATGTTTTAACCTTAAACAATACTATCCAAAGATCAACTTAATCCATTCCAACCTTTATAGTTATCCAAAATACCTCCGTCCAGAATTTCTCTAAAAGGTCTCTAAATTCCAAAATCAATTGTAACATTAGATTCCCCAAACAAAGAAAAGTTTCTCTTATTGTCACATACTAAAAATATGATTACCTTAATCATATTAAAACCTTACTAAAATCAACAAGTACTGCAGTACAATCCATATATATATATCACATTATTCTTATAACCAGAATATAATCCTTGAGTCCAAAAGCACCAATACATTAATTATTCCTCTTCAACTGTAGTCACAGCATAAGATTGTCCTTGATCCCTTGGCCTTTTCTGAGGTAAGTTTCCCTGACGCTTAGGACATTCATTTGCATAATGACCCATTTCTATACAATTATAGCATTCAACTTTGATAGCCTCTTTCTTTCCCTTGCAATCACGAGCCTGGTGACCCTTTTCTCCACATTTATAACAAACTCCCATTCCTTTTAGACAAGTACCAGGGTGATTCTTCCCACAATTATCACATAATGGAAAATCCTTCTTTCCCTTTTTCCCTTTATCTGTCTCTTGTTCCACCATTCTCTTCTTCTCTTGCTTTACTTTGTTGTCATAAGACTTAGAGAATTCCTTTTCTGTCTTGATAGAACACGAGACAATATCTTTGTATGATGAGAAGGATTGTGATACTAAATCTCGACGGAGAAATGGTTTTAACCCATCAAAGAAACGATCAATCTTACTCCTTGGGTTACGTATATAATCGGCAGCATGCCTCGCTAACCTTGTAAAGTTAGCCTCATACTTTGCGACATTCTCATCCTCCTTCTGCCTCAAACTCAGAAATTGCCTTTCCATATCTGCTCGATGGTCACGAGGAAAATATTTTTCTAAAAACAGATCTTTGAACTCCTGTCATTCCATGTTTGTTAATTCATCATCTTCCTTTGTGTTTTGAATTAGTGACCACCATTGATCGGCATCTCCAGTGAGGCGGTAAACTGCGATGACAACCTTCTCCCTTTCACTACTCCCCAAGGCATGGAATATTTTCTATAAGGAATTTATCCATTGCTCAGCTACTATAGGATTTGTACTCCCATTGAAGGTTGGTGGTTGTTGCCTCATGAAACGATCTAGCATTGATCCTCCACGTTGCGGATCAGGGTGCTCCATACGAGTAAGGTTATTATTCATAACCTGAGTGAGTTGTCCCAGTATGGTAATAAGTTGATCAGCACCAGTTGTATCTCCAGATCCACAATAATTATCTTGAGCAGGAGGGAAATCCCTACACGGAGTGCGTGCATTGATACGGTTTCCATTCCTTCCACTAGGCGCCATTTCTAAACAATGGCATAAACTAGATTAGTTTATGAATTAAAATACATAATTACATATTTTTAAAACACTTTACATAAATTGAACTATTTATGGATATAATCCATAATCATAAAAAGAAATGTTTTCTTTGATAAAGTATATACTCATAACCCTTCATAGTGGTTTGTAAAGAAAATGAGAATTATCCTAAGCATATCCCCCGGGAGTGTCGTAACCAAGAGTGCAGCAAGGCCCGTTGTCGTGCACCAGTTCCCGTTCAAGTCTAGCTCAAAGCGGTGTTTTTGGGTTTTACTCCTAGGTACATCTGTGCCAGAGCCGCCTCTACCTGCTCGTATCCAGACAGGGATGTATTGCTCGGAAAACTCACAACATCTCTACAATACCAAAATTCTAGGAAGTTCTTCTATACTAATCCTCAAAGTCTATCTTCGGGCTATGTGCTCTAATCAGAGTTTATCTAAATCTAGCTTCCAAGGTTAGTACTAAACTGCCTCTGATACCAACTGTAACGCCCCGACCCCAGCTACCCAGAGTCGGTGAATTACTTCGTAACATTGGCATGATCACAAAAGATCAAGTCTTGAAAGACCGATTAGTTTAGTAGCCTTGGAAACACTAGATACATTCATAATTCTTTCATTACATCAAAAAGTAAACAAACTACAATAACATGGTCTTCATAGTCCACACTCATATCCTCACTGACTATTCTTGCAAGTCAGTCATAATACACTTCTTCACATCCTCGAAAATATTAAAACATTGAAAGGGTTGAGCTCAGATGCTCAGTAAGGATAACAATATTGCGGAAGCTTTTATAAGAAAACATAAGCATTTAAGTCAATGTATAACTAAAACAAAAGCCTTATTGAACTTGAACTTCAGCATAATATGGCAAAAGTAAAATAAAATAATGCCATTACTTACTCTCATGGATATTCTACTAGACGAATAATCACATGAAATATCAATAACCACTTTCATAATGAGGGAATGTATAATGCCAGACATTCTGAAACACTTTGTCAAGGCCTCGGCCAAGACATCTAAAATGATTAAGGCCTCGGCCAAAACCATAAATCAAATTGGGAAAGGGCCTCGTCCAATTCCACGTCTAGTTGTCTCATGAGACCTACCGATGCATCGAGGAGCTATAGCGGGCTCCACCCGTCACTTATTAAGTCCAATACATTCCTCATATGAATAGGTTTAAACATATCATAAACCATAACATAATCATATCACATAAAACATGCATAAAGGAAACATAACATTTCCACATTTCAATCACAAGATATCAATACAACACATTGATATAATAAAAACGCTTTCAAAACCATTTTCAATACCAAAATAAAAGAAAGTTAAAACTTTGTATTTATTTTTCATTAATAAAATGATGGCTTGTAGAGGAAGCCGAAACTCAAATAATGGTCACGGCGGCGGAGAAGTCGTTGTCGCCGCATAAGTACGGAAAGAAAAACATTCCCTCTTGTCGTTTAGAAAAACGCTTCGTATAAAAAATATTCCTCTTGAATAAACGTAAAAGTCAAAGGGGTTTATACACCGTATAAAAGAAAGTTGTGTATAAAACCAAATATACCTTAATGAAAGGAGATTGAGACGAAGTCCTTAAAAAATCATTTTTAAAATAAAATAGATCTATTATGTTTATTCACTATAGGTACACATAAATAAAGTAAAAATACAAAATAGGACATAATAACATCATGACATAATTTGAAAGTAGAAGATTAACCCAAAGAATGGAAGTTGGGTTAAGAAGTTCCCTTACCTTGCGTCCTGTCCTGACTCGACCGTTCTTTAACCTCCTGAATAATAAACTAGAGTTAATTTATATTTACTTAAGAACCTTTTTCATGTTCATTATTCCTTTTATATCACTTATTACCATGTTATGAACATTATGTAATTATTTAAGTTAATAACGGTCGTTTTGTCGATCTTTGGTAACTTGAGTCAACAATAAACTTCTTATAATTACAAGTTGTTCATGTGGTAGAATATCCATTATATCCAGAATTATATTCATGATTTAGATGTCATATATATCTTATATATCCAGTATATACATTCATTTATAATATTACGTAACATTTAGAGGTAAGAAATGAAATGCACCGTTCATGGAGACGGTAAGCCGTACGTACGCATGAACGCTACTTTCATTTCAATTTCATATTTAATGGAACTAAATCATAATTATATAAATGTATAATATAATTCCAGTATAATATAGTGTATAATACCATTTACTCCATCCTTTATACATCCCACATATGGCATTAACGATTCAAATCACTTTGAGGGGGCGGTAGTCCGCACTTCCTAAAATGAAATTATCGCGTTTTACCCATAATGGAAATCATAAAGTATGCCATAAATGAGAAATACAGAAGCATAAGTAAAACATAAACATATTATATATCATATATAAAAATAGTGACATCTTAATGGCCACCTTTGAAGGTGTTATATGAGTGTTGAACAATCATCGTTTCGTGAGGCAGAAATTCGCCATCCACAGAAACCGTATGTTCTTTAACCATTAGATGTAGGTGTGTGTAAGTGTAGCTCGAATAATTCTTATAACAACATCCTAGTATATTGAGGATACTGGTGTTGTTACAAAATAAATGAATAAAAATAGTTTAGGGGGTTGGAGAAGAAAAATAATACAAAACAACATTAGAGAAGACATTACCTCAAAATCGGGTAACTCTTTTTGATTTGAGCCAAAGGCTTCCTTGAGAAGAGTTCTGCCCAAAGTGAGGCTTTTAGGAGTAAGAGGGGTAAGTTGGGAGAGTATTTTGGCAGAGGTTGGCCGAGCCAAATGGCTTGAATGTGTAAATAAGGTGGGAGAGGTGGGGGCCTTTTATAAGTGGAGAGGAGGGGCACTCTTGGAAAGTAAAGAAAAGTCACTTTATTATAAAATGAGTTTCGGATTTTAGAGGTCCCACACTTATATAATTCGAGGATAAGATGATAAGGGTTCGAAATCTACTCATCCAATAGATTTTGGACAAGTGTACGCTTTGGATTTTACATTATCTTTCCATTTTATTTAAATCGTTAAATAATGAGGTCATCACTGCATCATCATGATGTCATAAATAATTTAATTTATTTAATGTCTAAAAATTATAAAAAAAATACTATGATGTAGGAAATCTTTTTAGATTTCTAATGAATATTTATAATCAAAATTTGGACTTGTGTAACCCCACTTAAAAACTGTTTTAGTAAAACAACTCATGTTTGTGTCAATTTAATTTTAACATTAAATAAATATATATTAATGTCATTTTCCAACTAAAGTGGCTCCATGGGGTCCCCAAGTTGACCCATGGGTTGTCTTGGTCGGCCATGACTCATCCAATAGGAGTAGGACAAGTTTCATGCTCATCTCATATTATTAAAACATTATTTGTACCTTAAACTACACTAATTACCTCTAATCGCGATTAAGAACTTAAAAGTTACTATTCACCAAAAAATTATTTTAATATCATTGAACCACATTTTACTTCTTAATGAAAACCATGTATGTCGGATTTTTGAAAATTAAATCACAGAAGTGGTAATATTTCATTTAAACGAAAAATCAGTTATTTAACTACCACTTAGTGGTTTCACTATTCATCAAAAAATGAAGTTTTTCAGAACAAAGCCAAAATTTCACCCTAAGATATAATTGATATTCCGAATTCAAAAATGATGTCTATTTTACGAAATTCCAAACATATAAGTTTCATTAATTAATTTTATAATTAATTCCCGCTGTTACAAAAAATGGTGTGTTTCTAAGAAACAATTTATATCAAAAGATTGGCAATTGTTTATGTCCGATTTCAATGTTAAATTAATTCTAATGACCAACATTGGATAAAATGGTAAAAATATATTCTAATTATACTTTCAAACCACTAAATAGTATAATTTATCACTATAAATTATTTTGATTAAAAAAGTTGTTTTAAAGTATTTTTCACTATTCATAAAAAATAGAAGTTCTCAGAAAAATACCAAAAATTCAACATAGGCTAATTTCGATATTCCGAATCCAAAAATGAAGTCCATTTTGAAATATAAAGTTTCTATAATTTTAAAAAGTGGTTATTACTATTCATAACAGCTACTTTAATTCGTTGTGGTGTGTGTTTAGAGCTCGAGGTTGCGGACAACACACGCTATTGCATTATTCGAAGTGAAACGTACCGTGGAAGCTTGGGGTGTTACAATTTCCAAATTCTCCTAGGAGGTGGGTAAAAGACGGTGAGAAGTTCCATAAAATTTTTATATATCTAAAATTATTATAAACTAACTCCAATGAATTACATTGAACTTATATAGGTATTATATATCCATTTTGACCTTAATTAAATTTAAATAAAATAAATAATTATTTAAATAAAAATTCGGTTTTAAACTATAACTCAGTGTTTTTTCACTATTCATCAAAAAGTGAAAGTTTTCAGAAAAATACCAAAAATTCACTCTAATCTAATTTCGATATTCCGAATCCAAAAATGAAGTCCATTTTGAAAGATAAAATTTATAAAATTTCAAAAAGTGGGTATTACTATTCATAACGGCTAGTTTGATTGGTTGTGGTGTGTGTTAGAACTCGAAGTTGCGTACAGCACACGCTACTGTATTATTCAAAGGGAAACATACCGTGGAAGCTTGGGGTGTTACATTCTCCCCTACTTCGATAAAATGTGTCCTCACATTTTGAAATTGTTCTTCGAAAATAAAAGGTTAAAAATAGAAAATACCTTTGTGGAAAACCCACATCGGAAATAAGGTTAAAAAAATTTAGCCTTAATAAGAGGGAAAGGGAAATGAAAATGTCACCACCAAATTATGATATCGATTAGGAAAACAATGGTGGTAATTAGAGACACATAATTGGAGGAAAAATGTAAATATTTTTAGGGATTGATTGAGGTCATCAATCACAAACAAGTATAAAATTGAGGGCCTCAAAGCCTTCAATCTAGGGTGATTTAAAATATCATCAGTTCAACAAAACATAAGGTATTAGGATAACACATTTTTTGTTTAAATATCCATTTCATGAAGTTTAAGAATTAATTTATTCATAGAATAAGAGATATATATATATATATATATAATTGACAAGTAGAGTTTCAACCTTCAACTAATTTCTACCACAAACTCATCTTTCACTCAAAAAGATAATAGAACTCAAAAATATTATATTTATCCTAATCTTACAAGGTTCCAAATATTAACACATACCATTTATATTAGGAAAAATATTTTTTAATAACCAGGGGATTCTTGTAGGCTAGTGGTAGGTAATAAAGGCATGTCGCACTATGGTTGTGGGTTCGATTCCTACAGTTTTGTCCGACGCGATGGGTTATCCTCCAACCTGCGGGTTGTCCTTTTCCTAAAACTATAGTATTATAATATTCCAAAAACAATCTTAAGAAATATTTTAACCTTAAGCCATATTATCCAAAGTTCAACATAATCCATTCCAGCCTTTATAGATATCCAAAATACTTCTGTCCAAACTCTCTCTCTTAAAGGTTTCTAAATTCCAAAATCAATTGTAACATCAGATTCCCCAAACAAAGTAATGATTATTATTGTCATGTACTAAAAATATGATTACCTTTATCATATTAAAAACTTAATGAAAACAATAAGTAATGCAGTACAATCCTTATATATATCACATTATTCTTATAACCATAATATAATCCTTGAGTCTAAAAACACAAATACATTAATTATTCAACTTCATCCATAGTAACAGCATAAGCTTGGCCTTGCTCCCTTGGACTTTTCTGAGGTAAGTTTCCTTGGCACTTAGGGAATTAATTTGCATAATTCCCCATTTCTCTATAATTGTAGCATTAAACATTGACAGCCTCTTTATTTTCCTTGCAATCACGAGTCTGGTGACCTTTTTCTCCACATTTATAACAAACTCCCATTCCTTTTAGGCAAGTACCAAGGTGTTTCTTACCACAATTATCACATAATGGAAAAACCTTATTTCCCTTTTTCCCTTTATATGTCTCTTGATCCACCGTTATATTCTTCTCTTACTTTACTTTGTTGACATAAGACTTAGATAATTCATTTTCTGTCTTGATAGCACATGAGACAATATCTTCATACGATGAGAAGGATTGCGATACTAAAGATTGACAGAGAAATGGTTTTAACCCATCAAAGAAACAATCAATCTTAATTGTTGGGTTATTCATATAATCTACAGCATGCCTCGTTAACCTTGTAAAGTTAGACTCATACTTTGCAACATTCTCGTCCTCCTTTTGCCTCAGACTCAGAAATTGTCTTTCCATATCTGCTCGATGGTCATGAGGAAAGTATTTTTCTAAGAAAATATCTTTAAACTCTCTCCATTAAATACTTGATACTTCTTCATCTTCCTTTGTATTATGAATCAATGACCACCATTGATCAGCATGTTCAGTGAGGTGGTAAACTGCCATGATAACTTTTTCCCTTTCACTACTCCCCAAATCTTGAAATATTTTCTCTAGGGAACTTATCCATTGCTCAGCTACTAATGGATTTGTACTCCCATTGAATGTTTGTGGTTGTTGTCTCATGAAGCGATCTAACATTGATCCTCCACGCTGTGGATCAGGGTGCTCCATACGGGTAAGATTATTATTCATAACCTGAGGGATTTGTCCCAATATAGTGATAAGATGATCTGCACCAGTTGTATCACCAGCTCCACTATAATTATCTTGAGAAGGAGGGAAATCCCTACATGGAGTGCATGCATTGATATGGTTTTCATTCCTTCCACTAGGCACAATTTCTAAACAATGCAATACACTAGATTAGTTTATGAATCGCAATACATAAATCCAAACTTTTAAAACACTTAACATGAATTGAATAGTTTATGGATCTAATCCATAATCATAAAAATGTTTTCTTTGAGGAAGTATATACTCATAAACCCTTCGTAATTGTTTTTAAATAAAATGAGAGTTATTCTAAGCATATCCCCCGGGAGTGTCGTAACCAAGAGTGCAACAAGGCCCGTTGTCGTGCACCAGTTCTTGTTCGAGTCTAGATCAAAGCGGTGTTTTTTGGTTTTACCCCTAGGTACATCTGTGTCAGAGCTGCCTCTACCTGCTCGTATCCAGACAGGGATGTATTGCTCGGAAAACTCAAAAAATCTCTACAATACCAAAATTCTAGGAATTTCTTCTATACTAATCCTCAAAGTCCATCTTAGGTCTATGTGCTCTAATCAGAGTTTATCTAAATCTAGCATCCAAGGCTTGTACTAAACTTCCTATGATACCAACTGTAATGCCCCGACCCTAGTTACCCAGAGTTGGTGCATTATTACATAACATTTTCATGATCAAAAAAGATCAAGTCTTGAAATACCGATTAGTTTAATAACCTTGGAATAACTAGATGCATTCATAAAGTTTACATTACATCATAAAGTGAAAACTAAAACAACATCTTGTCTCAACACTCATATCCCATTATACTATCCCTGTAGGTCATTCATAAAATACTTCTTCACATCCTGGGAAAAATAAAACATTTAAAGGGGTGAGCTTAAATTCCCAGTAAGGATAACAATATAGTAGAAACTTTCATAAATAAGCATAAACATTTAAGGTAATGTATAACTAAAACAAAATCCTTTTAAACTTGAACTTCAGCATAATATGGCAAAGATAAAATGAAATAATTACATTTACTTATTCACATGGATATTATACTATTCGAATAATCACAAGAAATATCAATAACCACTTTCATAATGAAGAAATGAATAATGCCATACTATCATAACCACATAGTCAAGGCCTTGTGCCAAGACTAAAAATAAGATTTTTTCAAGGCCTTGTTCCAAGACACTAGTTTGTCTCATGAGACCTACCAATGCATCAAGGAGCTATAGCGGGCTCCACCCGTCACTTATTAAGTCCAATGCATTCCTCATATGAACAGGTTTAAACATAACATAAACATTCATATTAAAACTAGCATACGAAATGTCAATACTTTATCCATAAACCATGAATGGTATAAAAATAAAACATCCACAGTCAAACATATCACAAAACCTTAAATACAATATGGAAGTTTTGTATCATAATAAATAAACTTCAAATAAGCTTAAAATCCATCAAAGGATGTTGACATAGATGAAATCAAAACTATTTGAGATAAATATCTCTTTTTTGAAATCATTTAAAAGTCACATAATTATAAAAGAAAACATTTACTTTGAAAATATTCTTATAATCTTGTAAGGGAAGTTTTAACATTTTTATAATGGCAGAAAATAGCTGCACCCACCGTATAAGTTAAAAAAAGACATTCTTACCTTAATTCTGTCGAAAAGGTTAAAAAGGACCTTGTTTGGAAAACGGCAGAAAGATTCCTTTATAAACTTCTTATAAAAATTCAACAATGTTATAAATAACTTTAAACCATAGTCTGTAAAATAGTAAGAATGATTTTAAATACATTTTTAAGAAACATGGATGTGGATGATAAAGAGGTCCCAGTAGATAATTACTTATAAACAACCTCGAATAATGAAGAGATTGTGAAATAAACTCTTACCTTGTACTTTTCCTTGGTTGAGGGTAGGTTAACCTCCTTTATAATGGTGAAATAATTGTTATTAAATTATACAATAATCATATACATTAATATTATATCATATATGATCTTTTAACATTTCTTTGTTAATAATATCTTAGTATTATCATCGTTTCGGGTGTTAACTTACCCGTTTTCTTAAATATGTTTTGTTACATAAGTCATGTTTGTTATGGATAGGTTGTATATTATTCATATCTAGAATTATATCAAGTCCTTAAAAATTATTTTTAATCATAAAATAAGAATAATACTTGAATGGATACGATGGGGAATGAATCTCATCGCGTTCGTGGAGAGGGCAGTCCGTACGTACGCACGAGCGACAATATCACTCTTTTGATATTAAAATAATATATAATTGGATATTATATCATAAATAAATAATAATTATCATGTTATATTTATTATTTACATGAATTACACATCATTATTATACCCATCCAAATAATAATGTTTTGAATAACAATTACACCACGACGTGGAGACGGTAAGTCGTACGTACGCACGTATGGTGACATGTCATTCAAAGGATGGATAGAATAATGAATATGGGTGTAACATATTTATAATAACATCACAGTATATAGAAGATACTGGAGTTATTATTTTATAATGGGAATAACAAATAAATAAGAAGTTGAAGAAGAAAGGAACTTGAAAGAGGGTGGTGAAAACATTACCTCTTCTTCGGGTTCTTCCTTTTGATTCGATCAAAAGGGCTCCTTAAGTTGGATTTATGATCAAACTAAGGCCTCTAGGTTGAATTGAGGGAAGTTGGGAGGATATTTGGGTAGGTTTTGGCCGATCCAAATGACTTTGAATGTGTAAATTAGAGAGAAGCAGGGGTGCCCTTTTATAAGAGGGGTGAGGGGCACCTTTGGAAAAGCTAGAAATATTATTTTATAATAAATTCATATTCGGTTTCTAATGGCTCCAAAGTGGATTATATAAAGTTTAATGTGGGTATGGGTCTAAATACTTTCAACCAATATATTTTAGACAGGTTTTGGTCACTATATTAACCTTATCATTTATATTTAACTCTTAATTAAATAGTTTGATATTTACCATGTCTCTTTGTATTTTTATATTATATAGTTAATAAACTTAATATATTCCTCCAAGAGACCACCAAGTGGTTAATTAATGATACACCTATAATTATATAAGTCCTTTGGCCGAACCTTATATTTTTAGGAATAGAATATCAATTAATAATATAATATTTGTTTTAAAAACTCTTTTATGTCGATTTTGACACTATTGGGTATTTTGTTTTTGATATTTTCATGAAAGCATTATTACTTCAAAAAAATTATATAACTAATCCTAATATGTCATATTAACCTATAAAATTAGTGTAATTCATAAAAAGTCTCAAATTACATTTATTTTGATATTTATAATATCAATTATTTTAATATTTCATTAATTAGGTAATTATTGTATCACCATTATGTCATAAATAAATTAACTTATTTAATGTCTAAAAATTATAAATAAAATACCATTATGTATTAAATCTTTTTATATTTCTAATGAATATTTATAATTGAATTTATCTTATGTATAACCCTATATTAAAAATGTCTTAGTTATTAAACTTTGATTTTAACTCTTTTAACTCTTCTTTGAATTAAATAATAATAAATGTCCTAATATAATACAAGTGGACCTAAATGATAATATTTTATTACTAAGGTTGTTTTTGGTCTAGATACACTTGTAAAATAGAATTAGGACATGTTTTAGGGTAATATTAATATCATTTTTACCCTTAATTACCCTATTTACTTTTAACTATGGTAAATAATAGTAAAAAGTTACTATTCACCAAAAAATATTTTTATCTTATTGAACCACATTTTACTCCTTGATATTAACTGTGTCTCTCTAATTTTTGAAATTCCACTCACAGAAGTGGTAAAATTAAGTTTTATGTGAATTTCCAAATTCTCCTAGGAGGTGGGTAAAAGACGGTGAAAAGTTCCATAAAATTTTTATATATCTAAAATTATTTTAAACTAACTTTAATGAATTACATTGAACTTATATAGGTATTTTGTATCCATTTTTAACTTAATTGAATTTGAATAAAATAAATAATTATTTAAATAAAAATTCGGTTTTAAAATATAACTCAGTGTTTTTTCACTCTTCATCAATAATTGAAAGTTTTCAGAAAAATACCAAAAATTCACCCTAAGCTAATTTCCATATTCTGAATCCAAAAATGAAGTCCATTTTGAAAGATAAAATTTATAAAATTTCAAAAAGTGGGTATTACTATTCATAATGGCTAGTTTGATTGGTTGTGGGGTGTGTTAGAACTCGAAGTTGCGTACAGCACACGCTACTATATTATTCAAAGGGAAACGTATTGTGGAAGCTTGGGGTGTTACAGAAGTAGTTGGTGGTGGGGAAGTAGGGGCAGTGGAGGGTGTGGGAATAGATGTAGTGATATGGGATGGGGTGGGTGGTGGGGAAGTACTGATCTGTACGGGGTCATAGATCTGGAAGTAGGATCAATGAATGGTACCTCTGGAGGTGTAGGCTCTGTGGCGACCCACTTGCTCCACCGGGCATGCTCTGCCAGAAACTCCTACTAGGCGAAAAGGTCCATGAAATTGGAAGGGAGGTCCAAATGGGTGTAAGGGGGGTGAATGGTAGATGATTAAGGGTCGGTCGGGGTGGGTGAGGGTGATGGGGTAAAACAGGGAGGCTCAATAAAGGGTAGATGCAGATAGGTAGTGATCTAGAAAAGATTCGCTAGAATAAACTAATGAAGACTCCATAACTCTGTAGGGGTAGTATGGGTGGTCTTAGGGGTGGTAACTGGGATGTAGGATGTCCTGGGTGGAGGTGGTGTGGTGGAGGTAGGTGGATGGGAAGGTGGGGCTGCTGTTACTGCTTTGTCTACTTGCTCATGAGGTGTGGGTTCCTGTACACCTGGCACTCAGAAATAATGATCGTCCTCCTTTACCAGCATCTTCATCTTGTGTAATATCACAAGATCTATTAGCTCTATTGTTCCAATGGATGTGAGATGTAGAGAGGCCTCTAAGATGCTAATATATCAAGCTAATCTGGTGATAAAAGATCCACCCATGAGTGTGACCTGATTCCTCTAAGTCAAAGCTCTAAAGTAGGAAGCGAACCGAGTGGCCATATTTATGGGTGGACCACCCATGTAAGTTACTAAAATCATCACGTCTATCTGGATTACACTACCATGGGTCTATCCTTTCCCAAACCAACCATGCTCTATGGCTTGATGTAAGATACCCAAATCCAGGCCCGAGAGCTAAGTCGACTTCATGAGTTGAGGATCATGATGTGACTAGGGGTCACGGGCTATCAAAAACCATAACTACATAGATATATCATGAGGTGGTTGGAGCTGAATCTTCAGATAAATGTCAAAAATGACAAATTCCATAGTATATATGCCAATCCCAACCCCAAACTCAGTAAGAGACAACTCGTGCGAGCGACCACCGAGGCAGAAATAGAGATTGCTGATGCCTATTTTGAAGGTTTCCAAAAACTCCAAAAATAACTCCTGGAATGTCTCCTCATAGACTTTGATAATGGTTCCAATGTGTAGAGTGTCAAGGAGGTTAGCTATGACATTGGAAATGTTCAGTTGGGTGAGTGTCTGTATGTCCAAGGTCTTGTTTGTACGCATGGGATTCACCTATAACTTGAGAAGATTAAACCTATGCATTGGGTTGGAAAAACATAAGATGGGGTGCAGGTGTAGGTCATCATTGTTGGATGTTGTGGTGGTATTGAATCGTGCTTGAGGAGCTAGTGATGTGCATGTAGTGGCGGGTGCAGACGGTGTGTCTATGGTGGTTTGGGGATTCTTTTAGGCAGGTCATTCCTTGGATGGTGAAGACAAGGAGGTGTAATTCAGGGAGGAGGGATAGGGTTGTGGGTTCTTGGAGTGCACCAAGGAAATAGGTAGGTGAGTGTGATGGTTAGGAAGATAGTGGATAGGGGGTGCGTGGGTAGGGTAGAGGGGCAGGGGCAACCTGGTGGTAAGGGAGGGCATAGGAGGGGTGTGGAAAGGGTTTGAAAGTGGAGGGGTGCGGGTGGTGTTGACGGGTGCAATGGGAAGGGGGTTAGGGAAGACGAGGGGTTGGGGTTTCTTGTGATTTGGGTCATGATTTTTTGGGTCACAACCTGCATTTTTTAAGAACCAACCCACACTGTATACGATGTGTACAGATGAGTCACATCATGTATGGGTAGAAAATGGATTTTTGGGGTGAAAACAATTCATGATGTGTACCGGTGGTACATGACATGTAATGAGCTGTGCTTGGCCCTATTTTTTTATCCTTCCATATCTCACCATTAATTATTCATGATATTGTTGTATAATGATCCTAATATAACTTATCTAAAAACTTTCCTACTCTGGGTTGTCTCCCAGTCAGTGCTTCCTTTAACATCAGAAGTTTGAATCCTTTAAGGTTTAGCTAAACTTGTGGCTGAGGATGCAGCCTTCATGGAATGGTTCTTGAAATATATCCAATCTTTGACCATTGACCTTGAATGATGGTTCTCTATCTCATTGAACTTAAATTGTTCCATAAGGAAAAACTTGGACGACCTTAAAAGGACCATACCATCATGACTTCAACTCTTCTGGGAACAGTTTTAATCTTGAATTAAATAGAAAAACCTTATTCCCTGGAATGAAAGTACATCGTGAAATTCATTGGTTGTGCCACTTTTTTTTCTTATAAATCCTTGAGTTTTCATACGCATCTTTCCTGATTCCTTTCAATGCAGTTAATTGCAATAACCATTTCTCTCTAGCCTTTTCTAGATCCAGATTCATTTTCTTAATTGCCTAGAATGAATGATGTTCCAATTCCACCAGAAGATGAAATGGTTTACCAAAACCCAATCCAAATGGAGTGGTGCCTATGGGTGTTTTCTATGCAGTTCGATGCGCCCATAATGCATCGTCCAGTTTCAGGCTCCAACCACTTCTTCTTATGTTGACAGTCTTTTCTAAAATTTGTTTCACCTACCTATTTGACAATTCAAATTTCCCACTTGTTTGTAGGTGATAGGGAGTTCCGGTGTTATAGATAATTCCATTTTTTCAATCATTTTTTTCACTAGCTGATTTGATAAATGAGTTCTATGATCACTAATGAGTAACCATAGAAATTAAAATCATGCGAACACATTATTTTGAAGAAAATTCATGACAAATTTTTTTGTGTCATGTGTTGTGGCTTCGTCTTCAACCCACTTGGAAACATAGTCTACTTCCACTAGAATGTAATTCTTACCATGTGATGAAGGGAATGGTCCCATAAAGTCAATGATCCATATGTCAAAAACTTTGTCTTCCAAAATGGGGTTTTGTGGAATCTCATTTCTTTTACCGATGTTCCCTATTCTTTGACATCTATCACATTGATGACAGAATCTCATAGCATCGTGATTCAATGAGGGCCAGAAAAATCCGCTTTGTAGGATATTTTACATTATGCGCTATGATCCATGATGGCCTCCAGTTGGTGATGTGTGGAATATTTCGATCACATTTTTTATATCTTCCTCTAAGATTCAGCATCATAACAGGTATTCAACACAACTCTTAAATAGAAACAGATTATCCCAAAAGTAGTTTTTTTCATCAGAAATAAACTTGTTGTATTTATGGTATGAGAGGTCATGATGGAGATACCATGTGTCAAGATAGTTGTCCATGTCTGAAAACCAAGGCTAGGTTTTAAAACTAAACAATGTCTCATTTGGAAACTCTACTTCAATATCAGTCTCATTGTATTCTTTAATGATGGTTAGGGGTAACCATGAGAGGTGGTCAGCAATGAAATTTTATGTTACTTTGGTGTCCTTGATTACGATATCGAATTCTTATAGCAAAAGAATCTAGTGTATGAATCTTGGTTTTGGGTCTTTCTTACTCATCAATTATCGAAGGGTGGAATGATCTGTATGGACAAAGACTTTGGATAGAACGGTGTATGAATAGAACTTTTCAAAGGCATATATGACAACTATGATATCCTTCTTCGTAGTTGTATAATTGATCTAGGATTCATTCAATGTTTTGATGACATAATTTATTGGGCAGAAGATGGTGTCTATATGTTGTCTGAGCATAGCTCCTACAGCAAGGTCACTGGCGTTGCACATAAGCTCAAATTATTTTTCCTAGTTAGTGCAATGATAACCGAAGATAAAATCAGTCTATTTTTCAGTGTTTCAAAATATTTTCATAAATCCTTATTAAATTCAAAATGAATGTCCTTTTATAAAAAGTGTGTCAATGGATGTGAAACTTTAGCAAAATCTTTTACAAATAGTCTATAGAATCCAGCCTGCCCAAGGAAACTTCTGATCCCTTTTACGGTTGATGGTTCTAGAAGATCATTGATGACCTTGATCTTAGAGGGATCAACCTTGATTCCTTATTTAGATATTTTATGTCCCATCACAATTCCTCTGTGTACCATGAAGTGGAATTTTTCCCAATTCAACACTAATAATTTCTCTTCATAGCATTGGAGAACCAGTTTTAGATTGCTTAGATAGACATCAAATGATCTCCCATAGATAGAGAAATCATCCATGAATATTATGAGAAATTCTTTAGCCATATCATGAAAGATGTGTGTCATTCATCTTTGGAATGTTGCTGGTGAGTTTCACATACCAAATTACATGCATCTATATGAAAAAGTACCAAAGGGGCATGTGAAGGTGGTTTTGGTCCAGTAAATGGGGTCTACTACAATTTGATTGTATCCTGAATAGCCATCCAATAAATAGTATAAATCTTATCCCACTATACTCTCAAGAATTTGAACCATAAAAGGTAAGGGAAAATTATCATTCCTTGTTGTTGTATTCAAACACCTGTAATCCATGCAAACTCTCTATCCAGTAATGGTGCGTATTGAAATGAGTTCATTGTTCTCTATTCTTGTTATTATGAGTCCTCCCTTTTTGGGAAAAACATGGAGGGTACTCACTTATTCACTATTTGAGATAAAAAAATACTATTCCATCATCTATAATATTTAGCAATTCCTTCTTGAAAACCTCCTTCATTGGTGGCATAAGACACCTCTAAGGTTGCCTTTTTGGTTTTTCATTTTCTTCGAGAAAAATTTGGTGGGTGAATTCTGAAGGATTGATTCCCTAAATATTTTCCACTCCCTAGGTAATTGATTGCTTATTTATTTTTAGGACATAAACCATCTTTTCGTCCTGATCCTGAGATATTTCGGTGTTGATAATAATGGGTAAAGATAATAACTCCCCTAAGTATGAGTACTTCAACGTACTGGGTAAAGGGTTTAAATCCAAGTTGGGTGTCTGGATAATGGATAGGATAAATGGTGGTATGGTGTCTCTGGTAAGTGGTTCAATAAATATGACTTCCTCGAAGTCATAGTATTCTTCCTTGTTTGATCATGAATCATCAGTATCTTCCTCAATAGCTATGTACTCCCCTTCTTGAGCGAGAGAGATGGTGAACAGTCAACTGGGTCATTTTGATGTTGTGCAGCTTTTATCAAATTTAAACCCACTTTCTCTTTTCCAACTCTGAAGATGAGGCATCCTTGATTAACATCAATCAAGGCCTTCCCTGTTTCTAGGAAGGTTCTTTTGAGAATGATTGGGACATCTCCGTCCTCTTCCATATATAAAACTATAAAGTATGTTGGAAAAGGGAATTATCCGACTTTAACCATAACATCTTCAAGAGTACCATGTGGGTATTTGATTGAACAATCAGCCAACTGCAATGCTACTCCTATTACCATGAGCTCTTGGAGTCCGATTTTGTGGAAAACACTCATCGGAATTAGGTTAATGCTGGCTCCAATATCGCAAATCACTCTTCTAAATTTTTACTCTCCTATTGCACAAGGAATTGAAAAGCTTCCAAGATCTATCATATTTGGTGAGATTTTATATTGTACAATAGCAGAGCATTCTTAATTTAATGAGATGACTCCTAGATCTTCTATGTTTCTCTTGTTTGATAGAAAATCCTTGAGAAATTTCACATACACAGGAATTTGTGTGATCGCCTTAGAAAAAGGAATGTTAATGTGAAATTGATTGAATATTTCAAGGAAATTTTTGTACTGAGACTCTTTCCTACCTTGATTTTTTTTAGAAAGGGAAGAGGTGGCTTATATGTAGGTGGGGATACATAAATGGGTTACTTATGTTTTTTCGGATCTTTCTCCTTCTAACCTGGAACTACTTATGGTGATGATGTAGGGATGAATTCTTCTACCTTTTCTGATGGTTTCTTAGGTTCTTCCTATGACCTTTCTTCTTATGGTTTTTGGAAGTTCAAAACTTTTCTGATCCATAGTACTACAGCCTTAGCCTCCTCTCATGGGTATGTTTTAGTGTTACCTGGTAAGGTACCTGGTAATCTCTCAGATAAGGTCTTTGAGATTTGACCCATTTGAATCTCCAAATTTCTCAAAGCTACTCACTGATTTTTCATCTTAGTTTCCTGTATAGTCATCCGTTGATTAGATTTATGAACGAAATATGATAAGATATTTTCCAAGGTTCTTTGAAGTGGTGTAGGTGCATGTTGTGTTCTTGGCTGGGTGGGTGGAAATTGTTGTTATTGGGGCCTCATAAAGGGTTGTTGTGGATATATATACTATTGTGTTCTCAAGATAGGGTTAATTGGAGGATACCCTGGTGGTCCCAAATTGAGAAACTGAGCTTGACCAATACATTGTTGAAAATATCCTTGATTGTTCTAGGCTACTGCTAAGCAGGCCAGTGCTGATAAAATGGTTGTTGTTTCTGCTACTGAAATGGTTAATTCTATTCATTGTAATTAACGTAATTACAATCTTGTGGTTCCTCATATCCATATTTGTAGTCTTGATAATGGTTCAATCCACAGCACATCTCACATGACTGGATCTCCATGACTGGGGTAGGGGGTTGTGTGGTAGGTATTTGAAATGATTCAAGATTTTTGGTTAGTTCCTCAACTTGTTCTACTAACCTGGTGGTCTCATCAAATTGGTAGATTCCATATCGTGTTGGTCCTCGGTCACTTTTCCATAGACTAGAATTGTGGGAAACTTCATCCAGAATATCTCTTCCTACTTCAGGGGTTTTAAACATCAGAACTCCATCAACGGAAGCATCGACCACTATTCGTGCTGTTGGCTAGAGTCCTTGATAAAATGTTTGCATTTGAATCCAGGTGTCAATTCCGTTATGTGGATATTTCCTCATGAGTTATTTGAATTGATCCCATCCCTCCCATGCAGACTCTCCATCTGTTTGTTCAAAAATTTAATGTCATTACGATGTTTCCATATTTGGATTGGTGGAAAGTATTTATCAAGAAACCTTTTTGCTAGCTCATCCTAAGTTGTAATGGACTCAGGAGATTGTATTTGGAGCCAATATTTTTCTCGGCTACTGAGTGAAAAGGGGAATACACAAAGTCTTATAGCATCAAATGATACTCCCTAGCTGTGAAAGGTATCACAGGCTTCCAAAAAGTTGGAGATATGTTCGTGAGGATCTTCTCTCTAAATACGGCTAAATTGCCTTGTGTTCTGGATCATATGGATGGGTCTAGGTTTAATTTTAAATTTTTGGGATTGAATTGGTTGGTGAATGATTCTTGGTGTATCCCCATGGATTAATGGTAAACCATAATCCATGATGGTCTTCTCTGGTTGCATTGGGTGTTCTATAACTTGGTGATTTGGTGGGTTGGGTCCCGAGTTGTGATGTTGATCATCTATTATTGATTGGTGAAATGAAAGCATATGTCTTTCGATCTCAGGATCAAAGGCCAATGGTTCTTATGTTTCAAGGTTCCTTGATCGGGTCAAGGGACCTTGGTACATGCACTGAAAGAATGAATAATATTCAAAGAAGCATCTGTAAAGAAGAAAGAGGATGATGGAAAGTTAAACCTTAGTCAACAAAAACCAAAGTTCTTTAAAAATGGCATTGCCTCCCTAGAAAAAATGCCAAAAATTTGATGGCCTCTTCTCAATGGTGTTGTTTCTTCCTCCAGCATGGATCAAATTTAGAAATTATATTTTTTCCCAAACTTTCACTAACTGCAAGGGTGTAGTATAGTGATAGTGTGAGGTCGAACCCACAAGGAGATTGTTGTTTGTCTTGAAGAATTCTAGTCTCAATTTCTAAAAATGAGTCATTTCTAGAAGTCCTTTATTTGGGAATTTTGTTATGAGTTCTAATTGGGATGACTTAAATTAATAAATGAGGGATTGGGGTTAAGTCGAGTATCTGGGTGAAGGATCACTTATAATTCTAACCTTGGAAAGATCCTATGACTTAGTCTGTGAAGAAAAAAGGGGTCACCAGTTGACTTTAGTCTTTGTCTCCTAGCTCTACCTAGGAAGTAGTTATTCCATGGTTAGGAAATAGAAACAGCCTAAGTTCATTAAGTTTGGATTCTTAGATAGAAAGATTCATGAGCTATTGGTCATAGCTCATTCTACTCCAATTAGGATTGGGTTGTTTGTTTGATTGTCATGTGGTAAGGGATATTCGCACAAATGGAACATACCTTGAATTAATATCCTAATTACTACTTCAATAATAATTTCCAAGTTTATATTTAAAGGTGTATTTAAATTATTCAGATACATCACTTGATCCCTACCCGTAAAGATTTAGCTACTCATTGTGGGGTAAAATGCAATTAAATAAATAAGAGATAGCATATTTTATGGATCGATAAACATTAATGGAATCAGGATCATTCAAGGGTTTTGGGAAATATAACTAAAATAAACATGCACAAAGCAATTCACAATTATAAAAAGAACTTACTTGAGAAATAGGAATGGAACCCAAATCTAAATGAAATGGTGGAAATTGAATGCATTGACGAACGAAAACTCCACATCTCTTAGATTAATAAAAATGCACAGAATATGAAGGAATTGAGAGTTTGATAGGGAAAAGGGTGAAAGAGTTTGCAATGGATTGAGAGGGAGAAGAGAATCTCATCCCAAAGTGTCTACAATGCTCTATCGTTGCTCTGCTTATATAGAAAATTTTGATCATGGCATATACCTGTGGTACCCGACGTGTACCCTTGATCCGTGTCATTTTCCTGCAAATATTCAGTGTGGCACATAGATCTCTTTCATTAAGAAGTTTTACCAAGTACACTACATGTACCCATTGTTAATGATGTCTACCCTATACTCATTTTGTTTTTGCACGGATTCCTCACAGATTTCTTGCCCGAGGATTTGACCGGTCATCACGTTGTGTATGATTAGGTTCTAACATGTAGCAGCTTTTTCTTGCTAGTTGTGTGGCTTGGTTATGACTAGTTTCATGACTTGGGATCAGGCTGTGAGCTTCAGGTACACGACGTGTAGTGGAATCAGGACATGTACTCAGTTGGTTTTGCACTTTTTCTGTCTTTTCTTTCTTAAAAACATGTAAAGCCTTTATTCCTGCAAAATTAGACACATACCACGTGAATTATCACATATTTTAATGAAAAGGAATGGGAAAATGATATCAAAGTAAATATATGAATTATTATTATTAGTGAAACATGAAACATATCATATACCTAGGATAAAATCATAGTAAAGGTCAGTCGATAAGAAATAGATCCAAATTTATCTATAATTTCATATGGTCTAATGAACTACAAACTTAACTTTTACTTTTTACTAAAACTCATAACACTTTTCCATAGATATACATTAAGAAAAACATGATCACCTACCTCGAATAAAATATATTTTCTATAGTTATCTATATAACTCTTTTTTCTACTTTGATCTTCTATCATGTGATGTTTAATCATATTTACCTTGTCAACCATTTCCTATAATAACTCTAGTATCAAAAAATTATTTTTTCTTACTTCATCCCAACAAGCTGAAGTCTAACACAACTTTACATATAATTCCTCAGAATGTGTCATCTATATACTGGAATGAAAGTTGTTGTCATAAGAAAATTTAACTAATGAAATATGTTGATCCCAAATTCTCTAGTAATCTGTTTAATAATCTTGAATCATGTATTCCAAATTCTAAATCATTCACTTTAACTATCCATCATATTAAGGATAAAAATCTATACTAAAATTTAATTCAATACCCAACATCTTCTAAAGGCCTTTCAAAAAATAAGAAGTAAAATTGAGATCATGGTTAGATATAATAGATAAGGAACTACATATAACCTGAATATCTCCTTTAGATACCTTTTAAAAATAAAATCTAAATACATGATATCTCGAATAGGAAGGAAATGTACAGATTTAGTTAATCGATCAATAATAACCCAAATCTCATTATTACCTTGAGATGTGTTTGGAAATATCACCATAAAATCCATGGATATATTTTTTCATTTCAAATCCAACATTGGAAAAGGATAAATCTTCCCTTTCATTAATTTTCATTCATCTTTAACCTACTAGAAAGTCAAAAAAAATGGTAAACTATGAAATATCTTTCTTCAATCCATTTCACTATTAATACTTCTAAATGTCTCTATAAATCATAGTACTATCGAGATGAATAGAATAGGGAGAGTTATGAGCTTCACTCAACAATTATTTATTTTAAATGGGATATAGTTGGAACACCCAACCTTTTTCCAAATCTCAAAAAAACCTTCCTTACCAATGTTAAATTCAAGTAACTTACCTTTCTTTACCAAATCCACCTTTTCTTGTAAATCATGGTCTCCATTCTGTGATTGCTTAATTTTTTCTAAAAATTATGACTATAATGACACTTGAAACAAAAAAAAGGAATTTACTACATTCATGATGTATATATCATAATTCATTAAATCATTTATCAAAGGATAATGTTCTAAATGTAACATGGTTAATGATACATTATATTTTCAACTCAAAGAATCAACTACTTTTCCTTCTTTTCCTTGATGGTAATGAATTTTTCAATCATAATCCTTTATTAGTTCAGGATATATTATATGTCTTGTGTTAAACTCTTTATGATTAGATATATTCTTCAAACTTTTATGATCAATATACATTTCACACTTTACTCCATATAAATTATGTCTCTATATTTATAAAGTAAAAAAAACAATAGGAGTTAGTTCTAGATCATGTGTTAAAAAAATAATTTATCTCATGAGGTTTCAATTAAAATGAATCGTAAGAAATTATCTAATCATTCTACATTATAACACAACTAATTCCTTTAAAATAAAAAACATTGTAGATGAAATTCACCATTTATAGAGGAAAGGCTCAAAAATAGAGCATTTGCCAATCTTATTTTTAGTTCTTGTAAACAATCATCACATTATTTCATCTAGATGAATTTAACACATTTTCGAGTTAAAAAAGTTAGTGGTCTATATAACTAAGAAAAGTTTTCAAAAAAAACATCGATAGTAACCCACCAATACAAGAAAACTATGAATCTTGGTGATATTTTTAGGTCTTTATCATTCTTCAACCACTCTAGATTTAGAAGGACTAATAATTATTCCATATTTAGAAATAATATTCCCATGGAAATAAATCTTTTGCAACCAAAATTCACATTTAATAAATTTTCCATATATATTCTTTTCTTTAAAGGTCTAAAAAACAATCCTTGGTTGTATTTCATAATCCTCACAACTTTTAAAATAAACCAAAATATCATCAATAATCACAAGCATAAATTTATCCAAATAGTCATGGAAAACTTTATTCATAAGATCCATGAATATAGTTGCTACATTATAAAACCCAATGGTCATAACCACAAACTCATAATTCTCATATCCAATTCAAAACTCCATCTTTAAAATATCTTCCTCCTTTATCTTAAAATTATGGTACCCTAACTTGAGATCAATCTTTGAAAATTATTATGTTCCTTGGGGCTAATCAAACAAATCATTAATATTAAGCAAAGGATAATTATTCTCAATAATGATTTTATTACTACTAAATTTAAATTTTTATTTAAAAAATACTTTTGAGGAAAAGTGTGAAACCATATCAGTTCAAAAATGTAAGTTAAATGTGATAAGATATGATAAAGTCATTAAAAACAAGTATGAAGTTATTGGATTTGATTACCTTGTAATTATTCCAGTAAATAGAATGCACCTTCATGTTTGGATCATCTTAGAGTATATCTTCAAAGTGGCTATCCAGCTTGCCCCGCATGTGAAATAACTCTTTTACATTAATATTTTCCTCATTAAAACCTCATTTCATGATTTTATCTTGTTTATTGATCCAATCCCCTTGTTCCTCATTAAATTTCACTCGTGGAAGTATTTCTAAGATCCTATCTTTCTCTTACTCTAAGGCCTTGAGCTGGATTTTCTCTAAGGGAAATTCTTCATTGGAATGTAAAATAAGAGCTAGATGTTTCCCTTCCCCTTTTTCCTTCCCTTCCTCTTTGGTCCCTTCCACCTTACCTTACATATTATCTTCTTCTTGTCTTTAATATTCATTTTTTCTATTTTGAAAGGTCTATCTTTCCTTGATTACTTGGTCTTGTATTGATAAACCTGTGTTTTTCTATATGGATCTACTAGAAGATCTAGTTTCCATCAACTTTGGTAGCTGAGAATAGTTTTTCTTGCCTTTAACATTTTTCCCTTTCACTACAATACACCATCCAGCATCTCAACTTCCCTTTCTTCCCATTTTCTTTTTGGGGTTTTGAAGCTGTATCTCGCATGTTCCTTCCACACTATCAACAAATAGTTGGATAACTATTTTTTCTTAATAATTAGCCTATGATAATTCTTGATCCCTTCTAATATTATTTTCTGGTAAAGGTAACTGAATATCTAGACCATCCTGATGATCTTCTAGATCACACTTCTAGTCTATCACTTGTTCAACCAACCCAACAAAACAATTACTCAGAATTATGCTTGGGCCTATGATTTCTAGTTTTTCTTTACCCACTAATAAGAGTGAGGATTATTGATATATTATAAAATTTATGAAATCATTGAATATAAATTTATTATCTCTATAATATATCTTATAATGATAAACTTAAATGCAATCCATACACATAATATCATCAAACTCTACTATGGGAACTTCAATAATATTTACAAGAAAACCCATCTCAATGATAACAGTAAGAAAATTCTTATAAATCTTGGTTACTTTAATACTTCCACCGTGAGTTTTCACCAAAAGTTTTATCTTATTTTCATGAGGTGATATTCCCATTTTACTTGAAAATTTCCCATAAATGAAGGAATGTGAAGATCCAAATTCAAACAGGGCATTTACATAATTCAAATAAACAAGTAAAGTACCTATAAGAAAATATTTATCTAGAAAAAATATCGCATTCCATGGAATCAAGCACTTATATCTTTCTAGTATACTTAACCAATGACCACCACTAGTCATCTTTACCTTCAAAATGATAAATGTAAAGAGTTAACTTTTGAAATTTTGAATATCCTATGACTTCGAATATCTTTTCTAGAGCATTGATTAATCCTTCAACCACCAATGGATCTGTGTTTCCACTGAAAGGTGGAGGGTTCTATTTAATAAAATTATCAACTATCGACATTTTATTCTATGATAAATATGCTTGATATCTAACATGGATGCCACCGCCATTTATAGACTATATAAACTAATCTATCACTAGAACAAACTAATCAGTTCTAATTCCAACCATTCAAATCTGCTAATTTGGAAGGAAATTTCCCTCTTGATATCTTCCCACTTTAACTTCTCTATTTCCTCTAAAAATAATTCTGAACATACATAGATTAGATAAATTAGTATGGTAATTTTAAAATTATATATAATTTAAACATAAACACAAATTATAATATCTAAAGGGTATTCTGATAATTTTATCTTAACCTATAAATTTATATAAACCTTCACTCAGTTAACAATTATAAGGACCTAGCCTTAAAAAATTATATAATCTTGATTATTTATATTGGAATTAACTTTATTTCATTCCTAAATACCTTTTAGGTTTATAGTGTTAAATAATTAGTTCATAAATATTACATAACAAATTCATACATTACAAAGTGGATGCTTCCACTCAGAATCCATTTTTCCCACAATATAAAATTTTTAAAATGAAACATGTTTTTTTCATGAAAAATCTTAATGAATTTCAAATTGAATTCTTCTTTATTTAAACTCATCCTTATAACCTATGAAAAACATTTGAAAATGTGGGATGAGCAAAAAAAATATCAATAAGTGATATAAAAGAAAAAAATTAATCTGGTGAAAATGTGAAAACCCATAAAATGTTTACCTTTTTCACATTATTCATTGAGAATATAAAATAAATAATATCCACATAGAAAACAAACTTTTCATTAAAATAAAATCTTTAAAACCTATAGTAAGAAAATAGAAACCCTTGTGGTAATCTTAGAGCATTATATTTATAACCCTTATTTACTTATGTCAGAAATAACTAGAGACAAGTTAAATACCTAGGAGAAACCTCCCTGGTTAACTCTCTTCTTCTTTCATTTTAAGGCAAGTAACATTACACAATGCATTTGAGATCTATATCAGTATCACCCATCATATATGTTGTATCAAGATCACATATCGTATACATTGTATCGGGATCACCTATTGTATAAGATTTATCGGGTTCACCCATCATCATATATAATGCTCAAGCACCATATCATGAAAAAAATTAATCTTTCCCTTTTTCATCATAAATCTTTTGAAAAACTCTTTTTAACCCATAAACAAAGCATCGTCCATTTTCAAATAAAAATAGGGAGAAATATATCTTTCTTTTAAAAACTCTTTAAAATGAAAAATTACAAAAATATTATAAAAATTATTTTATTTTCAAATAAACATTTAAACTTATAAAGTAATATTTATAATGAATAATATCTATGATGGTGGTAAAAGTTATCAATTCGTATATTTTAAAAAAAATATTCTTTTTTCACTTTGGTAAAAAATATCAAAATGGGTCATATGGTAAATGTTTAAAATGTTCCTTTTAAAACCTTTAAAAATAAAATAAAAAGTAGATAAAAATTAAATTTAACATCCTTTTAAGTATAATTAATAACATTCCTGAAACATTTTAAATAACATGGGCATGGAAGAAAAATATTTGAAAGTAATACTTTAAAATATGGTTTTAAAGAAAAGTTATTTACCTTAAATATCATCTAGCATCATACATTATTTAACACATGAATGATAAAATTACATTAGTTATTTTATTATTTAATAAAAAAATTAATGTTAATTCCATTATCATTATCTATTATATTTCATTTATGACCATGTTTTATTTAGTCACTTAATCGGTTAAGTTTACGTCAGATGTTCTGAGGATGTTCGGTTCATAATCCCAAAATAGATTTAGTAGGATGATTATAGTTAAAGGGTTAATTATTAAATCATCTCAAAAATAATAATAATTACATTATTATAATTTTTATACATTAAATACATTTTTATATCCATCCATGAAAGGCATACATGAAAAATGAATCACAACACTTTGTGGAGGTGGTAGTTCACACGTATGTATAAACGATGTTATCATTTTTAAATGGATGAAAATATAAGAAAATAGATTATATAATATCTTTAAATAATGATAATTATGTCATAAATACCATATATATTAATTAAATCCATCATAATAACCATTCATGTGAGGTGGTGATGAAAAACAAAACACAACGCTTCATGGAGGTGGTAATCCACACATATGCATGAGCGATGTTTTCATTACCCATGGGATGGAAAATGATATGAAAAGGTTTGTAACATAATTATAATAACATTTAAATATATTTAAGATAATTATGGTATTATTTCACCATGGTTAAATAATATTTGATGAATTTATAAGAATAAATGAACATAAAATATGTCAATTAGGACTTATACCTTCTTTTCAAATATTCTCTTTGGATTAAAACTTAAGCATTATAGGTTTGTATTTTATGGAGATAAGTAGATCTAGGAAATGGTGAGGGATGTTTGGGAGTGTTTTTTATAGTTATTGTATGAACTAGAGTGCTTAAAAGGTGTGAGGAAGAGAGGATAGGAGGTTCCCTTTTATAAGTGAAGGGAGGGACACCCTTGGAATTACTTAAAGTATTAAATTAATATAAATTAATTATCTTGTTAAAGTGACACGAAATTTACATATTTTGAATCTAGGATGATAATGAGAATAAATATTCACATCCAATATAATTTTTACATGTTTAATAGAATCTTTCACCCTTATCTATTAGTTTTAACCCCCCATTAACCCTTTTTATTATTATCGTGATATCAAAAAAATTTACACTATTGGAGTCAAGAAGGTTACTATAAAAATAAAAGTGACTCATAGGTGATTTTTTTTAATATTATATAACATATCCCATTAAATTGTAAAAATATAATATTTTCAAGAATTTTAAATCATTAAATAGAATATTATTTAACATAATATTCTATTAAATTCATTTTCAAGACTATTCACATAGTATGAATTTAATGACATAAATATAGTAATGGAATTTGAATATATATTTTTAACACATCACTAATATGTTATATTTATATTTAAAATTAATTTAAGATAATTATTTTTCAAAATAATATTACTTTTAATGTTTTTAAAAAACATTTACTTGATTTGTCTATTACTTGAATAAGCATTATATTGATGTCTCCTAAGCACTTGAAGCAATTATTTCATCACTAAAATTAAAAAATAAATTACCACGGTAAAAAATAAATAATATTTAAAATAAACATTTAGAACTAAAAATAACCTCTTTTTATCCCTATGAAAAAATATTATAGATATTAAAACAAAGAGAGTTACTTTTTGTTTTCGTTCTTTACTTAAAATCATATTAAGCTCATTATCAAAGGAAAGTGGAAATAAATTGCCACATATTCAAACCTTGGATTTTTATGGTTTAAAAAAACTTATTAAATAAAATAAATACAAGTTTTAGGGATATTTTTGGGCCGTATCTCATAGTTTTAACCATGTTTTACATGTTTTACCCTTACCAAGGTGAAAAATATTTACTACGATTACTATTCATAAGGAACAAAAATAAAAGGGATTTACTTACAAAATTTAAATGACGTGATTAGAAAAATGGAATCCATTTTTCAATATTTTATTTCTATAATATTTATAAATCCATTTAAGATAAAAACAAAAACCCAATGAAATTTTTTTTTGAAAAATGTGTTTTTTAAGCACAAAAATGAACTTATAAAAAAATAAAGCATAATATTGATTACTATTTAATTAATTAAATTATTTATAATTAAGGAAACTTATGTTACTTTAAGTTAAAATTAAAAACATAATGGGACTTTTAAGTTAATTTATTTAATTAAAATATATAACTGTTTTACAAAAATCGATATTTTCACTATTCACTTAAAAATAAATCTTTTCATAAAAATCCCAAATATTTATTCTAAGATAATTTTGAATTGATGATTTAAAAGAATAAGTTTATTTTTTTCAAATTCAAATTCTCAAATTTATAAATATTTTAAATAAAACAATATAATACATGAAAACAAATTTGGTAAGAATAAAACTATTTACTTTTCAATTGATAAATTACTTAATATTATCATAATGAATATAACTATACAAAATATAATTCATTAATATTAATATAGAATTAAATTGATTTACTATTACCTTGTTTTTCATAATTGTAATAGTTCTTTGTTTGATCCTTCATGATTGAGGGCTTCTAAGGATATGAAGACAAAGGGTGTGTCATATCCTTTGAGATCGAGGGATTCTATAGAAATGAAGACAAAAATTTTAAGAGCTAGTTGATTCAAGGGATTATATGGCTAGAAAGAAAAGGTGTATGTGGATAGGGTGAATATACCATCTAATGAGTTTCACTTGAGGATTTTTTAGTATTTGAACAAATATTCCTTGATCATTTTTTAGATATTTCACTTTAGAAAAAATAAAATACTTTCATTGATTGGTGATATTTTTTTATTTGATATCCTTTTAGGGGTATTTTATTTTTTTACTCAATAATACGTGTATTGTTTTATCTTTTCCTTATTTTATATTTCATTGTGTGATTTATTTCCATTGGGAATATTTCATTTATCAGATAGTATTTTTTCTACCTATTAACTTAATTCCACTAAATTTATACTATGATATATTTTTAATT
Source organism: Viscum album (assembly GCA_963277665.1). Lineage (NCBI taxonomy): Eukaryota > Viridiplantae > Streptophyta > Magnoliopsida > Santalales > Viscaceae > Viscum > Viscum album. Next base: position 1,523,775,544 of record OY728164.1, on the reverse strand, counting down.
AAATTAAAAGAAATGTCATCAGATCAAATTACACTTGAGTGGGGGAAAATTTTATAGTTTTATTTAAACTATAATTCACCAAATCTCCCTTCTTGTAGGGTTGTATCTTACCTCATTAGGACCACCAAGATGCTCTAGTACAAATGTTGGTGGGGCATGATTTTCCCCACCCCCAAGCACTCTACTGGAGGCCTTTATAAATTCATATCTATTGTTCAGAGACTAACTACACTAATACTCAAGAGGGGGTGAATTGAGTGCTTCAAATTTTCTTAGCTTAGAAAACCACCCTCTTTAAGTTATGATAAGATCTAATCTTTCCTTTAACATGTGTGAGTAGAATAAATAACATCATAAAGAAAAAGATCAAACACTAGAGATTCGAAGTGGTTTAGGGAACGTAAATCTCCCACTCCACTTCACCAATACTCAACTCCTAGAGTTTTGTGATTTTTACTAGATCAGTCCTTTTACCAAGGATTTCCAGTACTTTTCCCAAGGACTTCATGAATGAGTTCAAGTAGTTGATAATTGGTACAATACTAGGAGATTTTACCAGGCTCCAACAAGGCTTTACAAACACTAGCCTTAAAGGTTATTTTATCAAGAACCTTCATAGTGAGAGATAATAAAAAAGAGAGCATAAAAATGAAGCTCATAGTTATAAGATACAACTAACATAATAGAAAATATATCGAGGATAGAATACAAGAATGAAATGAAACTTGAGTAAAGTCTTTAAAAAAATAGAAAATATGATCTTGAAAGTATGATTGTCGATAAGTTGAATCTTTTTCATCTTTAGCTCAAAATGAAGTAGCATCACAAAATCTTTTAGAGAGATAGGTTTGCGGTTGAAAGTGATTACATATGTTATTGTGTATTTTTTCTTCTTCACTCATGAATACTCATACAATAATTCTCCTTTTATTTCATAGCATTATATACATATAATCCAATTGTGTAATTGATTTTGAGAAGTTCATTTCTTAAAAATACCTTGGAAATAATATTGAGAAATAAATTATCCTTGTATTATTTTATTCTCTTGGTACTTGAAAACTTTTTATAATCAATTTTACCATAAATAGGTAATATAATATTTAATGATTTCATAATGACATTAATTTTCATTGAAAGTACACCAATAGTAATAAATAGCAGTTTGTAGAATGACGTAGCTGATTCTAGATCAACAAATAGCCAATTCCACTGATTTGAATTCATATAGCCATTTTTCATATAGTTTATTTATTCATATATCCAAACATAACATAAATAAAAGAATCACATAGCCCTTTGGAACAACATAGCTGATTTTACCATGTATATAATTCATATAGTTGATTAATCTATGTAACTGGATCACGTAGTTATTTGATCAATGTAGTTAATTTCTCGCATAGGATATTCAACGATTTAAGCGATTTCCACCTAGCTGATTTCATGATACAGCCAATTCAAGTTGGAATTTCCTTCATGTAGCTAATTGACATAGTTTATTTCTTGATGTAGAAGAATCTTTACATATTTGATGGTCTCACATATTCTATTACCTCACATAGATGATTTTCCATACTTAATAAATTTTCAGTAAACCTATAGAATTTATAGAATTAACAAAATAATAACATAAATAAATATAAAACCTAATGAATAAACATAAAAAACATCATAAAAATCATATAAATGGTATTTGAGATCATCAAATCATAAATTACGTGGGATATGTTGAAACAACATTAGTAATCTAATAGTCTCCCCCTTTTTATGATCACAAATCCCATTAAACGATAAAAATGAACTTTTAAAATATTTAAAGTATTTTTCATAAATTCTATGTAATATATATATATATATATATTACTTTTAAAATGTTTTGTTTGTCGTTTTTTATACCCCTTAAACTAACACTTCTCCCCCTTTTGAGGAATTCTCCCCACAAGGTTACTTATCCCCCTTTCATTTCATTAAAAAGGAAGGGAAATGAGAAAAAAACCTTTAATTTAGTACATAGAGTGATGAATTTGTTAAGTATAGTGCTAAAACTAAATTATAATTGTGGAAATACTAAATTTCAGAAAGTTTATCAAGATAGAAACATTCAAGAAAATAAATAAAGAATTAAGACATTTAAATGAAAACAATCTCTAAGAAACACATTAAATGAAATCAATTGCTATGAAAGACATAAAAATGGATAAAGAATAACTGTATTAATGAGAAACATTGGTACAAAAATATAATGAATCAACATCCAAACAAAGTATATATACAATAATTAGTTAGCCAACCCAAGATTATGGTTTAGATCAAAGTCAGAGGGAGGTTTGGTTAGAGGCTTCTTAAAGGTTGTTGAGGTTGTAGAGGTGGATAGAGAGTCCATAATTGGTGGTAGAACAACTCTCCCAAATTCCAAAACAGAATGGTCTATAGATCCAAATATTGATATTTCTCTTAGACTCTAAGTAGGTTAGACCAAAACTTTTTCAAGATTCCCTAAAGACACACTGGTATCATAAGAACCTATAGGGACAAAGTCCAGTTTCTTTGGAGGTTCTGAACATGTAACTTCTTTCCAAGACCATTTAGTGGGAAGGGAGGTATCAACCTTGGATTGTTCTTTATTAGAAATTTGAGCTAGATCAAACATAGTATCCACTCATTACCTAAAATCTCTAAAAGAATCTCGAGGTGTTGGTCTGAGAGTTATACTACCTCTAAGAGAAAACAGATCATTTTCACACATATCGATCCTTTTGATGATATCTAATTTATAGAAATATAGAATAGCAGTGAAGGCATATCGTTTAATATGGGAAACTATTTTTAAACCATTTTTTAGAATTCCTTTGAAAGATCTAATTTTTCCAATAGAAAAACTATGAGGAGAACTGATTAAGGCAGCAGGTAGGGAACTGGATGATGAAACTGAAGGATATGAATTCAACTTATTTTGAATATGTTATGTTGATACTTGTAAACTAAAACTTAGCATTACACATAAACTCATTTAACTCTTCCTCAAATAAGAACCTGAATTTATTATTATTAAATAAAAACTCACATCCTTGAAATAGAAATCCTTTCTTCAACAATATTTAAGTTCCTATTAACCAAGATATGTCTATGGCCTTCCCAGCTAACACTATGTGTGGCACACCAGCTATCTTTGTTTTCTTGGAAGGACCAGAATTATTATCACCTCCTCACATGGACTTCCCCATCACGAAAGAATCATTTGGAGGTTAATTTAAGATCGATGGAAAGGAGGTGATAGCTCAGATTTAGGAAGAAGGGATGTGAGTGAATGGTGAGGATATTGAGGGTCAATTTTTTTTTAGGTCACGTATCTAATTTGTAAGAGATATATGTACCTGATTAGGTTTAGGGTTGATTATGACTTAGAATAAATAAAAAATAATATAATATAATATAAATTTTTTTAAAAAAAATAAATAAATTGTATTTCCTATAATTTAATAAGTATTAATTCAAATATAAAAGCTGAATAAATTTTAAAAATATTCTAAAAAAATTATATTCATTTAATTTCTATAATGCATTAAAATATAAAAAACATTATTAAATACGAAAATTAAAATATAGAAATAAAATAAACTAAAATAATTTAAATTCAAATAACCATAATTCTCTCTTAAAAAATAAAAATGTTCATAAAAATAGGATTAGTAAAAATATCATCTAATTGATTCTCAGTGGAGATAAACTCAAGAGTGATACCACCTTTTTTAGTGTGATCTCTCAAGAAATGATGCCTTAGGTCTATATATTTAGTTCTTGTATGGTTTATTAGATTATATGAAATTTTTATATCACTAGTGTTACCACATTTGATTGATATTTGATTATAATTGAATCCAAAATCCATTAAGTTGTGTTTCATCCACAACACTAGTTCACAAAAACTACCATTAGTAATGTACTCTACTTCAGTAGTAGATAATGCAACTTAGTGTTATTTTTTACTAAACCAAGATACTAAAGACTTGCTAAAAAATGTTTGGTTCCTAGAATTATCTTTCTATCTATTCTATAGCCACAAAAGTTGGAATTGGAATATAAAGTTAGATTAAAATAAGAATTTTTTGAAAAAGATAAGGAAAGATAAATTGTTCCTTTTAAATACCTTAATATTCTTTTGGAATATTTCAAATGATATTCCTTATAATTTTATTGGAATATAGAACATAATCATAATGAAAACATAATGTATGATATAATATAAATAAAATATATTAGACTCCAAATTATTTCTCAATATAGATTATTGTCAATTGTTTTCCCAGCTTCATCTAGGTCAAGCTCTTCATTAGAACTCATAGGCGTTGCATGTACTTTACCATTTTCAAGTCCAATCCTTTTAAGTAAGTAAAGTATGTATTTACTTTGATTTATCACATTCCAAATGTATTTTTGATAAATTATAAATCTTATAAAATAAATTAATTCATCCATCATGTTCATTTTAAATTCTTTTTTCATGAGATTTGAAAAATCATTACACAATTTTTTGTTTATAAAACCAAAATCACATCATCAATAAATATCTAAATTAAAAAATATCTAAGGATAAAATTTTCTTGAAAATTTTAGGATCTTACGCTTCTAATTAAAATCCATTTAATAAAAGAAAATAAATTAAATGGTTTGGCCTCCTTGTTTTAATGATCACAAAATCATGTTTCTTATGATACTAATGAGTTTCATGTTTTATGTTAGCTTTTTATACTATAAGACATATTGGAAATAAATTTGGATAAGTATGATAAAGACTCACTACTGAGGTTGAGTCACCACCAAGGCTGAATCACCCTTGAGATTAGTCACCACCAAGGATTAATCACCACTGAGATAGAAATTTTACAAAGTATGAGTCACCACTAATGTATTGTCGTTAGCATTGAAATTTGGGCTAAGTAATATAATAACCTACCACCAGCTATGTATTACCACCAGAATGTGAATTTGGTAAATTATAAAATGACTCACCACCATAGGACAACTCACCGTTGGACTGGAAAATTGGATAAGTGTCTCCACAACCTACCATTATATTAGAGTCACCATTGAACCTGACTCATTGCCAGACTAGAGTCACTGCCAGAGTGTGTCTCACCACCAGATCGAATCACCGCTAGATCTAGACACTACCAGAGACTATGTCACCATTATAAAGACTCACTTCCACTATTCTATTTGTTTTTAATTAAATATATCTAATAGATAATTTATTTAATTTAATTCTAAAATTTATTTTAATGATTGTTCCTAAAATTTTATACAGAGATGCATTAAAGTTTGTTTCAGAATGTATAGTACAAGGAGTAGAAGATTTAATGAATTATTTTTGTTGTTACTGGTGATAAAAATATTAAGTAGAATCACTCATGCGTATATTCAATGAGATGAACAAGAGAAATACACGTACATGTGAAGTGGGTTGAACTATATTTCTAGAACCTAAAGAGTTCTAATATATTGCATCTTGCTTACAATTAATAGAGGAAGAGTTAAGCTAAGAGTTTATTTAGTTCCTTCCTATAGTTAGAACAATAAAGTTTATGACACTCTTTTCTACTGCAAGTTTCAGAAATTCAGCTTGAGATTCATTTCAAAACTACACTAAATGAGTCATGATATGTAAAGATTATCATTCAGAGTAACACCATCATTTCTGCATAATTTACTTGCTATGTTTATTTATTTATCTTTATATTACAAGAAGTGTCTGTATACTCTATATTTATACACACACATTGCATCCTACTTTAAAATAAAATATATATAGATATCTTTACACATACACATTACTCTTGTTACCCATGATTATTTTAGAAGAGTTTCATATGTGTCTTGTTATCTCTTCTTACCCATGATTATGTGGAATAGGTCCATGTGTGGACTAGATAGCTGTAGTGTTATTGTATACTCGATCCATTTTGTATATCAAAGTTTATTTTATATAAACTGCTTTGAAAATAGGTGATTTCCGATTGAATAGGATTAAGTCTCGTCTTGATATTGAACCTCTGGAATTCATTTCTGCTATGTGTTTTGTTAATTTTGTTTTATTTTTTATTATTTATAACTAAATATGTTTTAAAATATAAACAAAAATAATACTCTAATAGTTTTTATTAATTAGTTTTTATATAAGTTTTTGATTTAGTAAATTGATTTCAAAAGTTAAAGTGGTTTTCAAAATTATTTTAACTAAGAATTAATCAATATTTTGAGAAGTCTCTTAAAATATCAAATCTTATATCGATTTGATATTTTGGATAACTAAGATATTTTAAATTAATTGGGGTATTTTATTTAAACCTATTTTCAATAAAAATTTTATTAGGTGGTTAATTCACCCCCCCCCCCCCTCTTAAGTTACTCACTTGGACCAAAATTTGATATCAGAGATTTTCAAGTTATTTTCAAAACTTTTAAACTATGATTTTAGTTGTATTTTAAATATCATAAACTTCTATTATTTATAAATTTATTTCTTTAAACGTATAATAGACTGGAAGGTTCTTCTACTAATAGACCTCCTTTTTTTAATGGAAATAATTATTCTCACTAGAAGATCAAGATGAAAATACATATAGAAAGTATGGGATTTGAAATCTAGTTTTCTATTGAGGATAAGTATGAGTTACTTATGAATCATATAAAATATTGGTCTGATGCTACGAAACCATCCTATAATAATAATTGTAAATATATGAATGCTCTTTATTATGACTTAAGATATGAAGAGTTTAATTGAATTTATTCTTATAAAACTACCTTTGAAATGTGGGATACTTTCGATATTTCACATGAGGGAACCAAAGATGTTAAGGATATAAGATTGAATACATATACCATTAAATATGATAATTTTAATATAAATCTTGATGAATTAATTTCTGACATGTATCTCTAGTTCAAAGAAATTTTGAACACCATGAGATCTCTAGGAAATATAGTATCTCACAAGAATCATATTATGATATTGCTTAGATGCCTTCTAGAAATATGGAGAAGGATATCGATTTCAATAAAAGAATCATGTTATAATAGAAAACTACTAGTTAAGGAATTAATTGGAAAATTGATGATGTATGAAGAAGAGATGAAATTCAATAGAGAAGAGGATGATAAACTGAAAAGAAAGTCAGTAGCTTTTAATTATACTACATCCAAAAAAATAATAATAAGAATCTAAAAGTTCTAGTGATAGTGATTCACCATTTGACAGTGATGAGGAAATGTCCTATCTGTCCAGATGATTTAAAAATTTCTATATGAAGAATAAATTTTTCCAAAATACTAGTTATAAAGTAAATTATGATGGAAAAGGAAACTAAAAGAGTGATTGGGAAAGGGATGAAAATAAAAATGAGATAACCTACTATGAATGAAATAACAAAGGACATATAAAATCAAACTATCCAAAATTCAAATAAAAAAAATATGATGAAAAAGAGGGAAAATTCAAGAAATACATGAAAGAAACTTAGAGTGCCTATAAGGATAAATCCAGTGACTCAAACTCTACTCTTAAAGAGAAGTATGATCAATCCAACATGTGCTTCATGACTAATGTCTCTAAGGTACCTACTATATCATCTATGCTTAATTATAATAATTTTGAAAGTGAACACAATTAATATGATATGTCTCATGAAGAAATGTTTTAATACTAAAAAATTATTTAGTATACTTTAAATGAACTTAAATATAAATATAAATTTATGAAGAAAGTACATTATTTGTCTATAAGTACTAAAATTGATCTTATTGTTGAAAAATAAAATAATGATAAGTTGTTAAAGGAAAATACTGAACTAAAAATGTCTAATGAGCATCTTAAGAAAGATTTGTAAAGATTTAATAATGGTAATGAAACATTAACTCAAATATTAAGAAAACAAATTACCCTAAAGTATGTTATAGGTATAAGATACCAACCAGGATGAAGAAGAATAGATAAGATCACATTTTTACCTAAATATAATTCTAAAAGTTATATTAATAGTTATTATTCTAAAGTACCAAACAATGTTTTTATTTCAAAAATATTATATACTTTTTATAAGATACCTATTAAAAAAATTGGTTCCTAAAGTCTTGATTACTAACACATTTGTACTTAAGAAAATCTAGGTACCAAAATCATTTCTTGTATAAATTTTGTTTTACAGGAAAGCTACTTGAAGACCTCATATAAAAGTTTATAGTACTTGCGCAGTCAATGTTCAAGGCATATGACAAAAGACTATTCTAGATTCAAGAACCAAATAAAGGTTGATGGTGTTCATGTCGCCTTTGGTGATAATGATAAAGGGAAATTCAACAGCCTTACCCAAATTGGTAACACCAATTCATTTTTAATTTCCAAAGTATTGTTTGTTAATGATTTGAAATATAATTTTCATAGAATCTCACAATTATGAGAATATGGTTTTCATGTTAAATTGAATGATAATTCGTGTAATGTTCTTGATTCAAAATATGATTTAGTTTTTAATTCGTTAAGGAATGAAAATGTTTATGTTGTTGATCTTAATTCATTGATTTCTCAAAAAAATTCATGCCTGAGTGACTTTCATAAAGAATCTTGGATTTTTTATAAATGGTTAGGCCACTATTATATTCACTCACTTAGGAATCTTACTAGGAAATATTTAGTCAAGTGTCTACCAAAACTTGAGTTCCCAAAAGACAAAGTCTATAAACCCTATTAAAAAGGGAAATGGCACAAAATTTCTTTTAAATTAAATAAAGAAGTTTCAACTTCTCAAACTCTTGAGTTGGTTTATGTGGATTTATTTGTACCTTATAGAGTTTATAGTGATAATGGGAAGCACTATGTTTATGTACTAGTAGATGACTTTTCTAGGTATACTTGGGTATTCTTTTTTAGATCATAAAAGTGAATTTCGATCTTATTTTACCAATTATGATAGATCTATAGAAAACTTAAGTGAACTTACACTACAAAAAAAAAGAGATGGTTAGCAGTGGTTTATTCATAGTGGTTTTTTGTAACTTCCATGAAATAAATATGGTTAAAAAATATATAATATAGTAGCGGTTTCATAAAACCACCATGATATTTTTTATGTTTTAAATTAGAAGTGGTTTTAATTAAACCACTGCTAAAAGTTTAAAAAAAACTCTAATACCTCCCCCTCCCCTGCTCCCTTTATGCGACCCTGACCCCTTCACCCCCCCCCCCCCCACCTCCCCCACCTCCCCTGACCTCCTCCTCTCTTCTCCCTAGTAGCAACCTTGATCCCATAACCCCCTTTACCTCCACCCCTCCTCCTCTCTTCTCCCTAAAAATGACCTTGAGCCTGTTACCCCGACCCCCATAACCCCAAACCCCCGCGACCCCACCCTCTGTTACCTCCTCTCTGGACAGCTAGCTGGTGATGTAAATCCCCACCCCCCTCTGACCTCCCTCACCTCGACTTAGTTTCCCTCTTCAACAGTGACATGGACCCCCCACCCCCACCCCCCCCCCCACCCTCGAGCTCCCTCTACCTAGCTCAGATCCCCTCCTCGGTGGAAATGCAGAACCCCCCTCCCTCTCCCTTAAAGTTTTCATCATCTTCATCCTAAATTTATTATTGAGTAGAATTATATGTACAATCATGGGTGATAAAAATAGTATATAATTTGTTTTTTATTCCTTGGAAATTAATTATTATGTAATTTTGGTTTATAATGTGTTATTTATATTTTGTAGTTAGTTTTTTGGAGTTATAATAATCATTAATTTTGGTTATGTTATATTAAATTAGAAAAAATTATGATATATATCGGTTATGGAATATATATCATTCATAATTTCATGGTTTTTATTTTATATTTATGAATTCCACTTTGTTCTATATATTTTAATGGCTCCAATTTTTGATAGATATATAATTGAGGCTATTTTATAAATCATAACCAATTTTTGGTAGGGTTTTAGGTCACACATGGTTTTATCACCAACCATGGAAAGGTCTCTAAGGATAATAGCCTTGAAAATGAGATATTAAACCCTTTTAAAATTTATCATAATTCTTCATATTTAATGAATATGTGAGGAATAATTTAGTTTAATAAAATCTATTTAATAATGATAGAGTAGTTAGGGTTAAGTTTTACATGCAAGATAATCAATTATTGATTATGGTAACTTGAACATCCAACATAGTTTCATTGGTTTTATTTTAACTAACATGATTTTAAATAGAAATAATTATAGTGTGGAGTTTGTTTTTTGTTGAGTCAAATAAATAATTTTTTATTATTGGATTTGAAAATTGCAATAGTCATTATTCAAATTTACGTTAACATCATGTTTTTTTATGTTTAGCTAAAATTGAAGGAATGTCTGATTTGATGTTTTGTGAACAGAGTTGATTTATATAATTCATGGAATAACATGAAGTCACACTAAACTAGTTCAATAGAATAAAAACATATAGAGTTGAATATTTTGAGTATTCATGACATATCGTGAGCTGCCTTGCTTTGCTTTTGGAGATCAGATATATTGTCACTCATGACTTTCATGAAGCGAATATGGTTGAAGATGGTCTTGCCAATTAGGGAATCAACCAGGGCATTACTTGGCTAGATGATATGCCGGTTGATCTTCTCCCTCTTTATGATAAATATTGTAATAAGATCCCCTCCTTCAGACTCATGTAGTTCCTTTATTTTTATTTTATATTTAATATTGTGTCTTGGTCTTTGACTGAGGCACCACCTTATTTAAAAAAAATTGCATATCGTGATATCCAAATAAGTTTTACTTTGCATTAATATTTTTTAAGGGGTTCTCTTGGTCTTAGTTAGATCATGGTAAATGGTTTGAACATTAATCAATGTAGCTCATTTTTCAATGGAATGAACCCTCCTTAGTTACAACATTAGGGTAGAATACATAATTATCTTTTATTTGATTCATCCCATTCATCTATGTTTGTGAAAAATAATAATTTATTTGATTCATGTTTTTATATTATATTTTTAGTAAGAAAATTTTCATTATTTGATTCATCCAATTTTCCATTATAGTTATTATGAAAGAGTCAATGTTGAAGTTGGGTGATATTTAATTTTGATTTTACTTGTTTGATTAAAAAATTATATCATTATATCTGAATGTACAAGGAGAATACAATCCAATACCTATGGATAAAATTTGGATTAATTTACCTCAAAACACACCTTGATATTCTAAGGGTTTGGAAGAATTTTTAGATTATTCAATTAAAAATTGATCAGTGGATGGTATAATAAAATGTATGTGTCCTCATTATAAATTCAAGATATGGTTGAATAGAAATGAAGTATATGAGGATTTGATATTGAAATAGTTTCCTGATTAATATTTATGTTAGATTTGGAATGGTGAATCAAATGTTATGGAAAGTCAAAACAATGACAATACTATCGATGAAATACAAAGTGACACGGTAGAAAATAATTTAGTTTAGAATTTGTTAAATGATTTATTTGGTTTTACAGAATAAAATTTAAAAGATTTAAATAGATTAATAGAACCATTATTTGATCCTGGGCAGGTTAATCTTTCTTAGAACTTTAGTGACCAAAAAATTATTTTTATGAATTAGTTGAAGATGGACAATAAGAATTGTATGAAGGGTGTGCCAAGTATTCGAAGTTGTCTTTTGTACTTAAGTTGTATCACATCAAGTGTCTTTGTAGAATTACTGACAAAGAAATTCCCATGATTTTATAGTTGTTTCATGATGCATTTAGTGAATCTAAGATTCCTGCATCATTATATGAGATGAATAAAGTCATCAAAAAACTTGGATTTGATTATACAAAGATACATGCATGACCTAATGATTGCATGTTTTACTGGGGAGAAGAGTATGATAAAGAATAATGAACAAGATGTCATAAAATTAGATTGAAGTTAATGAAAAATAGTGAGTATAAATCAATGTAACCCCAAGAATAAATAGAAGAAGAAAACACTTGCAAAGTTATTACGTTGATTTCCTATAAAACCATGCTTGTAAAGATTATTCATTTCGTTTAAGACTACAAACAGCATAAAGTTTCATGCTCAGGATAGTAACAATGGATTGATGAGACATTTAAAAGATTCAAAGTCATGGAATAGATTTGATTCTCTATATCCATATTTTTCTTAGAATCCTAATAAGTACGTTTGGGATTGTATTCTGATGGTTATAACCCTTTTGGTACTTTAAGTACTAATTGTTGAATTTTTTTAGTTGTTTTGATCCCCTATAATCTACCTCCAGGGATGTGTATGAAGAAGACTTATTTAATTATTTTGATGATTATTCTTGGAAATAAAATTCCTATAAATTACATTGATGTAAAACCTTCAACCTCTAATTAAAGGATTGCAAGAATTATGGGATGATGGCATAGAAACATATAATGCTTCAATGAGAAAACTATTCAAAATACGTTCTTCTTTAATGTGGACAATTAGTGACTTTCCTAGACTAGGAAATTTATCTGGTTGGAACACTCATACTAGTTTGGATTTTCCAGTTTTTAATTTTTATTTTGAACCTCAACGATTAGCTCATAGAATAAAATGGTGTTTTATATGTCATCATTGATTTCTTGATGCTTATCATAAATTCAGTTTTAACAAGATATTATTCAATGGAGATGTTGAAATCAAAAAGTCACCTAATTTTTTATCTAGTTTAAAAATCATGGAACAATTAATTAAAGTCACTGAAGAATTTGGAAAATTTCATCAGTATAAAGAAGGGGGAAAAGGGTATGAGGTACAGTATCTGAAGAAGCTAGAACACAATAATGGAATAAAATGAGTATATTTTTAAACTTCCTTACTGGGTGTTTAATTTGATATATCATTATCTTGATGTAATGCATATTGATAAGAATGTATGTTACAATGTAATTTTTACATTGCTTAATGAGCAGGGTAAATCGAAGGATCACTTTAATGCTCGTAAGGATTTGGATTCAATGAATATAAAGCATGGTTTGTGGTAAAATGATAATGATAATTATACTTTGGCTATTTTTACAATGAAAAATCATGATAAAGACATATTCCTTTGAAATATAAAGAATTTAAAAGTTCCATATGGATATTCAAGTAACATATCATGGTGCTTTGACTTAAAACATCAAATGTTACATGGATTGAAAAGTAATGAATCGCATGTTTTGATGGATTAAATGTTGTCATTATCTTTTTGTAACACTTTACTTGAAAAAGTAACTGTGATTCTAGTTGAGTTTTGTACCTTTTTCATAAATCTTTGTGGGAAAAATCTAAATCCAACTGAGCTTGATAAACTTCAAGAAAAAATTGTTTGGACACTATGTCATTTGGAGATGTTATTTACCTCTTCATTCTTCACAGTCATGATTCATTTGACTATTAATTTGGTTGAAGAAGCTAAACTTTTTGGACCGGTACATTATCGATGGATGTATCCAATAGAGAGGTGTGTTGATATTTTTTTATTTTCATTGGTGAATTAAATTTTATCAAATCATTGCATAAATTTTTTTAATATGTTTCTTATTTTTCCATCGAGTACTTAGGTCATTTGAAATTATATGTGAGGAATAAAGCTCAACCAAAAGGCTATATTGTTGAAGGTTATATAACTGAAGAGTTCTTGACCTTCTGTTCTAGGTATTTGGATGGGATTGAGACTAGATTCAATCATGCTTGATGTGCTGATGACATCTCCACTAATTCTTGTTCTGAAAACTAGTTATTGATATTTATAACTATTGGATAACCAATTGGAATGGGGTCAAATTTTAAACTAACTAAATTAGATTTTCTACAAGTACATAGATATATTCCACTCAATGGTGTTATTCTAGATCCATTTATTGAAGAATTATAACTGGAAAAAAAAAAGAGGCAACTAAGGGGTCGAGATTGAAATGAGATGGAATTAACAAAATATGTCAATAAGAAGCTTGTATAATGGTTCTCCCTTCATGTAATTATATACTCATATTCATATTATTAACTATAGTTATTTTTTATATGTTAAAAGTAGCAGCTTATATATTTTTCTCTAAATAATGAATGTTGAAAATCAAGCTGAAATATTGAATGATTTGAAGTTTTTGGCTTGAGTTCCTCTAAGGTAGGCAAAGAGATTTGATTCCTACAATAATTAGGGCTTTAGGTTTCATATAATTTATCATGAATAAGACTTGAAAACTAATAATAGTGGTGTATTTAAATTTTCAGAGTTAGGATACTATTTGAAGATGAATGATATAATTGAATTAAACTATCATATCCAGTTTTATGTTATATTATTCAAATGCAAGTGGGTCAAAATTGATAGGGGTATAATGAAAGGTTTGTTACATTTAATTTCTATCAACTTCTCTCATTTTATGGATATTGGTGAGTGTATAGAACATGATCCATTTATCTTGTCTTTATAATCAAAGATGTTTTATTATATAGATGATGAAATATATGAAGGTTGGAGTGTTGTTGTACACTTAAATTAGAGAGACTTATATGATATGGGTGAGGAAGATCAATTGGTGCTTTGTGATAGTGAACCTCGTCAACCACAAAATATTGAACAGTTTTTTATTAAAAACATCAAAATAGTATAACTTTAAAGAGAGTTTGAAATTTAAGGACTTATTGTAATGGAGGTTGATAATAATGAATATGAATATAATTCAATGTATAAATTGGTAATGAAAATATATTACAATTTCTCATTGATAAGTGTTTTGTACATATATACATTGTTCTGGGTTTTTTTATAAAAAAAATTAGTTTTTTATTTTTTATAAATTTAATATACCTAACCATTTGAAGTAAAGGAATGCCAAGAATAAAAAAAATCAAGACCCTAGCCGATCAGCATCTTGGATCCTGCCACCACTACTATCAACTTCTGTGGATCCAAGTTATTCTGTTGTACCCCAGACTACTAGTGATTTAGCTGTTTCCCCAAATGTCGTTGGTATCCCACCACTTGATTCACCTTTGGCGATGGAGCAGTTCATCATCCCTCCATGTAAGGGATATTGGTGAATTATCATTACTGGTATGTATGTCATTTTTCAAATAAACTTTATATTTTATTAAATTTTTAATGATTTTTTCAAACATATAAAGACAACCATAGAAGGGATACAAATATGAACACAGAAGATGTATTAGACCTGAAGGAATTCAAGATTATCATTCCATTTGATGAGTTTGGGGTTCCTACTAATGATGATATTAATATCTATGGGTGGATTATTGGGTAGCTTTCTTGTGAGATAGTGAGATTTCCCATTAACTTCCCCCATGTTATTTTTTGTTGTTTTTTGTTAAATAAAATTTCACCAACTAAATAAAAAACCATCATTGAGTACCCAAAAAACAACACACATAAAAACTATCACTCAACTATAAAAATCATCAATAAATGATTTTTGATCATGAAATACATGGAGATTTACTTAACAGTCACTAAATAATGTATTGGTAGTTTAAACCACCACCAGTTGTAAAAAAACCACTACATACAGACCGGATTTGTTTGTAGTGAACCTCTTGTAATAGCTTCGAGCACCCAATTACTTTGAGCATAGAATGTGGTGTAGGTGCAAGGCAGACCGAGCATGAGGTGTGGTGTGACTGGATAGGGCACGATGGGCAGTGTGACTAGATATGGTGTGAAATGGTACACCACTAGGAAGGGTATTATAAATAATTAATTTTATTAATTATATATTAATTATAAAATTATAATTTTTAAAAAAATTTAATGATTATTAAATTTATCATAGGAAAAAAACCACATATTGATTTGTGAAATCTAGGAATCGACATCACATCAATCTGAGTTACGGTTTTTCTGTGATGCCCATAAATACTTTTTTAGTGTTTTAAAACATTAAATGCATGTTTAACGATAAAAAAATAAAAAATTATCTCTTAATGACATGAAATCATGTGAGAAAACCCATTTAATTATTTATGACATGTATAAGAAAACAACACGTTTATTCAATGTTTAGTGTGCTCAGAATGACTCACTAATAAATTTTAAAAGATATAAAAGTTTTAGAAACATTTATTAGGGTTCAAAACTAATAAAATGATGTCATATTGCCCTGAAATCATTGGAAAAAAAATTTAAATTTAATTGTGAAATGTAGGAACTAATAGCACATCATTTCGAATTCTGGTTTTCCCGTTATGACTGTAAACACATTTTTAGTGTTTTAAAACACTAAAACATGCATGGAATGGTCAAAACCATATAAAAAGGCCTTATATTTACATGAAATAATTGTACAACCACTTCTAAGTAATTTTTAATGTGTATTCACAAACAACACATCAATCCGACATGTGGTGTGGTCGGAATGACTTAGTAACCACTTCTTAAAGGTACAAAAACCTTTAAAAAAAAGTTTTGGGAGGTAAAAACTAGGAAAACAACATCAGATTGCCCTAAAATCGGAGAAAAAACAACTGTATATTTAATTATGAAATGTAAGAACCAACAACACATCATTCTGAATGACGTTTTTTCTATTATGGTTATAAACACATTTTTAGTGTTTTAAAACACTAAAACATTTGTGAAATGGTAAAAACCATAGAAAAAAATATCATATTGACATGAAATAATTTTAAAATCACTGATGAGTAATTTTTAACATGTACGTGCAGACAACACCTCAATCCGATGTGCGGTGTGGTCAGAATGACTCAGTAACCACTTCTTAAAGGTATAAATACCTTTGAAAACAAGTGTTAAGGGATCAAAAGTAGGAAAAAGACATTATATTTACATGAAATCAGGTTAAAGTGGATTTATATTTAATTTTTAAATGTAGGAACTGATGGTACAACATTCTAAATGACGATTTTCCTATTATGACTGTAAACACATTTTTAGTGTTTTAAAACACTAAAACATGTGTGGAATGGTCAAAAACATATAAAATGACCTCATATTGATGTAAAATCATTGTAAAATCATTGTTGAGTTATTTTTTATGTGTACGCATAGAAAACACATCAATATGACATGCGGTGTGGTCGTAATGACTCAATAACCACTTCTTAAAGGTACAAAAACCTTTAAAAACAAGTTTTGGGGGTCAAAACCAAAAAAAGGATGTTGAATTACTCTAAAATTATGGGAAATGGACTTATATTTAATTATGAAGTGTAGGAATTTATACCATGTCATTTCTTATCATGGTTTTTCTGTTATGGTCATAAATGCATTCTTAGTGTTTTAAAACACTAAAACATGCGTAGAATGGTCAAAATCATAGAAAACAACCTCATATTGACATGAAACCATTGTAAAACCACAACTGAGTAATTTTTTATGTGTATGTATAGAAAAAATATCAATTCAGTGTGCGGTGTGGTCAGAATGACTCAATAAGCACTTATTAAAGGTACAAAAACCATTAAAAACAAGTATCGAGGGTGAAAACCAAAAGAATAATGTCATATTTCCATGAAATCCTAATAAAACAACTGTATATTTAATTTTAAAATGTAGGAACTAATGACACATAATTCTAAATGATGATTTTCCCTTTATGTCCATAAACACGTTTTTAGTGTTTTAAAACACTAAAACTTGCATGAAACGGTCAGAACCATAGAAAACGGCCTTAGATTGATGTGAAAACATTGGAAAACCACTGATGAGATATTTTTGACATGTACGCACAGACAACACATTAATCCAATGTGCAGTGTGGTCAGAATGACTCATTAACAGCTTCTTAAAGGTACAAAAACCTTTAAAAACAAGTGTTGGGGAGATCAAAACTAGAAAAATGACATCAAATTTCCCTAAAATCATGGATAAATTACCATATATCTAATTATGAAATTTAGGAATCAAAATCACATCATTCTGAATGACAGTTTTCCCATTATGGTTGTAAACACATTTTTAGTGTTTTAAAACACTAAAACATGCATGTAATAGTCACATCAAATCATTGGAAAACCACCACTAAGTTATTTTTGGAATATAGTACATTTTGTGATGTCAAAGTCTTAAAAAAAATTATTAAGTAAATTTCATTCACACCGCACGTCGCTTTAAAAATAAATTAGAATATTTACTTATCCCTTTTCAGTTTCGAGTGTTGAATATTATCTTAAATAGGTAAGTTTATGTTTTCAAAGTGTTTATCATTATATATTATTTTTTTATGTTAAAATTTATTCTGTTTGATAAAAAAATAACAAATTTTATGTGTAGTATTCCGAATATATTTTGTGTATTTTCTTTTTCACTTTTCTTTGCTTAAATATCTTGGTTTTCATTGTAGGTGGAATATTCTGAGAGTAGGTAGGAGTTTGATTGTTCCAATCCATGACATTCTTTAGAAGGTAGTTGTGACGGTTCTTAGTTTTTGTGGTATGTTAAAATTTTATCAATTATTCTACTGTAATTATTATTTATTTTGTTTATTTTTAATTTTTGTTTTATTTTTTGTTACAGTTTATGAGATGATGTAGTCAGTTTCAGTTGATGAGATGTTGTAGATGTAGACAGATTTAGTGTGGGTCATGACATGGAGGTATATTTTTCATGATATGGATTCAATGTAAGCAGACAGATGTATTGGTTGATAGATGTATGGGTTGACTGAGATTGAGGTTATGATGACTCTGGATGTTTGTATATTTGTTATGGAAGTATGATGTATATATGATGGTTTATTATATATTAATGTTTTAGTTTATTACATGTCTCTTTTTTATATTTAAAGTTTTTCATTAAATATTAAAAAACTGATTTAGTGATGGTTTTTAGAAACCACCAGTAAATACATTAAATAAAATATATTTAGCAGCACTTAGGATTAACCGCCACTAAAACAAACTGCTACTTAACATATTAGTAGCGATTATTTTCATTTTTTAAAAATTTCTCTTAGATATTTTTTTAATAAAAACCACTGCTAAATAAAAAATAAATCATTGTTAAATACTCCAAAAAATACACATAATAAAACCGCTGCAAAATTAATGAAACTGCCTCTAAATGACTAGTGACTGTGAAATACGTGACGATTTTAGAAATCGCTGCAATACTAATGGGTGGTGGTTTAAACCATCACTAGTTTATAAAAAATACTTCTACTACCCCTTTTTTGTAGTGTTAGAATTAAGACCCTGATAAGTGACCATGGTCATGAGTTTGAAAATCAAGACTTTGAATCTTTTTGCTTATAAAATAGATATATTCATAACTTCTCTTCTCTTAGGACCCCTCAGTGGAATGGAGTTATAAAAATAAGGAATGGAACACTTCAAGAGATAGCTTGGACTAAACTAAATTAATATAACTTACCTATCTACTTTTTGGAAGAAGTTATGAATATAGCCTGTTATATAATCAATAGAGTTTTAATTAGACCTATTTTAAAGAAGATCCATTATGATCTTTGTAATAGTATACATATTAAGATTAATTACTTTAGAATTTTTGGTTGAAAATTATTTATTATTAACACTAAAAATAATATTGAAAAAATTTCCTCCAAAAGTGATGAAGGAATTTTCCTAGGTTATTTAACCTCTAGTAAATCTTATAGAGTCTTTAAAAAAAGGACCAAGATTATGGAAGAATCTGCTCATATCAAATTTGATGATACAGATCCACATGATCCCAAAACCTCTTTAAAAAAACCTTAATAATGATTTATCTTCTCTAAACCTAAATTACAAACCTTCTGATTCTATTGCAAAGTAAGTAGAAAAATCGCCCAGTTCTGAAGAACATCCAGATCCTAAACCTAAACCTGTAGAGAGCCCTAAGGTTACTATCCCTTCTAAATCTAGAGCTGTTAGGACCCTTAAGTACCACCCTCTAGATTTTTTAGTTGGAGAACTAGATATAGGTACACATACAAGAGATTCTCTAAGAAATAGGGTTGAACATCAAGCATTCTTGTCACAGCTAGAACCTAAGAACATCAACGATGTAATTAATGATGAATTGTGGGTGATCGCTATGAAAGAATAAATAAATAAATTTTAAAGAAATAGATTATGGGAACTTATTAATAGACCTAAATACACCTTATCTATAGTCACTAAATGGGTGTTTAGAAACAAGGTTGATGAATCAATAACTATAGTAAGAAATAGGGCTATAATTGTTGCACAAGGGTATAATCAAGAAGAAGGAATAGACTATGAAGTGACATTTTCCCCAGTATCCATACTTGAATCCATTAGAATACTTCTAGCTTCTGTGACACATCTAGATTTCAAAATTTATCAAATGGATGTCAAGAGTGAATTTTTTTAATAGGTATATAGTTGAGGATGTTTTTTTTAAAACCCCTTGGTTTTCAAAATTCTCATTTTCCAAATCAAGTTTTTAAATTAACAAAATATTTATATGGTTTGAAACAAGCCCCAAGAGCTTGGTATGATAGGCTCAGATCCTTTCTTATTTCAAAAGGTATAGCTGGTCCTACCCTTTTTATAAAAATAATTTCAAAAGATGTTTTAGTTGTACAAATTTATGTAGATGATATTATTTTTGGATTATCAAAAAATTATTTAAGTACTGATTTTTCAAAAATGATGCAAAATGAATTTGAAATGAGTTTTATGGATAAAATAAAGTTATTCCTTAGTTTTCAGATTTTTTTAAAATAAATAAGGAATTATTTTGAACCAAAGTAAATATACTAAGGATATTTTAAAAAAAATTAACTATCACAACCCCCTCCCCACAAGGTGTACCCCTCCTAGTTTGGAAATGTGAGAAGGGAGATAATGACCCTTGAGTCCCGCCTCCAGTAGGCCCTGGGTTGGCAACTAGCACTGAGGGTATAGTGAACACACAAATGGGTGGCATTAACCTCTAAGAGAACACATGTGAAAGAGAGAGATAAGACAAACACCAACTAACTCCAACTTAGAAAAAAATATAAAATAAATCCCAAGTACACATATGCAATGTCATGAAAAACTACTACAACTGAAAGGAGAAAACAGTAAGTACCCAAAATAAAGTAAAAAATAGCTGCAACCATAAGCCTAAATAGCTCCTACAACCCCAAACTAGTAGAAACCGACTTAATCTCCAACCTACTCTAAGTTACTTGAAAAATAGTTTATATATACATAGAGTGAGTATGACAGTATACTCAGTAGGATCCTTCCCAGATCCTCTCATGAAAAAGCAAAGAAAGCATGCTAAATAATAGTAAACAACAAGTGAAACTAACTCATCACCTAAATATGTATACTAAGTTCCCAGACTAATCATGGCTACTCTCACCAAGCATCGCATACAATAGTATATAATATAATAAAGAATATAAAGGGTACCTCGCTAATACTTCCCCACTGGTTTGTCACTTTTCCCCAACGTCGCACGTCTTAAGCATCTCTCTCCAAAAAGGATTGCCCACAGACACCTGGGAAAAGCACCACAATATGCACCTCATGCAACAAAACCACCATGCCCACATAATAAAAGTAACAAGGTATTTTTAATGATCCACCACATCTCGCATAACGTGTATCATATGTCAGTCATTATACCTCAATCCATTACAGCTCATATACCGAGTAAGGATCTTCAAGACATTACATCCTATACACGTTACACTTATAGTAGTCCATAGGAAACTATATTCAAAATATATGTGTCTGAATAACCACAAGCCATTACAACCCTCTACACACATATATGGGGAAAACTAGTTTTTGTTCCAACCAGAACAAGTAACTTCCAGGAGAAGAGAGCGGGGCCAAAGGTATAAGGACCCGGCCTTAAACCTCACTTAATATTGAATTAAATTAATAATTCACATTGAGGATCTCTTCAGGTTTAATGTTTTAGATAATTAGATCATAATTATTACATCTCAAAAGATTACACAGTAGACACTTCTACAAATTTCCCCTTTTTTTACAAAACTTGAACTCTTAAAAAAAGAGTCATGTCTAGTTCCATGTTTAAGACAGAATGACTTTTCCTTGATCCTATCCTTGACCCCATTCCACATTATGTCCTGTGAAAAACATTTCAAAAAAACTTAGGGTGAGCATAAAAATCTCAGTAAGGGATACACAAAGAAGGAAAACTGTTAGTTTTTCAAAACATCAAGTAAACCATGAATACTTTATCAAAGTAACACTTTTCACCTTTAAAAAGTAGTAAATACTCTTCACTAAGTAAAAGATCATTACTTAGCCTTTTGTAACCAAAATATTACCATAAAACCAATATAAATAACACATAACATATAAAGGTAACTTGGTACATAAACATACTTAAATGGAATAAACATACGGTCGACTTCCACACATATCACTACATGGAATAGCCATACGGCCGACTTCCATACCCAATGCATTAGATGTTATAATGTAACCACCCATCCTGGTATTCACGGCACCACCTGTCATATTATTTATCACGTAACCACCCGTCAAATGTCCAAGTACCATTACAAAATCATAATACATATAAAAATATAATGGAATGAAAACATTTCCACATTTCAATCACAATATATCACTTAAATATATTGACATAACAAATCCATTATCAAAACCATTTTCAATACCAAAATACATAAAATATTATATGTTATTTATTTTCTTTTAAAAACATTACGGCTTGTTAAGGAAGCCAAAGGTCAAATAGTACTCACGGCGGCGGAAAAGTTCATTGTCACCGCGTACGTTAAAAGAAACATTCATTTTTTTCGTTTAGTAAAACGCTTAGTAGAAAAATATTCCCTTTGAATGAAATGAAAATTCAAAGGTGTTTATACAGCGTATAAAAGAAAGTCTTGTATTAGAACAAAATATTCCTCAATGAAAGGAGATTGAGACGAATTCCCTTACAAAGACGGTATCATTTGATTAAGGATAAATCAATTACATAATTATGTATGAAAAAAGAATACACCAAATATAAGTGGATATTAAGTGTAAAACAATCAGATTTCATTCACATATATTCATATAATGACATATTCAAGGAGTACAAGTTTAACCCAAAGAATCAAAATTGGGTTAAGAAGTTCCCTTGCAAAAATTCGACAGCCTAACGGCGTCACTTCAAAATTCAGAAAATGAGTTGATGAGAGATAAAAAGGGTATCTCATAACTTGTACATTAAATTTATATCAATAAGGATATATGAGAACATATCCCAACATAAGAAGATGTAAATTAAAAGACATAACAAAAAAGAAGTATTTTTAAAGAAGATGAGGGTGAAAGGTTTCCTTACCGATTTGGGTAACTTTCGAAACGCACACCCCATGGAAGAAGGGTAATAAAATTAAGATGAAATTATATTACACAAATATTATAATAATGGGAATTACTTACACCACTCAAAGTAAATGGTGGAAAATGTAGCATAAATCTCACGGGAATAAAAGTGAGATGAAAAATCCCTTACGAAAACTCAGCCGCCTAACAGCGCCACTTAAAACATCCAAAATGGATTTATGAGATCAAATAGGGTCTTTCATAATATAAACATAAAAATTATAGTATGAGTAATATAAAATAACATCCCCAAAAATAATAAATATGAGCTTAAAATAAATTACATAAAAGAGAGTACTTAAAAAGAAAGAGAGAGGTAGGATCCCTTACCTCAAGTCTGACTTGTCTTGTTCGTTTCTTTATATTCCTGAATAATAAACTTTGGTCAATTTATAATTGCTTAAGGACCTCCTTTAAATATTATTATTCATTTCATTTCACATATTATAATGTTATAATAATTGGTTAATAATTTGAGTTCATATCAGACGTTTTTGTCGATGTTTGGTACATGAGTCAAAAATGAACTTGTTTGAAAATGAGTGTCCATGTAGTTATAAGTAAATCATCTCCAGAATAGTATTAATGATTTTAATATCATATATATCCATTAAATATTCATTTTATACTATTCCATAACATTTGGAGATAAAAATAAATGAAATGCACCGTTCATGGAGACGGTAGGCCGTACGTACGCATGAACACTACTTTCATTTCATTGTCATATTAATGGAATTAAAAATAAATAATAGATATATATATTATAATTCCAGTATAATATATATGTTCTATAGGTCACATATGTTCATTAATTTCATTCTTTATACATTCCATGTATTTCATGAACAAGTCACATCACTTGAGGGGGTGGTAGTCCACACTTCCTCGTAAGAAATTATCGCATTTTCACAACATGAAAATCATAAAGGTATGTTTTAAATATAAAATACAAAAGCATATAGAAAACATAAATACCGTATATATCATATATAAAATACATTGACATCATAATGGACACCATGAAAGGTGTTAAGATAATATTGAACAATCATCGTTTCGTGAGGCAGTAATTCTTCATCCACAGAAACAGTATGTTCTTTAACCATTAGACGGATGTGTGTGTAAGTGTAGCTCAAATATTTCTCATAAAAACATCCTAGTATATTGAATATAATGGTGTTGTTACAAAATAAAGGAATAAAAATAGTTTAGGGGGTTGGAAAAGCAAAATAATACAAAATAACATAAGAGAGGACATTACCTTTAAATCGGGTATCTCCCTTTGGTTTGAACCAAAAGGGTTTCTCGAAGAGATTTATGCCTAAGGTAAGGCTTATAGGATGAATAGAGGGATGTGTAGAGATAAAATGAGCAGATTATGGTCGATCCAAAGGCTTTATAGGTGTGCGTAAGGGGGTAGAGGTGGGGGCCTTTTATAAGAGGGAGGAGGGGCACTCTTGGAAAGTCTTGAAAAGTTACTTTATTATAAAATGATTTTCGGATATTAAAGGTCCCACACTTATATATTTAGATTATAAGGTGATAAGGGTTATAAATATACACATACAATAGGTTTTTTACAAGTTTAAGTCTTATATTTTACCTTATCTTCTCATTTTATTTAAATCGTTCATTAATGAGGTAATCGCTGCATCATTTTAGTGTCATAAATAAATTAATTTATTTAATGTCTAAAAATTATAAAAAAAATACTATGATGTAGGAAATTTTTTTATCTTTCCAATGAATATTTATAGTCAAAAATATGACTTGTATAACCCCATGTAAAATTATTTTAATAAAACAATACATGTTTGTGACATTTTTAATTTAACTTTAAATAAAAAGTTATTAATGTCATTTTCTTACCCAAGTGGCTCCATGGGGTCCCCAAGTTGACACATGGATTTTATTGGTCTGCCATTACTCATCCAATAATGGTAGGACATGTGTCAAGGTTATTTCATATTATTATAACATTATCTTTACCTTAAATTACACTAATTACCTTTAATCGTGATTAATAAAACTTAAAAGTTACTATTCACAAAAAATTATTTTCATCCCATTGAACCACATTTTACATCCTAATGACAACCATATATTCCAGATTTTTGAAATTCAAATCATAGATGTGGTAAATTTTCATTTAAAAGAAAAATCAGTTTTTTTAACTACCACTTAGTGGTTTCACTATTCATCAAAAATTGAAGTTTTTTAGAAAAATACCAAAATTTCACCCTAAGATATATTTGATATTCTGAATTAAAATATGATGTCTATTTTACAAAATTCAAAAAATATAAGTTTCATTAATCAATTTAATAATTAATTCTCATTTTCAAAACAAATAGCGTGTTTTTAAGAAACAAAATATATCAAAAGATTGACACTAGTTTAAGTCCAATTTCAAAGTGAAATTAATTCCAATGACCACCATTGTATTAAATTGTAAAAATATATTCTAAATAAACTTTAAACCCAATTAAAAATATAATCTATCCATACAAATAAATTAGATTAAAAGGATGTTTTGAATTAAAATACAACATTTTCACTAAAAATGATCTTTATCGAAAAAATAACAAAAATTTACACAAAGTAAATTTTGATGTCCAGATTCTAAATAAGGATTTTATTTGGTCCAATATAAAATATAAAATTTTCAAAAAGTGGATTTAAAAAGGGTTCTCCATCAAAAGGTGGTTAATCTACCTTTTAAAGAATATTAGAATATTTATGCTTAAAATTGGATTCATTTGCATTTTAAGCCTCTAACATTTATTTGGATAAAAGAAAAAATATTTGACAAGCATATATAATCATTTTGTAGTTAGTTCTGTTCATTTCTTCCATAACAATGGCTAGGCGTTAGCAACCATTTAAAATAATATTATTATATTATTAGTGTGCAATGTAGGATTTCAAAGAAACTCATTGTTGCGTATTGGGTGTGCTATTGAACATAGCATTCCCTTTAAAGTAATATTAATATTTTATTCAAAAATATTAATAAATATGATAATTTCATATTCTTTATTTACTTGGGATGTTAAAAAAGGTGGTAGTCAACCATCCATCCTCCCACCTAAATGTTGGGAAAAACACCCCCCCCCCCCCCCAGGGCTCAGAATCCCCAGGGTGTCAGTTTCCCTAACTGACGGAGTGGAGTAGCTAATAGAAACACAAAAAGTATAGAATATACTATAGCTCACAACCACAATATGGGTATAACCTAGTCTTAGACTCAAATTCATCTAAGGTCTCTCGGTCTCTCGTCTTCCACTTATAAGACTAGGTATCTTATAAGCACACGAACATTTAAAGAGAATTATTACATTACTTCATTCTCTTTTTATCAGTTTCACTTTACATTAATTAATTCTTTAATCATTAATTAACCATTAACAACTACATATTATATTTTATTAGTATCACACCCAAATTCCACTGTTCCTTTAAATTGTAATCTCATCATTACATCCTAGCAAGCTCCAACCCCATGGGTTAACATCATTTATTAATAACATTATTACTTTCCCATATTTCTAGGCATTCTAGAAAAAAAATTCTAAGCTACTAAACATAATGGGGCTCAACATGGTGAGTAGATGAACTACTTGTCGAGTCTTTTCCACCTATAGAAAGATCATAGACCCATCCTCCCTTAGGAAGCTAAACACAGAAAGCACGTGGCATACCCCACACTTCTTTTCCCCTTTTGGAAGGAGGGTAAGAAAACCAGCTGTCTTGAGCAATGGAGAAAGTAAATATGATAAACTGCCAATAAGAAACAGCAAGTATACAAACATTCACATCCAACCCATTCCATCATCTTTGGTGTCCTCCCCAACACCCACATGCATAAACTGATGCATCTCGCCACTCAAGGCATCAACTACTTCCACAACCAATGGTCCTCCCTACCCCCACATATCACAACAGCCATCCAGACTCACATCACAATACAAGAAGCAGGAAAAAGACATCATATCAATTGGGATCTTGGCTCTTAAACAAGTTATTCTGCCTTCATACATAATGAGCTCTCATGGCTCCAAGCATAAGGCTCTTGGCCTTTATAATCAAGAGGGTAACTTAGAACCCTAAGAGTCATTATCTTTTTATCAAACAACCAGTTATTTAATCTATATGGAATTAACCGATTTATTATTTATAGGTTCTAACTATGGGTAACCTAAACAAAAAAGCTATCATAGCTATCATAAATTGATTAAACATGAGTACTTTATGAATTTTATTAACATCAAATTACAACAATAACAACTGAATTCATTTACATGCCTATTTATCTTTATCCAAACAATTATCAATTAATTATGTCTTTACGTTATTTACCAATTTCCATCAAGAATTAAAATCTAAACAAAGAAAGAATAGATAACACACTATCTAGAAAAACAAGAGCCAATAACATACGATCGATGTCAATTTATTTATCTGGTTCAAATATTTATTATGCCAATTAAATTTTTATCTAGTGGGATAAAACATGATAACTCTATAGTTTCACGTAAAATAAAAGAGAATCAATGAATCCCCTACCTTAAAAGGTTTTTTATGCTCTTTGAACAGACTATCAAAACATATCACAATCACCACTCTTGGAGTATTGCATCCACCCGAGGATACAAAGACACCACCACACTATCCAATATCCAAGAAAAGTCTATTAGGAACATGGAGATATAATTACATAAAAGGTAAAGGAGAAACATAAGGAGATAAACCCAAAAGAACTACGATATATCATACCTTATATTGAAGATTAATCGATACTGCTTAGTTGCACCAAAAACCGAGGATGCACTTGTAGCAAGAAGAAATCCAAGGGTAACTAATCCAAGGAGGAAAGTTTGATCGAAAAACTCTTACAGGAAGGAAGGAAAGGTTTGATCATCTCACAATAGAAAACAAGGAGAAAGAACAAGGGAGGAAGATATCTCATCACTTTAGAATATTTAATGAAGCAACAGTTTAAGATTTGCTGGATTTTCCATTAAAACTGGATCGCATTAAACCACATGGTTGACCAGGAAAAGGAATCCTGAGCCTTGTAAAATTTAATATAGGATTTATGGGATTTTAATCAGCCTTAAATCCTTTAAAATAATGATTTGAATGTGTTTAACATCAAATAAAATGTTAAATCAGTGAAACTATAAAAATCTAGAAATTTGGAAAAGGAAAAATAAAACAGTTCTGGAAACATTGTTCATGAGACAGTAACTATGAGATAGTAGTTGTGAGATAGTAACTATGAGATATTAACTCTAATATTGTAACTCTGAGATATTAACTCTGAGACATTCATTGTGAGATAGTAACTGTGAGACAGTAACTGTGAGACAGTAACTCTGAGATGGTAACTCTGAGACAGTAACTCTGAGATAGTAAGTCTGAGATAGTAACTGTGAGATAGTAACTCTGAGATAGTAAATCTAAGACAATAACTCTAATATAGTAACTTTGAGAGAGTCATTGTGAGATAGTCACTGTGAGACAGTAACTCTGAGATAGTAACTGTGAGACGGTAACTGTGAGATGGTAACTGTGAGATGGTAACTGTGAGACGGTAACTGTGAGATGGTAACTGTGAGACGGTAACTGTGAGAAAGTAATACCATTAGATGGTAACTATGAGATGGTAACTATGAGACAGTAACTATGAGACAGTAACTGTGAGACAGTAACTATGAGACAGTAACTGTGAGACACCGTGACACTGTTCATAAAATTGGAAACATTGTTCATAGAATTAGAAATTTGGAAAAGTGTTTAGGATGAGTCACCTTGACCTATCATAACACCTCAACCACCAGATTTCAGCAAGGGAATGGACCAGAGAGGTCCAGTTCATTACATTAAATACCTCTCAAAACATTCTCATCCTTGAGAATCCAAAACCAACCCAAAATGAAACAGAAAAGGGGTCCAAACAACCACTCATTGAGATACCTCTCAAAAGAGATCAAGCCATAATAAGAAACAAAATAAATCCATATTATAAACATGAAAGGTCTATAACCACAAAGAAAACATCATTACATGAAAAGATTAAAACATCAAACAACTCTGGGTACTGAGCACGTATCTGCAACTCATGTTCCCAAATACTCTCCTCCACGCCACTATGTCGCCACAAGACATGAACCAAGGGGATAGAACACTCGCACAACACCTTCTCTATGCGGTCTTTTATCTCCATAGGCTTCTCCTTGAAGGTCGCATAATCATCAACATCGATCTCTCCCTAATCAATGATGTGAGAGTCATCATAAAGATAAAGACGGAGCTGTGACACATGAAAAACATCGTGTATCTGGATCATCTGTGGGGGAAGTGCTACTTGATACGCCATGGCTCCAATACGAGCCAAAATTTCAAAAGTCCCAACAAACTAGGGAGAAAGCTTACTCCCACAAACAAACCTTTGATGCCCACGATGGGGAGTCACCTTCAGAAACACTTGATCCCCAACATCAAACTCCAAAGGTCTCCTCCTTTGATCGGCATATGATTTCTGACGATCTTGAATTGTCTTCATCCTCTTAAGAATCACCTAAACCATCTCTATTGTATTCTTCACTAGTTCCAATCTAAGAATTGCTAACTCCCCGACCCCATCTCATCACAACAAAGAATGACAAGGTCGGCCGTATAGGGCTTCAAACAACGCCATACCTATGGTGGAGTGAAAACTATTTTTGTAAGTGAACTCCATCATGGGTAAGTGCCTCATCCATGAACCTCCAAAATCCAAGACATAGGAGCATAACATATCTTCAATAGTCTGGATAGTCCGCTCTCTTAGACCATCCGTTTACAGATGAAAAGCAGTGATAAGGCATAGTTGTTAACCAAAATCATTCTGAAGACCTCTCCACACCCTAGAGGTAAAACGAGGATCTCGATCGGAAATGATCATCCTTGGGACTCTGTGGAGTCTCACCACCTCCTCCAGATATTGCCTTGACAAAACTTTCACTAAGATTGACTCCTTTATTTCTATAAAGTGGGTTGATTTCGTTAAATGTTCCACTACCACCAAAATAGCATCTTGTCCTCCCAATGTTCGATGTAAAATAGTAAAAAATTTCATTGATATTTCCTCCCACTTCCACTGAGGAATAACTAATGGCTAGATCAAACCACTAGGGACATGGTGATCAGGCTTGACCTTCTGGAAAACCAAACATCGAGACACAAACTCTGCAACTGCTCGCTTCAACCCAGGACACCAAAACTGAATCCTCAAGTCTTGCTACATATTTGTCACACCAGGATGCACCGCTAAAGTCAAACTATGGAACTCTCTAAGAAACATCCCACACATTTCCAAAGTAACAAATATACTTTCTTGATAAAACACTCAGTGTTGTTCATCCTCAGACCAACCATCAGGGGACTCACCACAAACAACTCGGTCTCTCCAGACCTCCACCTATATATCCCCCAATTGGGACTCTTACACCTGTTGCACCAGAGATGAATATTCCTTCATCTGAAAAATACAATTTATGCCCCCAACTTCTCCCATATTGAGATCTAATGCTGAAATTTCTTTCATAACTCTCCAGGAATCACCAGATTCACGCACTTCATCACTACATGATTTCCTAATCACTGCATCAGCTAAAACATTCCCATTTATAGGTGTATATGATATTTTGAATTCATATTCTTGTAAGAACTCTATCCACCAACGTTGTTGCAAGTTTAATTCACACTGGGAGAAAACATACCTCAGGATCTTATGATCGGTGAAAACCAAAAAGCGCTCTCTAATAAGGTAATGTATCCACAACTTCAGAGAAAACACCATGGATATAAACTCAAGATCATGGGTGGCATGATTATGTTCATGGGGATGCAACTGTCAAGACCCATAAGAAAAAATTGATCTCTACTGCATCAAAACACAGCCTAACCCTATATGCAAAGCATCGTAGAAAACATCAAACTGAACTCCCTCTGTTGGAAGAAAAATAACTGGATCACTTACTAACTTCTCCTTTAGATACTCGAAATCTACCTGACACTGATCAGTCCACATGAATGCCTGATCCTTTTTTGTCAATGCCATCAGAGGAGTCGTAACTCGAGAGAAATCAGCTATGAAACTCCTGTACTATCCTAAAAGACCAAGGAAACTTTGCACCTTTTCCACTATCTTGGGGGATTCCTAAGACACGAATGCTTATATCTTCGATGGATCCATAGCTACTCCCTTCTGGGGCACAACATTCCCCATGAAACAGACTTCTCGAGCCCAAAACTCACATTTCGACAACTTCCCAAATAGATGATGTTGAAAAGAACTCCCAAAATGGCATGTAGATGCTCTGCATGCTCCTCATCAAATAGGGGGTACAAAAGGATGTTGTCAATAAAAACCACTAAGAACTTATCTTGGAACTCACAGAACATAGCATTAATCAATCCCATGAACACAGCTGGAGCATTCGTCACATCGAATGTCATTACAACGAACTTGTAATGCCCATAAAGACAACGGAAAGAAGTCTTCAGGATATCCTCATCCTTCACATGCATCTGATAATATCCTGACCACAAGTCAATATTTGAGAAAAAACTTTCACCCTTCAGTTGATTTAATAAATAATAAATCCATGGAAGAGGATAGTGATTCTTCACTGTCACTTTGTTTAAGCGACAATAATCAATACACAATCGGAAACTGCCATCAGCCTTCTTCACAAACAAAACTTATGCGCCCCACAGTGACATACTCGGTCGAACAAAACCGCACTATAACAGACCATCAAGCTATATATGTAGCTCTCGTAACTCAGAATAGGCCATCCTATATAGATACATAGAGATAGGAGATTCTCCTGGTTGTAGTTTGATCCCAAACTCGATCTCTTGTCAAGGGGGTAATGCTACAACCTCTTCTAGAAAAACATCAGGGTAATCTTCTACAACCCTAAGAAAGTCCAACTGTTGAACCTCTAAAGAACTCAGCATCAGCTCATCCATCAAGAATGATAAGGAAAGAACACGCCTCTGACCCATCTTAGTGTCTCACTCACCAACAAACATTGTTGTCTCTCCATCTTCATAGAAGAACACCACATGCCTCCTGAATAAATCCATGATAGCCTACACCAAATACAACCAATACATGTTGAGGATGACATCAAATGGTTGTATCTATAAACATAGGAAATGTCCCCAAGAGTGATGTTGCCCCAGCACTATCTCACAATCTCTACATACTTCAAACAAGTTAGCTCGACCTCCAACTAGCTTAGTCAATGCCAATGGAACTAGAACCCTCTCTACCTCAAGTCCCAAATCATGGATAAGGGTAGGTGATATGAAGGAGTGTTTTCTCTTGAATCAACCAAGGCATACACCCAATTAGAAAACAGGCAAAGGGTACCTCGAACGACATTTGGCTCGCCTGGAACTAGCAACACTAAAGCATGAAGCTGACTACGACCTCCTCCATGACCTCTCTGACCCTAATTAAAACCACCACTATGACCATGCTCTGATCTCTAAGGATGAGGAGTGTCACAGGGATATCCTCTGCCTACCCCATCTACCTTCTGTTGATCTAAAGCTTGTGCAACCTGCTGCTGTTGCCTCAGCTGGAATTGCCTCAACAGAGGAACCAGGAGTGGAACACCTGGTGCACAATGAATCCTTTGAATGTTCAGGAACTCTCTCTACTTATGACCTCAACCACCACAATAAAAACAAGCGCTTGGTCTCTTGGCATAGGCCTAAGAGTCACTGCCCCCAGAGAAATGAGATGGTGAGGGCTGGGACCTACCCCCGGTCGAACAAAAACTCTTCTGCCCTGAAAACCGGGAACCTCGAACCACAAATCTGCTTCATGAAGAATCATGAAGACTCCCCTATCATTATGATACGATTCTGGACAACTTCCTTGCGACGACCTTTGCCCTCGCCAATACCTTAAGATATGTCTTCAGTATAAATGTTGTGACTTGGCGCTGGATCTCTGGATGCAAAGCCTCTTCAAAATGTCTCTTTATGGCCTCCTCATATGGAAATAGGTCCAAATCATATCATTAAAGGTTCCTAAAATGGATTCCAAACTCTCGCACACTGGAGCTCCCCTATCGAATGGTAAGAAGCTCCTGGTGACTGGACACCCTCGCGTTCAAATAAATAAACTCAACTCTAAACTTGTCTCAGAACTCCTCCCATGATATCGCTGACTCCTCACGATCCCTGAGGAATAATAACCTTCATTTCATCACTGCTCCATACAGAATCGTCACAACTAAAGACACCCAGTGCTCCTTCCAAGCATGGATCGAACTGAGGCCTATCTCGACCTCCTCCAACCAGTCTTTCGTAACTGCATATAAAACGGATCCCTCATACTTCTGCAGACTCTGCCACTAAAACTCTCAGAGTGTCCTCCTCCAAGTGTAGTCATTGTAAAACTCTACCCTACGGAAATCTACTCTCACAGCCTGCTGGACATCTTCTATGTGAACCTGACGAGGATGTCAACCTGGAGCCATACCTGCAAAATAAAAAATATTTAGAGCTTCTAAACCTATAATATGAAAGACTCATCATTAATTAATTAATTTTTTTCTTTTATTTATTTTAGTTTAACCTATCCCAAGGTCTACTCATTCAAACACATGCACAAGGAAGAATGATGCATGATACTTTCCTAGGTCTCTACTCTGAAACTAGTTTCACCTCGTTTAGTAGCCATTGTAAACTTAAAGGTCCGTGCATCAAATCACAGGGGGGTATAAACGTCTATGTCTTAGCTAGTCTCCAGTGTTTACATCACTTGCTAAACATGACTGACATTGTTTCCCTACCAACCCATGCAACCTCACATGTTCCTAACACCAAACTCCATCATATCCCTCAACCATGACTCTAATACCACTCTATCATGACCCCCTCCTCACAAGGTGTACCCCTCCTAGGTCGACAATGTGAGAAGGGAGATAATGAACCCTGAGTCCCACCACTAGTAGGCCCCGGGTTGGTGACTAGCACCGAGGGTATAGTGAACACACAAATAAAAGGCATTTCCCTCTAAGAGAACACATGAAAAAGAGAGTGATAAGACAAACACAAACCAACTCCAACTCATAAAACAATATAAAATAAATCCCAAGTACACATATGCAATGTCATGAAAAACTACTACACCTGAAAGGGGGAAACTACAAGTACCCAAAAGAAAGTAAAAACAGCATCAACCACAAGACCGAACAACTCCTGTAACCCCAAGATAGTAGAAACCAGATTGATCTCCAACCTACTCCAAGTGACCTAAAAAATAGCATATATATACATAGGTTTATTATAATAGTATACTCAGTAAGATCCTCCCTGGAGCCTCTTGTGCAAAATTAAATAAAGCATGTTAAAGCACAGTGAACAACAAGTGAAACTTACTCATCGCCTAAACAGGTATACTAAGTTCCCATCCTCACCATGGATACTCTCACCAAGTATCTCATACAATAGTATATAATATAATGAAGAATATCAAGGGTACCCCACTACTACTTCCCCACTGGTTTTTCACTTTTCCCCAACATTTCACGTCATAAGCATCTCCCTCCAAAAAGGATTGCCCACAAACACCTGGGCGAAGCCCACAACATGCACCTTGTGCAAAAAAAACACCAAATCCACATAAGCAAAGTAACCAGGTAGTTTTTGGGATCCACCACAGCTCTCATAATGTGTATCATACGTCGAGAATTATACCTCAAGCCATTACAGCCCATACACCGAGTAAGGATCCTCAATCCATTACAGCCTACACACATTACACCTATAGTAGTCCATAGGAAACTCTATCCATAATATATGTTCATGAATAACCACTATCCATTACATCCCTCTACACACATAGATGAGGAAAACTGATCGTTGTGCCTACTAGAACAAGTAACTTCCAGGAGAAGAGAATGGGGCCAAAGGGGGTAGTCAGTCATCCATCCTCCCACCAGAATGTTGGGTAAAACACCCCCCCAGGGATCAGAATCCCCAGGGTGTTAGTTTCCCTAACTGACGGGGTGGAGTAGTGCATAGAAACACAAAAATACAGAATATACTATATCTCACAACCACGCTATGGGAATAACCTAGTCTTAGAATCAACTGTAGCTAACGTCTCTCGAACTCCCGGCAGCCACTCATAAGACTATGTATCCTATAAGCACACAACCATTTAAAGAGAATTATTATATTACTTCATTCCCTTTTTATCAGTTTCACTTTAAGTTAATTAATTCTTTAAACATTAATTAACTATTAATAACTTCACATTATATTTCATTAGCATCACACCCAAAGTCCACTGTTCCATTAAATTGTAACCTCAAAATTGCATCCCAACAAGATCCAACCCCATGGGTTAACATCATTTATTAACAACATTATTACTTTCCCATATTCTCAGGAATTATAGAAAAAAAATCTAAGATACGAAACACAAGGAGCTCAACACTATGAGTATATGAACTACACGTCGAGTATTTTCCGCCTATAGTAAGAGAGTAGACCCATCCTCCCTCAGAAATCTAAACACAGAAAGTATGTGGCATACCCCACATGTCTTCTCCCCTTTTGGAAGGAGGGTAAGAAAAATAGCTACCTTGAGCAGTGGGGAAAGTAAAGAAGATAAATAACCAACAAGAAACATCAAGCATCCAAACATTCACATCCAACCCATTCCATCATCTCCAGTGTCCTCCCTGACACCCACATTCATAAACTGATGCTTCTCGCCACTCTAGGCATCAACTGCTACCACAACCAATGGGCCTCCATACCCCCACATATCAAAACATCAATCCATACTCACATCACAACACAAGCAACAGGAAAACAACACCATATCAATTGGGCTCTTGGCCCTTAAACAAGCCATTTTACCTTCATACATAATGATCTATCACAGCTCCAAGCATAAGGCTCTTGGCCTTTACAAGCAAGAGGGTAACTCAGAACCCTATGAGGTATTATCTTTTTATCAAACATCCAATTATTTAATCCATATAGAATTAACCGATTTATTATTTTTAGGTTCCAACTATGGGTAACCTAAATAGAAAGATATCATAGCTATCACAAATTGATTAAACATGCTTACTGTATCAATTTTATTAACATAAAATTACAAAAACAACAACCAGATTCATTTATATGCCTCTTTATCTTTATCCAAAAAATTATTAATTAATTTCAGCTTTATGTTCTTTACCTATTTCCATTAAGAATGAAAATATAAACAAAAAAGCATAGATATTACACTATCTATTAAAACAATAGGCAATAATATACTATTGATATCAATTTATTTCTCCAGTTCAAATATTTATTATGTCAATTCCATTGTGATATAGTGGACTAAAACATGATAACTCTATAGTTTCATGTAAAAGAAAACAGAAGAAATAAATCCCCTACCTCAAAAGTTTTTTGATGCTCTTTGAACAAACTAACAAAACAAATCATGATCACCACTCTTGGAGGACTGCATCCACCCAAGGATGTAGATACACCACCACACCATCCAACACCCAAGAAAATTCCATTATGAACATGAAGATATCATTCCATAAAAGGTAAATGAGAATCAGAAGGAGATGAACCCAAAATAACGATGATAGATCATACCTTATATTGAAGATTGATCGATACTGCTTGGTTGCACCAAAAACAGAGGTTTCACTTACAGCAAGAAGAAATTCAAGGGGAACCAATCCAAGGAGGAAATTTTGATCGCAAAATGATTACAGGAAGGAAGTAAAGGTTTGAGCATCTCGCAATAGAGAACAAGGAGGAAGAACAAGGGAGGAAGATATCTCATCCCTTTAGAATATTTAACGGAGCAGCATTTTAAGATACGTTGGATTTTCCATTAAAAGTGGATCGCATTAAACCACATGGTTTGACCAAGAAAAGGCATCATGGTCCTTAGAAAAATTAATATAGGATTTATGAGCTTTGAATTGTCCTTAAATCCCTTAAAATAATGCTTTGAATGCGTTTAACGTCAAAGAAAACGTTAAATCGGTAAAACTGGAAAAATCTGGAAATTTGGAAAAGGAAATATGAAACAGTTTTGGGAACATTGTTCATGAGACAGTAACTCTGAGACAATAACTGTGAGATAGTAACTGTGAGGCAGTAACTGTGAGACAGTCACTCTGAGACAGTAACTGTGAGACAGTAACTATGAGACAGTAATTGTGAGACAGTAACTCTGAGACAGTAACTCTAAGACAGTAACTCTGAGACAGTAACTGTGAGAGAGTAACTCTGAGAAAGTAACTCTGATATTGTAACTATGAGACAGTAAATGTGAGACGATAACTGTGAGATGGTAAATGTGAGATATTAACTCTGAGATGGTAACTGTGAGACGGTAACTGTGAGACGGTAACTGTGATATGGTAACTGTGAGACAGTAACTATGAGATGGTAACTGTGAGATGGTAACTGTGAGACCATAACTGTGAGACGGTAACTATGAGACACTGTGACACTGTTCATAAAACTGGAAACATTGTTCACAGAACTAAAAAATTTGCAAAGTGTTTAGGATGAGTCACCTTGACCTCCCAGAACACCTCAACTGCGAGATTTCAGTAAGGGAATGGACCATAGAGGTTCGGTCCATTGCATCAACTTTGATAGCACTAAGATTAGTGATACTTCTATGAGTACCACCTATAAATTGGATCTATATGAAGCTAGGAAACCAGTGGATCAAACCAGTTACAAATGTATGATTGTAATTCTTCTATACTTAACTTCTATCCGGCCATATATTATGTTTAGTATTTGTATGTGTGCTCATTTTCAAGCAAACCCAAAAGAGTCACACTTTCTGTAAAAAAAAAATTAAATACCTCAAATATACTACCAAATTAGGACTATTTTACCCAAGAGGACAAGTATTTAACTTAGTTATTTTGATTCTGATTTTTGTAGATGTAAGTTAGATAGAAAAAGAAACTATGGAACATGTCACCTTTTAGGAAATTCTATAGTATCTTGATGTAGTAAGAAAAAAATTATGTTGCACTGTAAACTACTAAAGCTAAATACGTAGTTGTAGGTAGTTGTTGTGCAAAAATTATTGGATGAAACACACATTACTAGACTATAGATATCAATTCTAATATGTCCCTATAAATTGTGATAGTACAAGTGCTATAAATATTTCTAAGAATCTTGTGTCACATTCTAGAACAAAAAATTTTGATGTAAAATGTCACTTTTTGAGTGATCATTTTCAAAAGGGTGATATCACTCTTGAATAAATTGGTACTAAACATTATCTTGTTGATATTTTCACTAAGCCTTTAAATTATTAAATAATGAATTACATCAAACATTATTTTGGTATGATTAATTTCATTTAATTTTAATTTTATGGGACTAACTATTGTAGATATCTCACCATTGTGAATGTATCACTGTTATAGATTTCTCACCATTGTAAATACCTCAACGTTGATACTTATCACCATTGATACTGCTCACTATTGATACTTCTCACCGTTGATACTTCTCATCGTTGATACTTCTCACCATTGATATTTCTCAACATTTCTACTTCTCACTGTTGTGATATTTCTCACCATTGGAAAATTATCTCATTCCTTTGTTGATTTTTCATTATTTCTGTTTAAGCCACCATTTTTATTTTAAAAATTTTATTTAAATATTATATATTTATTTAATTTTTAATTCTTTATTCAATTCAAAATTCTATCTCGGGTTTCAATTTTTGATTTTTTGAATCCCTAAGATCCTAAATGATATAAATACGATTATTTATCAATTTCCAATGCACTCTTTCCTCACATATTTTTATCTTGATCCCTGTGAGACCTTTCTATCCTAACTGTTTACCTTTCCTTTCCTTTTCTTGAACCTATCGATCCATTCACCAAAGCCTAAATGAATCTATCTTTTGAGTTTTCTCCAGATGATTTGTATCCTACAAATAAGAAAAATGGTGAGTCGAGTCATTCAACTACCGGTTTAGAACCTCAAAATATTGAGCTAGAAAATAGAATAATCATTCTAGAAAAGGAAGTTCAAGAATAGTGGTTTCTTACAAGTAAGACTTTAGTGCTTCAAGTTATACAGAATCAAGGATGGGTGGATTGGTTCTCTTCCAACTAGATACCATTCTATCCTAGGTTTTTATATGAGTTTTACCAGTTTTTTTAGTATAGTTTTGAAGAAAATTAAGACTGGGTAAAAAGTAGAGTGCATGTAAGAAAAGTTTTTTACATAAAGAAAGTGGCTTGAATGTCTTGGAGTTCCGCATGAAGGTTTAGAAAATGATTACCAAGGAATGATTCTAGAAGATAGTGATGATTTTTTTATGAATATTCCCTTACTAAGTTGACTAGAGATGGAATATTTTAAAGACCGGCTAAATTAGAACTTGATGGAGAGTACAGGATATTGTTTAAGTTCATTCATCGCATGTTTTGTCCTAGAAAAGGGGAATTTTTTACTTTAAGATACCAAGATTTATACCTCCTGATTCTTATGAAAATAATGGTGAAGATCAATCCTTTCAGATATTTATTGATTTATATGGTAGTGATGAGTAAGCCAATCTCTAGATCAAATTATTTGATATATCCTAATTTTATTTTAGTGATGTTGGAAGATAAAGGATTGGTTAGTAAATATGATGAATCAGTAGTAGACTGTGGTGGTTTTTGCATCACTAAGATAATATGAAGAAGAATGATAATAAGCTGGGATCCATGGAAAAATAATTGGGTGGTTGATGATGAAAAATCATATGTTGATTTCAATCCCATTGACCACCCTTCATGACTAAAATACCTTATTAACCCTAGTTTAGAACCAAATGAAGTAGTTTATTATTCTAATAATAAGGAAGAGTCTTCTATTTAAGTAAAGGAAGAGGATGAATTTATATTAGATGAAATAATTGAACCTGTTTTATCATGAGAATATCCTCCTACTAATTATGGAGCACCTAATCTACCCAAATCTCTCCCTAAAAGAGAGAAACTCCTAAAATAAGGAATTGATGAAGAAGAGATAGAAATATTTGTTGAGGAATAATTTAAAATTAAATCCAAATCCTCTGAAGATAATGGAAATGGTGAAGATGAATAAGATGAAGATGATGATTATGATAATGGAAATGGTAATATAAATGTTGGTTCTTGTGATGTTGATTTTGATGCTAAAGGATAAGGTAATGAAAGTGATGGTGATGGAGGATCTGGCCCTGATGGATCTAGTGGTAGAATTATAGTTGAGGAAGTGGAAATACCTTAGGCACTTGTTCCTTCTCCTGGTGGTTCTGTTTCTAAATTAGAGGAAAGCCCCAAGCTTGTAAAAGAAGTGGACCTATATTCTAAAGAAGAAAAAGATGCATCAGTTGAGGGAGGGAATCCCTAAGTCTTGAGAGTCATAATGTTGAGTCTTCTATTAGTGATCTTTTTTTTCCTAAAAAATATGTTTATATGGTTGATGAATAGACTATTATTAAAAAATCAGTGGTTGAGTAGATGAAGTTTGTTGTTGTTGTTGAGTAGTTAGTTATTAAGAAGTTGGTATTTGACCCTAGTACAGTTGAGAAATAGGGTGGATTTTAGATAAATATTAAGGGACCTACTATTTTTGTACCTATTGTAGTTATGTCTACAGCTACACAACCTGTAGTTATTGAGATTCCTATTAAATATTATGAAGGATGGATGAATCCTATGTCTGAGGAATGGGATAAGTTTCATGGGGGTCCACCAAAGAATGGTGGACCTGATCTTCAAGTGAAAGGGGTCCTATGGAATCTTTAGTTTCTCATATTTATGTTGATTATATGTTAGAAATATTTTATTCTAAGAGAGTGGTTTCACCTATTGTTCCACCATTTCTAGTGGTTGTTTTCACTAAAGGTGACTTGGAATCTTTCACATAAAATTTGATTTCTGATAATGGTTTTTTGATAAAGAATCAACTTATTTTGAACACTAAGTTAAGTTAAAATGATTCAAGGTATTTATTTTGGATGTTGATACAACATATTCAACATAAAATTATGCACCACATTCAGTAAGTGGAGATTGATAATGGAAGACTTGCTAGTGAAATGGAGTCTATGATATCTATAGTATAAGGGATACAGTTAGCCTTTGTTTCTTCTATGGAAGCCTTTATTAAGAATGTGGAAAACCTCTCTCCTATGGATTTTAGTTCTAGTGTTCCTCCTCCTATTTTTTATATTTAGATGCTCAAGTTAGTTGTAAGGTAAGATCTTAGAAATAATTCTACTGGTGAATCCTTCGTACCTTAGAAAAGTTTGAGAAAGTTTGAGCATAATAGTGATCATGTTCAAATGATGGTCAGGGGATATATGAAAGACATGAAAGATTACAGAGATACTATCACCAAATTTGCAAAGTATTATTTCTCTTTAATTTATACCAAGCATGATATGAATGATTATTTTAAGTTTCTGGTAGAGAATATGAGAATTCCTTTGGTTAATAAATACTTTAAAGAGAAGGTAAATCAATTGAAGGTCCTAACCCCAAAGCTTCAGAGGTTTATGGAAGAGAATCAATAAATTTTCAGCGGAATAGAGAGAGGTAGTTATATCATCATAGAATTCATAAATCTCATAAATTGGTTTATGTTTGTTTATGGTATTGTTATTATGGCTCATATTTCCATACCAGTGATAGCCCATTTGACCTCTCTAGAAATTGATCCAGAGTTCTTCTAAGCCAGTGTGACCAAAAATCCCCATGCCCCCTTTTTAACCCATTTCCAACCCTTTGATCTATCTCTCAGAGAAGTTGTACAACACCTTCGACCCATCATCATCATAGATCCTCATACTTTGACTGATGTTCCAATAGTTATTCCTTATGTACCCTCAACCTCATTTTCTACCACTTATGCCTTAGTCAAGGGTAATGGAAAATCTCCTTTGGTTCCTTACATTCAGCCTAAGAAGCATTGATCATTGGCATTTTTGTATTTTATGGGACTGTTTTTATGGGATATTTTTTGTGTGACATTTTATCCGAAACATTATGGATGTACCTTTAACTAGATTTTAATGAAATCTTTATATTTCTTCTTATTTTATTCTCTTTAATTCTATATTTTATCCTTTAGTTTTTTATAATCCCAAAATGGGGATAAGTTTATGGAATTTATTTTCTTGATTATTTTATTGATTCCTTTCTCTATTTCCTATCTAATTGCATTTGACATAATTATCTATCCTTTACTTTTGTTTTTGATTCCATGGTATATAAACTACCATGATTTGTGATCATCAAAGGTGGGAGATTGTTGACCTCCTTATTTTAATGATAAAAAATCATGTTTCATATGATACTAATGAATTTTATGTTTTATGTTAGCTTTTTATACTGTAAAACATATTATCAAGAAATTTGGATAAGTATGAGAAAGAATTGTCATTGAGGTTGAGTCAACGCTAAGGTTGACTCAATGTCGAGATTACTCACCACCAAGGATGACTCATCGTTGAGATGGATATTTTAAAATGTATGAGTCACCACCAATATATCATTTCCAGCAAAGAAATTTTGGATAAGTACCGGAATCACCTACCGCTAGATATGTCTTACTGCCAAAATGTGAATTTGGTAAAGTATAGAATGACTCACCACCATAGGATGACTCACTATTGGACTATAAAATTGGCTAAGTGTTGAGACAACCCACTGCCAGACTTGAGTCGCTATTTCACCTAACTCACCACCTGACTAGAGCCACTATGAGATCAATACACTGTCGGAGTGTGTCTCGCCACTAGATCAAGTCACTGCCAGATCCAAACACCGCTATAGACTATGTCACCATTCTAAAGACTCTCCATCACTATTCTATTTATTTTGAATTAAATATGTCTAACATCTAGTTTATTGAATTTAATTTTGGAGTTTATTTTAATGATTGTTCCTTAAATTTTATACAGAGATACATTAAAGTTTGTGTTAGAATTTGTAGTAGGAGGAGCAGAAGATATGGTTGATTATTTTTTTTTTTGTTACTGATAAAAATATTAAGCAAAATCCCTTGTGCATATAGGCGATGAGATGAACAAGAAAAATACATGCACACATGAAGTGAGCAGAACCATATTGCAATAGCCTAAAGAGTTCCTAAATGTTTTATCTTCTTTACACTCAAAAGAGGAAGTGTTTATCTAAGAGATAATTTAGTTCCTTCCTATAGTTAGAACAATAGATTTTACGATACTATGTTCTACTACAAGTTTTAGAAAGTTTACTTGAGCTGTATTTAAAAACTACACTTAAGGAGTCATGAGCTGCAGGGATTATCATTCATAGAAACACCATAATTTCTACATATTTTACTTTATTTATTTATCTTTACATTACGAGCAGTGAGTGTATACTCTATATTTTAAACACACTGTCTTCTACTTTAAACTGGAAGATACATAGATATATTCTCTCATACTCTTTACTCTTGTTACTTATGATTACTGTGGAATAGGTCCCTATGTGGAATGTTATCTCTTGTTACCCATGATTACAATAAAATAGGCCCCTATGTGGCTTGGATGTCTTTTTTGTTGTTGTATACCTTATTTAGGTTGTGGATAAAAGTTTATTTTATATAAAGTGTTTGGAAGTAGGTGATTTCCAAGTGGATAGGATTAAGTCTCAAATTAAGATTGGTCCTCTTGAATTTATTTCCTACTGTGTTTTTTATTACATTTATTTCATTTTCTAATCTTTAAAACTAATTTTTTTTAAACTATAAAAAAAATATATTACTTTTATAGTTAGTTGTAATTAGCTTTTATATAATTTTTTTATTTAGTAAATTAATTTCAAAAGTTAAAGTGGTTTTTAAAGTTATTTTAACTGAGAATTAATTAATCTTTTGAGAAGTATATTAAAAGATAAAATCTTATATTGATCTGATATTTTTGGATAATTGGGTTGTTTTAAATTAATTAGGGGATTTTATTTAAACATTTTTTTGACATAAATTTTATTGGGTACTCAATTAACCCCCTCCCCCTCTTGATTTACTCACTTGGACCAAAAAAACATTTATACCTAGCTCTAGGTGCTTATTTAAGACCATGAAGAG
This sequence comes from Viscum album, assembly GCA_963277665.1. Lineage (NCBI taxonomy): Eukaryota > Viridiplantae > Streptophyta > Magnoliopsida > Santalales > Viscaceae > Viscum > Viscum album. Next base: position 1,523,730,999 of record OY728164.1, on the reverse strand, counting down.
CTTTGGTAGTTTTGAAAACGGAATTGGAGAATTGGGATTTTCAAAATTATGAAGTTGTTCAACATAAACTTCCTCTATAAGAAAACCATTTAAAAGAGAATATTTTACATTTACCAGATATAATTTTAAATTCATATGTGATATAAAGTTTAGGAGAGTCTTTATGGATTCTAATATAGCTACAGGTGTAAAGGTATCTTCATAATCTATTCCTTCCTCTTTGTTATAACCTTTGGCTACTAGTCTAGACTTATTTTTAGTGATCACACCATGATCATACTATTTATTCCTAAAAACTCATTTTTCCCTATAATAAGATATTCATATGGTCTATTAACTAATTATTATACCTTGTTCCTCTTGAACTGGTTTAACTCTTCTTGCATAGTTAAAACTCAACTATAATATACTAAGTTTTCCTCAACAGTTTAAGGTTCTATTTGAGATAAAAATGAATAAAATTATGAAAGGTTTACAACACTATTTATTGTCCTAATCCATTCTTCAAATATTCCTATAACTATTTCTAATGGATAATTTTTTAAGGTTTTAGGTTGTCTAGGAAGCACACTTTATGGTTCACTAGTATCCATCTTGTCAGGATTTGGTTCACCAAAATCAAGTTCCAAATCATCATCCTTTTTATTATAAAAGCAAGGTTTATGTCTCATGTTTCCAAAACCATTTTTTGTATCATAAACTTAAGTCATTTTTTGATCAAACATCTCACTTTCAACAAATTTCATATGATTTAATTCTTCAATAATATTTGACCTTTTATTAAAAACTCTATTTTCCTTGGAAGTAGTAGAATATCCAAAGAAGATTCCTTCATTAGACATTGGATCAAATTATCCAATATTATCCTCAGTATTTAGAATGTAAAATTTTTGTCCAAATACTTTGAAGTATACAACTTTGGGATTTTTATTATTCCATAGTCCATAGGGTGTTTTCTTCAAGATAGGATAATTAGAACTCTATTTATGACATAACATGTTGTATTTACAATTTATTCCCAAAAATGAGTAGGCAGGTTATATTCACTTGACATATTCCTCGAAATTTATTTCAATTTCATATTCCTCTGTTCAATAACATCATTCTGTTGAGGTCTCCTAGGGGTAGAAAAAAGTATGTTTGGTTCAATGTTTTAAACAATAAAAATGGAACTAATGGTTTTAAAATTCTCCTAAATGGTCACTTCTCAAATCAATAATTTGATAATCTTTCCATTTTTTGAACCAATTTACAAAAATTTATAAAAATAGGACAATATTCTCTTTTTACACTCAAAAAGAAAACCCATGTAAATCTATATAAATAATCAACTAACATATAAAAAAAATATTTTCCTCTTATTGTTACTATTCTAGATGGCCCAAACAATTCCTTGTGAGTAAGCTCTAGAGGCATAGATGTAGCAACTACTTTGATTGATTTAAAAGATATCTTATGATGATTTCTTGTTTTTCATACATCACATAGTTTCTCTTTATTTAATTTAAGTTTAGGTAAGTCTAAAACTAAATTTCTTTTAGATTATTTTCTCACAGAATAGTTATTACAATGTCCAAGTATTCTATGTAAAATACAAGATTCATTTGTCTTGGCATTTAAATATTTCACTTTTTGTCTATATAAATAATTAATATCTAAGGTATAGACATATTCTATTCTTAGTGCCTTAAATTTAATAAATTTATCTTTGAAAATATAATAGGAATTATTTGAAAAATCAATAAAATAACCTTCATCACAATGTTTGGAAATACTTATTAGGTCATTCTTCAATATTTCTATATAGAGAACTTTATTGATGGGGATTGATCTTGGATTTCCAACTGATCAAACTCTCATAATCTTGCCTTTGGCATTGTCACCAAATGTGGCATAGCATCCATCAATTTTTGATGAGAGTGTAAATTAGAGAAATATACACACATGTTCCTTGAGTATCCATTGTTCATATACCATTTCTCATTAATGGTATTAGACCTTTTCCTTATAAAGAAAAATAAAACAATAAATTTTTTTGGTACTCATCTTATCTTGGGTATAGAAATGTTAGAAACTAATGATTTGGGAATCCAAATCTATTTGTACTAGCTGAAAATTACAGCACTAAATTCTAAAAAAAATAAAGGCATATTTTACACTATAAAATTGATGATTTATTAAACTAAAATTATTATCATAGTTACCTGATTATCCATGGTAAAAAAAGTAATTCTGGGAAAGTTTTTATTCTTAGAACTAGGCACACAATTGTTTTTATAAAATTTTGATGTTTCACCCTAGCTTCCTATTCCAAACTTATTTTTATGGACTTTATTATTTCCAAGAATTTGATTTGAGTAGTTTTCACCTTTTGTGAAAATATTTGAAGCATCTTTAAATTCTTGAACTTATTTCTATGAGTTTTAATCTTGTTACCATGTTTAATGTAAGATGTAGTAGAATTTTCTAGTTTGACTTTCAAATCTAGAATTTACTTATCTAAGTCCTCTTTTTCATTAACAACAATATTGTTATAATTTTTTAGAAATTTTATTTTCTTTTTTAAGATTTTATATTTTATTTCAAGCATGGTATAGTATTCATTTAATTAATCAAAATATAAATTTTTATTTTCTGAATCAAATTCATGCTTAGAAGAATAAAAATCATGTACCCCATATAAGTGTTACATAAAACCCTTATTATCCTTTTGATTAGATATTTCAACTCCATAATATGAGTTGGAATTACTATTAGAGTCCTCAGATGTTCTATATGTTGATTTCATGTATTTATAGGATTTTTATTATAGAAAAAAAATCTTGAAATACTTTTTCTCATATTTCTAATTGTCTTGAGGGCAGTCTGACTTAATGTTCTCGAGTTTCTTACACTCATTGAACCTGAATTATTTAGAGTTTCCCTAATTATTCTTATACTTATTTAAGGGTTTTCTAAAACCTTGTCTCTTGTAAAAAAAATCGAACTTCCTTATAAAATTAGAAATCTCACTATCTGAAGTATAACTATTTGAGGCATCTTTATCAGATGACTCATCCATTTGTATTTATTTACTTTTATTATCATCTTTTGAAGTTGAGACTTTTAGGGTAGCATTGTCCTTCTTATTCAATCTATGTTATTTATCTTCATCTTCCATCTCATCCTCATACATAATAAGATTTACAATAAAATTATTTATTTTGAAATCTTTGATAGGTGTATATTTTCTAATGAAAATAGAGATTCCACTCATCTTAGATGGTATCACTCTAAGAACTTTCATAGATTTATTGGGTTAAGAAATTTTTGATCCAAGAGAATTAAAATTGTTTAAAATCCCTGTCAATTATTCATTAATTTGAGTTATGGTTTCTCCATCAACCATCATGAATGTTCCTAATTTAAGCTTTGAATTATTATACTTGAGCTATATTACATTATCAGCACCTTCATATGCCACTGATATAGTATTCCATGTTTCATAATCCATTGCACATTGTGAAATACGGTTGAAATAATCATGACCTAATCAACATATGATATCATTCATGGATATTGATTTTAAGTTGTGGCTAGATTTAGTATCAATATACCATGTTTTAGGTTTATTATTTGGAATTTTATAAAGCTTCACAGTATTTAAATAAACCTTAAGACAAATATTTTTCAATTAAATTATCATCAATTCCTTCCAACATCTTTATTTTTCTCCATTAAAGTAATTATCTCTTACCATAGAAATAACTCGTCAGTTATTTTCCATAGAATCCATGTAACGACCCAAACTTTCATTAATGGAATTCCCTCTTGATCAAATTAAATGTCTCTTTATGTAAAATGTTTATATAAACTGTAAACTTCTTTGGTTTTATGTTTTTGGATTTTAAAATACTGTTAAGAATTGTGATCGTTTCTAATATAGTCGTTGAACAGTGATCACATAATTAGTATAAATATAAGGCTTTAATAAATCCAATTTGATTAGATAAAGGAAGTGATGGCCTCATCCATTAGACGTGCCACATACGAAGCCCATTTGTCAGAGCTCGGAAAGGAGGTTGCATCTTTGGGATTTTCTCTTGACCAAGCCCAAGCCGAGCTTGAATATGTTAATCTTGAGTGGGACCACCTACGAGAGAAGTGGAAGTTGATAGAGATTACCACCCGAGAAATGTTATCCGCGCCACCCCAAGAGTCTATCACCATAGCACACCTTACTCTTCAGTATTATGCGGGTGTTATAAGGGTTTATGTAACAATACCCTAGTACTATGGTTATGTACATTATTTTTGTATATAATAATGAATATACTTTCATTTTATTATTGTTACCTTGTAAATAGTTTTTAAAGCACAAATAGTATTTTTAGTTAATGTTCAACTAAGAAATCCATTTTTATGAATTAATGGATTTTTGAATTAAATAATATTTTAATAAAATATTATTATTATTATTAAATTAATTTTTATTAAATATAAATTACCGTATAATTTTATGAATTCAATTGTAATTTTTATTAAGGATTGAAAGCCATTTTTTGTCAAAACCCATGAATTTTCAATAAATGTCGGTTTTGATTTTAAAGGTGAAAATTAACTTATTTAGAAAATTATTTAGATAAAATTAATATTATTTTGGGAATCAGGATGTCAAAATTATCCAATGGTTAATTTTTTATAATTTTCTGAGACACTCAAATTTTTGGGTAAAAATTAAATATCGTTTAAATATATAATGTGTTTTATGACATCATAATAACCCAATAGTAATGTAATAAAATACTATAAACTTTATGTTCTGCCAATATATGTTTTACCATTAAAATAATGTGATTTTGGGTTTGTTTGATTTATTTTACAAATCTTTAGTGGACCCTTCAAGACTTATTAAACATTTTGTCTTTTTAAATTGTTTTCCTTGGGAGTGTGACTCACATCCACATAAGCAGCCCCATTATTTTAAGAAGTTTGGACTTTGGCCTTATAAAATATTTTTTTTCACTTCCCTTTTCCAAAAACCATGGACTAGTTTGTGGTTTGGATTATTTTAATGTGAGGTGTCCCAAACCTAAATAATAAAGAATTCCCTCACCTTTCATATATAAACCCATCCAAGCTCCCACTTCCTCCTCACTCAAAGCCTTTAGAGTTCGTACAACCTCTTCCCTTATCTCTCTATAATCCTCTCAAGGTGTGCTAATCTCCCAATAATCCTCTCTCAAGCCTCTCTCAATCCTTTGGAAGCACACTTCCAAGTAAGGGTTTTTCTTCCTTTATCATTTTTTTCCAATATTCTTTAAATTGTTATGCTCTTTTATTTTCAATTATAAATGTTGGAGTATGGTTTAGAACCTCCCCCATAATTCCATATTTATATTTGAATAATGGGATACCCCTTTATCTCTCATTAAATTCCCCCCATGTACACCCGTTACTATACCGAAATTCCAAAAGGAATTTCTCTCTCCTCATTTACATTCAAGCAATTATTTTGTATCATGAATCTAAATTCCATTACATTTTTTGGGACATGTATCTATATGACCCCCTTACTTTCCATGTCATGTAAATATTATGATATTCCCCTTTCTCTCTCATCATCCATTTTTATGAGTTCTTATGTCACGTCGTTATGATGCCGAAATTGCACTGCACTTTTCCAAGCCAAAGTCATTGTGTAGTGAATACCATGCCCATTTCTCTATCAAGGGTATTCACCTTTATGAACATTTACTTATTGTTTAAATAGATTCATGTATGTGTTCCATGTTCTTTTATCATGGAATAATTGATTATGTTGAATGATTCAATGTTTTATGATCCATGTGGCACACTTATGCATAAAATGAAACATTTATGAAGGGTGTGCTTTGATAGCGCTCCAATGCATTAGGTAAAGTATAGTATCATGATATGTCATGTGCAATGGGTTTTTACTCATTCTAATTCAATTGTAACTAGGTTTTACTCGTGCTTCATGTGCAATGAGGGTTTACTCATGCTCTATGTGCAATGAGCCTTGGCTCATGCTAATTCCATGTTGAGTGTTGTTGCCACATTTCCATGGTATGATTATCAGGATTTATCATGCCTTTATGTTTATGATTCTCTTGTACTCTACTGATATTCCTATTTTCTAAAATTTATTGTATTCCTCATGTTATTCCATTATTATTCCCTTATTAGGCTTTCTAGCTCACCCTTTTCTTATGCATGTCCTCAGGTTATCCCATGCAATGATAAGTATGAGGGAATGTAGTGGTCATGTAAAAGAATTTTTCAATAAAGATGTTGTATTTTATTTTTTAAGTTGTTATGTAATGATCCTAATCCCCAAAGACACTATACCTTTTGATATTCTATGTTGTATCAAGTGAATTTTATGTAATAAATTATGTTTAATTGTGTAATAAAAGACTAGGGTTGTCATAGATGGTATCAGAGGATAGGTTTGGTTATTTTTGGGATTAGGATTAGAAACTCCTAGTAAAGCCTTAGAGACAGGAATAAGTATAATAAAAACATCCCTAAGTTTTGGTGAGTATTGAGTAAGTGGTTTATCAATCAAATACATCCCTGTCTGGATATGAGCAGGTAGAGGTGGCTATGACATAGATGTATCCTAGGGGTAAAACCTAAAAACACCACTTTGAGATACACTTGAACGGGAACTGGTGCACGACAACGGGGCTTTCTGAACTCTTGGTTACGACACTCCTAGGGGATATGCTTTGGTAAATTCACAAGCTTAGTATGAACCATTATTAAGGGACAAAAAAAATGCCCTAAGAATATATGTTAGAAAGTAGATCATGGATAACATAGACTGAAGCCAATAGATTCATATGTTAAGGAAATAAAAGTTATTTATAAGTCATCAGTTTTGTACTTGGATTATTCTTTATGTGTTACCCCTAACTTTCTTTTTATTCCAACCAATGGCCGGTAGTAGGAGGACTCGGGCTAACAACCGATTTGAAGATCAATGTGATGACTTTACTAATGAGATGCCCAATCCAATTGGAGTGGGAATCACAAACTTTGTCACGCTTCTCTCTCAGCTAACTCAAGTGTTGAATAGAAACATGGTTCAATAGGAACATTCAACCCCCCTAATAAAGAACAAGTTGCTATCGAGAGCTTCATGAGAAAAAGGCCTCCTACTTTTAATGGATCATCTTATCCCTCAATCGTTGAACAATAGATCAACTCCATTGAAAATATCTTATTCATCCTTCAATGTTCTGAACAAGATAAGGTTCTCTTTGATTCTTATCGTATGGAGGGTGAAGCTGATCAATGGTGGATGTTGATCAAAAATATGAAGCCTGAGGAGGAGATCAAGGCATTTGAATGGAATTATTTCCAGAAGATGTTTTTCGATAAATATTTTCCGTGCACCCTCTGACTTAATATGGAAAGGGAATTACTTTCCCTCAAGAAAAAAGACAACGAATATGTCAGAGTGTATAAGGAAAACTTCACAAGGCTTGCACGATACACCTCTGGCTTTGTCGTTACCCCAAAATGCAAGGTTGATCGCTTCTTTGGTGGGCTGAAACCTAGCCTACGGAAAGAACTGGTGATCCGTGACTTCGACAGCTATGAGGAAATTGTCTGATGTGCCCTCAAGGTCAAAATAGAGATCATAGAATCTCAGGGGTATCATGGGGATAAGAATCATAAGGTGGAATTCAATGATGGCGGTCTGATGGATAAATCCAATGGTGCTAAGAATATCTAGCACCCCACTTTCCAAAGGTGCGGAAAGAAGCACCCCAGAAACTGCCTGAAGGGGGCGAGGAAATGCTTTAGGTGGGAAAGAGAAGGGCGTATGGCTATTAACTGTCGACAATAAAGACCTGCGGTTATGACAGAGGAGAGTAATACTCCATTTGAACACCAAAACATGGTTCATTGCTATAACTACAAAGAACCAGGGCATCTTCAAAATCAGTGCCCTAAGACAAGGGTTTTCGGAGGCAACCAACAACCTCCAAGGAAGCAAGGGTGATATTTTTCCATCACTACTGTCGAAGTGAACCCTGACAATGAAGTGGTGATAGGTACACTAGTTATTCATTCAAGAATATCAAATGTACTTTTTGATTCAGGTTCTACACATTCTTTTATATCTTGAAAGTTTAGTAGAACAATCCCAGCACCACCACAAATCATGGAAGTGAAGATGTCAGTGAGTACGACAAATGGGGAAATCATTGCATCCCATGAATATAACTCCTCCCCTATCATAATATGTGGATTAAACTTCCCGGCGAACCTCTTCATACTCCCTCTGGTGAAATTTGATGCAATTCTTGGCATGGATTGTCTTTCCTTATATATAGCCAACATAAATTTCCGTGAGAGGGTAATCACTCTCCATGTGGAGAATCGACCCCCGGTTATTTATAAGTTCAAGGAGTAAGATGAACCTTATTTAGCTTCATCATCTCAAGCGTGGATATTATTGCCCTATGAGCACACATATCTAGCTCATATGATTGATTCTAAGGAGGCAACCATCCTAGAAGAAATGCCTATTGTGAGGGAATTCATTGAAGAGTTTCTCGAGGAATTTCCTGGTCTTCCTCTTAGGAGAGATTTTGAATTATCAATTGATCTTATACCTATGGAATTTCAAATATCCAAGACTCCATATAGAATGGATTTTTTGGAGCTTGAGGAGCTGAAGAAATAACTACAGGAGAATCTGGATAAAGGGTTTATATGCCCAAGTGTTTCACCATGGGGTGCACCAGTCCTCTTCGTCAAGAAGAAGGATGGGTCAATGCGCCTTTGCATCGATTATCACGAGCTTAACAAAATCACGATAAAGAACAAGTATCATATCCCTCGAATTGATGACTTGTTCGATCATATGTGTGGAGCACAATACTTATCCAATGTGGATTTGTGGTCAGGATATTATCAAGTAAGGGTGAAGAAGGAAGATATCCACAAGACTGCTTTTTGTACAAGATACGGTAACTATAAATTCATAGTAATGCCTTTCGGACTCACTAATTCTCCAACAATCTTCATGGACTTGATGAATAGAGTCTTTATAGATTACCTCAAAAAAAATTGGTAGTCTTTATAGATGATATTCTGATATAATCCAAAACCAAGGAGGATCATGAGGAGCATCTAATAACTATACTACAGACCTTGCAGAAGGAGAAGATTTATGAAAAGTATATAAATTGTGAGTTTTGGTTGAAGGAGGTCTCATTATTGGGACAAATCATCACAAGCAATGGGTTATCTATGGATCCCTCCAAAACAGATGCAATTAGGGGATGGATGAGGCCAACATCAGTAATGAATATCTGTAGCTTTTTGGGGTTAGCTGGATATTATCGACGATTTGTGAGAAATTTCTCACGATTGTACAACCCTCTTACCAATATAACTCGGAAGGGATTAAAGTTTTCTTGGAGTGATGAATGTGAATAAATCTTTAATAAGTTGAAAAGGAAGCTTATTACTACGCCCGTGATCACTTTACCCACAAGTGGAGAACTTTTTGTGGTATTCAGCGATGCTTCGAAGAAGGGCCTGGGATTTGTGTTGATGCAAAATGAAAAAGTCATTTCCTATGCTTCAAGGCAATTTAAATTTCATGAATATAACTATCCAACACATGATCTCGATTTGGCTGTAGTGATCTTCTCTTTGAAAATTTGGTGGAATTATATCTTTGGGAAGAAGTGTGAAATATATATGGACCACAAAAGCCTCAAGTATATATTCACATAGAAAGAGTTGAACATGCACCAATGAAGATGGTTAGAGATAATCAAACACTATGACTGCTCAATCCATTACCACCCTGGGAAAGTGAACAAGGTGGCGGATTCCCTAAGTAGAAAGGACCTAGAGATTATATCATTGATGATAATTGAAAAGGGTCCAGTCTTCTTAGATTTTATGAAGATGGACATGGGAATCATAAAGAATGGAACATCATCAATCCTTTCACAAATGATTTCTCAACCATCACTTTTGGAAAGGTTAAAGGATGCTCAAAAGGATGATGTGGGAATTCAGAAAAAAGTGTAAGCTATCAGAAAAGGTAAATCCTTTGAGTTTAATGTTAATGAAGAAGGAATTGTGAGATTTGGGAAAAGAATATGTGTTCCATCAAGTCTGGAGCTGAAGAAGGAACTTTTGGATGATGCACATAGTTTAAATTTCTCTATTCACCCAGGAAACACAAAGATGTATCGAGATCTCTGAGAGAATTATTGGTGGAATAATATGAAGAAGGAGATCATTGAATATACATCAAAGTTTTTGGTGTGTCAGAAAGTGAAGGCAGAGAGGCAGAAGTCTAAGGGGATGATGCAACCATTGCCCATACCAGAATGGAAATGGGAGAACATCACCATGGATTTTTCACTGGACTTATGAAGACATTCAAAGGAAACAATGCAATCTGGGTTTTTTTGGATCATCTTACAAAGGTTTCACACTTCATTGTTATTTGGGAAAATTTCTCATTGGATCAACTAGAACGGATATATATTAGGGAAGTGGTAAGGCTGCATGGAGTACCACTATCTATTGTGTCCAATCGAGATCCAAGATTCACCTCTAAGTTTTGGAAGAGTCTCCAACATGCTCTGAATACTGAACTAAACTTCAGTACAGCCTATCATCCTCAAACTGATGGCCAATCCGAGCGGACTATCCAAAAACTTGAGGACATGTTGATAGCATGCTCAATGGACTTTAAAGGAGGATGGGATCAACATCTTCCTATGGTTGAGTTCTCTTATAATAATAGTTTCCACTCGAGCATCCAAATGGCACCATATGAAGCCCTTTATGGGAAAAGGTGTAGAACACTGGTGTGTTGGGATGAGGTTGGTGAGCATAAGCTGCTTGGACCAGAAATGGTTGAAGAAATGGTGGATAAGTTGAAAACCATTCAGCAGTAAATCAAGGCAGCCCATAGTCGACAGAAGATTTATACAGATAACCGTCGACGAGACCTTGAGTTTAAAGTTAGAGACATGGTATTTCTACACATATCTATATAGAATAAGTTCATGAGGTTTGGAAAGAAAGGGAAGTTAAGTCCAAGGTACATCGGCCCCTTCGATATTCTTGATCGTGTCGGGGCTGTGGCCTATTGACTAGTACTTCCACCTACCATGTCCAAAGTACATGATGTCTTTCATGTATCCCTATTAAGGAAGTATATACTAGACCCTTCACATGTACTCTCTTCAGAGATAGTATAACTATAGGATGATCTTTTTTATGAGGAGCAACCAGTGAAGATCTTAGATTGTAGAGAAAAAGTTCTACGAAATAAGACAATGTCCCTCGTCAAGGTGTTCTGGCGAAACCACAAGTTTGAAGAAGCGATGTGGGAATCGGAGGAAATTACGAAGCAAACTTACCCAAATCTATTTTAGTGTGGGAAAAGGAAATTTAGAGGGTGAAATTTCTTAAGGGGGGGAGATTGTAACGACCCAAACTTTCATTAATGGAAATCTATATTGATATAATTAAATGTATCTTTATGTAAAATGTTTATATAAAATTTCAAATTCTTTAGTTTTATGTTTTTGGATCTTAAAATACTATTACTAATTGTGACCATTGCTAATATAGTTGTTGAACAGTGATCACATGATTAGTATAAATATAGGGCTTTAACAAATCCAATTTACTTAGACAAAGGAAGTGATGGCCTCATCCAGTGGATGTGTCCCATACAAAGCCCATTTGTCAGATCTCGTAAAGGAGGTTGTATCTTTGGGATTCGCTCTTGACCAAGCTCAATCTAAGCTTGAATATGTTAAGCTTGAGCAGGACCGCCTATGAGAGAAGTGGAAGTTGATAGATATTACCACCCGAGCAATGTTATCCGAGCCAGCCCAAGAGTCTGTAACCATCGCACACCTTACTCTTCGGTCTTATGCGGGTGTTATAAGAGGTTATGTAACAAGACCCTAGTACTATGGTTATGTAAATTATTTTTTGTATATAATAATGAATATACTTTCATTTTATTATTGTTACCTTGTAAATAGTTTTTAAAGCACAAATAGTATTTTTATTTAATATTCAACTGAGAAATCCATTTTGATGAATTAATGGATTTTTGAATTAAATAATATTTTAATAAAATATTATTATTATTATAAAATTAATTTTTATTAAATATAAATGAACGTATAATTTTATGAATGCAATTGTAATTTTTATTAAGGTTTGAAATCTATTTTTGTCAAAACCCATGAATTTTCGATAAATGCCGGTTTTTATTTTAAAAGTAAAAATGAACGTATTTAGAAAATTATTTAGATCAAATTAATATTATTTCTAGATTTAGGACATTGAAATTATCCAATGGTGAATTTTTCATAATTTTTTGAGATAGTCAAATTTTTCGGTAAAAATAAAATACTGTTTAAATATAGAATGTGTTTTATGACATCATAATGACCTAATAGTGATGTAATAAAATACTATAAACTTTATTTTCGGAAAATTATGTTTTACCATTAAAATAATGTGATTTTGGGTTTTTTTGATTTATTTTACAAAACTTTAGTAGACCCTTCAAGACTTATTAAACATTTTGTCTTTTTAAATTGTTTTCCTTGGGAGTGTGACTCGCCTCCACATAAGCAACCCCATTATTTTAAAAAGTTTGAAATTTGGACTTATAAAATATTTTTTTTCCACTTCCCTTTTATGAAAACCATGAAAAAAAAACCATGTTCTGGTTTTTGGTTTGGATTAGTTTAATGTGAGGTGTCCCAAACCTAAATAATAAAGAATTCCCTCACCTTTCCTATATAAACCTACCCAAGATCCCACTTCCTCCTCACTCAAAGAATTTTTAGTTCATACAACCTCTTCCCTCCTCTCTCTATAATCCTCCCAAGGTTCCTCAAGCTCCCAATAAGCCTCTCTCAAGCATCTCTCAATCCTTTGGAAGCACACTTCCAAGTAAGGGGTTTTCTTCCTTTCTCATTTTTGTCCAATATTCTTTAGATTGTTATTCCCTTTTATTTTAAATTATAAATGTTGGGATATGGTTTTTAACCTCCCACATACTTACCTATTTATGTTTTAATGATGTTATACCCCTTTATCACTCATTAAATTCCTCCCATGTACACCTGTTACTATGCCTAAATTCTGAAAGTAATTTCTCTCTCCTCATTTACATTCAAGCAATTCTTTTGTATCATGAATCTAAATTCCATTAAATTTGTTGGTAAATGTATCTATATGACCCCATTACTGTACATGTCATGTAAATATTATGATATACCACTTTCTCTCTCATCAACCATTTTTATGAGTTCTTATGTCACGCTGTTATGCTGCCGAAATTGCACCGTGCTTTTCCAAGCCAAAGTCATTGTGTAGTGAATACCATGACCATTTATCTATTAAGGGTATTCAACTTTATTCACATTTAATTATTGTTTAAAGGGTTTCATGTATTTATTTAACATTCTTTTATCGTGTAATAATTTATTATGTTGAATGATTCAATGTTTTACAATCCATGTGGCACACTTATGCATGAAATGAAATGTTTAAGAAGGGTGCACCCTGATAGCGTTCCAATGCATTAGGTAAAGTATAGTATCATGATACTTCATGTGAAATGGGTATTTACTCATGCAATTCAATTTCAATGAGGGTTTACTCGTACTTCATTTGCAATGAGGGTTTACTCATGCTCTATGTGCAATGAGCCTTGGCTCATGCTAATTCCATGTTAAGTGTTGTTGCCACATTTCCATGTTATGATTATCATACTTTATCATGCCTTTATGTTTATTCTTATCTTTTTCTCTACTGATATGCATATTTTCTAACATGTATTATATTCATCATGTTATTCCATGATTATTACCTTACTGGGATTTGTAGCTCACCCTTTTCTTATGCATGTCCTCAGGTTATCCCATGAAATGCTAAGTACAAGGGAATGTAGTGGTCATGTAAAGGAAGTTTTCAATAAAGATGTTGTATTTCATGTTTTATGTTGTTATGTAATGATCATAATCCCCAAATACACTAGACCTCTTGATCTTTTATATTGTATCAAGTTAAGTTTATGTAATAAATTATGTTTAATTATGTAATAAAAGACCAGGGTTGTCATAATCCATTTGGAAAAGATCATTTATACTTCAACCGGTTAGAGTCAAGAACTCAAAAGTCACAAACTATGATATTAATTGTGTAATTCCCCGACCCCAGTATCTCGGAGTTGGTGCATTAATTTATTACATTGGCATTATTACAAGGAATCAAATCTCGAAGGACCAAAAATTTTAGTAGTTTTGGAAAACTATATTACATACATGATACCCATACTACATTAGGAAAATAAAATATAGCATGATAAAAGTAAAATCGCAACATCCTTGAAACTCAATCCAAGAATTCATCTTTATATCCTAGGGAAAGGAAAAAATAAGGGTAAGATCAAATGATCAGTAAGGGTAAAATACATTGGGATAAATAATGAATCGGTGAGAATAATCAACAAGGAAATGTTAACAACTAAGAATACATTCCATTCAGATAACTAGATAAGGCATAATCAATATGTAAAGATAAATAACTGAACACACATGCCATTTAATTAATAAACTAAGAATGAAATGCATCCATATATTTTTTTCATAGTGAAAATACTCTAGATAATGATAACCAAATTGAAGTAAATGATTAATTATTAGACATCATGTATCTAGAACATGAACCACTATACCATCAAGACTAATTCTCAAGACAATTTAAGACTTTGGGTAGAAAATTATCTGATTCTTTTTAGAAACAATATTGAAGGGTTTTTCTCCAATGGATTCGTCTCATGAGACTATCAATGCATCGAGGGACTTATTTCTAATAGTCCCCAACCCATGTATTACTAGTCTTAACCATTCCTTATATATCAAATAATTGATTTAATTAATAAAAAAAATGTACCTTGTCATTAAATATCCGTATTGAGTAAAAGATACAGATTTATCAACATTTCCCTAATTAATCAAATAACTATCAAAGTGAACATAGAATGTAAAAATAGTATACAGTTTAGGAAATAATAATACAAATTATACAAGAATATGGATATTTAATATAAATTTAATTTACAATAAAAATGATCATAAGGAAGTGATTGTTTCAAGAGAAAGGTAACAATCACAAAAGAAAGTGAGATTGCAAGGATAACTTTTACCACTTTGAAATTGTCAATTCAAACCCCTTTGATGAGATAATTCAAATTTAAACTTAAAATACCATGAATTATGATTTTATTATGATATTAAATGAAAAATTGGTAGTATATACACCACATTAAAGTTAATTGGTGCATAATAACAAATAAGTCTCAAAGGAATGTAAATTGAGATGAAATCTCTTACCTTACGCTTCCTTTTAGTTGCGTGTTATTTAACCTCTTTTATAGTGGTTTAAAACATGTTAATAACTTATTATAAAACCATATTAATATTTATTATATCATATATGATCCTTTTATAACATATTATTACCCGTTCTTTAATAATCTTTCATTATTTTCATTGTTTTGGGTGTTAATTGCCTTGTTTTTTGAAGATGTTTTGACTTTGTTATTTTTGTTCATCTTAGATAATTATTTAATTATATAAAGAATTTAAAACATGATTTATATATTATATATAATCATTATATATTTATTTATAATAATCTATGAAGTTTAGAGATAGGAAATGAAATACACCATTCATGGAGACTGTAGGTTATACGTACGCATAAATGTTGTTTCCATTTTCATTTCATATTAAAATAATGAAAAGTAAATGAAATATATTAATATTATAATTCAAGTATATTATTTATGTCATATATTTCACATATTTTTATTAAAACCATCCTTAATAAATTCCATTTACAGTGTGAACGAATCACATCGCTTTGAGGAGGTGGTGGTCCACACGTCCACAAACGATGTTATCATATTCCCAAAAAATGGAAAGCATGAAGGTATGTGTTATATAATAATTATAGAATAATAAATAAATTATAAATATCATATATTAATTATAAATTCATCATTATTTTCAACCTTTAAATTTGGTAATGGAAGAACGAATGACATTGGTTCGCGAGGCGGTATTTCGCCGTACACACGAATAATGATTGTCTATCCCATTTGATAGAAGTGTATGTGAATATAGGTAGTACCATTAGAATAAAAAAAATATCATTATATTTAGTATATTTAGGTTATTATATAATCATTATATAAAAATAATTGAAGTGGTGGATAAAGAAATGAAACAAAAGTGCTTGTTGAACAATATTACCTCTTATTTGGGTAACTCCTTTTGGTTTATACTAAAATTATTTTTTGGTTTGATTTATACCAAATTTGAGGATTATCGAATTAGTGGATGAAAATTGGGAGCTTATTTGGTCAGGATTTGGATGAGACAAAGGTCTTTAGAGGTGTGAATAAGTGAGGGGGTGAGTGTCTTTTTATAGTAGAGGAGGAGTAGCATTCTTGTAAATATAAAAAGATAAACACTATAGAGAGGTCTTCCTTACATAATGTGCCTAAAATAATGATCCTAATTCGATACAAGAGAGTATATATTCTAAATAAGTGCATAAATGTGTTTTTACATGTTTATAGGTTATTTTGGCCTTTAAGTTTGATTTTTAGTCCCTTATTAAGCTAGTTTTTCTCTTAATCACTGTAATTAATTTTAATTGCTTTCGCTAATATTTTTGGTCAAAAACTAAATTGAACTTACTAGAAATTTTAAATTATTCTAATTCAAAATATTGAATCCATTTTTCCAAATTCAAATTAGATAAGTGGAATAAATTAATTTAAAATTAATCCCACATATGGGATGATAAAGCGTGTTTTTAAAGTGAAATTTTGTAAAAGTTTGAAATGTTTTTATAACCAATTTAAATGTTAAATTGATTAAAATGGCCTAAATTACATTAATATATGTAAAATATATATAATTTAACTTTAAAATGGATTCAAAATATAATTTAACCTTGTAAATTATTTAAATGAAAAAATAGTTTTCAATTAAAATTCAGTATTTTTCATTATTTATTAATAAATGAAACTTCTCAGAAAAATACCGAAAAACACTGTAAGATAATTTTGAATTTTTAATTTAAAAATTAAAGTTTATTTTTTCAAATAAAATTTCTAAAATTTCTAAAATTTATTTTTAAAATAGTTTCTTCATTAAAAGGTGGAAAAACTACCTTTATAAAAATATAGCTTTTATGGGTAAAATTGAATTTGTTCTTATATCATGCCTATAAAATTTATTGTATGAATATAAAAAAATATTTAATATATAATATATATAAATTTAATTAAGATTATTCATGAATATTAATTAATTTAATTTAATAATATTAAATGCCTTTGATGCATAAAAATAGTTTTTTATAAAAACATCTCATTTATATTGAATTGGTTTTTATATTCATTTATAACTAATTGTATCTAATGAATTAAACCATATGTTTCATAAGTTAGTTAATCCTATTTTTAACCTCCAATTTAATATCTAATTGATAATTTTCATTTTAAATAATAATATTAATATTATTTGGTAAAACTTAGTCTTGCATGTAACGCAAGTTATCGAAGAAAGTTGTTGTTGAGTATAACACAGGATAATTAAATGTTGTGTGAATTGAAATATATATCATAGATTGAATTTATTTAAATTGTTAAATATATTTTAAAGTATCAAGATATTATACTTTCTTATACTCTTTTTTTCATTTCATACATGCTATTGAACAAAAAGTTATTCTTTTATAATTTTCAGGGTGTTACATTCTCTTCACCTTAAATAAATTACATCCTCACAATTTAAACATGATCTTGAAAAGATAGGGTTTTATATTTAAAAATATATTTGTTGAAAAACTCACATCATAAAAGTGATAATAAAATATCCTCTTAATAAAATAGGAAGGAGCGTACAAATGTTATCCAAAATAATCACATAAGTAGGTTTCCAAGTAGGAAAAAATAGGTGGGAAATGAAAACTTGGACATGGAAGATATAGATATCACTCAAATACTAAGGGATAGTGATAGAAAACATGTTAATATTAAATTTTATGACCACAAATCCTTAAACCACAGTTATGAGAAAGGTCATTGAAATCATCAAAAATGATGATAATATGAAAAAAAAAATTGTTTCAAGACACTTTTTCCTTGAGTTGAGGAATTTTTTTAATCTCTATGAATATAAGTAAATATATGTTTCTATTTCATAAACACAATATTATTCTTCAATTATGCCTTGAACTATTTCTACTTCATTTCTTAGAACGAGTTGCATCATATGGTGAAGTAATACATTAACCTCTAAACCCACATCCAAAGATCAACTTAAAATATTTTATAAATGGTTAAAATTTCAAAAAGATTATGATCTAAATATTTATAAGGAAGGTCACTTAATTTAAAAAATAAACTTATCATTATCCTTAAATTAATATGAAGTGTCTCTTAATTGTCACATTCCAAACATGTGAATATGTTTATCATGTATTCTCTTAAAACATAGTAATAACATGAATTATAAAAAAAATATTGGAAAAATGAATTCTTACTTATTAATTAAGTAAAACATAGGTTATTGGATATATTCCTTAAATCTGAAAAATTCTATAAAATCCATCAATGATAGTATAAAATACTTTTTCAATAAATCATTAATCAGTTTAAAGGTGGTCAGTACCATCCAATTTACTTTATCCATATTAATCATAACTTTATCCAAAAATCATTATCTCGGCATTAGGAACACATTAAGGATTGCCTTCCCATAATCATATGTTTTCTAATTAGTTAAACTTATCACTGGATCATTTTTTATAGTCATTGGTATTGATAAACACATGCTTTTAAATCCTTGATTAAAAACTATTATAATGCAATCCTTATACATTCTATAACCAAGATATCATTGATAATATACACTTTCAAAATTATTCAAGGATCCAAATTTAGGATAAAATTAATCATTACACTTCAGTTATATCAATAGAATAAGCTTGATCATGATCCCTTATCTTCTTTTGAGGTATATTCTCTTGGCACTTGGTTCATTTGTTTGTGTAGTTCCCCATCTCCTTGTAGTTGTAACACTAAATAACGGACTTTTTATCCTCCCATTTGCATTATTTTTCCTGGTGACCCTTATCTCCACACTTATAAAAAACTCTTAATCCCTTAAATCTTTTTTGGGGTTGATTCTTTCCACATTTATCACATGTGTGAAAATACTTCTCTCCTATTTTCCATTTATCCGTGATTTTTTATGACATCCTATTATTCTATTACTTTCCTTTGAATATATTTATTCTAGAAAATTCCTTCTTTGTTTTAATGGCACATAAAACTATTTCATCATATGATGAAAATTTTTGGGAGACCAGTGCCCTTCAGAGACTTAGCTTGAGTCCTTTAAAAAAGTGATCAGTCTTGCACTTCGTGTTTCATATGTAATCCATATCATACTTGGATAACCTTTTAAAGTTAGATTTATAATCTTAGGTATTTTCCTCTTCCTTTTTCTTTAAGCTAAGGAAATTTCTCTTCATCTCAATATGTTGCTCATGAGGGAAATATTTATAAAATAATGTCTCCTTAAAGGATTTTTCATTCCATGATTTCTATTTCTTCTTCCTCCCTAGTATTCTGGATCAATGACCACCATTAATCAACACCCCCAATGAGATAATACACTAAAATTTTAACCTTTTCCTTTTCACCACATCCTAATTCCATAAATATATTCTCCAAATACTTAATCCATTCCTCAGATGTCATTAGATTAGTATTACCACTAAATGATGGGAGCCTCTATCACATAAAGTGATCCGGCATCATAGAATCTCATTGTGGAACAGGTTTCTCCATCTGGTCAAGGTTATTTTTTATAACCTTATTAAGCTACCCTAATATATCTATAACTTTATTAGTTATAATATCAATAATATCAGCTTCCTCGGTAAGGTAGCCTCTACATTGGCCATGAGTATTGATACCATTAATGTTTTCGAGTTTAATTTCTTAAAAATGGAATACACTAGATTAGATCATATCATTATGAAACATAATGTATAATCTAAAAATAGTGAAATAATTAAAATAAATTTCATAATTTATGTGTATCTAATATCATAATCATAAACATGGTTTATTTGGGATGTTTTTTATACTTATACTCAAATTATATCTTAGTGTTATATTCCATAATCTGTTATTTCCTAAATCTAGTTCCTAAGGTTTCTACAAAACTTCCTTTAATAGCAACTGTAATACCCTAATCTTGGTATCTCAGAGCTAGTGCATTACTTTATTACATTGGCATGATTATAAGTAATAAAATCCCAAAGTACCAAATAGTTTAGTAGTTTTGGAAAACCAAATTACATACATGATACCCACATTAAATTGGGAAAATAAAATATATCACAATAAAAGTAAAATCATAGCATCTCTAAAACTCAATCTAATAATTCATTTTCATATCCTGGGGAAAAGGAACAAAATAAGGGTGATCTCAAATGATCAGTAAGGGTAAAGTTTAGTAGAATAAATAATGAATCAATGAGAATAATCAACATGGAAAGTTGATAAACAGAGAACACATTCCATTCAAATAAATGGATAAGGTATAATCAATATGGAAAGGTAAATAACTAAACACACATATCATTTAATCAATAAACTGAGAATTAAATTCATCCATAAATTTTTTCATAGAGAAAATCCTCTAGATAATGATAACTGAAATGAATACAATGATTAATTATTATACATTATGTATCTATCACATAAACCACTATACTTTCAATTTTTATTATCAAGACAGTTTAAGTCTGTGGGTAGAAACCCATCCGATTCTGCTTGGAAACAAACTTGAAGGGTTTGTCACCAACTAATTCATCTCATGAGACTATCGATGCATCGAGGGGATTATTTAAAATGGTCCTAAATCCAATTATTTATAGTCCTAATCATTACTCATATATATAATAATCTATTTAATTAATAAAAAAAATTCCCTTATTATCAAATATCTATATTGAGTAAAATATACGGATTTATCAACATTTCCCCAATTAATCAAATAACTATTAAAGTGAACATCGTATGTAAAAATGGTATATAGTTTAGGAAATAATAATATTTATAATATAAGAATATGGATATTTAATATAAATGTAATGTACAATAAAAATGATCATAAGGAAGTGATTGTTTCAAGAGAAATTTTACAATCACAAAAGAATGTGAGATTGCAAAGATAGCTTTTACCACTTGAAAATTGTCAAGTCAAGCCCCTTGGATGATATAATTCAAATTGAAACTTAAAATACCATGAATTATGAGTGAATAATGATATTAAATAAAAAAGTGGCAGTATATACACCATATTAATGTGAATTGGTTCATAATAACAAATAAGTCTCAAAGGAATGTAAATTGAGACGAAATCCCTCACCTTACGCTTTCTTTTAGTTGAATGTTCTTTTAACCTCATGTATAGTGGTTTAAAACATGTTAGTAACATGTTATATAACCATTATAATATTTATTATATCACATATGATCTTTTTATAATGTATTATTACCCATTTTTTATAATCTTTCATTATTTTCATTATTTCGGGTGTTAATTGCCTTGTTTTTTGAGTATGTCTTGACTTTGTTATTTTTGTTCCTATTACTTGGATAGTTATTTAATTATCTCCAAAATGTAAAAAATGATTTATATATATCATATATATTCATTATATATGTATTTATAATAATATATAAAGTTTGGATATAGGAAATGAAATGCACCGATCACAGAGACGGTTGGTCATACATATGCATGAACATTGTTTCCATTTTCTTATCATATTAAAAAATAAAAAATAATTGATATATATGTATATTATAATTATAGTTTCATATTTATGTCATATATTTCACATAATTTTATTAAAACTATCGTTAATACATTCCATGTAAAGCATGGACGAATCGCATCGCTTTGAGGAGGTGGTAGTCCACACGTCCACCAACGATGTTATCGTATTCCCATAAAATGGAAAGCATGAAGGTATGTTCTATATAATAATTAAATAAACATAAATAAATTATAAATATCATATATCACATATATAAACTATAAATCTATAATTATTTCCAACCTTGAAAGGTGGTAATGAAAGAACTAACGACATCGGTTTGTGAGGCGGTATTCTGCCATACACATGAATGATGATTACATATCCCAATTAATGGAAGTGTGTGTGAGTTTAGTTCATACCCTTATAATAAAAAAATATCATTATATTTAGGATAATTATGTTATTATATAATCTTGATATAAAAATAATCTAAGGTTTGTATAATGAAATGAAATAAAAGTGCTCATTGAAAAACATTACCTCTTATTCGGGTAACTCCTTTTGGTTTATATCAAAATAATTTATTGGTTTGCTTTATGTCTAGATTTAGGTTTATAGGATTAGGGGAGGGAATTTGTGATATTATTTTTTCAGGTTTTAGATGATCCAAAGTTCTTGATATGTGTGAATAAGTAAGGGGGTGAGTGTCTTTTTATATTGGGGGAGGAGTGACATTCTTATAAATATAAATTGGTAAACATTATTCAGAGGTATCCCTTACATCATGTGCCTCCAATAATTATTAAAATTAGATAAAATATAAGATATGGTATAAATATGGGCTTCCAATGGGTTTTTTTACATGTGTATAGGTCATTTTGGCCTTTAATTTTAAGGTTTAGTCCCTTGTTAAGCTAGTTTTTCTCTTAATCGTTATAATTAATTTTAATTTATTTCACTAATATTTTTGAAAAAAAACTAAGTTAAACATAATATAAATTATAAATTAGGATTATTAAAAATATTTAATCCATTTTTACAAATTCAAATTATAGAAATGGTAGAAATTAATTTAAAATTAATCGCGCAAACGGGGCGACAAAACGGGTTTTTTAAAGTGAAAATGTTTAAAAGTTTGAAATGTTTTTATATTCAATTTCAATATAAAATTTATTCCAATGACCTAAATTAGATTAGTATATTTAGAATATATCTAATTTAACTTTAAAAAAAATTCATAATATAATTTAAACTTATAAATTATTTAAATGAAAAAGTATGTTTCAATTAAAATTCAGTATTTTTTACAATTCATCAAAAAATAAAACTTCTTATAAAAATAAAAAAAAATTAAACCAATGATAATTTTGAATTTATAATTTCAAAAATTAAGTTTATTCATTCAAATAAAATTTATAAAAGTTTCAAAATTTAGTTTTAAAATATTTGTTCCATTAAAAGGTGGCAAAACTGCCTTTATAAAAATATAACTTTTATGGGTAAAATTGGATTTGTTCTTATCCTATGCCTAAAAAATATATTGGATAAATGTAAAAAAATATAATATATAATATATAAATTTCATTAAGATCATTAACTAATAGTAATTAATTTAATTTATTAATATTATACACCTTCAGCATATAAAAATAGTTCTTTATAAAAATATTTCCTTTATATTGAATTGGTTTTTATATTCATTTATAACTAATTATATACAATTAATTTAACCATATATTTTATAATTTAGTTAATCATATTTTTAATTTACAATTTAATGTCTAGGAGATAATTTTCATTTTAAATAATAATATTAATAGTATTCGGTAAAACTCATTCTTGCGTGTAATGCGGGATATCGAAGAAAGTCATTGTTGCATATAACGCAAGATAACTCAGTGTTGAATGATTGAAAGATATATCATAGATTAAATTTATTTTAAATAGTAAATATATTATAAAGTATCATGATTTTATATTCTATTCTATTATTTATGTTGCGTTTGATACATGCTATTGAACAAAAACTTATTCTTTTATAATTTTTAGGGTGTTATAAATTGTTGGTTAGAGACCATCTTCACTAAGACTCAAGAGGGGAGGTGAATTGAGTTCTTAAAATTATTTTGGATTATAAAACCACCCTATTTAAGGTATGATAAGATTTGATATTTTTTTTAACATATTCAAGTAGTGGATATAATAGAAGAAATAAAAAAATATCAAATACTAGAGATTTATAGATGTTTGGGGAATAGAAATACGCTAGTCTGATTCACTAATGTTCAACTCTTAGAGTTTGGTAATTTTAAAAAAACTAGTCCATTTACCGAGGAATACCAGTCCTTTTCATAGGGACTGCATGAATGAGTGCAATCATTTGACACTAGGTACAATACCATGAGATTTTACTAGGCACCAACAAGACTTTACAAACACTAGCCTTCAAAGTTCTTTTATCAAGAACCATCACAGCAAGATAGAATAAAAAGAGAGTTTACAAATGAAGCTCTCGGTTATAAGATACAACTAACATAAGAGAATAGATCTCCAAGATAGATTATAAGAATTAAATTTAACTCAAGGATAGTCTTATAAACATAGAAAATATTATCTTGATAGTAAAACTATAGATAACTTGAATCTTTTTATTCTTTATCTTGAAATAAAGCGGTAACATGAAATATTTAAGAGAGAGAGAGTTAAGGGTGTAAGTGATTACTTATGTTCTTACATAATTTTTCTTCTTCACTCAATAATACTCATTAAAGACTTCTTCTTTAATTAAACAACATTAGATCCATAAAATATGGTCTTGGAATTGAATTCCAAATGTCATTTTCTTGAAAATACCTCAGCAACAGGACTGATCAATAAATTATCCTTGTACTATTTTCTTTTCTTTGTACTTACAACCTTTTTATAATTTATTTTGCAATAAATAGGTAATACAATATTTAATTCATCCATTACTATATTAATTTTCACTAAAAGTACACCAACGATGATAAATATTATGTTACAAAATGATGTAGTTGATCCTGGATCACCACATATCCAAATTCCAATAATTTTAATTCATATAGTTGAATTGATCCACATATTTATACTTCAAATAAATTATTTATTCATGTAGCCAAATTTGATGTGCCTAAAATAATCATGTATCCATTTAGAACCATATAGTTGATTTTACCATGTATCCAATTCATATATTTGATTGCTCCATGTAACCAATTCACATAGCCATTTGATCGATGTAGTTGATTTCTCACATAGGTGATTCATCAATATAGGCAATTTCCATGTAGCTGATTTCACGACATAGCTCATGTAGGTGTTTTCTTCACATAGTCGATTGATGTAGTTGATTTCTCAACATATCTGAATCTTCACGTAAATGATTGCCTCACATAGCCAATTAGCTCACATAACCAATTTTGTATACTTAGAAAAATTCCATTAAACTTATATAATTTTCATAATTAACAGTATAATGACTTAAATAAATATAAAACCTAATGAAAACACTTTAAAAATCATCATAATCATATGAAGGGTATTTTAGATCATCAGGTCATAAAGTATATGGGATATGCTAAAACAAAAATAGTAGCCCAAAAATACTTATGAAATACCAAACATAAACCTCATAACACATTTCTATAATAGTCTTTAATATCACAGTTTAGGGAAAAAGAATAACTAGTACAACATCTCATTATCGTATAAATACCATATCATAAGAAGTATCACCAACTGAGTGCTCTCTCTAGACTCATCTAACCATAATCAGGGTCATCATCATATACACATAGGATCAAATCATTATTTTTATTTTGCTATTGATAGGGATATCACATTTGGATCAGTTAAATGAAAATACATGTAACACCCCAAGGTTTTAAAAATAAATTGAAATGCATGAAAACAGTTTGTTTTAAGGAGATATTTGTAAACTAGCTGTTAAATATAATTTTCTTACTTTTGTATTTTGAAATTTGAAAAACAGATATACACGGTTGCGATCAGTAAGTTTTTTGGAGTCTGATAGGACAAACTTAATTTTTTGTGAATATTAACCTACCCTTATGAATAGTAATATGACCAAATGAATAGTAACCTCACCAATGAATTTATTTCTAATAATTTATGAGACCTTGATTAATTTTTCAAGGTGTTATAAAATCAGTTATAGTTTTTAGATTATTATTTTTGGAATAAATTATAATTTTATTTCAAAATTAATTTTCTCATATTTAGAAAATTATTTTGATAAAATGGTGGTCATTTTTGAATTCTACACATCAAAGAATAGATAGGGTGATTTTTTGGTATTTTTCTAAAATACTTGAATTTTTGTGAATAGTGAAATTTGATAATTATGAAATATGCTAAATAAATGAATTTTTGCATCATTATTGAGTCATGGATGATTTAAAAGGCCATTGGTTCGAACTCACATGAACTTATTACTATTTTTATTCACATGAATCAAGATTATTTACAGTATTGAGAAAAAATATTAAACTAATGATTAAAATAATTGAAAACTCCTCCTCTCTTCCACTATAAATACCACCATCACTCCCCTCTTCCTCTCACACCTCTCAAGCTTTGAGAATTGTCTAAATTCTTTCTAATACACTTCCCAAGGCTCTTCCCCATGTCTAAGACCTATTTTTCTCATCAAAAGGCCAAAACTAAAGGCCTTAAGGAGGATCTCAAGGAGAAGAGATCAAGAGGTAAAAATCCTCTTTCATTTTCTTGTGTTTTCTTTTTAATTATTTTATTTTATTATACTCTCTTCACCTCCCCATATCCAAGAGGAATTAAATATCCAGAATTATATATATTATGGATTGTTATCATGTTTATGGTAAAATTCATCATCATTCTTCCTCTCCTATTCCTCTTATTCTAAAAATAAAAACATCGTCTGTGATGTGTTAATTTACCAAAATCGTGGAAAATATGTTTTTGATTTCCTTTAATTACTTAAAATTTGGTTGTAAAATCATTTTAATGGTTGAAAAAGATTTTAAAGTGTATGATATGACCTCTATTATGTTCTGTAATTAACTTATATGCATAATATTAAAGGTATATGATGAAACAAGTTCGTGATTATCGAAGAACTGCCAAAATGATATAAATGAATACCACTAATGATTTATATAATGATTCATACTCATACCATATAACCAAAATTATTTATGTCATAATTTAATATTATAGAAACATATTAACACTATTTCATTCCACTTCTCTAGTTTCTATTCCATTTTATAAGAAAATATCTTATGAACCAACCATGGAAATCATGTGAAGCACGCACCCAAAACAATGGAAATAACAAAATATTATTAATTAATTGGTCAAATGATATTATAAAATGATCAAAAACTATAAAAAATAGTACATTAGAGGGGGTTATTTAGAGGGGGTTATGCACAACCCCCTTTAAATTCAATTTTTTTAACATTAGAGGGGGTTATGCACAACACCCTCTAATCATCGAATTTAGAGGGGGTTCACAACCCCCTCTAAAATTTTTAGCATTTTGTTAATATGTAGTTGGATTTTAGATACGGTTATGTTAAAATTGTCGCTACTTTAATAATTAGTGGTTATATATATTTAGTTATAGGCACTATATATTTAGATGGATTTTAGAGGTGTTATATGTGTGTGTGTGTGTGTTATACAGAATTTGTTTTTCTATAAAAATGGTGGGGGTTTACAACCCCCTCTAATATAAGACATTAGTGGGGGTTCAAAATCCCCTCTTGAACCCCCACTAATGTATTACATTAGAGGGGGTTCACAACCCCCTCTAATTTAAGATATCAGAGGGGCTGTGAACCCCTACTATTTTCTTAAAAAATCATAATATATATATATAGTATATATTGTATACAAATATGAATGTATTTATAAAATGTATAATATATTATATTCATATAAATATGTTATATATATACATATATATTTTTTAATTGTGTACATATAAATATAATATGTATATATATATATTTATAATATATTTGGGTAAAATATAAATATATATATATATACGTGTATTAAAATAAATATAAACAATTAAAAATAAATATATAAATATATATTTTTGTTTGTGTTTGTGTGTGTTTGATATAAATGTATTTATAAATACATACATACATAATTTTATTTAGTTCTATTTATTTGAGGTTGCATGGATGTCCAAATAAACTAAATACAGATAAGGAAAGTCCATTATGGTCAATAAATTGACAACCAAAATAAAACAAATCATAAATCAATTATATGTGTACCTATGTGCAACCCATAGTTTCCCTCCACATCATTACTCACCAATATTCATCCCAATAGAATGATAACCAAATTTAAAGTGAAACCTAAAACCTATGTACAAGACAAAAGATCAATATACACATATACATGAGTGTGCAATCATAGTGTGAGATGACAAGCCTCATAGTATCTCACCAGGGAGTCTATGCAATTTCCTTAATAAAACAGGTCATGAATTATAGTTTGAAATATAATAGAAAATGGTTTTTTCTATCTCACAAACCATAATGAAATAAAATCCCATATTCTATGTTATAAAGGATAAAAATTTTCTCTTTAAGGAAATCCAAATGAAACCATTATTAAAACCCAAAACATGAGTCTTTGATTTTATAAAAACCAAAAAAAACTTCATTTTACAAACATTTCAAAATCCTTACATAAAAAATCAACCTTAAATAAAATTTATTTCCTTTATTTTGAGAAAATAAATTCAAAACCGCTCTAAAAACTATTTTAGAGATACACCAAACCATAAAGGAGTGAATCACAATACATAAGGGAAACAAAAGATCAAGGAGAAATATAAAAATAATTGATAATCAGAAATGGTGTCGCTATGTGGATACAAGCAATAATGAAATGGAAATACCCTCTATAGAGTTGTTGATCAAGATAAAAAATTCCATGGGATGCACCCTAGGTACTAGTGTGGGATGATCCTAACAGTGATAAAACCAATACAGACCAAAAGACAGCATTCATTGTGTCCCAAACATAACACAAGTTATATAACTATTCCACACTGATATCGTTGGAATGGTATTCCTCACCTAGCCCTATCTCATGCTAGAGGGGACCCTAGCAGAATGTACACCAACTAAGGAAGCATAAACCATGATCTTCTACCTAGAAACCTAGGCTACCATTACTAAAAAACTATGTAGTTGAACAATCAATCAAGTAAATTATCAAAATAAAGCATAAAAAATATCCCACACCTTACCTCCAATTCCCTCACATAGAACAACCCATTTCACATTAAGAATTCATCACATAATCATAAAAACCTCCATAATGGTTTAAAAAACAAAAGGTTAGAGTGATGAGGGTGTCACTATATCAAAATATTTACCTCATAAAGTTCCAAATGTTCCTTAACTCAAAAAAAATAGCTTGGGATTCTAATACCTTCTCTTTTCCTTAAAATTCCATTCTTTCAAAACAATTTTTGAATGATCTAAGGAACATGAACCTTTTAAAATAAAAAATAATTCTTTAAAGAAATGGAATTTTCCCTTAAAAATCAAAACATGGATCAAGACCTTTATTTACCCTCAAACCCATTTAAATATTCCCTTGGTAAATTTTGATAACACTTGGAATATTGAAACATTTAATTCAAAATCCAAATATAAAATCCCCAAGAAAAGTCCCTATGCTAAGTTATAATTTCATAGAAAACAAATTTATACTTTCATACAAAACATCATGTACACTATACTTTAATTAACAATGGATTTCTAAAATAAAATCATTCCATAAATTGTAATATAAATGAAAAGCAGAGAAACACCTACCTCAAAATATCTGGAATGATGTTGCAATGCATTTCCTGTAACACCCTGAGATTTTATGAGATTAATTATTTTAATTTATTTGATGACTTGTTTTTTGTTTTACACCAATATTATATTGTTCTATACACAAAACCATATTATCTTGCAGTATACACAACACTATTCTTGGCTTGTGTTGCACACAATTTCAAGTTCTTTTGATAGAATTCATTTCATGCAACACTGAGAATAGATTTTGTTCAATGTATAAATGAACTAAGTTTATATTATGTTACATGAAACACCAAAGTAATCTTTCACTACATGCAATACTTACTTGTCTTGCATTACACGCAAGAGCGACCTTCCTCGATAGCTTGCGTTGTACGCGATACCGAGTTTCACTAAACAATGATATATTATTAAAATATTATTATTTGATGGGATATAAACTAGCCTTTGTGGATAATATTAACAACATTTTGAATTTTATATAACATTATCATTAATCTTACACATTTTCTATAATATTATATGAGAACAAAATCAATTTTTTGATAAAAGAAGTATTTTTCAAAAAATGTAGTTTTACTGCCTTTGATGGCACGCTTTTTTTAAATCTAGTTTTTGAAACTTTTATAAGTTAAATTTGAAAAAATAAACTTCTTCTTTAGAAGATATACATAAAAATTTACTTTTTTTAATTTTTGGTAATTTTCTAATAAAATTAAAATTTTAATGAATAGTAAAAAATACCGTATTTTAATTCAAAAATGTCTTTTTATCTAATTTATTTGTATAGTTAGATTATCTTTTTAATTGGTTTTAAAGTTTAATTGGATTATATTTTTATCATTTAATCCAATGTTGTTAATTATAATTAATTTCCATTTTAAATTAAACATAAACACATGTCAATCTTTTGATAGTTATTACTTCTTAAAAACCCGCTTTTTGGTTTTGACAATGGGAATCAATTTTAAATTAATTACTAAAAATTCTGTGTTTTGGATTTGGAAAAATAGATTCCATATTTGGATTCATAATTTTAAAATTGTGTAAATATGTACCTTTTATTTTTATATATTTTGAATAGTAACTTCAGTAATTATTTTATTTACTATAGTTAAAGGGTAAATATGGTAAATAAGAGTAAAAAAATAATATTATAATAATATTAAACTACCTTAACACATGTACTAATCCTATTTAATGAGATATTTCCAACTTTTTTCATCCTTGGGTCTATTTTAGGACCCCATGGATCCACTTGGATGTGAAAATGACATTTTACAAGAATTAATTTAAAGTAAAATAATTATAACCTAAACATATATCTTTTTCTAAATCGATTTTAATATAGGTTTATATAATTTATCTCTATGTATATAATTATTCATTATAAAAATAAAAATATTTCCTACATCATGGTATTTTATTTATAATTTTTAGACACCAAATAAATAAATTTATTTATGACACAATGATGATGTAGTGATTACCTTATTAATGAATGATTTAAATAAATGAGATTATAAATATTAAAATAAATTTATTTTGAACCTTTTAATTATATAAATTACTTTTATGAATGATTATTACTTGTTAAATATTTATTAATGAAGTTTTTTATAAATAATTGTGTTGTTATGGATTTTTAAAAAGTCATGATATGAATAGTATAAAAATTGACTTAAATGAGTTTTTAAAAACAAATATTTTATTAAATGATATAATAGTCCTAAAAATATAACATTTGGAAAAATGAATTAGATAATGTTTAACATGTCATTAATGAACCACTTTAGGTTCTATTTTCATTTTATAGTAACTATATTAACCATATAGTATGAATATACAAGAAGACATGGTGAGAGTTAAATTAGTTTACTAAGGGTTAAAGATAAAAGATAAGGTTAAATTTATGACCTAAACTTGTCTAAAATATATATTTTGAGATTATTTAGAACAATTATCATATTAACTTCTAATTAAATAAGTTTTGGACCTTTTGAAACCTAAAATCATTTTGTAATAAATTAATATTTTGAGAGTTTCCTAAAGTAACCCTCTCCTCTCTTATAAAAGGAAACCTCCTCCCTCTCCTCTTAACTCCATTTTGAGCCTTAAATATCAGACAAAACCTGCCCATTTCTCTTTTAAAATTCCCTAGTTACATTATATATGTGCTTGTCTTCTCAAAAGACCAACTCTAGTTCCCTAAGAGGAAATTTAAAGAAGGCACGTTGAGAAGAGGTAATTTATTCTACCGATTCTTTCAAAATTATTTCTTCTTCTACTTCCTATTCTTTAGTTGTTTAATTATAAAGTAATAACATTAGTATCAATCATATACTTATATGTTATTATAAATATGAAACAAACCTATTTTACCTTCTTCCCATCCTATGAAAAACGAAATCACCGTGTGTGCTTGCGTATGGTTTATCGTCTCCACGCCGTGGTGTAATATGTTTTTCACCACCACCTTACTAGGATGGGTATAATGGTTTAAATAATAAATATATATGATTATTATAACATGATACTAATTATGATATATTATACACCATCCACTTCAATACCATTCAACAATTATGGGAACCATATCATCGCTCGTGCGTACGTACGGCTAACCGTCTCCACGACACGATGAGATTCATTCTCCATGTTAAACATTGAAGAATGATTATAAAGTATATATAATAAATAATAATGAAATATATTACATAATAATGCTATTTTATTTATATATATATATATATGTGTGTGTGTCATTTACTTACTTCCATTCGATTCAATAAGGAAACGAAAATAGCATTCATGCGTACGTACGGTCTACCGTCTCCGTGAATGGTGTCTTCAATTTTATTTATCTATATATTATATATATATTTATATATATTTATATATATAATATATATGATATATATATCATTTTTTACATTCTATAAGTAATTAAATCGTGATATGAGTAATAATATCAAGAATAATAACTCAAAACACGTACGATAAATAAAACGATTATTACCCAAAACATCGCTTTAACATGGAATTGACAAATGAATAAGTAATATAAAGTCGTAAGTGAATAAAATATGATATAATAAATATTATTATGGTTCTTTTACAAGTTAATAATATGTTTAAACCTACTATACAGGAGTTTTGGACACATGTGGAAGAAATCATACCTAAGGTAAGGGATAATTTTGCAATCTCATTTTTATCCGAGATTATTTATACATAAGTATTTTCTGGGGATATATTTATACATGTACATGTTTTATAAAAATGTTTTCATAAAATTTTTAATATTCTTATATGTATGTTTAAATTCATTTTTACCCATTTTTCTTTTACAACATGGTTTGTAAGTAATCTTTCTTACTTTTACCATACGAGGTACTTTTTGAATTTTCCAGCAAAATTATGAGAATAATGTTTTTTTAACTTATATGACATGAACATATTTTTATGATTTCTTAATTCATTATTCCATGAATCTTCATCTATATAGTTTCAAGTTTACTTTCAAAAAAACTTTTCTTTTAAAATTATGTGGCATTTTGAGAAGAGAAAATGTTTTTGGAAAAGAAAGGATATTTTCCTCAGGAATTAAGTTCAAGTGTTTTATCAAAATTATTTTCCATATAAGATGACATAGGGTTATGTTTTTATCCCTGTTATTAATTTTATTTTATTTTATTATTTTTATGAAGTCTTTTTATCTTATATGTATTATGTTATGATGACATGATGTTTAAGAATCCCATTTTATTTCATAGATTATGCTATGATGAATGATTTATATTTTTTGTAGAACAAGTAATAATTATTTCATTAGGAGATGGGTGGAACCTATATATCCCTCTAATGCATTGGATAAAGATTTATATCTCATGATATTGACATGAATGGAACGACAAGTAAATCTAGTTTAGTAATACATGGATGGAACGGCAATAAACCCGGTTCAGTAATTGGCTTTGTCCACTATGATGGTCTTGGAAGCAATGCCTTAACTAATATGGAAATCATATTATGTGATTATTAGTTTTCCAAAATTACATGTTTTATGAAAATTTTATTCTATCATGGTTAATGTTCATTTATGATCTATTCCTTACGTACTTCCAAGATTTATTTCATGACTCAAAATTTTGATGTTTAAACTTTATGTTCATGTTTTTACATTCAAAATTTTATGGTTTGTTTTATGTTCTCCATGTTTACCATTACTGAGCATTTGAGATCACACTTTTTATGTTTTATTTTCCCCTGGATATAAATAAAGTTATTATATAGGAAAACAAAATGGGAAGCTCCTTATGGGAGATATTGAAGATATTTCACCATGATTAGAAGATTATGTTCCAAGTTTCCAAAGACACTAAACTAATATGGTCTTTGGGAATATTTTTTTGCCATATATTAAGTATTCATCAAAAGAAATGTAATGTCCATGTACATTAATCTTGGGTCTCTACATTGCCTTCTATGAAAAAACCCAAATAAGCAAGGAAACACCCTCTACGAGTCCTGGAAAAGTAAAACCCTAGGTTTGAACCATCCTAATAATGAACCCTAGATTTCATAGTGATTTAGGGTTCATAGAAGAATTATAAATCTTTGGAAAATACAATATATAAATAGGGTATAAGATAAAGGAATAAAGGAGGGATAATTTCCTTGAAAATTCTTGAAATTTGAGGAGAAGAGGCCATGATTCCAAAGTAAGGGAGATGTAAATAACCCTAGGGATCTAATAGGATTTAATGGATGAAAGGGGGGAGAGGAGGAGAGTAGGTTTAAAGATAAAGATTTAAATTTAGGTAAATTCACTTTAAAATGAAATCTGGGCAGACTACATGGTTTGGCTGCATTGTTTACCAAACTTTTCACCAACCATGTGGATGGAACTACCTAGGTTATAGCATGGTGCATGATTGTCTTCCATATTTTCTAATAACCATGTGAAAATGATGTTCCCACACCCATACACTTCCCTTAGGACTTTCACAACTCATGTGTTACTCGTTCACATTAACCATGCACGTTAAAAATTGAACCGAGGACCCATCTATGTAAGGTTACCCACACAATTTAGACTAAAATATGCATGTTAATACATGAATAGAAGGATACCATATAAAAGGGTCATCTTAATGGTTTACCAAACCATGAAATGATCATGTGAAAATATTATATAGAGTAAATTTTTCAAAATAAAATTAAAATTCAATCCTGAAACTTATAAAAAATAAAATTACCCTAAAATAACACTAAATAAATAAAACAACTATAACATGGAGTGTTACAATATCCCCACCATAATTCTTTATAACCCCAGAAATCCTTAGATCAAGAATATAATATGATGGGAAACTAGAACCTCCACACCTCAAAACATGAGGTGGGTGGTTTGGGGAAGTACTAAAGAGGGATAATGAGGAGGAAACCACTAAACACGATCAATCCCCCAAAACCAACCAACAAAAATCCTCAAAAAATGGGATTCAAATACTCAAACCACACCAAACCCAAATATAAAAATGAATAGATAGTTATTATATGTCGCCCACCATTTATAATTGTTCTAGAATAGTGGAATGAAGGGGAACACATCTAAAAGAAACCATCACCGGATATGAACCTCAATCACCAACCGCAATCAACCATTCCAAAGAAAACCTATCAAGATTCCAAAGAGGTTCCACCCATAAGGCTATCCAAATATCTCCAAAACCATCAAAAGCATCAATGGATCCACCAAAACCTTTATGAACTAAATAGGA
This sequence comes from Viscum album, assembly GCA_963277665.1. Taxonomy (NCBI): domain Eukaryota; kingdom Viridiplantae; phylum Streptophyta; class Magnoliopsida; order Santalales; family Viscaceae; genus Viscum; species Viscum album. The sequence continues at coordinate 1,523,695,391 of OY728164.1, read as the reverse complement.
AAGGAAAAAAAACACAACCAAGATGCAATAAGAAACAACATGGGAACTCACCTTGGGTCATCACTACACATAGGTAAACTATAACCTCAACTAAAAGGAATCATCTCATAGAGAACCCTAAAAAAACCATCACCCTTAGTTTCTAATTGAAAGGAAACCTTGGTCTTAATTACCCAAGCATAGACCTAAATATTTCTCATGTTCAATCATCCAAAATCAACCTTAAGCATCTTATAAATAAAATTACAAAGATTATCACCACAACCAGTTAACCTCAAAACCACATTACCCCTAAGAAATAAAATTCCATAAAGCCATCAAAATGAATAAATAGCCCAAAAATAACTCAAACTACACCCATTTAAAAATTTATTTTCTCATCCCTACAAATCTTTCCTAGATCTAAATCCTAAAAATAAAATCTATAAAATAGCCAATCATACCAAACTATGATTACACCCAATACTTATTCCAAAATCCCTCTTATAAAAACTATATAAGGTGGACCAAATGATCACAATGAAGAAATGGTCTAAGAGTAGGGAAGGTCATAAATCCACCACTCAACTAGGAGTCTAGGTAAAGTTTAGAGCTAAAGAAACTCATTTCAATAGATAAAAATGATTCACCCTGAGGATAAACTCAAGGAAAGGCCTTCTAATTTCATTCTTGACCATTTTGGGAGGAATGTGTTAAATAACACGGGGCATTAACTATAGTACCACTCTCTATAATAGTGTTTTCATGATCACAAACACTCAATTATGTTTCTATAAATTTCATTTAAGTGGGTTTCAATGTCTATATTAAATACCAAGTAAAGTAATTTAATAGAATATTAAAGATATTTTAAATTATTGTTAAAGGATTAATACAATATCTTATGATGATTCAAGAACATGGAATAATATTTCAAGATATTTAGAAGGAAATGGGAGGAAGTAAGGGAGACTCTACTTGAAGGTAGAGATGTACAGGTAGCACCAACTTCCCAGTTCCATGATGGTAGCACCCTGGATGTGAAGAAGTCCTATTGGATAGTTGATGGAGGTGTACTAGCTAGCTAGTTCTAGTTTTAGAATCACCCCTAGCTCCAGGTATCTCACCGGCTACCTGGTGGAGGCTACTAGGTATCCAGTGCAATTTCATATTCTAATTTGAGATGGCATTTATTATGGTCAATATGCCCATTATTCCTGTCTTTTTCAACATCATTACACCCAATGAATTTTAGAATGTTATCAGTCCTCTTGGAGCCTATAAAAGGATTCTCTTAGCCTCTTGTAATAATAACTTAAATTTCTCCCAATGATTCTCTAAAGATCAAATTGATGCTGAATTTCTATGTATTACAGATCCCCCCAAAGAGCCAACTACTTCTCTAAATATCTCATTGGAACTCACCTTTTCTCTAAACTCTATCATCCTAAATTGTAATCATACATTAATGAGGTTTTTTAGTTACATTATAATAGGTTTTCTCAAGTAAACCACACTCCTCACACCACCTTTATCTAATGGTTTCTCACTCTAGAAAAGTGAGGGATGAGTTCATTGGTTGTTTTTTAAGCTCAAGAGAGTGATCACAAACCAAAATTATGGGGGATGGGTATTTTTATCGCTTATAATAGCAAGGTATTTATAATATTGACCTCTCAAGTTTAGGGGTGGATATTTAGGGGCTCACATCGAGCTATTTCTGAACTCCTTATCAATTATGGTTGATCTCTCTTTAATTTATTGTGTTATATCATTTAATATCAATTTTTATACTTTCATAAATTCAATTCAATAATTGAAATTATTAATTTAATTTTATATTAACTTATCAACTCATATCTAATTTATCAAATATCACTCAATTTATTTATCAATTTTTTATTTCAAAATCATTTAATTTTGAATTTAACCTTTTATTATACTTTAATTTTTTAAAAGGAAAATTCACCCCCACCCCCTCTTGTTATATTTCTTTGAGAAAAAATTGGTATCAAAGGGTTGATTTGTGTTTTTATAAAAATTATTTTTTTCAAAATTGTTTATTTCCAAAAAAAAAATTCCAAATATTAATGGATTTCAAATCTAGATCTTGTTAATTATGGAATCTAATTCTTATTTCACATGATCTTATTTTTTATGGAACTGATTACTCATATTATAAGAATTGGATATCAATAATTTTCAATAGTATTTGTTACTTAGTTTGGAAAGTGTTACTGCATGAGTATGTTCTAACCAAAGAATCTAAATAAAAATAGTCTCTTAGAGATGTTAAGAATTTTAAACTTAATATAAAAGTTATGAAATTATTACATTATGGTCAAGATTGTAATGGTTTTAATCATGTTTCTAAATGGAAATGGATTATTAAATATAGAAAAATCTAGAATTCAAACACAAAGGAATGAATAAAGTAAATAACACTATATTGGATATGTATTATCAAGATTTTGAAAGTTTTTCTATGCATCATAATGAGTATATTACTAGTATGTTTATGAAATTCACTGACATTTGCAATGCTAGAAAGTATCTCAGTGGTAAATTATCTACAAAAACACTCATGAAGAAAATTATATAGGTTATACATAGATCCTAGGATCCTAAATTCATAGCCATTAAAGAATAAAAATATGTGAATAAGATTATTGTAGAAGAACTCATTAGATCCCTAATGAAATATGAAATAATGATGAAGTGATAAGCGAAGAAAGAGGTCAGTGAAGTCAAAGAAGTCAATAAAACCATCGTCTTTATAGCTACCAATAATGAACCATATTGAGGTGAAGTTATAGACTATGATCAACTTTCCAATAACATGGAAAATTTATTTAATAAGAAGAAATTATACAACTGATCCAAGAAGGTAAGTTAAAAATAGGAACTGAAAGTGACATGTTATGAGTGTAAAAATAAAGGTCAGATCAAACCGGAGTGTCTCATATTTAAAAATAATCTTAAAAAATAAGGTAAGAAGGATTTCAAAATAAAAATATATAGTGAAATTGATAACTCCATAGATTCAAAACCCTCAACCACTTAAAGTTACTTAAGTCCCAAGTGACTTATGGCACATATTTATGAATACATAGAGGTTAGTACCCATATTTCCATTTCTCCCCCCTCCTCTTATTCTCTTAATTCTTCACTTATATCTTATTCTTCTAGATCATCTATTCACCTTAATTATTAAGCCCTAAAATATACTCATGGTCAACTTTAAAATGGTTATCATCAAATTTCTTCATTATATAAAGATATTGAAAAGAAACATAACCAAGTGTTTTAAGAAAAAGATCAAATTCAAAGAGAAATGGATCTTCTCATCAATGGAAAAGAATATATCTCTATAAAAGTTAAGCACCAACTGGATGTTAATAAACTTGAATATAACATTAAATAACTCATAAGTTTTCTTTACAAATTCACCCAATGATAAAATAATTTAAATTAAATTTTGGTCTCTCAAAGACATGGAAAATAACAGGTTGTTCTTGGTTTCTCAAATCATGAAAGCACCTCTATGATCCCATCAAAAACTACTTTTATTAAAGGTTTCTCTCAAGATAAATTTTTTAATTATTGTAAAATAATTTTTCATATAATTTATGAATGTGATTGTAATAATGCATAATATGTGATACCAAAATCAAATCATCTTTCTTCCAATTTTTTCAAAAAAAACTCATACCAAACAAATATAGATTCCTAAATCCTTATTATATAACATCAGTAGACCCAAGTTCATTTGGGTACTAAAACCTTTAGTAATTTTATTTTGTAGGAAAAGTGTCTTCTAAGAAAAACCCAAGAATAATTGGAGTATCAAGATAGTGGTTTCTCCAGACACATGTGTTGAATCCTCTCTAAATTCAAACAAATAAATAAATTAGAAGGAGATAAAATCACTTTTGAATATAATTTTAAGTGTAAGATAATCAGGGAAGGTACCATCAATTTTTATAACACAACTGTAATTTAAAAAAATTATTTATAAAAGTCTTGAAACATAGTTTTTTAAGCATAAGTTAATTGTGTGATAGTGGTTTTAAAATTTCTTTTGAAAATGATTTCTATAATGTTTTTAACTCAAAATGGAACATTTTTATTGACCACTTCAATATTTTAAAATGTTTATACAATAAATTTTTAATCTCTTTCTACACAAACATCAAATTCTTGAGTACACAAGTTAGTGAGTCGTGAATTTGGCATATACACCATGGTCATTTTATCACACAATCACTTGTCAAACTTAATAATTATCAACTAGTGTGAGATATACCCAAACTTTATTTCAAAAATGAAATGGTTTATGAAGCATTCCAACATGGTAAGAAATGTAAATCCTATTTTAAATATAAAAAAGGATTTTCATCTTAAAAACCACTTTAATTAATTTATATTGATTTATATGAAAATTATCAAATTGAAAGTCTGTGAGTTAAATCCTATACTTTAATAATTATTGATGAATTTATAAGATTTACAGGGGTGTATTTATTATCTCATAAAAGTAAATCTTACAAATCCTTCATCATGTTTTATAAAAAGGTTGAAAATGAAATTTTTTTTAAAATTGTTTCAATTCAAAGTGATCATGATGGAGAATTCAATAACAATTAATTTTATGATTTATGTTTTTTGAAGGTTGTAATCATTTTTTCTTATCCTCAAACCCCTCAATAAAATGGGGTAGTATATAGGTGAAATATCACTATCCAAAAAATCACACAAAAACTTTTAAATGGTTTTAATTTTTTGAAATATTTTTTGGTTGTGGACATGAATACTATATATTATTTATCATTAATAACATTCTTTAAAGACCATTTCTTTAAAAGACCCTTTTATAAAAAAATTAATAATAAAAAACCCAAAGTCAACTTTTTAAAAGTTTTTAGTTGCAAATTTTTTATTTTAAACACCAATGAAAATCTTGGAAATTTTGATTTTAAATATGATGAAGGTGACTTTATTGGGTACTCCAACTCAATAAAGTCATATAGAGTCTTTAAAAAAAGGAAAAAATGATGGAATAATCAATCCATGTTTTTTTTATGAAAATTTTCAATAATCACTTTCTCAAACTATTTTTGAAAATGATGTTTAAAATAAACCTTTTGAAACTAAATAAGTTGAATAATAATAACAATATCCTTTAAATTATTTACCTAAAGTTTTTAAAAAATCTAAAGACCATCCCTTTGAAATTCCAATAGTTATTTGAAATTATGAACTCATACAAGAAGATCGGTCTTAAATTAGGTTGAACGCCTTGCCTTTATATCTCATCTAGAACCCCAAAATCTTAATGATGCCTTAACAATGAAAATTGGGTTTTTTTCATACAAGAGGAACTAAATAAATTCACTCAAAATGATTTATTGACTCTCATGGAAATATCTAATGATCTTCCCATCATAGTATCTAAATGGGTTTTTAGAAATAATCTAGACAAGCTTGGTAATACCACTATAAATAAAGCTTTTTTAGTTTCTAAAGGTTATAACCAAGAAGAAGAAATTAACTATGGTGATACCTTTACACCCATTACTTAGTTAGAATCTATTATAATCTTGTTTTCATTTACCTCTCATATTAATCTAAAACTTTTTCAAATGGATGTCAAAATTTATTTTCTAAATGGTTTTATTTGCAAAAAAATTATGGAGAAACCACCCGGTTTTGAAAACCCCATTTTTCTAAATTCCATTTTCATATTAAATAAATCCATTTTTAGTTTAAAATAACCCCCCGTATAATTGGTATTAATTTATTTTAAATTATATTTTATTAAATGGTTTTAAAATGGGAATAGATGATTTTTTTTCTTTGTTTATAAAACGCACTTGAAATTATTTATTACTTGTTCAAATTTACATTGATGATGTGATTTTTAGATCTACCAATGCATGAATTTGTTTTTAATTTTATTATTTAATGAAAAAAGAATTTGAAATGAGATTTATGGGTGAACTCAAATTCTTTATCGACTTTAAAATTTCTCAAAGAAATAATAGTATCTTTTTAAACCAAGGAAAATAAACCAACGAGATCTTAAAATGATTCATCATGGATCATGCTAAGGAAATTAGTATGGTCGTGAATAAAAATTGTAAGTTAACATTGGATAAATCTGATAATATGGTAGACAACATGATTTATATAAATATGACTGGTAGTATAATTTATCTTATTATTACCCAACCGAAGATCATGTTCAGTGTTTTTCTGTGTGATCATTTTCAATCAAATCCAAAGGAATCTCATTTAAAATCTATTAAAATTATTTTTCATTATTTTAAAAGAATTAAAAAATTTGGTTTGTTTTATATAAAAGGAAATTATTTTGAATTAACTAGTTTTTTATACTGATTTTAGAGGATTTAAAATAGATAGGAAAAGTGAAAGTAGGAATTTCCACATACTTAGAAAATATCTCATCACATGGAGTAGTAAGAATTAGAACTCAATTTCTCTATCTATAGCTGAAGCAGAATAGGTAGCCACTGGGAGTTGTTTCACCCAAATATTATGGATTTAACACACTTATGATAATTAAAACATACATTTGACCCTATCCTTTTTAAGTGTGATAACACTAGTTCCATTAATATCTCAAAAAAATCCTCTCTAGTATTCTCTCAATAAATGTGTTAACCTTCTAAAAATGTGATATATTCTTGGATCATGTTCTAAAAAAATATAAACTCACAGATATTTTTACTAAACCTCTAGCCCATGATCGTTTTGAATTAATTAAAGGTGAATTAGGAATAGTTCTCTCATGAAATTCTCCATTTGACCTATAGATATATTGAGTTATCTTTTTAAAAATATTATTTCAAATATTTTTGAAAACTTGAATTTCTTGTTTTTTTATTTTTATTTTATCTCGATTATTATCCATTTATCTCACCTATGTTATCACTTGAGGGTGAGCCTTATCTATTTTAATTCAAAAAAATTACTTAAGATATATCTTCTAATTTTCAATTAAATTATTTTTAAAATTTTTTCTCTTATTTACAAAATTTCAAAAAACTATTTTCTAAGAATGATTACTTTTTATTATTCTAGTTTTTAAACAAAATTCATTTTTAAAACTCATAAAAGTATTTATGTATATATATATATATATATTTAATAAAATTTTCTTATTTATCTTTAAGAAAGATTATTGATGAGTAAAAAATATTTTATATATACTTATCGCTCTAACAATATCTCTTGAGTTTTCTTTGACAAAATGGAAATGGAAGGATCGTTTAAAAGTATTATTTCACATTATAGGGACCTTTCTTTCTAAATATCTTTAAAGGAATAATTAAATCAATAGAGGTAAAATCATTCATTAAGGAATACATTTACATGGAAAAGGTATGTACCAATTTTTTCTCTTTCTATTTATTTCTTCTTATTCACTTTTTATTTTATTTATTTTCTCTTCTTCTTTATCTTTCTCTATTAAAAATTTCTTTTATACTTCCCTCTCACTCTATATCTATTAAGGGGTAGTTTTAAAGTTAAAATAGATTTTTTTCAAAATATTTTTTAAAAATATTTTTTTATATCCTTTTATACTTCCTCTCATTTTTTTCTCTTTTTGATAATCACAAACGTGGGGTTCATTTAGTTACTCACAAAATGAAAGAAATTTATTGAAATTTCCTAAAAATTATTTTTATTTTTAAAGGGGGTTAATTTGATTTGAACTTTAAAAATGTGTCATTGATTAATTTGTTTACAAAGGGGGAATTTTTGAAATTTATTTGAATTTTTTTATTTATGAATATAGCATGGTATATTTTTCATATTTACTTATTTAGCTCATTGAATATCCTTTTAAATTCTTTAATTACATTACTATCTCTTACTCTTGATTTTTAATTAATTTGTATTTTATGTAATGTGTTTGTGATCATCAAAAAGGGATATATTTTTATATATATCTCTCTCTTAGGTGTTTTCATTATCACAAAAACTCACCTTTATTTCTAACAATTTAATTTAAGTGATTTTTAGTGTTTATATTAAATACCAAGTGATGAAATTTAATGGAATATTAAAGATATTTTGAATTCTTATTAAAGGATTAATACAACCTCTTATGATTCATTAGTAACATGTACTAATCTTGAAAGATACTTAGAAGGAAATAAGAGGACGTAAGGGAGGATCCACTTGAATGTGGAGAAGTGCATACAACACCGGGCACCCAGTGTAGTGCACTGGTTACCCGGTGCCATGATGGAAAAACCTCAAATGTGTAGAAGTCCCACCGACTAGTCGATGGAGGTGTACCATCTAGCTAGTTCTAGTTCTAGAAGCACCCCCAACTCTAAGCAGCCTATCAGTTACCTGGTGGAGGAAAACAAGTATCAGGTGGCATCACGTCTGCTGGTCCAAGATGGAATTTATTATGGTAAAAATATCCATTAAGGTGGTATTCCTTAGCTTAATTACACCCAGTGAATTCTAGAGTGTTATCAATCCTCTTAGATCTTATAAAATGAGTCTCTTCACCTATTGGAAGAATAACTTGACTTATCCAAATTACTCCCAATGATGCTCTCAATATCGAATCAATGTTGAATTACTATCTCTCTAAAATCCTCCCAAAGAGCTAATTCCTTTTCTAAATATCTCAAAGGATCCTTCCCTTTTCTCTCAAATCTCTCATCCCAGATTATAATCATCCATAAAATATATTTTTAATGACATTGTATTGGGATTTCTCAAGAAAAACTCTCTCATATGATCACCTTTCTCTTATGGGTTCTCACTCATTAAAAGTGAGGGATAGGGTCCTTAGCTACTGATGAAGCTCAAGAGGATTCCCACAAAGAAAAATTTTAAGGGAAGGGTTTCTTAAAAACTATTAAGATTGATTTATTTATAATATTAACCTCTCGAATTTAAGGGTGGATATGTAGGGGCTCACATTGAGCTACTTTCTAACTCCTTGTCAATTGTGTTTTCTCTCTCTTTACATTATCGTATTTCATCATTTAACATTGATTCATATACTTGAATAAATTCAATTCAATTATTTTCACACTCAATTTACTTTGATATTAACTTCTTAACTCATATTGAATTTATCAACTATCACTCAATAGATTTATCACTTTATTCTTTCAAAATCATTTAATTTTTAATTTAACCTATTCTTCCACTTTAATTTTTTAGAAGGTAAATTCACCCCCATCCCTTCCATATTTCTTCGACCAACATGAAATCCTTAGATTCATTCCCCATAATTTAAATAAAATAGTCCCATTTCAAGCCAAGGGATGAATTCCAAAAACCTAGGCCTTTCTAAATAAACATAATGACCACATAATATAAAACATATTTCCTTTTAAAATCACCACCATCCAAATAAAAAAATTAAATCACTTTTTAATAAGGTATTCTTTTAAAAAAAATAATCCTTCCTTTAAAATAAAGTAGCCTTAGAAACATACCCAACCCATTTTCAAAATCAAATAAAATCATTTCACTCTTTTATCAAAATAAGAAACCATTTTGTAACTTTATTAAAATTTAAATCTCTAATTTTCTCATAATGAAATTTTTAGAAAATTTATATAAAGGTCCACTCTTTGTTTATTAAAACATTTCCCAAACACCACACTTAAAATATCCAATTTATAGAACTACCCATGTGTAATTAAGTAACCTTTTCTAAAACAACACACCCCAAAACTAGTTGTAAAATCAATTATTTACAAAACTTTCCCCTTTTTACTCTAAAAAAACTTAAAAACACCGGGAATAAACAAATCATAACATAGCATGTCAAATAAAATCCATTCCAATCGTATAAAAACGCTAATAAAACCCTCTAGAATCCATATCCGATAAGTGGATCCCACTTTTGGAGAAATATAAAACCAAAAAAGATGGAAACAACAAAATTATGAGGGATGAAAAGTTGCACATGGTTTGGATGCATCATTTTTCAAGTCATTCTCTAACCATGTGATATATTCTAAAAATTTTACACATCCATCTATATAGGCTCTACACTTTTTGACAAAACCATGTAGGTTAACTATGCAGCCCTAGTTCAACTTCTACTTTCACTCCAAAATACAATAGGACTCCCAAAATCACTGGTTGAAATCATTCTAGAATCCAAATATCATTATAACACATCAAAATACATCCAAAAATCAAATAAAAATAAAAAATAAAAGACTCAGTCCCAACTTCCCATTGTAACTTGAGGTTCTAAACATTAAAGAGTTTGTGAGACTCTCCCCATGCCTACCTCTCAAGTTATGACATCCTTATATTCATACTACCAAGACAAAACCCAAATAACAAGAAATAATACTCAAGAATCTAGTCCTCTATTATTAACCTATGCTTTAATACTATTTGTAACAAACTAGCACAGTCTAACCTGATATGTCACCCGACCCAGCTCACCACTAGGCCTAAAGGTAGTTCTCGATCCCCATAGGCTGGAAACTAGCATCTAGGCATCAAATTAAACACTTGGGAATGATTTTACCCTAAAATTAAAGTTAACACATAATGATATTTTTACCAAAATCCCAACATGGACCGTTTTTACTTTGGATATCCATGAAACATCAAATAAATAGAACTAAATAATTAATTAAACCAATGAGTCGCAACCAAAAAGAATGATCCAACTCATCTATATAAACATACAACATTATCCATAAACACATACATAAAAAATAATAATAAAATAAATTGAACACAAATAAAGAAAAAAAATTATAGTTGATAAATTGATAAACAAAATAAAGTAAATCTTAGACCGATTGCACGTGTACCTACATGAAACCCATGGTTTCCCTATAAATTCCAACTCACTAATATCAGACCTAATATAATGATAACCAGATTGAAATTGAAACTTAGAAACTATTTATAAGTCATAAGAGCTACATACACATAGACCTAAGTGTTCGTGTAGGGTGTGAGATAACAAGTCTGGTGGGATCTCACTAATGTGTCTCTACAATTCCTTTAATAAAAAAGGTTATGAATTCCAGTTTAAAATAAAGTATAAAATAGATTTTTTTATCTCATAAACTAGAATGAAAACAAATCACAAATTATATGTTATAAATAATAAAATAGTTATCTTTAAGGAAATATAAATGAAACCTATTTTGAAACCCAAAACGTGAATGTTTTATTTTATGAAAAAAACAAAAAAAAACTTCTTATTAGAAATTTTTTAAAAGTGTTATATAAAAACTCAATATTAAATCAAATTTCATTCCTTTATTTTGAGATAAACTTTTCAAAACCACTCTAAAAAACAATTTTGGGAACATACCCTATCATAAATGGAATAATCACAATACAAAAGTAAAACATAATATTAAGAAGAAATATAAAAACAATTAGTAAGTGTAAATAATGGCACTAGACTACCAAGAAAAAGGGGATAAAAACAAACATGAAATGGAAATCCCTGATATAGAACCACTGATCAAGATAAAAAATGCCATGGGTTACACCCTATATACTAGTGTGTATCGATTATAATAGCACTATAACTAATATAGACTAATGTTCAACATACATCATGAACCATATATAACATTGGCCATCCAACTAGCTTGCATCATCATCATTGGAATGACACTCACTACCTAGCATTGTCTCATGCTAGGGAACCTAGTAGAATGTGTACTAACTAGGGTAGCATAAATTAAGATTTACTACCTAAACACCTAGGCTTCCATGACCAAACAACTATAGAGGTGAGAAAGAAATAAAGGAAATTATCAAAATAAATCATAAGTGATATCTCACACCACACCTATAATTCCCTCGCATAAAACAACCCATTTCACATATCATTCATTCATCACATTATCATAAAAACCCATAATGGTTTAACCAAACAAAAAATTCAAGTGATGAGGGTCTCACAATATTAATCCATTTACTTCATAAAGTTTCAAATAGGCCTTAACTAAAAAAATATCTTGGGATTCTAGCCCTTCCCTTTTCCTTAAAATTATATTCTTTCAAAACAATTTTGAAATCTCTAAGGCACGCACTCCTTTTAAAATCCAAAATCATTCTTTAAAGACATGGAACTTTACCTTTAAAATTAAAACAAGTTCAAAGCCTTTCATTTTCTATAAAAATAATTTGAATAAACCCTTGATAAATTTCAATACCACTTGTAATATTAAAACATTTTATTCAAAATCCATACATAAAATCCCTAGGAAAAATCCCTTATGAAAAGTTATGATTATTGGTTTTGGTCACAGAGGAATCATGTGGTGGGCATTTGGATAATTAAAATTTCTTTTAATATCAATTGTCTGGAACCCCAATGGAGGATCTTGAATGTTAAGTTTATAATTAATTTATTTATATTGGAAGAAATTAATTACCTCGTATTAGGTTTCTTTCTTTATAGTCGATGTCGATCATCCAAAAAACATTTTGGATTGTCTTTGTTATGCTTGTGAGGGTCCAAGGGTAGAATCCCTATAGTGGTGATCCAAAAGTGATCCAATGATCTCTAAGCAATGTCAATCGATCTTTAGGTGCTAGTGTGGTGAATCGAATGTCTTGCATTGTTCATTATTGATCACTCATTCTTCAAACTCAAAGAAATATCTCTTGTGCTCTCATTCTTGAGAGGGAGAGAGATGGAGGAGTCAAAAGATAATTCGTTGTGTGCAACAATTCTCTTCATTTTTATTGAACACTAATACTCTACAAAATAGACATAACCATCTATTTATAGAGATATAGTTTAGGTTAAAATCGTGATTTAATTGCATGTCATCCATTAAATAATATTATAACCTTTAATGAAACCTCATGACACATATTATTATTATTATTATTATTATTATTATTATTTCATGGCGCACACCAATTTTTGTAAATTAATAAATAATATTTACCATCTTGTAAATAATTATTTACCACTAGACATGGTCTTAATCCATTAGAACTCCTCTAAAATTATTGAATACCTGAATAAATATTTTATTCGTAAATAAATATTTCATTTATATACCAATAAATATATATTTATTTATTTATTTATTTATTTATTTACATACAAGTGAATAAATATTTATTTAATTTATGCAATAAATATAAATTGAACAGTCTTGAGAATAATATATATTCTTTTAATTAAATAAAAATATAATTTAATCGAGATCAATAAAAACACTTAGTTTTTGACCCTCTAGGATTCTTTCTCGTTGGCAATAGGTGGGTTTTCCTAAAGTCTAATATTATTGTCTAGTAATGGGTCAAGGAACCCAAGAGAAAGAAATTAATGTCACAACATTAACAACCACATACAAATGCTCATTGTGTGATATAATCCCTTTATCCCAATATCTCATAAAGTAGGTTGCACGATGGTGTCATCAACCTATATGCTTGATAAATATTTATTTGATTATCTAAAATAAACACATCATTACACCATGGCCATGGAATTTAATGTGATGGTTTTATTTTAATCTAAGGGTCGAGATATCATCTTCCATAAAGATGGAAGGAACAAATCCTTTCTCAAAATTATCCATTAATGGCATGTCACTCATGACGCACCCAACGTATCCAAATTTTCCATGAACTATTATCATCATGTTTTACAAAATAAATCTAAGTACGCACATCATAACATGCATTAATAATAATCTTAAAGTCTAAGGATAATTAGAAATTATCATGGATAGGAATATCCTATGACACTAAAACATTTGGAATTCCTACTGGGAGGTATGTTCTAATAATCTCCCATATTGGAGATTACCAAGTGAGACCTTCATGAGAAGAAGCATCATCTTCTTACAAGTACTCACACCTAACAGTCTATATACTATGTGTAACATCATAGTATTTTATCCAACTGTAGAACTATATTAAGAATATTGTTATAGCACTTCAAGGTTTTCATCATAGTGGGGAACTTCTATGACCTTATCAATGCGACATATACTCTAGGAAATTATTACATTAGAGTCTTGAGAATAATGAAAAACATGTAATAAGAAGTTTTATTAATATTCAATACACCGAATATACATGTAATCAATGTACAAATAGTTGGTCCCAGGACACCAACTTCCATAAACTCCCACTTTTACTAGAGACAGATGCCTATGAATTTCATTCCACTAGACCTCCATTACTGGAAAAATCACTTATACCCATAGTTTGAAACCATGGGTATAGCCTCTAAAACCATGGGTATAGGCTATACCCATGGTTATATAAACCATGGGCTACTGAAGAGTCGTTATAGAGCTATACCCATGGTTTTATAGAAACCGTGGGTATATCCTTGGAGATTTCCATAATACCCATGGTTTAATTTAAACAGTGGGCATATATCTATACCCACGGTTTACAAAACTATGGGTATAGATAATTACACCAGACATGATATACCCACAGTTACTGAACCATGGGTATAGATCCTTAACCTATAAAAATGAAACCTTCCTACACTAGGATGATATAGTAACCCGAAAGTTGTGGTTTGGTGCGTAGTATGGGCCACAAGAATTCAACCTTAAACATCATCCAATCCAACAAAAGGAACTAAATACCAGGTATGATTTCTAAGTAAAGATGAAAACTCTTAATGAATCACTTGATGCCACTAAGGTTGAAACAAGTCATCCTTAAAAGATATAGGTTCCACAAAAGAAATATAAACTTTGGGTTTGAAAATGTCAGCCTTGAAACATGTGGTCATAGGATAAGAATTATGAGAAATGGAATGAGTTGACTAGCCAAAAGACTGCTCTGAGGCAGGAGCATCAGCAAGAGATTATCTCAAAGAATTCTTACAAAGAGGTTGTCCAAAAAACTACGCTAAGTTGGGATGACCACCAAGAGACTCATCAAGGGAAACTGAAGTAGAAATAGGTGAACTAGGATAAGGAGAAGAGGAGAAACCAGTAGACAGTGAACCATAAATTGAAATTGAAAAACCTTATCTATTAGCAGCTTTAGTGATGGGACATGAATAGTCTACTAAAAGAGGAAAGCAACAATATTTGGATCTCATTGCAAAAAAAAATTATGATGATAAATATGAGTGTCAATGCTAAAAAGGAAACCATGATTCTTTAAAGACAACATATCATGAGATAAAAACACTTCCAGTTGAATCTAAACACATGTATCTATTGAATCCACTTTGTGTTTATTTTGTATTCATTGTCAATGAAGGAGGAAATATGCATGATGTCAATATGTGATGAAGATGAGATTATTGGAAGGAATTTGGTGTCCCTAAGTTGGTTGATGAGATGAAATAGAGTTCTGAAGTCTTGATACAAAAATGTGTTGAGCTCTGAAAAATGAATGAGGATTGGTGATGCATTTTAAAGCTTGGAAGTTGGTAGGTGTCATCATTGGTGTTGCCATTGTTTATGTGACAGAGAAATGAAATTAAGTTTTTTCATTGGAATAGCTAATATCAATTGTATGAAAATGAAATGAAGTTCTACCATTGGAATAGTTGAGATCAATCGTATGACAAAGTTAGATAGAGAAATTTCTTGGAGTTCATGTTCAGAATTTGTGGTAACCGATTTGATTTAATAGAGGAGTTTTGACCCATGGAGTGTGGAAGATGTTGATTAGTTTATCTCTATGAAGGTGGTGTGAATAATAAATTTTGATTCTTGCGAAGCCAGATTATATGGAAATATGGAAAGTTTTGTAAATAATAGAGGAGTTTTGACCCCTGCACTACCCCCCCCCCCAGCCCCCTGCACTACCTCCCCCACCCTCCCCCAACTCATCCCCCTCCAATGCCTCCCCCACCCTCCCCCTAGACCCTTGAACTACCTCCTTTAGCCCCCTGCACTACCTCCCCCTGCCCTCCCCCAGCCCCCTACATTTCTCCCCCCCCCCTCCCCATTGCCTCCCTCCATCCCCCTGCACTGCCTGCCCCCCCCCCCAGACCCTTACACTACCTACCCCCACCCCCCTGCACTACATGCCCCCCTCCCCCCCCTCCCTTCCCCCCACCCCCTGCACTGCCTTCCCCCTCCCCTGCCCTCCCCTCCCCCACCCTCCCCCCAGCCCCTGCACTGCCTGCCCCTCTCCCCTCCCCATCCCCCTGTACTACCTCCCCCACCCTCCCCTCCTACCTCCCCCACCCTCCCTTAAGCACCTTGCCCTACCTTCCCCCCTACCCTCCCCTTCCCTAGCCCCCCCCCCCCATCCCCCTATACTGCCTGCCCCCCCCCACCCTCCCCACATCCCCCTCCACTGCCTCTCCCACCCTCCCCCTAGCCCCCTGCATCGCCTGCCCCCCCCCCCCCACCCTCCCCCCATCCCCCTACACTTCCTCTACCACCCTCCCCCTAACCCACTGCACTACCTACCCCCACCCTACCCTCACCCCATCCCCCTGCACTGCCTCCCCCACCCTCCCCCTACCTCCCCCACCCTCCCCATGCCTCCCCCCACCCTCCCCCCAGCACCATTCACTACTTTCCCCGCTACCCTTCCCTTCCCCACCCCCCCCCCATCCCCCTTTACTGCCTCCCCCACCCTCCCCCTAGCCCCCTGCACTGCCTACCCCTCCCCCCCCACACACACACACACCCTCCCCCCAACCCCCTACACTGCCTGCCCCCCTCCCCTCCCCTCCCCCAACCCCCTGTACTGCCTCCCCCACCCTCCCTGATCCCCTTGCACTACCTCCCCCCCACCCTCCCCCACCCCCCCTACACTACCCCTCCACCAACTCCCTACACTGCCTCCCCCACCCTCCCCCAAGCCCCCTACACTACCTGCCCCCCCCCCACCCTCCCTCTATGCCCATGCACTGCCTCCCCCACCCTTCCCCCTGCCTACCCCATCCTCCCCACAACCCCCTGCACTGCCTACTCCCATCTCATCCCCTCCCCTATCCACCTACATTTCCCCCCTCCCCCACACCGAAGGAAAATAAAATAAACAGAAACAACATGGTACAAAGGTAGAAAAAAATGAAACACACTAATTAATCCCTACACTACCCCAATCTCCCTCCCCTGCAGAGAAAACTGCATAGCCACCTCCAGTTCCCATCTGATCCCCTTCACAGAATATAACTACCCTTCATCTATAGAAATCAGTAAAATTCCTAAGTGGTCGATGTGATAAAGAAAATAAAATAAAAACTAAACTAAGCATACCTATCTCTTGTGACTATACAATTCACTGCCCCAATATAAGAACCACAACACTCCATGGGTCAAAACATGTTCCTGCAAGTAAGGAGGAAACAAATTATATTAGTTTAAGAGGATGTGGTTTCATCTAAACAAGGTTTTGATTCATAAGTATTAAGGAGTAACAAAATCATCAAGTTTGAAAAGATACATCATATTAAAATGAACTTAATACCACCCATTCAAACTATATATTGAAATGTCTCATCATTAATTCCTTAACCCAATAATTAATGATGAAATATTCTCTCTAATTCAAACTAATGATAACCTATAATCCAAGAGAAATTCACTAAATCATCAACCAATAATCCATGAAGAATGATTATTGCACCTTAAGAAGTTTCAAGAATCGTAAATTGTTTCATTCAACACTACTTAGACCCCAAAAATGAATCACATCCTAAAGAATTAAGTCACTTCTCAACATTTTTGCACAATATTTCTTTACTTTAAGGTTTAGTAGCATGAAATATGATAAAGAATTTTGGATTTTAATTCAATAAGGTAGCGTGTCACTTAAGCAGCAACATACAGTGTTGTTTTAAGCAAGTGTAAACAGAAAAATGGTACTAGAAGAAAATGGGTGATATCTATAGCAGGTTTACCAAAGAACACACTAATAGTTGATGAAAAGTAGACATAATAGGACTATACATAAGAATCATATGAAAATTAGACAAAATAGATGACAAAATTAAAACTATGTTATGAATAAATATGTATTAAAACACTAAAACAAAAGTAAACTAACAATAATATATAAAAATTCTATGACCAGATCTAAATCTATAAATAAAAATTGATCAATTATCTCAACCTACTATCATAACATGAAAGAAATGAAGAACAATTGAAAAAACTAGAATAATACCACCCATGACTACAAACTGCAAACATAAATTATTTTTACAAAAATATTAATGACTTATAAATATGTAAAATTATCTAAATATTCTCCTTCACGATGAAAAATTGATAGGCAGAGTTATTACCTTGATCTCAGGAAAATGCGAGGAGAACGAAGATTGAAAATTTCATTATCTTGATCTTAGGAAAATTGTACAAATGAAGAAAGTGGAAAACATAAATGATCATAGGAGAACACAGGAAAATATATTATAAAAATTAATAAAATTAATCCACCAGTTAAAAATATTAACAACTTTAATAGTATCATTTACCCATATGAAGAACTATCCCACACTAAATCCTTTAATAGAAAAATAATAATAATAATTAGAAATTAGAAATATTTTATAATTTATAAAAACTAATAAAACAAATATTATAAACCGATATTAATTTGAAATTGAATATTTATAGGAAAATAGAGTATCAAGTTAAATTAAAATTTATAATGGAAAATATACATATGTGTTATGTTAATGTGTGTAATTTCCTTTTGAATTTGCATTAGAGTATTTTTTATCAATAATTTTTCATTGACACGTTGTGGGTGATACTTCTATGTAATCTAAATTAACATTCTGTTTTGAAATTATCAAATTTATTTTGAGTCTTAGTCCTTAAAAATAGTTTTCCTCATAATTTCAAAGTTTTGTAAGTATTTCATTGTTTCATAATCCTTTGATTGATTAATAAGCCTTATATATTAAGCATAGGCCTTTTAATTATATAATAATACTTTTAATCATAAACCCAAGACACATTTACAAAATCAAAAAATAATATAAAACCAAATGAT
The DNA here is from genome assembly GCA_963277665.1 of Viscum album. Classification (NCBI taxonomy): domain Eukaryota; kingdom Viridiplantae; phylum Streptophyta; class Magnoliopsida; order Santalales; family Viscaceae; genus Viscum; species Viscum album. The sequence goes on along the minus strand of OY728164.1, from coordinate 1,523,676,452 downwards.
AAACCAAGGGGTTTTGGGGTATAAACCATAACATATAAATTTTTGGATTCACAAATTCCCAATGTTCATGGGGAGGAGATAAATTACCAGGTTATGTGAATGTATTTTTGGTTTCCATGACATTCATTTTTCTGAAGCAGTCCTAGTGGTTCTTATAAGTTTTACATGTGAACGATGGTGATAAGCTTACTATGTGGTTCGTCTCACCCAAATTTACCCAAGATTTTAGGGTTATGTGATCACTTGTATTTTAGCTTGGGTTGTCGAATCCTCATAGACCTAAGAAGTAACCTACGGACACGTACATTATATGGACTGTTTTTAGCTATTAATTGGAAAAATTTGGGTTGATTTTGGATGGGTTTAAGTGAACACTAAAATTCTTAAGTGAATTTAAATTATGAGAAGGGTTGATCCAAGGTTATTATAAGGTGTAGATTGGATGCATTATTTTTTTTAATATTTCAATTTCTTATATTTGAGATGGGTTCATTTAAGGAGATCAAACAAAATCATCACTTACTGGTTTAATTCCTACACACCCTAATACTAATAACCTGTACACTTTAAGAATCAAAATTTTGATCACTCTAAGGTAAAGGTTTTTATTAGCACTTGAAGTGTGTGACCATAAATTCAATAAGGATGAAGAGGTTTTAAAATCATCAAATAAAAATATCATTTAAAATAAGTGATTAGACATTAATGGAGTGATAAATAACATCCAATACATCCCCTTGATACTCCCTTTTATCAACCCCTAAGTGGTTTAGCCCTCTATTGATCTTATGGTTTCAATGGAAGCGGGAAGTAGACTCATGAGGGAGGAATTAGAGAAGTAAAAAAACAATGAAATAACGATCACTCCATCGTTGTGTGATAATCTCACAAGGTTTGGTGTGAAAAAGTTCACACCTTGAACCAATGGTATCAAAGTGATATTAATAACAATATAATAAGAGTATAAGAAGAACTTTTATTAAGAAACTAAAGTGAATTGAACAACTTACATGTGAAAGACAAACTTGAGACAACAAAATCGTAGCATAGCATTACAATGAAAGGAAGCTCAAAATATGATTAAATACTTCAACACCACTGCCTTAAATAGTCATTTTAGGAGCCTTGGGTCAATCCTCCAATAGTACAAAGCATTCCACTTGATTATGGTAGGCCTGGGGTTGTGGAAAGTAAGGAAGAGTGGACTTCTTTATCCTTGATTCGAAGTGGCATCCATCTCGCATCCACTGAAAATATGCGCCTATATGGCCTTCTATATGGCCAAATTATAGTGATAAATATAAGAAAAAATTTAATCCCCGGATGTCTCCTAGCTCTCTGTAAAATTTCAGCCCAAATGGATTTTTGGTTATCGAGATATGATTAAATTGGTGGGATGTTTTTTTGGGCCGCAGAATCTGGCCTAGAATTTTATCTCTAACTTGGGCCACCTTAATAACCACAATGGAGGCCTCATTATCACTAGATCCTGAAAAATTATATGTTTCTATATATTTATTCTATCATCTCATGAAATTTGGGTTTCATTGGGTCTGTATTTTGGGTCTCACATTCTCATCAGTGGGATGGTGTCCAATCTGCCTTCTCCAGAATTGTTTCCTTTTATCGCCAAATATCCCCATCATACTTTATGAATACTCCATTGATCCCTGAATGAAAAATGTTCATATTGAAGTTTAGATCCATTTCCTAAAATATAAAACTAAAATATGGATAATTACATTCCTTAAAATCATATGAATCATTGATCCTAAATTGGTGTACATAAGGCATGAAGTGCACAATTGATGAGAATGGATGTTCAAAATTAAAATCCACTAACTCGGGCCCATAAGATCAAAAATTAACATTTAATACCATTAAAATGTAAATAAAATATGTATTTTTATTGGCTAATCACACCCCCCAACTTGATATTTTCTAGTCCCGAGCAAAATTTATCTCAACAATATGAAATTCAAATTCTCTTTTCCAAAAACATTTTAATACACAATGATCACCAAAAACCCTTATAATAAACAATCATGAAACCCATAAAAATATTTTAATAAAAGATAGTTTCATAAGAAGATCCCAATCCCAAGAACATTCCTTTGTTCAAATTCATCACCATATTTCATCCAATATCAATTAAGAGTGATGATGTGTTGTGTATCACATTAGACATGGGGGTTCATCTTTATTCAAGGGGGAAATGATGGGAGCGCTGGGTGGAATCAAACTTCAATATTAAGATGAGTATTCATTTTTTTATTGTGTTTTTTTTCAATTTTTTCATGGTAATTGAAATTTCACTCAATAGAGTCAACCCATGTAATGAGACTTTGTCGGCGACTCCCAGGCTCAAAGAACTTAGGGCACCAAGTGAAGCCCACATACTCGGGCATCACCTCGAGTTAACTCAGTCAAAAACAAAGTCAAATTACCACAAATAGAGATAAAATTACTAACTATTGGCCAAACAACTATGGATTCATGATCCCCAAGTGCCGAAAGCCACACATTAGGTCATTTCATTTCTCTACATGCAAATTTATTGTTTTTTTATTGAATAATCATATTAAAAATAAAATGATCATCAAACCTATGCTATTTATTTGGAGGACCCCATGAACTCAAACTAATACCCCACTATCCAAAGGATGTTTGTTGTGATCTCTTTTTTTCTATTTGGATGAAAATATAAATGACAAAATTTCACAATAGACAACCATGCTTTCCAAAATCTATACTCATGAAATTATACATGGATTAAAATTAGAATCAGGGCATGCTAAATTATTTGATATTCAATTTCAGAGTTTTCAATGTGTATTATCATGTTCAAATTTGAAGGAATTTTTCCTTCCATTTACACATATTTTTTTCAAATCGTTTTTTTTCACACAAAAACAATTTTTTTTACACAAAAGCAAATTTTTTATTTCATTCCCCCCCCCAACTTAAAATAACACTATCCCTAGTGTTTTAAGAAAAGAAAATTTAGAAGGGGTAGAGGTTGATAAGAGGAGTTCAAAAAGGAAATTGAAAATGATGATCATGGAATGAAGTCACCTGGTGGTTGAAGTTGAAGTTCGTGCTACTCCAATTTAGTCCTTTGATATCCATGTTACTCACAGAGTTCCCTAGTGGAAAAAAACAAACAAACAAACAAAAATATATATATATATATATTTATAATAATAATAATAAAGTAAAATATAAGTATATATATAAAAATTATATAATAAGGAAGCACAATAAGTCGTAGGTCAGTGGTAAGCGCACGCCCCTGTCTCCCTTCGGTCCAAGGTTCGAGTCCCCACGACTTCACCAGTTGTGACGGTGTTTTCCCCATGACCTACGATGTTTCCTTAATAATTTTTTTTTGTATTTTTATTTTAACCTACAAAAACATAAAAATAAAATGAACTAATGATACATTTTATTCTTTTTAAATTTATTGGTAAGGTATTACTCAAGGATCACACCACGTGATAGGGATGAATATGGCGCTCCCCTTTCATACCCATTTATACTCATAATAGAAGAACAGGTCAACATTCTATTTTTTTTTAATATCAAAATGATTCATTAATCTTATTCGAAATATAAAGTTTATTAAAACAACAAAATTATTGGAAACTTGAAAACCATGTGTTGCCTCCCATACAATGTTTTGTTTAACATCGTTAGCTCGACTTAGACCCTTAATTATTTAAGTATTTTCCTCATCTATGGTTGGTTCACACAAGTTTTCATCAACTTCATTTTTTTGGAATGGTTCAATGAATGGTTTGACTCTATGACCATTAACTTTAAATTTTTAACCATTGGTGGGATCTTGAATTTCAACAGCCCCATAGGGATAGACCTTATACACTATGTATGGACCTGACCATCTTGACCTCAATTTCCCTGGATGAAAGTGAAGTTTAGAATTATACAAAAGAATAGGTTTTCCCGGTTTAATGTGTTTGGTTTTAAGGATTTGAGATTGGTAGGCTTGTACTTTTTCTTTATTGATCCTTTAATTTTCATAAGCCTCCATCCTAGGTTCCTCAAGTTCATTGAGATCTAATTTCCTTTTTGTTTCATCCAATGAGAGGTAATAATTAATTTTCTTAATTTCCCAAAAGGCATTATGTTCAATCTCCACTGGAAAATGGCATGCTTTACCATAAACCAACCTATATGGGGACATTCCTAAAATGGTTTTATATGCGGTTTAATAGGCCCAAAGAGCATCTAAGAGTTTGCTCGACCAATCTTTCCTAGATGGATTAACAGTTTTCTCAAGAATTTTTTTGATTTCTCGATTGGATAACTCAGCTTGACCATTGGTCTGTGGGTGGTAAGCAGTGGAAACTTTTTGAGAAATTCCATACTTTTCCATGAGTGCTGAGAATGGATGATTGCAAAACTAAGTTCCACGATCACAAATGATAGCCCTAGGAATTCCAAATATATAGAGGATGTTTTCCTTGAGAAATCTAATCACAGTTTAATGATCATTGGATTTTGTAGGAATGACCTCAACCCATTTGGAGACATAATCGATAACTAAAATTATGTACAGATATCCCCTAGAGTTTGGGAAGGGACCCATGAAATCAATTCCCCAATAATCAAAGATTGCAATCAGTAAGATGGGAGTGAGTGGTATTTGATTCCTTTTTGTGATGGACCCTACTTTTTGACACCTAGGACAGCTTTGAAAAAATTTGTAGGAGTCCCTTGAGAGGGTAGTCTAGAAGATACCACACTGAAGAACCTTAGTAGAAGTTTTATTAGAGGAAAAGTGACCTCTACAAGCCTCACTATGATAGAATTTAAGGATGGACTCTTGTTCAGATTCTAGGACACACCTCCTAATGACTTGGTCAGGGTAGAACTTATAGATGTATGGATCATAAAACACATAGTTCCTAACATCAAAAAGGAATTTCCTTTGATCTTGAGTCCCTAAGAATTTTGGAATGACTCCTATAACAAAGAAGTTGTCAATGTCATCATAACAAGGGCAGTCACTCACATAGTATAGGTGTTGATTAGGGAATGAATAATACACAAAAAGATGATTTGAGTTGTCTTTGAATTACATCATAGAGAATTGATCAACTATAACATTTTCAAAACCATTTTTTTCCTTGATTGTGAGGTCAAATTCTTGTAAGAAAAGAACCCACCTAATCAGTATAGCCTTGGCATCTTGTTTTTTGAAGAGGTATTTCAGCGCAGAATGGTCAGTGAACATAGTGATGGGGGATCCTAAGAGGTAGGACCTAAAATTATCTAAGGAAAACACAATATAAAGTAACTCCTTTTCAGTGGTGGTGTAGTTGATTTGGGCATCATTTAAGGATTTTCTTGTATAAGAAATGACATAAGGAGTTTTATCACAATGTTGTCCTAACACAGCTCCTACAGAAAAGTCACTGGCATCACACATAAGTTCAAAAGTAAGGTTCCAATTGGGAGATTTCATAATGGGAGGAGAGGTGAGGTAGGATTTGAGGGTTGATAATGAACCCTCATAGCTTTCTGTCCAAACAAATGGAGCATCTTTCACTAATAGAGCACAAAGTGGTCGAGAAATAGAGCTGAAATTCCTAATGAACCTTCTATAGAAACCAACATGTCCAAAGAAAGACCTCAATTCCTTTATAGTTTTGGGTGATGGAAGGTGATGAATGATGTAAACTTTTGCTTTATCAACTTCAATCCCCCTACTCGAGACTAAATGGCCAAGGACTAGTCCCTCTTTTAACCATGAAATGGCATTTTTTCCAGTTTAGGAATAGATTATTTTCTTCAAATCTTGACAAGACTCACTCCACATTTCTCATACATCCCTCAAATGTATCCCCAGACATAGAGAATTCATCCATGAAGACCTATATAAAATCCCCTACCATGTCTTAGAATATTCCCATCATGCACCGCTGGAAGGTTCTAGGGGAGTTGTATCACCTGAAGGGCATGCGTTTGAAATAAAAGGTGTTGAATGGATATGTAAATGTAGTCTTCCCTTGATCCTCTAGGGATACATCAATTTTATTATACCCTGAGTACCCATCTAAGAAACAGTAGAAGGCATGACCTACGACTCTCTCAAGGACTTGTTCAATGAATGGTAAGGGGAAATGGTCCTTCTTAGTAAATGAGTTTAGCTTCCTATAGTCAATGCAGACTCTCCCGCCACTACTCACCCTTGTTGGAAGAATCTCTTCATCCTTATTGGTTATCACTGTAATTCCTACATTCTTGGTAACCACTTGGATTGGGCTCACCCACTCACACTTAGTTATGGGATAGATGATACCAACTTTTAACAATTTCATAAGTTCCTTCCTTACTACCTCCATGAGATTAGGATTGATTCTCTGTTGAGGTTGGCAACATAGCTTTGAATTATATTATAAAACAATCCTATGAGTCCCAATTAGTGGTCTAATCCTAGGAATATCATACAAGGTCCAACCAATGGCTTTCTTATATTCTCTAAGGACGTCTAGAAGCATCATATCATGATTGGATTCAAGAGAAGAATAAATGAAAATAGAATGTGTTTGATTGTCCCTTGGGAAGGTATACTTGAGTGCAGCAGGAAGTTACTTCAATTCAAGATCAGGTTGGTTCAGAATTTCAGTAGAAGATCGGGACATTGGACCAAGATCGATTATGTTTCCTAGAGTTTTAGATAGAATAGAATCCCCATGTGTAGAAGTTTCAGCTACAAGATTGGTTTGATCAGATTTAGGGAAGGAAGTTTGATTGGTCTCCATTAAAGTGGTTTCTTGAAAGGTTTCACTAATTTTTGGACCTAGGAATTCATCATAAGAGCAACTTGAAAATGATTTAAGCCAAGGAGATAAACTTCATTCATTTGAACAAATTAAATCAATCTCATCCTAACTTAAACATCCATCAAATATTCCTTGATGTTCTATGGATTCATTATCAATGCTTCCTATCTTGTTTACTTCATGAATTTCCTCATCATCCCCTATTTTTGAGCTTTCATTATAGATGTTCAAGTCCAGAATCATGTTTCCAAAGGTGATGGTCATGTTCCCATTTTGAACTCAGATAACAGAGTTGATTTTTGCAAGTAAATGAAGACCAAGGATTATTGGGGTTTTTTCCTTACTTCCTAAGTTTGGATGGTTTTCAAGGAAAATGAAGTCAGTAGGGTAGATGAAGTTTTAAATCTTTACCAGAACATCCTTTAAAATATCCTTTGGAACCCTAATGTTACGATCAGCAAGTTGAAGTGTGACAGATGTAAGTTAGAGCTCTTCTAGGCCTAACCGATAGTACACATCATAGGGTATGAGATTGACACTATCACCTAGGTCACATAAGGCCTTGACAACTTTTCTCTCTCCTAGTTCAAAATTGATGTAAGGGTAACCTAGGTCATTCAACTTAGGAGGAATGGTCCCTTGAATGGTGGTACTCACATTTCCAGCCAAAAGGACTTGGTTTTATGTGAAAAAATTCTTTTAAAAGTGCACAAGTCCTTAAGGTACTTTGATTAGGTAGGTATGGTTTAGATTTCATCGAGAAGGGGATTGTTTAACTTGACTTGTGAGAAGATTTCCCTCAATGTTTCATTCAATTCAGGCTTGGTTTTCCCCCTCATGCGTTGAGGAAATGGTGTAGGTTGTGGGGTTGTTTGTTGAAGAGTTGTTTCTTTCACATTGTTATCAGTTTCCTCAGTTTTATCTTGTGGTTAATTTGAATTTTAATTAGATTTTTAAGCTTCACATGGTTTCTAACTTATTTTTTCAGGCTTCTCAATTGATTTTACACTTCTTAAAATTGTCACAGCCATTAGTTGTTCATGAGTTGTTTGTGTGCAACTTGACTCTCCCCTTAAATTTGAGGATGGTACCGCCGGATTAGGCATTGGTGTCTTTCCAGTTTTGATGGTTTGAAGTTCTTGTTTAAGGGAATATACTTCTGAGTTCATTCTTTCCATTTTTTTTCACAGTTGTTCTAGTAGGATTTTTGGAACAGTTTGGGTCAGTGCTTGAGAATGTTGGTTTATCCCAGGGGGATATTTTGGAGGTGGTATGGTTTGTTGAAAATGGACCGGTGATTGTTGGTATTGGACAGGTTGGGTTTGGAACTGGTTATGGGTTTGGTAGTTCTGATGGGGGTAAGGATTTTGTCCATGTGGTTGGATAGGTTGTTGGTTATCTTTCCAGTGGAAGCCTGGGTGGTCATTAAACCTTAGGTTTAAGTTGTTTTAGTATTAAGGATTTTTAAAGTTCAAATCATTTACTTCTGCTGAAGGTCCTCCTAAAATAACATCCTTGATGGATGAAATGGTTGGGCAGTTGTCTGTCTTATGGTCATGTTTGTCACAAATTGTGCAAACAGGGTCTACAGTTTGGATTTCATGGACTTTTCTAAGGTATATCGCTTTAACCTTCCTAGAGAGTGCTGCAAGTTTAGCCCTAAGGATTTCCTCTTCTCTAAGTTTATAAATTCCAGTAGTTCTTTGTGGCTTTTCTAAATAAGGTGAAGTTCCCCATGTTTGTTTTTGTTCATAAAGGCTTTCCAGATACTCATAAGCATCATTTGGGGATTTGTTTTTAAAATTTCCATTACACATCATGTCAATGAATTGTTTGTTCCCCGAACCCAACCCTTCATAGAAAATTCTCACTTGTTCAGGAATAGAAAAACCATGGTGTGGAACCATGTTTAGAATGTATTTAAACCTCTCCCATGTTTCATAGAATGACTCTCCCTCTTTTTCAAAAAACATTTGGATGCTCTTTTTAAGTGCAATTGTTTTGTAGTGGGGAAATTATTTTTTTTGTAGAATTCTCTTTGTAATTGGTCCCAAGAGTTTATGGATTATGGTCTCAAATTTTTTAGCCAATTTTTAGCTGATCCTTTAAAGAAAAAGTAAATAGCCTCATCTTAGCTGATTCTAGTTGATGTGGGGGACACATGGTTTCAACAATGTCATTGAACTCCTTAATATGAAGGTAGGGCATCTCGTACTCCATTCCATGGAATGTGGGAAGATGGTTTAGGACATGGGGTTTAAAATGTAGTTGACATATCCTTGGGAGTTGTGTCTAATGCATGAGGGGGAATTGGTCTAGGTAGGTGTGAGGTAGTAATTCATTGTTTGATCAACTACATTCCCCAAGTTCGGGGCTACCTCATTTGGATTTCCATTTTGGTTCCCACCCAGGTTTATGAGTTGGTTTCTTTGAAGACCTTCCATTAAAATGGGATAAATTTTTTACTGGGGATATTAGGATGGTTAGGGTCTAATGGAAATAGTTTCCTTGGTGTACTTGACTCCCCAACCCCAGGACTATCCACCCTAACTAAACGGTTTGATTGGTCACGAGTGTAGGCATACATGCGCCAAAAGAAAAAAAACAATAAAGGTAAAAGATAAGAGAATTTGGAAGAGAATAGAAGAAATGGGGGAGAATAGAATGGGTGTTGAGATGAATTACTTGGGTCCCTAGTAACGATGCCAAAATTTGGTCTCAATCAAATTTAACCAAGATTTTAGGGTTAAGTGGTCGCTTGTAGTTTATCTTGGGTTGTCGAATCCTCAGAGACCTAAGAAGAAACCTACAGACACGTACATTATATGGACTATTTTTAGCTATTAAGAGGCCAAATTTGGGTTTATTTTGGATGGATTTAAGTGAACACTAAAATTCTAAAGTGAATTCAAATTATGAGAAGGATTGATCCTGGGTTATTACAAGGGGTGGATTGGATTCATTCTTTTTTTAAAATATTTCAATTTATTATATTTGAGATGGGTTTATTTAAGGAGATCAAAAAAATGATCACTTACTGGTGTAATGCCTACACACCCTAATACTAATCACCTATACACTTGAAGGATCAAAGTTTTGAGCACTCCAAGGTAAAGGTTTGTATTAGTACTTGAAGTGTGTGGCCTTAAATTCAATAAGGATGAAGAGGTTTTAAAATCATAAAATAAAAATATAATTTAAAAGAAGTGATTAGCCATTAATGGAGTAATAAATAACATCCAATACATCCTGTTACTACTCCCTTGGATCAACCCATAAGTTTTTTATCCCTCCATTGATCCTATGGTTTCAATGGAAGTGGGAAGTAGACTCATCAGGAAGGAATTGGAGAAGTAAAAAAACAATGAAATAATGATCACTCCACCGTTCTGTGATAATCTCACAAGGTTTGGTGTGAAAAAGTTTACACCTTAAACCAAAGGTATAAAATTGATATTAAGAACAACATAATAATAGTATAATAATAACATTTATTAAGAAACTAAAGTGAATTTAACAACTTACATGTGAAAGAAAAACTTGAGACAACAAAATTGTAGCATAGCATTACAATGAAAGGAAGCTCAAAAGATGATTAAATCCTTCAACAAAAGTGCCTTAAATAGGAATTTTTGGAGCCTTTGGTCTAGCCTCCAATATTACAAAGCATCCTACTTGATTATGGTAGGCCTAGGGTCGTAGAAAGTAAGGGATAGTGGACTTCTTTATCCTTGACTTAAAGTGGCATCCATCTTGCATCCACTAAATAGACAGGACTATATGGCCTTCTATATGGTCGAATTAGAGTGTGACATAGAATAAAAAAGTGAATATTAGGATGTATCCTAGCTCTATTTAAAATTTCATCTAAAATGTATTTTTGGTTTCCAATATATGATTAAATCAGTGGGCTCTTTTTTTTGGCCGCAGAATATGGCCCAGAATTTTATCTCTAACTTGGGCCACCTAAATAACCACAATGGATGCCTAATTGGCACTGGATTTTGCATAATTATATGTTAATATATATTTATTCTATCATAACAATAAATTTGGGATTCATTGGGTCTTTATTGTGGGCCCCTCATTCTCATCAGTGGGATGGTGTCCAATCTGCCTTCTCCAGAATTGTTTCCTTTTATCACCAAATATCCCCATCATCCTTTATGAATCCTTCATTGATCCCAGAATGAAAAATGTTCATATTGAAGTGTCGATACATTTCCCAAAATATAAAATTAAAATATGGATAACTAAATTTCTTAAAATCATATGAATCTTTGGGCCTAAATTGGTGTACATTAGGCATGAAGTGCTCAATTGGTGATAATGGATGTTCAAAATTAAAATCCACTAAATCAGGCCCATAAGATCAAAAATTAACTTTTAATACCATTGAAATGTAATTAACATATGTATTTTTATTGGCTAATCACACCTCCCAACTTGATATTTTCTAGTCCCGAGCAGAATGTATCTCAACAATATGAAATTCAAATTCTCTTTTCCAAAAACATTTTAATACACAATGATCACCAAAAACCCTTATACCAAAAAATCATGAAACCCATCAAAATATTTTAATAAAATATAGTTTCATAAGTATATACCAATCCCAATCCCATTATTTTGTTCAAATTCATCGACATATTTCATCCTATATCAATTAAGAGTGATTATGTGTTGTACATCGCATTAGACATGGGGGTTCATCTTTATTCAAGGGGGAAATGATGGAAGCGTTGGGCGGAATCACATTTCAATATTAAGATGAGTGTTCAGTTTTTTTTATTGTTTTTTTTTGTTTGTTTTTTTTTTCAATTTTTCCATGGTAATTGAAATTGCACTCAACAGATTCAACCCATGTAGCGAGACTTTGCTGATGACTCCCAGGCTCAAAGACCTTAGAGCACTAAGTGAAGCCCACATACTCAGGCATCATCTCAAGTTAACTCAATAAAAAACAAAGTCAAATTACCACAAATAGAGATAAAATTACTAACTCTAGGCCATAAAACTATGGATTCACGATCCCCAAGTGCCAAAAGTCAGGCATTAGGTTATTTCATTACTCTACGCGCAAATTTATTTTTTTTTATTAAATACTCATATTAAAACTAAAATGATCACCAAACCTATGCTATTTATTTGGGGGACCCCATGAACTCAAACTAATACCCCATTATCCAAAGGACATGTGTTGTGATCTTATTTTTTCTATTTGGATGAAAATATAAATGACAAAATTTCACATTAGATAGCCACACTTTACAAAATCTATGCTCATGAAATTATACATGGATTAAAATTAGAATCAGGGCATGATAAATTATTTGATATTCAGTTTCAAATTTTTCAATGTGTATTATCATGTTCAAAGTTAAAGGAATTTTTCCTTCTATTTACACACATTTTTTCAAATCATTTTTTTCAAACAAAAACAATTTTTTTTACACAAAAGAAATTTTTTTACTTCATCTCCCCCCCTAACTTAAAATAAAATTTTACTTAGTGATTGAAGAAAATAAAATTTATAAGGGGTAGAGGTAGATAAAGGGAGTTCAAAAAGTAAATTGAAAATGATGATCATGGAATGAAGTCATCTGGTGGTTGAAGTTGAATTTTGTGCTACTCCAATTTAGTCCTTTGATATCCATGTTACTCACATAGTTCCCTAGTAGAAAAAAACAAACAAAACAATATATATATATATATATATAATAATAATAATAATAATAAATTAAAATATAAGTATATATATATATTATATAATAAGGAAGCACAATAAGTCATAGGTCAGTGGTAAGCGCGTGCCCCTATCTCCCTTTGGTCCTGGGTTTGAGTCCCCATGGATTTTTAAGTTATGACAGGGTTTTCCCATGACCTACGATGTGTCCTTAAAAAAAATTAATTATTATTTTTATATATTTTTATTTTAACCTACAAACACATAAAAATAAAATGAAGTGATGATACATTGTCTTATTTTTAAATTTCTGGATAAGGTATTACTCAAGGATCACACCACGTGACACGGATGAATATGGCACTCACCTTTCATACTCATCCATACTCATAATAGAAAAACAGGTAAACATTCTATTTTTTTTAAATATCAAAATGATTCATTAATCCTATTTGAAATATAAAGTTGATTAAAACAATAAAATGATTGAAAACTTGAAAACCATGGGTTGCCTCCCATGCAGTGCTTTGTTTAATGTCGTTAGATCGACTTAGACCCTTAATTATTTAAGTATTTTCCTCATCTAAGGTTGGTTCACACAAGTTTTCATCAACTTCATTTTTTTGGAATGGTTTAATGAATAGTTTGACTCTATGACCATTAACTTTAAATGTTTGACCATTGGTGGGATCTTGAATTTCAACAGCCCCATGGTGATACATCTTATGCACTATGTATGGATATGTCCATCTAGACCTCAATTTCCCTAGGTGTAAGTGAAGTTTAGAATTATAAAAAAGAATAGGTTTTCCCGATTCAATGTGATTGGTTTTAAGGTTTCAAGATTGGTAGGCTTGTACTTTTTCTTTATTGATCCTTGAATTTTCATAAGCCTCCATCCTAAGTTCCTCAAGTTCATTGAGATCTAATTTCCTTTTTGTTTCGGCCAATGAGAGGTTATAATTCATTTTCTTAATTGTCCAAAAGGCCTTATGTTCAATCTCCACTAGAAAATAGAATACTTTACCATAAACCAACCTATATGGGGACATTCTTAAAATGGTTTTATATGCGGTTCGATAGGCCCAAAGAACATCTAAGAGTTTGCTTGACCAATCTTTCAAAGATGGATTAACAGTTTTATCAAGAATTTGTTTGATTTCTCGATTGGCTAACTCAGCTTGACCATTGGTCTGTGGGTAGTAAGAAGTGGACACTTTGTGAGAAATTCTATACTTTTCCATGAGTGATGAGAATGGATGATTGCAAAAATGATTTCCACGATCACTAATGATAGCCCTAGGAATTCCAAATCTAGAGAGGATGTTTTCCTTGAGAAATCTAATCACATTTTGATGATCATTGGATTTTGTAGGAGTGGCCTCAACCCATTTGGAGACATAATCGAAAACTAAAGGGATGTACAGATATCCCCTAGAGTTTGGTAAGGGACCCATGAAATCAATTTCCCAGCAATCAAATATTTCAATCACTAAGATGGGAGTTAGTGTCATTTGATTCCTTTTTGTGATAGACCCTACTTGTTGACACCTAGAACAGCTTTGAAAAAATGTGTATGAGTCCATTGAGATGGTGGGATATAAGAGAACACACTAAAGAACCTTATCAGAAGTTTTCTTAGAGGAAAAGTGACCTCCACAAGCCTCACTATGACAGAATTTAAGGATGGACTCTTGTTCAGATTCTGAGACACACCTCCTAATTACTTGGTTAGGCCAGAACTTATAGAGGTATAGATCATCAAACACATAGTTCCTAACATCATACAGGAATTTACTTTGAGCTTGAGTCCCTAAGAATTTTGGAACTACTCCTGCAACTAAGAAGCTGGATATGTTGGAATACCAAGGGCAGTCACTCACAGAGTATAGGTGTTCATCAAGGAATGAATCAGACATAGAAAGGTGATTTTAGTTGTCTTTGAATTCCATCCTAGAGAGGTGATCAGCTATAACATTTTCAACACCCTTTTTTTCCTTGATTGTGAGGTCAAATTATTGTAAGAGAAGAACCCACCTAATCAGTCTAGCCTTGGCATCTTGTTTTTTGAAGAGGTATTTCAGTGCAGAATGGTTAGTGAACACAGTTATGGGGGATCCTAAGAGATAGGACCTAAACTTCTCTAAGTAAAACACAATAGAAAGTAACACCTTTTCAGTGGTGGTGTAGTTGATTTGAGCATCATTTAAGGATTTTCTTGCATAAGCAATGACATAAGGAGTTTTATCACAATGTTGTCCTAACACAACTCCTATAGAAAAGTCACTGGAATCACACATAAGTTTGAAAGTAAGGTTCCAATTTGGATATTTCATAAAGGGAGGATAGGTGAGAAAGTATTTAAGGGTTGATAATGAACCCTCACAGCTTTATGTCTAAACAAATGGAGCATCTTTCACTAATAGAGCACAAATTGGTCAAGAAATAGAGATGAAATTCCTAATGAACCTTCTATAGAAACCAACATGTACTAAGAAAGACCTCACTTCCTTGAAAGTTTTGGGTGATGGAAGGTTACGAATTATGTCAACCTTTGCATTATCAATTTCAATCCCCCTACTAGAGACTAAATGTCCGAGGACTAGACCCTCTTTAACCATGAAATGACATTTTCCTAGTTTAGGACTAGATTCTTTTATTCACATCTTGACAAGACTCTCTCCACATTCCTCAGACATCCCACAAATGTATCCCCAAACACAGAGAATTCATCCATGAAGACCTCTAGAAAATCCCCTACCATGTCTGAGAATATTTCCATCATGCAACGCTGGAAGGTTCCAGGGACATTGCATAACCTGAAGGGAATGAGTTTGAAAGCAAAGGTGTTGAAAGGACATGTGAATGTATTCTTCACTTGATCCTCTAGGGAGACTTCAATTTGATTATACCCCGATTACCCATCTAAGAAACAGTAGAAGGTGTGACCTGCGACTCTCTTAAGGACTTGGTCAATAAATGGTAAGGGGAAATGTTCCTTATTGGTAAATGAGTTTAGCTTCCTACAGTCGATGCAGAATCTCTAGACACTACTCACCCTTGTTGGAAGAATCTCTCCATCCTTATTGGTTATCACTGTGATTCCTTACCTCTTGG
This sequence comes from Viscum album, assembly GCA_963277665.1. Classification (NCBI taxonomy): domain Eukaryota; kingdom Viridiplantae; phylum Streptophyta; class Magnoliopsida; order Santalales; family Viscaceae; genus Viscum; species Viscum album. The sequence goes on along the minus strand of OY728164.1, from coordinate 1,523,660,840 downwards.
GAACCACTTGGATTGGGCTCACCCACTCACTCTCAGCTATGGGATAGATGATACCCTCTTTTAACAATTTCATAAGTTCCTTCCTTACTACCTTCATGAGATTAGGATTGAGTCTCCATTGAGGTTGATGACGTGGCTTTGAATTATATTCTAGAACAATCCTATGAGTCTCAATTAGTGGGATAATCCCAGGAATATCAGAAAAGGTCCAACCAATGGCTTTCTTATGTTTCCTAAGGATATCTAAAAGCATCCACTCATGATTGGCTTCAAGATAAGAAGAAATGACAATAGGATGTGTTTGATTGTCCCCTAGGAAGGCATACTTGAGTGTAGTGGGAAGTTCCTTAAATTCAAGATCAGGTTGGTTCAGAATTTCAGTAGAAGATTGGTACATTGGATCAAGATCGATTTTGTTTCCTAGATTTTTAGATAGAATCGAATCCCCATGTGTAGAAGTTTCAGCTACAAGATTGGTTTGATCAGATTTAGGGAAGGAAGTTTGATTGGTCTCCATGAAAGTGGTTTCCTGAAAGGTTTCACTGATTTTTGGACCTAGGACTTCATCATAAGAGCAACTTGAAAATGATTCAAGACAAGGAGATAAACTTCCTTTATTTGAACGAAGGAAATCAATATCATCCTGACTTAAAAATCCATCAAATATTCCTTGATGTTCTATGGATTCATTATCAATGATTCCTATCATGTTTACTTCATGAATGTCCTTGTCATCCCCTATTTGTGAGCTTTCATTATAGATGTTCAAGTCTAGACTCGTGTTTCCAAAGGTGATGGTCATATTCCCATTTCAAACTTGGATAAAAGAGTTTATCATTGCAAGGAAAGAACAACCAAGGATGATTAGGGTTTGTTTCTTATTTCCTAAGTTTGGATGGTTTTCAAGGACAATGAAGTCAGCAGTGTAGATGAAGTTTTCAACCTTTACCAAAACGTCTTTTAAAATCCCCTTTGGAACCCTAATGCTACGATTAGCAAGTTGAAGTGTGACAGATGTGGGTTAGAGCGCTTTTAGGCCAAAATGGTAGTACACAGCATAGGTGATGAGATTGACACTAGCACCTAGGTCACACAAGGCTTTTACATCTTTTCTCTCTCCTAGTTCAACATTGATTTAAGGGCAACCCAGGTCTTTCAACTTAGGAGGAACGGTCCCTTGAATTGTGGTACTCACATTAGCATCCAAAATGAATTGATTTTTATGTGAAAAGTTTCTTTTAAAAGTGAACAATTCCTTAAGTTAATTTGAGTATATAGGTATGGTTTGGATTGAATCGAGAAGGGGAATGTTCAACTTGACTTGTGAGAATATTTTCCTCAATTTTTCATTCAATTCAGGCTTGGTTTTACTCCTCATGCATTGAGGAAATGATGCAGGTTGTGGGGTTTTTTGTTGAAGAGTTGTTTCTTTCAAATTGTTATCGGTTTCCTTGTTTTGATCTTGTGGTTCATTTGAATTTTCATTAGAGTTTGAAGCTTCACATGGTTTCTAACTTATTTGTTCATGTTTCTCAATTGATTTCCCACTTCTTAAAAGTGTCAGAGCCTTTAGTTGTTCATGAGTTGTTTGAGTGCAACTTGACTCTCCCCTTAAATTTGAGGATGGTACTGCCTGAGTAGGCATGGGTGCCTTTCCAGTTTTTATGGTTTGAAGTTATTGTTTAAGGTAAGAGACTTCCGAGTTCATTATTTATGTTTGTTTTCACAGTTGTTCTAATAGGATTTTTGGAACAGTTTTGGTTGGTGCTTGAGAAGATTGGTTTATCCCAGGGGGAATTTTAGAGGTGGGATGGTTTGTTGAAAATGGACTGGTGGCTGTTGGTATTAGATAGGTTGGGTTTGGAACTGGTTATGGGTTTTTTAGTTCTGATGGGGGTAAGGATTTTATCCCTGTGGTTGGCTTGGTTGTTGGTTATCTTTCCAGTGGAATCTTGGGTGGTCATTAAACCTTGGGTTCAAGTTGTTTTGGTATTGAGGCTTTTGAAAGTTCAAAGCATTTACTTCCACCGAGGGTCATCCTAAAAGAACATACTTGATAGATGGAATGGTTGGGTATTTGTCTCTCTTATGGTCATGTTTGTCACAAATTGTGAAAACAGGGTCTACAGTTTGGATTTCATGGACTTTCTTAAGGTCTATCTCTTTAACATTCCTAAAGAGTGTTGTGAGTTTAGCCCTAAGGCTTTCCTCTTCTCTAAGTGTATGAATTCCAGTAGTTCTTTATAGATTTTATGAATAAGGTGAAGTTCCTCATGTTTGGTTTTGTTCATCAAGGATTTCCAGATACTCATAAGCATCATTTGGGGATTTGTTTTTAAAATTTCCATTACACATCATGTCAATGAATTGTTTGTTCCCTGGACCCAACCCTTTATAGAAAATTCTCACTTGTTCAATAATAGAAAAACCATGGTGTGGAACCATGTTTATAGTGTCTTTGAACCTATCTCATATTTCATAGAATGAATCTTCCTCTTTTTCAAAAAATTTTTGGATGCTCTTTTTAAGTGCAATTGTTTTGTGGTGGGAAAGTATTTTTTTTGTAGAATTCTCTTTGTAATTGGTCCCAAGAGTTTATGTATGATGGTATAAAAAATTTTAGACAGTTTTTAGCTTGATCCTTTAAATAAAAATGAAATAGCCTCATCTTAGCTGATTCTAGTTGATGTGGGGTACACATGGTTTCAACAATGTCGTTGAACTCCTTAATGTGAAGGTAGGGCATCTCAGACTCCATTCCATGGAATGTGGGAAGATGGTTTAGGAAATGGGGTTTAAAAATGTCATTGGCATATCCTAGGGAGTTGTGTCTAATGCATGAGGGGGAATTGGTCTAGGAAGGTGTGAGGTAGTCATTCATGGTTTTATTAACTGTATTCCCCAAGTTTGGGGCTGCCTCAATTGGATTTCCATTTTGGTTCCCAGTTGGGTTTATGAGTTGGTTTCTTTAAATACCTTCCATTGAAATGGGATTAATTTTTGACTCAAGTGTATTAGGAAGGTTAGGATATAATGGAAAGAGTTTCCTTGGTGTACTTTACTCCATAACCCTAGGACTATCCACCCTAACTAGACGGTTTGATTGGTTACGAGTGTAGGCGAACATGCGCCAAAAGAAAAAAACGAGAAAGAGAAAAGATAAGAGAATTTGGATGAGAATAGAAGAAATGGGGAAGAATAGAATGGGTGTTGAGATTACTTACTTGGGTCCCCAAAAACGGTTCCAAAATTTGGTCTCGCCCAAATTTACCCAATATTTTATGGTTAAGCGGCCACTTGTAGTTTAGCTTGGGTTGTCGAATCCTCAAAGACCTAAGAAGTAACCTACAGACACATACATTCTATGGACTATTTTTAGCTATTAAGTGGCCAACTTTTGGTTGATTTTTTATGGGTTTAAGTGAACACTAAAATTATTAAGTGAATTCAAATTATGAGAAGGAATGATCCTAGGTTATTACAAGGGGTGGATTTGATGCAATCTTTTTTTTAAATATTTCAATTTCTTATATTTGAGATGGGTTCATTTAAGGAGATCAAAAAAATCATCACTTACTAGTTTAATTCCTACACACCTTAATACTAATCACCTATACACTTGAAGGATCAAAGTTTTGAGCACTCCAAGGTAAAGGTTTGTATTAGCACTTGAAGTGTGTGACCTTAAATTCATTAAGGATAAAGAGGTTTTAAAATCATCAAATAAAATATCATTTAAAAGAAGTTATTATCCATTAATGGAGTGAGAAATAACATCCAATACAGACCCTTGCTACTCCTTTTGATCAACCCATAAGTGGTTTATCCCTCCATTGATCCTATGGTTTCAATATAAGTGGGAAGTAGACTTGTGAGGGAGGAATTTGAGAAGTAAAAAACAATGAAATAACGATCACTCCACCGTTGTGTGATAATATCACAAGGTTTGGTGTGAAAAATTTCACACCTTGAACCAAAGGTATCAAAGTGATATGAAGAACAACAGAATAAGAGGATAATAAGAACTTTTATAAAGAAACTAAAGTGAATTGAACAACTTACATGTGAAAGATAAACTTGAGACAACAAAATCGCAGCATAACATTACAATGAAACGAAGCTCAAAAGATGATTAAATCCTTCAACACCACTACATTAAATAGGAATTTTGGGAGCCTTGGGTATATACTCAAACATTACAAATAATCCCACTTGATTATGGTAGGCCTAGGGGGTGGAAAGTAAGGGAGAGTGGACTTCTTTATCCTTGACTCTAAGTGGCAGCCCGCTTGCATCCACCGAAGATATGAACCTATATGGACTTCTAGATGGCCGAATTATAGTGGTCCATAGAAGAAAAAATTGAATTTCCGAATTTCTCCTAGATCTCTGTAAAATTTCAACCCAAATGGATTTGTGGTTTCCAAGATATGATTAAATCAGTGGGCTATTTTTCTGGGCCGCAGAATCTGGCCCAGAATTTTATCTCTAACTTGGGTCGCCTAAATAACCACAATGGAGGACGAATTAGCACTGGCTCTTGAATAATTATATGTTCCTATATATTTATTATATCATCCCACGAATTTTGGGATAAATTGTGTATGTATGGTGGGCCCCACATTCTCATCAGTGGGATGGTGTCTAATCCACCTTCTCCAGAATTGTTTCTTTTTATCGCCAAATATCTCCATCATCCTTTATGAATCCTCCATTGATCCCTGAATGAAAAATGTTCATATTTAAGTTAAGATCCATTTAAAAAAATATAAAATTAAAATATGGATAATTACATTCCTTAAAATCAGATGAATCATTGGGCCTAAATTGGTTTACATTAGGCATGAAGTGCACAATTGATGAGAATGGATGTTCAAAATTAAAATCCACTAACTCAGGCCCATGAGATCAAAAATTAACATTTAATACCATTAAAATGTAATTAACATATGTATTTTTATTGGACAATCATTGGTAACATAAAATTGGTTATTTTGACACTATACTTAAATGTAAATACCAAATTATCTACACAATGTAAACATAAACTGGAGTTTCAATTAAATGTGTAACAGATGGACATGGTTAATGTAACACCCAAAGAATTTACAAATAGATTTATTATAGAATGCATATATCACTATGACTATAAAAACACCACTTTGTTATAACCTATCCAAGTAAACATAATTTTTTCACTTCTATGATGTGGATTTCAAAAATCTGACATTCACAGTTGCGATCAGTAAGTTACCTAGAGTTCGATAAGAAAAACTTAATTTTCAGTGAATAGTAACATACCCTTATGAATAGTAACCTAACCTTATGAATAGTAACTTACCCTTATGAATAGTAATATGGCTCTTATGAATGGTATCCATACCCACGAATGTATAAATAAATTTAGGCACCTTAAAAATAAAGATGAATATTTTAAGTGTTTATATTTTTCAATTAAATAATGATTTTAATTAAATATTTAATTAATCATATTTAGAAATGAATTTTTGAAAAATGAACTTCATTTTTGGATTCTACACATCGAAAAATGGTTAGGGTGAATTTTTGGTAATTTTCTGAAATACTTGAATTTTTAGTGAATAGTAAAATACATTAGTTTACCATATAAATAAATTATAATTTAAATTAACTATTCCTGGCATCATGAGTGATGTAAGCACCAAAATCTAGAACTAACATTCATATATTACTATTCTTTTTCATGGAATAATCACTATTTATTTTCTTGAGAGGAAATAATAAATTAATGATTATAATATTAAGAAAACTCTCCTCCCCTCCACTATATAAACAACCCCTCACCCCCTCTTCCTCCCACACCACTCAAGCTTCAAGACTTGCCTAAATTCTGATCAAATAGATCCCTAACCTTATCCCCCACTTCCAATACATACTGGTCTCAACAAAAGGCCAAAATCAAAGTTCTTAAAAAGTTTCTCAAGGAGGAGCACTCAAGAGGTGAACCTCTCTTCTCTTTTCTTTCAAATTCTTTTACAAGTTTTATTATTTTGTTGCTCTCTTCTCACCTCACCTCATCCAAATTCCATAGTAATTACATTACCTTACATGTACTGGATTTTCATTATTCTAATTGAATATTTCATCATAATCTCTCTTTTTCCCTTTCTTTTATACGATAAATGCAAACACCGTCTGAGATATGTTAATTTATCACACTCAAGGAAGACGGGTTTTCAATTTGCATTACTTTCTTCAATAATAGTCATGAAACCATTTCAATTGTTTAACCAGATCATAATATATGTATTTTATCATTTTTAATGTTCTGAAATCCTTACACACTCATAAAATGGAATAATAATACAAAACAAGTTCATTGTGCACAAAACTGCCAAGCCAAATCCAAGGGTTTATCATTAACTCATCGAATGAGTCATCCTCATGGTATATAACCAGAATCATTATAAGATAATTTATATCTCTTTAATGTCACTAATAATGTATATTAACAATTCTGTATGTTTAACCACATTTCAAACAAACATCCATTCATGAATACGAGTAAATGGATCATGAAAACCAAAGATGAAAATGCTTCCAAAACAATAAAATTGAATCTCTTAAACCCATCAAAAAGTATATTAATGAACTTAAGTTTATACCATATCAATTAAATGTTTATGAGGTTCTAGATTTATTAATTAATTAAGATAAATTTGATTATTCAGGTCATTAAGAACAATCAAGAACACCTTCGAGCTTAAGGTAAGGGATTGCTTAACTCAATTTTCATTCTTTGAGTTAAACATCTATTTAATTGGTTACAGTATTCCAAGAATATGTGTAAATGACCTATGATTGTTTTATACTGTATATCCACTTATATTTTGTGGATTTTTATTTGTCACACATAAATATTTCATTGATTTATCGTCACTCAAATGACACAATCTTTGTAAGGGATATCTTAACTGAATTTCTATTCGTTGGGTTAAACATCAATGTCATTGGTTTTTTATTTTCCCATAATATGTGTGAATGACCTATGATTTTTTTATTCTATATATAAAATTTTATTTTGTGAGTTTTTGTTTTTCACACATAATTATGTCATTTATTTTTCCTCAATCTAATGATATGTTCTTGGTAAGGGGTTGCTTAACTCAATTTTCATTCTTTGAGTTAAACATCTATTTCATTGGTTAAATTCTTACAAGAATATGTGTGAATGACCTATTATTGTTTTATACTGTATATCCACTTATATTTTTTGGATTTTTATTTGTCACACATAAATATTTCATTGATTTATCCTCACTCAAATGATATGTTCTTTGTAAGGGATATCTTAACTCAATTTCCATTCGTTGAGTTAAACCTCAATGTCATTGGTTTTTGTATTTACCCAGAATATGTGTGAATGATCTATGATTGTTTTATTCTTTATATCCACTTTTATTTTGTGGGTTTATGTTTGTCACACATAATTATGTCATTGATTTTCCCTCAATCCAATGATACGTTCTTGGTAAGGGGTCATCTCTCTCACTTTTGTTCAAGAATCTCTCCTATGTTGTGCTCTTTTATTTTTAATACCTAATGATGGGGTATGTTTTAGCACCTCCCCCATAACACCCTTATGATATATAAATAATGGGATACCCCTTTAACTCTCATTAAGCCCTCTCAAGAACACTTGTTACCATGCAGAAATGTTTGTAAGGGGTTTTGTCATCTCACTTTCAATTCTGTGGGATTTCCATTGTTCGCATCTTATTTATTATATGTGGTATAGGTGTACTTACATTTGATATATATTATCATGATTCTCTTTATATTCATGGTATTATGTTATTCATTTGGTGGTTATTAACTTTTGTTCATATGACTCAATTGATTACAACTTGGTAACGAGCTTTGTCTCAATTCTCACTTCATTGTGACTTGCTTTGTATTGTGCACCTAATCTTTCTTATGCGGTGTACCTACTGCCCATTTGAGATAAATTTTCAATTGAAATTATATTCCATTTAAATTTACATATTCTCATATCATGGATATGATTATTTTCTAATCCATATACCATTTTACATATGGTATTTATTTTGAATGTTGTTTTGACTGTGGAAATATTTATGAATTTGTATCCTCTATTTTATACGGATAATGTAAATGCATATTTATCTTGTGATGAATCTATGTATAAATAATTATTTGGACATGAAATGGTGGTTGGGTCCCACTATAGCCCCTCGATGCATCAGTAGGTCTCATGAGACAAATCAGTTAGCGACAAACCCTTCGAGTTTGTTTCCAAAAATCAGACGGGTTTCTACCCACAAAACTAAACCGTTTTTACAGTATTATGGTATCATGTGCCAGATACATGATGTAAAATTAATAATAATTATATTTATTAATTATAATATATTACTATATATGAGGTTTTCACTATAACAAAATATATGGATGCAGTTTCATTCTCAGTTTATTAATGGCATGAGTTTTTCATTTATTCACTATACCATATTGATTGTGTCAAATTGTTTATAATTAAGCTATTATTGATTCATGCTTCTACTATTTTTAACCCTTACTAAGAATTTGAGCTCACCCCTTTCATTGTTTACTTTCAATAGGTGATGAAGATGAGATCATTTATTGAGTTCTTGCGGATGCAGTTTTTAGTTTTTGTTATGTATTTTATTTTGTAACCTTTTCCAATGTAATTTGAGTTACATATATGTATCTAGTTTCTTCAAGACTACTAAATTGATAGTTCCTTCTGGATTTTCATTCCTTCTAACAATGACAATATAAAAAGTAATGCACTGGATCCGGTCTAAAGGGGTCAGGGTGTTACAGTTGGTATCAGAGGAAGTTTAGTAGCAAACTTGGAAACTAGATTAGAAAATGTAGATTAGGGAACAAATCCCTAAGGTAGTATTTGAGAACAAACTTACAATAATGTCCCAGTATTTTATTAAGGAAAATATTATGTGGATATTTCTAGCAAATACATCCCTGTCTGGATACGAGCAGGTAGAGGTGGCTCTGGCACATATGTACCTAGGAGTGAAAACTCCGACAAGGAGTTTCAGGCTTGACCCGGGGTATCCTGGTACATGAAAATGGGTCTTTTTGCACTCTTGGTTATGATACTCTCGTGGGATATTCTTAGGATAATTCAAATTTTCTTTACAAGCTATTATGAAGGATTTTAATGTAAATTTTTTCTCATAGAAACCATGTTTATGAGATTAACTATGCATAGAATTTTAATTTATTCTGACTACTTTTCAAATTGAGAGTATAAATTATGATTCATAACCTAATCTAGTGTATGAAATTATTTAGAAATTGTGACTAATGGAAGAAGGGGAATCAATACTCATAGAAAACTTTAGGGATTTTGAGTTTTCGTTAAACATATGGTTATTCTCTATGTCTATTCTTTAAGTTAAGTCCTTGTTTTATAAATTTTTAGATCAAGGAAAGTCAGTTAAAAATGGAAGGAGGGGGATATCATACGAAATTCATATCCCTTCCTGATGAATTGATTGCAATAATTATTGCAAAGTCATGTCCTGACAATTTTGAAACATTTTCCAACATACAACTCACTTGCAAGCAATTGTTTGAGATATCAAACACCTCTACTATACCTCAATACCATCATAGATCATGGGTTGTATTTAATAAAATCCAATTTTCTCAATATTCTAATATTTTTAAGAAAGGTAAATATTATCAAGGAATTTTCAAATATTTTACCTTATCACAAGATTTTGAAGCATATTATGATTTTGAAAAAGGTGCTGAAGAAGGAGACCCTTGCACAACCTATTTATATTTGATTTTAAAATATAATCTTTTAGCACATACTTATGGAATTTTAAAAGTATTTTTGATTGAAAGTTTCAACTCAAACTCGGTCTGACTGTTTTATAAAAATCAAGTTTTATCAGATGTTTTGAAATTATATGTCATAAATGATTATTTTCTGAAACTATTTTTCTGTGAACACTCATATGACACAAGTTGTATAAGGTGTATATGGATGAAGGAAGAAAATGATTTTGAATGATCTCTAAATCATTTTTTCAATGCATGGACCTTCTATTTACATGAGAAAGATGATGATGAAACCAGATGGACACCATGATCAAGGTACCCTTACTTTTTAATAACTAAATAAAATTTTGAGGACGAAATTTCCGAAGGTGGGAATAATGTAACACCCCAAGAATTTACAAATAGATTTATTATAAAATGCATAGATCATTAAGACTCTACAAACACCACTTTGTTATAACCTAGCCAAGTAAACATAATTTTGTCACTTCTATGATGTGAATTTCGAAAATCCGACATACACGGTTGCAATCATTAAGTTATTTGAAGTCCGATAAGAAAAACTTAATTTTGGGTGAATAGTAACCTACACTTATGAATAGTAACCTACCCTTATGAATAGTAACTTACCCTTATGAATAGTAATATGACTCTTATGAATGGTATACATACCCACCAATGTATAAATAAATTTAGGCACCTTAAAAATAAAGATGAATATTTTAAGTGTTTATGTTTTTCGATTAAATAATGATTTTAATTAAATATTTAAGTAATCATATTTAGAAAATTATTTTTGAAAAATTGACTTCATTTTTGGATTCTAAACATCGAAAAATGTTTAGGGTAATTTTTTTTTATTATTCTGAAATACTTGAATTTTTAGTGAATAGTAAAATACATTAATTTACCGTATAAATAAAATAGAATTTAAACGAACAATTCCTAGAATAATGAGTGATTTAGCACCAAAATCTCAAACTCACATGAATATATTACTAATTTTGGTCATTTAATACTCACTATTTCTTGTTTTGAGAGGAAATAATAAATTAATTATTATAATATTAAGAAAACTCTCCTCCCCTCCACTATATAAACCACCCCTCACCCCCTCTTCCTCCCACACCACTCAAGCTTCAAGCCTTGCCTAAATTCTTCTCAAATAGCTCTCTAACCTCCTCCCCTACATCCAATACCTACTGGTCTCACCAAAAGGCCAAAATCAAAGGTCTTGAGGATTTTCTCAAGGAGGAGTACTCAAGAGATGAACCTCTCTTCTCTTTTCTTTCAAATTATTTTACAAGTTTTATTATTTTATTACTCTCTTCTCACCTCACCTCATCCAAATTCCATGGTAAATCTAGTACCTTAAATGTAATATATTTTTATTATGCTAATGGAATATTTCATCATAATCTCTCTTTTTTTCTTCCTTTTATACAATAAATGCAAACACCGTCTGAGATATGTTAATTTATCACACTCAAGGAAGACGGGTTTTCAATTTGCATTACTATCTTCAATACTGGTCATGAAACCTTTTAAATGGTTGAAACAGATCATAATATATTTATTTTATCATGTTTAATGTTCTTACATCCTTACACACTCATAAAATGGAATAATAATACAAAACAAGTTCATTGTGCACAAAACTGCCAAGCCAAATCCAAGGGTTTATCATTAACTCATCAAATGAGTCATCCTCGTGGTATATAACTAGAATCATTATAAGATAATTTATATCTCTTTAATTTTACTAATAATTTATATTAACAATTATGGATGTTTAACCACATTTCAAACAAACATCCATTCATGAATACAAGTAAACGAATCATGAAAACCAAAGATGAAAATGCTTCAAAAATAATAAAATTGAATCTCTCAAACCCATCAAAAAAATTAATGAACTTAATAAGGTTATACCATATTAATTAAATGTTTATTTTTATTTTGACTTATTAATTAATGAAGCTAAATTTGATTATTCAGGTCGTTAAGAACAATCAAGAACACCTTCGAGCATAAGGTAAGGGATTGCTTAACTAAATTTTCATTCATTGAGTTAAAAATCTATTTCATTGGTTAAATTGTTACAAGAATATGTGTGAATGACATATGATTGTTTTATACTGTATATCCACTTATATTTTTTGGATTTTTATTTGTCACACATAAATATTTCATTGATTTATCGTAAACATCAATGTCATTGGTTTTGTATTTTCCCAGAATATGTGTGAATGGCCTATGATTGTTTTATTCTATATATCCACTTTTATTGTGTGGGTTTATGTTTATCACACATAAGTATGTCATTTATTTTTCATCAATCTAATGATATGATCTTGGTAAGGGATTTCTTAACTCAATTTTCATTCTTTGAGTTAAACATCTATTTCATTGGTTACATTGTTCCAAGAATATGTGTGAATGACCTCTAATTGTTTTATACTATATATCCACTTATATTTTGTGGATTTTTATTTTTCACACATAAATATTTCATTGATTTATCCTCACTCGAATGATACGTTCTTTGTAAGGTATATCTTAACTCAATTTCCATTCGTTGAGTTAAACCTCAATGTCATTAGTTATGTATTTTCCCAAAATATGTGTTAATGATCTATTATTGTTTTATTCTGTATATCCACTTTTATTATGTGGTTTTATGTTTGTCACACATAATTATGTTATTGATTTTCCCTCACTCTAATGATATGTTCTTGGTAAGGGATCCTCCCTCTCACTTTTTTTCAAGAATCTCCCCTATGTTGTGCTCTTTTATTTTTAATACCTAATGATGGGGTATGTTTTTGAACCTCCCCCATACTTCCCTGATGATATATAAATAATGGGATACCCCTTTACCTCTCATTAATCCCTTGCAAGAACACTCGTTACCATGCCTGAATGTTTGTAAGGGGTTTTCTCATCTCACTTTCAATTTTGTGGGATTTCCATTGTTCGCCTATTATTTATTATATGTGGTATAGGTGTACTTACATTTGATATATATTATCATGATTCTCTTTATATTTATGTTATTCTGTGATTCATTTTGTGGTTATTAACTTTTGGTCATACGACTCAATTGATTACAATGTGGTAACGAGCTTTGTCTCAATTTTCACTTCGCTGTGACTTGCTTAGTATTGTGCACCTACTCTTTCTGGTGTACCTACTACCCATTTGATATCACTTTTAAATTGAAATTCTATTCCATTTAAATTTACATATTCTCATATCATGGATATGATTGTTGTCTAATCTGTATACCATTTTACATACGGTATTTATTTTGAATTTTGTTTTGACTGTGGAAATATTGATGAATTTGTATCCTCTATTCTATACAGATAATGTAAATGCATATTGCTCTTATGTTGAATCTATGTATAAATAATTATTTGGACATGCAGCAGTGGGCGGGGCCTGCTACAGCCCCTCGATGCATCGGTGGGTCTCATGAGACAAATTAGTTGGCGAAAAACCCTTCGAGTTTGTTTCCAAAAATCAGATGGGTTTCTACCCACAAAACTAAACCATTTTTACAGTATTATGGTATCATGTTCCCGATACATGACATCCAATTAATAATAATTATATTTATTCATTATCAGATATTACTATCTATGAGTTTTTCACTATGACAAAATCTATGGATGCAATTTCATTCTCAGTTTATTAATGGCATGAATTTTTCATTTATTCACCATACCATATTGATTATGTCAAATTGTTTACAATTCAGTTACTATTGATCCGTGATTCCGAAATTTTTAACCCTTACTGAGCATTTGAGCTCACCCCTTTCATTATTTACTTTAAATAGGTGATGAAGAGGAGATCATTTATTGAGTTCTTACGGATGCAGTTTTTAGTTTTTGTCTTGTATTGTATTTTGTAACCTTTTCCAATGTAATTTGAGTTACGTATATGTATCTAGTTTCTTCAAGACTACTAAACTGATCATTCCTTATGGACTTTCATTCCTTCTAACAATGCTAATATAACAAGTAATGCACCGGCTCCAGTCTAGAGGGGTCGGGGTGTTACAATTAACATGAAGGTAAATCATTATTCATGTAAAGGTAAGACATAAATATATGAGCTATTTAAAGGTGTATTGAATATCATGTAATGGTTGATCATGAATATAGTTAACTATGTAAAGGTATTCATCAAAATAAAAAGCAATATAAGGATACTAAGAAAATATCTGGAACAATGAAAATTTATATTAGTTTTAACAAAATGTGAAAACGGGTATCCAGAAACCTTATTTATTCTAGGTAAGTTCAATGAAGACATAAAGTAGTCATAGTAGAGTTAAAATTCAAACATTACATGAATTACAAATTTTATGTCTATTGATAAATAAATGTTATTAAAATTAATTAAAAAATATAAAAAAACTAATAAACCATCCATCATTTAAGTTCAATAATTTACAATACAACAACTGAATGTTGAAGCACTAATAGCCCTATGTACATAACACACACAAACCTTCTCAAAAAATTGTTAACCAATCATCAATATCAAACCTGACTTACATGGGTCACTTTCTCTTGAATAAATCATCCTCCATCAGAAACCCATGAAAAAAACCTATGACCATTCCATACAAAAGTCCACATATATTCTCATACTAGTGATGCATTCTAACCAATGGCCTTTACCATATGGGGAATTCGCCATTCTAACCTATACACTGTAACAAGGTCTTTAAATCCCTTATTGATCAAAGACATCCCTCACTAGGCCCAATAAAAATGCATAGCCCTACCTATATCCTACAAGAAAGGATTGGATGTTTTATACCTATGTTGTTCCACAACAATCTACCCACTAAGGGGTGAGTTAAATCATTAAAAACATTCCAACCTACTTCTATTTTAAATTTAGAACATCACATGGACACCCCACAACCATGCATGCTTTCAAGAACATATAATCACATATAAAGGAATTCCAACATCAAGAATTATGGATAATACTTTCTAATCTTCTATATTTAATTCATTCTTGTTCCACAAAAAAACCAAAATCATCCCCAAACAATAAAAAACATTAATTTGATATGGAAATCAAGGAAACATGGAAATGATAATGGACATAGGGAATAGATGGAATTAGACTCACCATAGAAAAATTCCATGATGAATGAAACTTAAAGGTGAGGGATCTATGACAAAGATGGAGGTGGATACGAATGCTGGGAGGCGGAGGCGGAGGCGAAGGCGAATGCTAGTAGGTAGAGGCAGGGAGGTGGAGGCGGACTTAGATGTAGAGTCAGGAAGGTGGAGGGAGAGAGGCAGGGCTGGGAGGTCGAGACGGAGGTCGGGAGGTCAACTTAGAGGCGAAAGCCGGGAGGTCGAGGTGGAGGATAGGAGGTCGAGGTTGATGTGGAGGCGGGGAGGGGTAGGGAGGTCGGAGCTTGTAGGAGGGGATATTAGGGCACATCTTAGTGGGAGGGGGAGGACAAGCCTGATGGAAGGTAGATATTAGAGAGGATATACCCATGGTTTTTTAAAAAACTATGGGTATTGGTTTAATCAAATGTTCTATACCCACGGTTTATAGAAACCGTGGGTATAAATTTATTAGCTTAGAGCCAATTTATAGTAGTGCTCACATGATAATCATGTTCCTACTGAGTCAAGGCTTTAGTCAATGGGTTTACCACATTGTCTTCTATGGAAATATTTATCACTACAAACTTTCCTCTCTTAGAAAAATTCCTCAAGATATTATACTTTTTAATTACGTGCTTCATCTGCTGATGTGACCTTGTCTCTTTTGCGAGAGCCATCACTATAGTATTATCACAATATAGTATGATAGGATCTTTACTGATAGGTGCCATGTCAAGCTCTTGGATGAAGTTTCACATCCATGCTTCTTCTTTAGATACCTCATAAGATGCAATATACCTGGAATCTACTATAGAATATGTGACCACAGACTTATTTGAGATTTTCCATCTCACAAAACCTCTATTCAGAATGAAGATGTATCTTGTTTGTGACTTCATGTCATCTTGATCAGTTTGAAAACTAGAATATACATATCCTCTAATGACTAGTTTCTTATCTACTCTATAAACTAAGAACATATCCTTAGTATGCCTTAGATACTTAAGGATAGTTTTGATTTGCATCCAATGACGGTCACCTGGGTCAGCTCGATATCTTCTTACTATACTTAATGCATAAGCGACATCTAACCTAGTACATAGCATAACATACATGGATGACCCAATCACTAATGTGTATGGAATCCTTTACATTATATTTCTTTCCTCATATGTCTGATGAAACATTTTCCTAGAAAGATGAATGTCATGTGATGCTGGAAATAATTCCCTCTTAGATTATTCCATAATAAATCTCTTTAGTATCTTGTCAATGTATGTACTTTGACTTAGGCTGAGTAGCCTATTGGATCTATCATGATGGATCTTGATCCAAAGAATATATGTTGCCTCACCTAGGTACTTCATATAGAAGCATTTATTCAACCATGTCTTAAAAGACTGTAATACTATCATTTAATTTCTTATGAGTAATATATCATTAACATATACTATTAATAAAGTGACTTAACTCCCACTAAACTGTTTATAGACACAAGGCTTTCATTCATTCTTTATGAAACCAAATTCCATTATGGCCTCATCAAAATTAATGTTCCATGACCTGAATGCTTGATTTAATCCATAAATGGATCTCTACAACTTGTATACCTTGTCGGCATCCTTTGGAGTCACAAACCCTTTGAGTTGTGTCATATAGACATATTTCTAAAGGTTATCATTAAGGAAGGTTGTTTTGAAATCCATTTTCCAAATCTCATAATCATGCAAGGTCATAATGGCATGTAGAATTCTGATGGATTTTGACATTGCAACCAGTGAAAAGGTTTCATCGTAGTCAATTCCTTGACATTGTTTAAACTATTTTGCAACTAGTCATTCCTTATAGGTACTGACATATCCTTCCATGTATAGTTTCTTCTTGAATACCCATTTTTAACCAATAGGATTTACATCTATTGGAGGTTATACCAAAATTGAGACTTGGTTTTGGTACATGGAATCCATTTCAGAATTCATGGCTTATTACCGCTTGGAAACATTTATACTACTTACTACTTTATTATAGGTTAGAGGATCACTATTATCAACTAATAATGAGTCATCATCCTCTATGACTAGAAAACCATAACATTCTAGTACTCTAACCTCTCTTGTACTCTTATGTAATACTTGTGTCTCTTGAATAGTTTCTTCTTCCATGGGGCATGGTGGAATTTGTTCCTGTGCTAACTCTTTTGTATCTTGACCCTAAATTCATCTAAGTCTATATCTCTCCCACTATCTCTTTTAGAAATAAGATCCTTCTTAAGAAATGTGAGATATATTTCAACCAAAACCTTTTTTTTGAACGATTGTATAAGTAATGTCCCTTTTTTTCTTTGAGATATCCTATAAAGATTCACTTTGTGCCTCAAGGTACGAGATTGTTACCTGAATGGGCCTTAACAAATTCTTTAAAACACCATGCATGTAAGTAAGACAACACGAGTTTATTTCCATTCCATAATTGGTATAGTATACCATCTGTCACTTTAGTTGGTACTCGGTTTAGTATGTATACTACTATTTGTAACACATTCCCCCAAAAGGATAATGTAAGACTCCCATGAATCATCATTGATCTCACCATTTCCAACAATGTGTGGTTTATCCTTTAGCTTACACCATTCCACTAAGTCATATAAGGAGAAGTGAGTTGAGATAATATATCGAAATCCCTTAAATAATCAATGAATTCTTGATTAATATATTCCCCACCACGGTCTGAGCAAATATTTTTAATCTTCTTACCAAGATGGTTCTCAACTTAATTCTTGTATTCCTTGAATTTATCAAAAAAAATAACTTATACCACATTAAGTAGACATATCCAAATCTACTAAAATCATTAGTAAAAGTTATGAAGTATGAGTACCCACCCCTTGATTCAATAGGAAATGGTCCACACACATCAGTATGAACTAATTCAAGAAGATATTTATCCCTTTCATATTTCCCACTAAATGGTGTTTTGGTCATTTTTTCTTATAAACATGTCTGACATACACTAAGTGGTTTTAGTTTAAAAGAAACTAAATATCTATCTTGATGTAATTTAGTCGGGCACTTTTTATTTATATGGCTTAACTGGTGATTCCACAGTTGGGTGTGGTATGATTCATGTGATTTAACTTCTTTATTGATTTGCATTACTTATCTAGTTTGGATACAAAAATAATGTTTTTGGTAACTGAAGTCACATAATAACAACCCTTTAAAACTAATATCATTATGATTGGAAACATGAGGTGGTAGTCTCTAATAGCTACAATAGAATGTTTATCTTTATTGGATGCTCATAGATCTACCTCCCCTTGGTCAATATTTTTGAATCTACTTAGTTCTTGTATTTGAATACATATGTGATCACCACAATCTATATCTAATAACCAATTTGTATAAATAGATAAATTGAACTCGATAACAAATGCACTTTAAGCTTCCCCTTTCTTCTTTGGTTGGGTGTAGTTTTTCTTCTAGTGTCCCTTCTTACCACATGCAAAATAGAAAACATTCTAATCCCTTATCTTCCCATTGATCTTCCTCTTCTTAGATGGTCATGAATAAGCTTTGGGATTAAATCACTTTTATTTCCCTTTTCATTTGTTCACCATAAGGATGGAAGGATTTTCACGCTTCGTGTCATTATCTACTTGGCCAAGAAGAGTAAGAAGATATAGCAGAGACTTATCAATGTTGTTCATATTAAAATTCACAACAAATTAGAGAATATATGAGGGGTGATGCTATAATGATATTGGTTCCTAGTTCATTGGGGAGTTTAAACCCTATAACCTCTAGGCGCTCAATGTAGCCAATTATCTAGACTACATGAGGCCGAGCTGGGGCACCCTCTCCAAAATTTCTCTAAAATAGCGCCTTAGAAATATCAAACCATTCCTATCTAGATTTCTTCTGGTAAAGACCACGAAGGTGATCAAGCATGTTATACACATCCATTTTTTCATGAGACTTCATGAATTCTCTAGATATATATGAAAGAATCAAACATTTAACATTGACTACACCATTAAAATGTTTTTTATAGATTGGGAAATATTCATCACTCACCTATTTTGTAGGTAGCTCAGACATTGAGGATTTTAGCATGTATGATTTCCATTCATGGAATAGAACAACCCAAAGTCTTCTAAACCACTCTTGGAAGTTACTGCTAGTTAGGAATTTATATTTCTCCAATCTTAATCATAGGGATCTAGTGGATGAAAAGCTTTCCATTTTATTATACAATTAAAAGAGTAGATTATTAATACTTTTCTTGATTAAAATTTATTCGAGAAATAATAAATTAATTAATTTTATTAAATCTATTACTATTTTATCAAGTCTCAATTTCCCTCACTATTGAACTCAGAATGTCTAGTTTCTATGAGATTATAGTGGCAAGGTTCCCCATTACTTTTCTTAATAATCCATAATTTGGGCATGAAAACCATAAGAAATTAATTATGTGGGTAGTCTTGCCAACTATGGGCTTGAATCTCCTTGATCCATTGAGTGAATTACCCTATCTTGAAATCATGACTTGGATTTAATCAACACTTGCCTCCAAATTTTTATTGAATAGACTTTGGCCGTTAAAATCATTACAAGTTTGGTTAAGTCAACCCAAAACTCTCATGAGAAATCCTCGATAAAAGTAAGTGTCTAGACTTTGTCCATGTACTACACTTAGTTTTATGGTTTCATTCTCAATCAAGTAATGGAAGTCATACTCTGACTTAATATTTAATTGAGGGATTTAAATTTATTATGCATAAATTTTATCTTTTTTTATCCTTTACATGTCTTGTTAATATTAAGTAGATGTTTCTTGATTAATTAAATATGTTAGATAAAAAAATTCACATAATCCATTTATTTAAATTCTATCTTTTCACGTTAATTCATTTATTTATGTGATTGTGGTATTGAATGCATAAAATAAATAATGCATAGACATAAATAAAGTAAATGACCTGATAATGAGTTTATCTAATGCTTGATTTAATGAGTGGACATTAAATCAACCCATAAAATAAGGGAATAACTTCATTTATCGATCTTGGCATGAGTTACAACATTCCATCTATACACCTATATATCACCGAGTTAGAATTATCATAGTTCTGTCTTGAACAGCTTCCACATGCCTTGTGATTCTCAATTAATTACAAGTATTTATTACTCACATGTAGGTGAGGAAACTAAAGGATTAGTTAAAGTAGATTACATAAATATCATTGGACACATAGTTCCTACATAATAATGGAGGGAGGGATAACTCGCAATCCATCATTTAATTTAAAATTAAATAATTTCAAACCCATGAAACAAATTAAATAAATTCCAACACATACATAGGTCTTGGTCAAGCTCATGATCATTCATACATGAAATGAATACACAAAAGTAACTGGAAAGCATTCATTTATTTATTTATTCATTATTATTAAGATAAATGTGCTTGCATTAATTAATTAATTAATTAATTAATCCCCTTTCAGCTTAATGATCATCTCAAAATAATTGGAGATACCCATCGTTTATGGTATTCATGGAAAATAAACGATAGAACCAATAATGAAATATTTATTACAATAAATTAATTGAGCATTTAAAAATATTTAAACCCATTATTAAATTATCAAACACACAATGGTGTGCCAATCAATAAAATAATGTTTTAATGTTGTAATTTTCAATTTAATGTAACTTTTAATTTTATCCTTTAATGGGAGACTACACGGTGTGTACATCCTGCTACACACCGTGTATCTCGGTTTCCATGTATTCAGGGTACATGCCTTAGTTTTTGGCATGTGCCTTGGTCGGAATACATAGTGTATATAGACCAGCTACATTCCATGTGTTCCTCTTATTGTATGTCTGGGATGCATTCTTGGGTCTTCGACATGTGTCTTGGTGGATTACATGGCATGTAAAGGCTAGTTACATGTCGTGTCATCCCAATGTCATGTTCCCGAGCAACCACTGAAAACTTGGCATGTTCTTAGGTGGGAGACTACACAACATGTACAAACCAGCTACACACTATGTATCTCTTTAAGTCATGTGTCTGTTTTTCTTATCGAGTGGCTCGGTGTGTTCTTCAGATGTGGGAATTGATGAAATACATGTCGTGTACACTATATATACATATTTTATATGATAAATACTCTAGGTTCTCAGTATCCCATGATTTGACCATGTATAATGACCACACATATTACTCAATTTACATTGTTAAACCATGTAGACTAAATAATGCGTATTCTGGTATATGTCGTGTAATCCAAAAACTATGTTCTAGGTTGTCCAATTAACAAACGACATACATCATGTGTAGTTAATATGTGGACAAATGTAATTACTATGTGGTGCATTGTGTATCCCTCATAACATCCAGATATAGTACACTAGGGTACATGGTATGTACTTCAAAGTACACACTGCGTAACCCTTCCTTACCAGCCAAAAATTTGGAAGTTCCTAATGGAATATCCGGTCATTCTCCATCTATTATTAAACCATTAAGAAAATGAAACACTAAATGAACATGAATAATATATGTCAAACCATGTTAATTAAAATTAGATTAAATAAAGAATAATATGAAATGAATATCTAACCACAATTAATCAGAGATCAACAATAAAAATAATAATTATAAATTTAAACATGATCGCTCTGATACTACTTATTGGTTCCGAGCACAGAAGAAGCACATAGTGGGTATTAAGATAATTAAATTCTTTTTAATATCAATTGGTTGAAACCCCAATAGGGAATATTGCATGCTAAGTTTGTAATTAATTAATTTATATTGAAAGAAAGAAATGACCTTGTCTTAGGTTTATTTCTTCATAGTCAATGGCAATCATCTAAAAAAACCTTTTCAGATTAACTTTTTTGTGATTGTGAGGATCCAAGGGTAGAATCCCTCTAGTGGTGATCCACACGTGCTCCAATTATCTTCGAGTAATGTCACTCGATCTTCAAGTGGTAGCACAGAGAATTGAATATCTTGTGTTGTTCGTTCTTGATCACTCATTCTTTAGTATTGAAGAGATCTCTCTTATGTTCTCATTCTTGAGAGTGGGAGAGATGGCAATGTTGAAAGAGATTTTTTTGCACACAAAAATTCTCTCTGTTTCGATTGTACACTAATACTCCACACAATAGACATAACTTCTATTTATATAACTGGGTTTTAGGTTAAAATAATAATTTAATTGCATGTTGGTCATTATATAATATTATAACCTTTAATGAAACCTCATACCACATAATATTGTTATTATTGTTATTATTATTATTATTATTATGGCATATTCAAATTTGTGCAAATTGATAAATAATATTTACCAGCTTGTAAAAAATTATTTACCGTTGGACGTGGTCTTGGTCCGTTCAAACTCCTTGGTATTTATTAAATAGATGAATAAATATTTTATTCATAAATAAATATTTCATTCATATACCAATAAATATATATATATATATTTTTATTCACATGGTGGTGAATAAATAATTATTTAATTTATACGATCAATATAACTTGAATAAAATAATTCATCAATCTTAAAAATAATATTTATTACATTAATTAAATTCAAATAGAATATAATCGAGATCAATAGAAACACTTAGTGTATGGCCCTCTAGGATTATTTCTTGTTGGAATTAGGCGGGCTTGCTTGAAGTCCAAGATTACTACATAACAACAAGTCAATGCACCCAAGATAAAGAACTTAATATCGCAATGTCAACAGCCACATACGAACACTCACTGTGTAATATAATATCTTTGTTGCAATATCACATCAAGTAGGTTGCACGAAGGTTCTATCAACCTATATGCTTGATATATCTTTCTTTGACTATCTGAAATAAACACATCATTACACCATGGTTGTGGAATTTAATGTGATGCTTCTATTCCAATAAAAGGGTCAGATTCCATAAATATGGAAGAGACAAATCCTTCATCATCTTATCCATTAATGAAATGTCATTGGTGATGAACCCAACATATCTAACTTCTCCATGGAATATTATCATTATAGTTTATGAAATACATCTGAGTACATGATTCATAACATGCATTAATAATAATTATAAAGTCTAAAGACCATTACACACGCTTGTGGATAGGAATATCTGATGCCACCAAAACATGTGAAATTTCTACTAGCATTTTTGTTCTCATAATCTCTCATTTGGGAGATTACCAAGTGTGAACTTTATGATAAGAGGTATCGTCTGCTTTTGAGTACTCGCACCCGATGGTCTATATACTATGTGTCCCATCATAGTATGTTATCAAACCATAGAACTATATTAAGAATATTTTCATATCACCTCGAGGTTCTTATCATAACAAGTAACTATTATGAACTTATCAATGAAATATATACTCTAGTACATTATTACATTAGAGTCATATAGAACAATGAATAACATATAATAAGTTTTATGAATATTCAATACATCGAATATACATGTAATCAAAGTATAAGAATTTGGTCCTAGGACACCAACTCCAACACTTATTTAATAGAAAAGAATTATAATTTCATCCAAAACATCATATACACTATAATTTAATTAAAAATGATTTCTAAAATCCAATATTTCCATAAAGTGCAGATTAAAGGAAATTAAGAGAAACACCTACATCAAAATATCTTAAATGATGTTTCAACATGAATCCTTCTATAGTGAATGTCCAAATGAGCAAGGAAAAACCCTCTATGGGTCTTATATAATAAAAAATCTAGGGTAGATCCATCATGAACCCTATCTTTAATTGTGATTTTTGGGTTCATGGAGGAATAATAAATCTAGGGTAAATAGAAGAGATGAAGAGGGAATAAGATAAAGGAAGAAATGAGGGAGAAGTGCCTTGAAAAAATGCTTTAAATATGAGGATAAGAGGCCAAATTTTGAAGTGAATGGAGAATAAAATTTCCCTAAGTCTCCTATAAGCTCAAAAAAACAAAGGTGAGAAGAGAGGAGGGTTGAAAACCAATAGGGGTATTTAGGTAAATTCACTTTTAAATGAAATTTGGGTAGATCACATGGTTTGGCTACACGGTTTAGAAAACTGTGAACCAACCATATGGATGGAACTGCCTAATCTTCAGCAAGACACATGGTTTCCTTTCATATTTTCTACTAAACAAGCACAAATTGTATTACAACACCCTTATACACATTTACATGAAAAGTTAAGATGCATGTTTTCCCTTAGGTCTTACACAACCTATGTGTTTCCCATGCACATTAATTGTGAACATTCAAAAATGAATTGAAGGCATTCTATGTGAGGGTGCCCACACGGTTTGGATTAAACCATGCACACTAACCCATGCATTGAAGGAGCCTATATAGAAGTTTTATCTACTCGATTTACCAAAAATGTGAAATGACCATGTGCAAACCATGAACATAATAATTTTTCATAAAAATATTAAAATTCAATACCAAAACTTATAAAAATTAATATTTCACC